>OX411327.1:23264500-24475500 GCA_948150665.1 Conistra vaccinii
GAAGGTGTACCAACCAGTTTTATCTTAATTACATGTCATGTTAAGATATAAAAGTTAGTGCAAAATTGCATTCAAAATAAAAACTAAAACATTTTTACTGACCCTTTGATACGAAACTCATAGACTTAATAATGTGGTCATGGATGAACACCTTTAGGACTTACATTAATAACTGTAGGTACTGGCTAATATAAACTACAACAGAAACCAAATATCAAAAATCTATCTGCCTATAGTTCAAATTCAGATTCAAAAGTAGGCTGAGAATCAGCAACTTTCAAACGTCAAAATTACATAAAGACAGTCCCCCAAAACGCCCGCCCTTCACCACCTTGTAGCCTTTTCCCATCTATGTTGGGGTCAGCTTCCAGTCTAACTGGATGCAGCAAAATACCAGTATTTTACATGGAGCGACTTCCTATCTGACCTCCACAACCCAGTTACTGGGAAATACGATATCCCTTGGTAAGACTGGTTGTCAGACTATTGAGCTTTTGTATACCCGTAGTAACGACTGCCAAAGATCTTCGAATGACAGCCGGGACCAACGGCTTAACGTGCTTTCCGAGACACGGACGTATCTCGATATGTAATGGATGGTTACCCATCCACGGACCGACCGCGTCTAGTGTAGCTTAACCTTCGATTAAGGCTGTTATTATTTAGCCACGAGCCCTTTTAGTCACTGCAATCAATATACTCCAATTATTCGATGGTGTCGAATTTTAGGGAATAATTTCTTACCTCGCATTCTCTAGGTAATGTCAAAAACTATTTATTTTGATATTTACTTAGTCGGTTGCTAGGCAACGGATCTTTCACTTCAAAAACAAATGACTATCTAACCAATATCTACATTTCTTCTGTCCTCAATGTTCTTCCCCTAAACATCCATAGCAAAATATAATCACACAAAAGCTTCAAAAAAATCGATATTCTTTCAATTTCGCATCTAATAGACCTTCTTCAAAAAGCGATTTAAAATAAAATAGGCCTTAATCTCCGTACGAAGGGATCGGGCATTACATGTTAAGTATTGTGCGATAGGCCGGGGTACGACGGACCAACTTATTAATATTGCCTCCCTTGAATAGAAATGTCGGGATCATTATTGAGGGTTGTGTACTGGGCATCGTGTTTGGCTGTTCAGATTGGGGGGCTAAGTTTTTATAGTTGATTTGGTGCAAAAACGAATGAAACGTAATATTTAGATTACATTTTGTAATTTATAGCGTGCATCCTAAAAGTTGGCAACATCGTAAATAGCTGTCAAATTTTTACCTGTTTCGTTTAATTTGGAAATAATACTGTATGGAAATATGAAATGTGGCTAACTAGCGAACTAGAATATTGATTATGAAATGCAATGATAAATATCGTAATACCGAATATTTAGTTTTAGATGTAAAAAAAGTATTTGGAAACTTTCAAAACGCTTTTTTTACACCTAAAACGGGTACAGCATCAAATTCAATGTTATAATTGCAATTCATTATTAATATTCTAGTTCACTTGTTAGCCACATTTTTTATTTCCATAAAGTAATATTGCCAAATTAATCGAAATAGGTAAATTTTTGACAGCAGTTTGTGACGTTGCCAACTTGTGGGATAAACGCTCTTAAATAGTTAAGACTTATACAATCTCTTAGTTTGTGTCTCACCGAACATGTCACATTGCATTGTTACTTTTTGATTTATGTTGTAATAAATTAGCCCATTATTTAATTAGCCAAATATTACCTCAATTGAAGTTTGAAATCAGAAATCAATCACGTTAATTGTGTTTAAACACACGAGATTTGAAACTGTTCAGTAAATTGTGTGTAATGTAATGATTTAGAGTACAATCATCATCATGATTTCAGCTGAAAGACGTCCACTGCTGGACATAGGCCTCCCCCAAGCACAGTACCTATATGTTAATAGGCAATTTATGTACTAAATTATAGAGTTTACACTATTTTTGCCGACGTATCGATATATACATAACAATATTATGCTACAATATATCTTCCGTTTTTTACTACAATAACAAGTCACACATGTTGAGAACGAGCCACTGTTTCTCTTTGATGCTCAGATTACAATTACACAAACATATTGTAGTAAATGAACCATGTTTAACACCATCTGATCAGCAGCTGGTCGGTCTTTAATTATTATAATTAAATCAGCGTGGCATTAAAATGTTTGGGATGAATCATGAGAGATTATAGCCTGGATTGTACAAAAGTTTTTACAAGGAAGTTATGTGAGGGTTATCTTTGGTTAATGTAATGGCTGGTTATTGTGTGGTTCTAGGTTAAAATAACAATAAGCTTGATAAAATATCATGAATGCAATTTATAGAGGTCTAAAAGCTCCCGAAAATATTGTGGTATGTTAATTTCTAGTTGCCAAGCAACCTCTCTCTCTCTTTGGATGTCTTCATCCAAATTGTTTTGGTAGTTTTCTGGTCAAACGTACCAAACATAGAAACAGATGTTTCTTTTTTTGTTGCCTTTATGTGAACATTTTAGTAAACTATAAGTAAGGTTCCTTGTGAAGCCACTGGTCACTGCAACATATCTACTTAGTTTGTACTTTCTCAGTATTGAAGAATTGTACCCGGTTGATGGCAATAAGCTCGACTCCTATTACAAGGGACTTAATCATAACTGACGAAATGAAGGTATCCTATAGGTAGACCTTTGCCTAACCCTGTGAGGAATAAAGGCGTGATATTATCAATGTTATCTACTTTTTCTGTAGGTTTATTCGGTCGGGTCGGCTTCCAGTCTAGCTGGATGCAGCTGAATACCAGTATTTTATATGGAGCGACTGCCTATCTGTCCTCCACAACCCAATAACTGGGTAATACAATACCCCTTGGTAAGACTGGTTGTCAGACTTTCGGACTTCTGATGACCCGTAACGACTGCCAAAGATCTACGAATGACAGCCGGGAAGAACGGCTTATCGTGCTTTCCGAGGCACGGAGGGGTATTCGTATGTAAAGATGGTCACCCATCCACGAACCAACCGCGGCAAGTGTAGCTTAACCTGATCGTTCGACTTGTGCGGTTGTTATTACTTAGCCACAAGCCCCTCCTGTAGATTTATTTATACTGTATTGAGAAACACAAATTAATTTACCGAAACTAATATCTAAGTTCAGTAGTACCCACAATCGGAACACGTCAAACTAAAGTCACGTTACAAATCCGAGTGTGAAAGCGAACGGAGGCACGAGCCCTTCAATTTGTGATCGATGAGTCCATCGCTCTTGCGTCTCGTAGGACCGCCCAATACTCGCGTGTTGCTGGGGTCAGCAGAGTTGTGAGCCTATCTGAAGATATACGTAGGTAGGAGTGAGTCTTATCAGAAGCATTTGCAGTTAAAATAGAAACAATAGGTTTTTGTAACTTCCAGTAAAAATAAAGTAAATGATTTTTTTTTTTAAAGGTTAATAAACCTTTTTTTGATAGCCTTTTTGTGTCCCACTGTTGGGCAAAAGCCTTTCTCCTTCTCTTTCTCGTCAACTCATAAGTTTTTCTAGCTTTTGACTTTTTTTAAGAGGGCTTACGTCGTACGGCTTTTCATACAATCTTTCAAGCCCTTATTTTTCGAAATGACTGAACCGATTTTAATGAAACTTCATACGCATATGTAAAATACAAAGGTCTAAAAACTTAGTTAAGAACATTTTCGAAAAATAGTGTTGCAGCCAAATTAGACCGAAGTTTCATTAAAATCGGTTCAGTCATTTCGAAAAATAAGGGCTTGAAAGTTTGTATGAAATGCCGTACGACGTAAACCCTCTTAAGGCTTAAATATAATCATAATTATATGTATTTCAGGTACCTCTACTTCAAATAAAATCATTCAGACCGTCAGACTGCCAAGTCATACTTAAGTCTCGAGTTCGCACCCAAGGCACCTCTGACTTTTGGGATTTATGTGCGTATTGTATAAAATTATCACTTAATTCAAATACGGTGAAGGAAAACATCGTGAGCCAACTCTGAGGCCCATGGGCATCTTTAAAACTCTGACACCAGAATAGTCACACACCACACGCAAAGAAAAAAAAAAATGTTTTATTGAATCCTATACATTCTTTATTCTGATCCATCACGCATTTTACTATGACAAGTAAAACATTAAACCTGACTCCTTGCACCTTGCAAACCTTATTAAAATTATCTAAAAATATCCAGTCCACCAACTAACTAAGACTTACTAAATAAGGATAAAAATCATAAACGTTAACATACACCTAGCCTTTTCTAGTACTTTTTCGTCCTAAAAACTATTCTTGGCTGTATCTAATACCTTATTAGCATGAAGCGATGGTTTGAAGTCTAGGTAGATAATGAATGTGCTAGAAATACTAGCCACCTGTCTGTGAGACAGTGTTGTAGGCAAATCGATATATGTCTAATATAAACACTAGTTTAGTTTACAGAATAAACTGATATCGGCATATATTAATGTTGTTTTAAAGATTGAAATCTATCCAATAGCTCGTTAAAGATGTATTTCGTTACAATGGACACGATTTAACACCCTAAGGCCCTGTTTTAATAATGTTTTTAGCCTGAAGAGACATCTACATAAATTAAAGTGGTAGAGTTTGTAAGTTTGGATGTAGGAGGTAATCTCCGAAATTGCTCATCCGATTTAAAAAATCTTTCTCTGATAGAAAGCGACACTTTGCCCAGTGTCATAGGATATGTTTTGTGGTATAATATGTAAGTAGTTGTGTATAGTTAGCTTCCACGTGGAAGAAGTCACAGACAGAAGCTAGTCCATACTTAATATAATCATCATCATTTCAGCCGAAAGACTGCTGGACATAAGCCTCCCCTAAGCACCGCCACTTCAACCGGTTCTGTGCTTCCCGCATCCAGCGTATTCCTACGAGTTTCATAAGTCGGTCCACCTTGTGGGAGGCCTTCTAACGCTACGTCTTCCGGTACGCGGTCACCACTCCAAAACCTTTCGGCCCCATCGGCCATCTGTTCTGCGAGCAATGTGTCCTCCATTGCCATTTAAGTTTGGCAATTCTTTGGGCTATGTCGGTTACCTTGGTTCTTCTACGGATCTCTTCATTTCTGATTCGATATTTATATACGTATATACTGATTATTTATAATTATAAAGAGATATTTATTAGTTTGTGTGTTTGTTTGTAAGTTTCTATGTAGGGGGTAAGATCCGGAACTACCAGTGGGATTTCAAAAATTCTTTTTGCATTGGATTGCCCAATTCTCGAGGAAGACTATAGGCTCGCGGACAAAGTCGCTGGCAGAAGCTAGTTCTATTTTAATCACAAAGAATAAAATATAACTTTCTTGCATCTGTCCATCAATCAGTATTAAATATCTAAATAGCTAACTAACATTAAATTTTACACATTGCTTAGGGCTTATGCAGATAGTGAAAATAATGTGGTCGTTAATAGATTTCAATATTACCGTAGTTATAATGAAGATATTATACAAATAAAAAAAATAACTTATTGTGCCAAAAGAAAATTATATTACATTAGAAAACTTGTTTGGAGCCTCCTTTTACGCACACAATGCCTGTATTAGAAGGCTCCGCTCTTTCACATCATTGTCGTACACTATACTTACTAAGTTAATATAGCTATAAATACAGTTTAGTGAGACAGTCTGGAAAAGGTAGACTATTATTTTGGGTACTTATGTAAGTTTGTGACACTGACTGACATGCTACACCGTAGTATCTGACAATCACTGATATACAACGCCGTAGTGTCTCACACTCACTGAGCACTGACATGCTACGCCGTAGTATCTGACACTCACTGAAATACTACGCCGTAGTGTCTCACACTCACTGAGCACTAACATGCTACGCCGTAGTATCTGACACTCACTGATATACTACGTCGTAGTGTCTCACACTCACTGAGCACTGACATGCTACGCCGTAGTATCTGACACTCACTAATATACTACGCCGTAGTGTCTCACACTCACTGAGCACTGACATGCTACGCCGTAGTATCTGACACTCACTGATATACTACGTCGTAGTGTCTCACACTCACTGAGCACTGACATGCTACGCCGTAGTATCTGACACTCACTGATATACTACGCCGTAGTGTCTCACACTCACTGAGCACTGACATGCTACGCCGTAGTATCTGACACTCACTGATATACTACGCCGTAGTGTCACACTTACTGAGCACTGACATGCTACGCCGTAGTATCTGACACTCACTGATATACTACGCCGTAGTGTCTCACACTCACTGAGCACTGACATGCTACACCGTAGTATCTGACACTCACTGATATACTACGCCGTAGTGTCTCACACCTCACTGATATACTACGCCGTAGTGTCTCACACTCACTGAGCACTGACATGCTACGCCGTAGTATCTGACACTCACTGATATACTACGCCGTAGTGTCTCACACTCACTGAGCACTGACATGCTACACCGTAATATCTGACACTCACTGATATACTACGCCGTAGTGTCTCACACTCACTGAGCACTGACATGCTACACCGTAGTATCTGACACTCACTGATATACTACGCCGTAGTGTCTCACACTCACTGAGCACTGACATGCTACGCCGTAGTATCTGACACTCACTGATATACTACGCCGTAGTGTCTCACACTCACTGAGCACTGACATGCTACGCCGTAGTATCTGACACTCACTGATATACTACGCCGTAGTGTCTCACACTCACTGAGCACTGACATGCTACGCCGTAGTATCTGACACTCACTGATATACTACGCCGTAGTGTCTCACACTCACTGAGCACTGACATGCTACGCCGTAGTATCTGACACTCACTGATATACTACGCCGTAGTGTCTCACACTCACTGAGCACTGACATGCTACACCGTAGTATCTGACACTCATTGATATACTACGCCGTAGTGTCTCACACTCACTGAGCACTGACATGCTACATCGTAGTATCTGACACTCACTGATATACTACGCCGTAGTGTCTCACACTCACTGAGCACTGACATGCTACGCCGTAGTATCTGACACTCACTGATATACTACGCCGTAGTGTCTCACACTCACTGAGCACTGACATGCTACACCGTAGTATCTGACACTCACTGATATACTACGCCGTAGTGTCTCACACTCACTGAGCACTGACATGCTACGCCGTAGTATCTGACACTCACTGATATACTACGCCGTAGTGTCTCACACTCACTGAGCACTGACATGCTACACCGTAGTATCTGACACTCACTGATATACTACGCCGTAGTGTCTCACACTCACTGAGCACTGACATGCTACGCCGTAGTATCTGACACTCACTGATATACTACGCCGTAGTGTCTCACACTCACTGAGCACTGACATGCTACGCCGTAGTATCTGACACTCACTGATATACTACGCCGTAGTGTCTCACACTCACTGAGCACTGACATGCTACGCCGTAGTATCTGACAATCACTAACATGCTACATCTTAGTATCTAACACTCACTGACATGCTACATCGCAGTATGTGACACTAACTAACCATTTAATCGACCACCTTAAGCCTATTGATTAAGATCAGATGATATTCTAAGTACACACCCTTGGAGTGGTGCCTGCCTCGTATGAAATAATAGCGCGATGCTTAACTTGATATGGTTAAGCTTTATGTTATCTCAACAAATAGGGCAGGTGAGCGTTAGAAATGGATAAGTACTACGTTTAGAGGTCTGTTGGAATGTAGAAAAACGGTAGAAATTGAACGAAGGTGTTTCTAAGGAATTAGTATTGAGGTATATACTTTTCCTTTTTTTTACCATTTGGTACTTATTAGTTAGTTTCAGGGCAGAGTTTTAGCTGCTGTTTAGTACTTGCTCTTTGCTTGACAATTAACTAATCGTTTTTCAACTTAAACCACTAGTTCAGTAAGCAGCTAATAAAGTTTACTAACTAGGTATTTTTGTCACAAATCGTTCACATCAAACGATATAGTTTCCTAATAAACATTTGAATAAGAGTTGAAGAAGTTTTTTTTAAGTTAGATAGAGGACTAAATAACAATGTACGGAAATAAGGAACGGTATCGTAAGTTTATTTACATTTACCTATGCTCATGTGTTACTAAGAAAAAACTAAATACATTTTACACTTGGCTACTTTTTATAGCGTTTTAATGGCCCGCATAAAATGTGATATTATCTCAAGTCACATCTGACAGAGACGTACTATCTGCTTAGCCAATCATCGTTAGGCTAGATAATTGTAGACTTTGTGGGTACAAACTCAGGCAAGACTTCAGAAAAAATGTAGGAAATAATAAAAGCTATGCATAGCATGGTAGGCGTTAAAGATTA
This sequence comes from Conistra vaccinii, assembly GCA_948150665.1. NCBI lineage: Eukaryota > Metazoa > Arthropoda > Insecta > Lepidoptera > Noctuidae > Conistra > Conistra vaccinii. Next base: position 23,272,862 of record OX411327.1, read on the forward strand.
ATTTCTTTATGTAACTTTTTTATTTATTTAAAAGAGTGTCCATGAAGTTTTTTGCCCGTTCTTCTCCTTATGTACCTACTAAGCTTATAGCTTCATATTTCTAACTGACCGACTCCCTGACAATTCAAAAGTACCTGTAAATGGTTTAATTGAAATAAATGGTTTGAGTTTGAGTTTTTTCAGAGTGGAATAATCAAACACTTTACTGGTTTCTTGGTTTTAGGTTTCGATCTTAACAACACTATGAAGATGATTATTGTAACAGGTTGTACCTATCCAGGAAGTATCAATCAATTATTTTGTAAGTAACTACTATTTATAATAAGCTACCAAAAATCATGATTGGAGATTGATGATCTATGGGACTATGGATGAAATTGTCTAAAAGCTTTAGTGTTTCTCGGTCTGGTTTAGTTGTCGCCAGTCGAGCAAGAAAAATAAAAATTCAAAATTCTAATTTTACATAGTTTTTTTTTTAATCAGTTATGTATTCCATACATTTTGACCGCGTAGGTATTACACTTTTCTATGAAACAGCAGTTTTTTTTAAAATGAAAAATTTCATCGCATGCGGTCAGAATCATGTACTGTAGCCATGGTAACAGTTTTCGCGTCGATGTATGCCACCCTGTATGTTACAACGCATTCAGATATACCAGTAATATTTGAGCAGTAACGAGTAGTAGTAGAACGACTTCTATAATACGTACTTATAATATTCATGAAACTGCAGTATTAACTGGATGGTGTACATAGAAACCGAGTCCACGTGTTGGCAGTAGTTGAGGACCAAATCTGTCACTATTACACAAGCGACACGGACGGCTTGCAAGCGACATGTGACCTGGCACACGAGTGGAAGAACACAATAATTCATTAATTGAGTTATTAAAAAAATTCTCTGGCTATATGATCTTTGTTTGCGATGTAACCAAAATGAACGACACTAGGGGAAAAGTGCCTAAGTATTCAATATTGCAATAATTTATGTCGTTGATTTTATTAGGCACTGTATAAAATTAATAGTAAACAACGAATTAACAATGGTGTTATTTTTTTTTACTAAACCATGAGTCAGAAATGGGGCTTTTGTTTCATGATGTCCAAACGTGACTAAAAATGATAGCTACAAATCTGTTTATACTAACATTACATTTCACGAGCATTCTCAACCGATGACACCCATTCCCAAGCATGACTCACGCATCAAATATCATCTTCACATCCAAAAATATCACCTAACTAATTAGTCGTAGTACTACGCCCCGCGTACCTCGTACCGCGTAGTAGAGTGTACAATACGCGCATAACGCTCGGTTTACCTAAACTGGTCGTGACTCACCGGGATGCGTCAGCGCAACGAAATAAACACCATGTATCATGTAGGGTTGCCCGTTCATAACTATGTATCATTTGGCGCACTTACTTGAATTTCATTCATAGTATATATTTTTTTTTTTTTTAAGATATTATGATATGGTAAAGCCAGTTCCAGACATAGCCCTGCATTGGCTGCATTGTTAGACTTATCTTAATAATACAATGTTCAGACTTTATAAGAGACCATGTTCTTTGAGTTCGTTTCGGCATTTCTTCTCAGGGACTAGTCAGCTAGGAAGTGCCGGCAAAATCTAGTTTTAAAATTATGACCAAAAATTGACTTGTAAAAGTATCTTAGAAGTAACATTTCGTTTCATAAGAAAGAAAAGAAAAATGAAGAAACTAAGAAGAAGAAGCGGAAGAAGGTAAGATTCGCATTGTGATGTGGATGGTTTTGCGGTTTATGAGAATAGCTTCTGCCGTAGTGGAAGTTATCCCAATAAGCATGGTTGGCAGTGGGCTCACTGCGCCGGGTGTACTTCAGTTGACCTACTCAACTGTCGTCGCACTCGAGGTGGATCTTTTATTTAAATGCACCCCAATTTTTTACTTACCATCATTCACATCACCCTTTTTGTGCAATGAGCGTTGAAGTCCACTTATTCTGATGTTACCAGTAAAAGTTACTTTTAGTTATTACACCGTATGTAATGTTCTGTCACTCTTATCACTAATACAAATTGGAAACCTATATTTTGTTATTTCAAAACGTGTGAAGACACTAGGTTTTTTTTTAATTTACTCCTGATTAATTAGTCATTTACAAAAAATCACGTAAACAACTTCTGCCAACTGGCAACCCTGAAATGTGTCACGCACTATCACTCGACATCTATGTTCTGAAGCCGAATATTTTCCTACCTCGTCACCTCTAGATTAGAACAAACTTCCTTAACTCATACAACGAAAATCCACCTTTAACTCTCTCACTTAGAGTCCATAAAAACTGCTCTTAATATCTCTGCAATACATACCTAACGTTCGGAGAACAAAATTCAAAATGCGGTTACCATAAACGATTTTACTTTTAAAACGTTGAGATTTTAAATTTTTCGGCCAGTAATATAAAGTTGGCCACTCATAAGTTATTAGGCTACATATTTTATAGTGATGCATCGATCTTGAGCCGTCAGCTTTGAATAGGACATTTTAAATTGAAAGAGTAATACATTCTTTTTATAATCCACGCGTGATATATTGTAGTGTGATGTGACGCAATACTTTTGTTCCATTGTATGAGGTTCATACATTTTTGTATGGATTTTGAGGGGAGAAGTATTTTGCAATGTTGATCTTTACGTAGAGAGTGGTGACACCTTAAGGCCCCCGTAGGCAGGCGCGACACGACCGGTGCGACGCGATTGTGGTAGAACAATTTCCATGTAGTTTTCATAGAAATTGTACTATGTACTAGTGTCGCATCGCGTCTGGTTGCGGAAGACTTTAGTGCTAATTCGAAAGGGATCGTCCTCTAATCACGTGAGATTCGAAAAAAGGGGGATGGGATAATGTGACTATCACGTGTATTTTTTCGTGCGACAAAAAAAAATGTAATTGAATGTGTGAAATGTTAACTATTTTCTGCCAAAAAAAGAAATCAGATTTAAAAAAATATCTGGTGTTTTCAATAATTAAAATACACGTGATGTTGGGATCGAAGGCTACCCTAAAACCTCACGACATATCACCAACGAGGATGGGGGTATAAAAGTGGCCTAAAATCCTGACGTAATTAGGGAATGGCCCCAATAACCATATGCAAATTATAATGACGGAAAAATATACAGTAAAAGAAAATTGATAAGCAAATCGTGCAATAGGTAAAATTGCTTAATGTTGTATTATTAAAATAATGAGCCAGCACAAGCACAACTACTTCAAATAGATGTCTACTTTTGATGCACCTGACACTAATAGGGCAGCTAATGGCTTTGGAGCCTTTAATAAAACGGCAGTACATTGAACATTGAAAAATAATAGCTTAAGTTGAAAACATCTTAGTAAACAAAATATAATATACAGTATGTTAACTAACAGAGGGCGTTCCCGTTAACCCGCAATAGTATATCGTCCATACATGCTAGAAAAAATAATGAAAGTGAAAAAAAAATATTTTTTTAATTTTTTTTTTATAAAATTTTCAATTTTTTTTTTAAATTGATACGTAAATGTAACACTCTGTACACGCTCAGTTGTCTTTCAACTTGTAAAGACAAGTGCGACAAGTACGCGTGTACAGAATGTTTGTTTTCCGTATGAAATTAATATTTTTCGTGAATATTTTATGATAAAAAATCCGTATGAAATTTTTTTCGATTTTAATATTTTTTCTAGCATGTATGGACGCTATACTATTGCGGGTTAACGGGAACGCCCTCTGTTAGTTAACATACTGTATATTATTAAATTACATTAACTAAAATAACATTAAATTGAATTCCTTTGTTTATTATAGTGCGTTCATTATATCTTGACCCGTGACATGAATTTTGCAGTCATATGATTGGGAGTCTGTGAGACTGTTCTATCAATCGCCATTTTGAACAGCTCTATTAAGGATGATTTCCACCAAATGGCTCGCATCGCATCGGATCGGAACGAATTTTACAATCTTTAAACAGTATTAAATCGTGAACACAGTATTTAAAGTCTATATTACCAAGCCGCGCACAGCAGCTTCACCGCGGGCCTCTACCGCGACACGCAATCGTAGCCGAAAGTATGCTGCAACGCGCGATCGGCTCCGTTCACCTGTCGTCATTCCGTCTCCGTTCTTCTAATGCAATAGCCGACAATACTACATCAACTTCAACCATTTTCAAAAATTTGCACATTTCGACACGGTAGTAATGAAACTATTTGACTAGGCGCAGAAACGGATACGTTTGCAAGCGACGGTACGGAGCCGATCGTACGTGTCGACATTCTGCCGGACGCGATCGGCTGTCGCCGCATCCGTTCGTATCCTTTCCGATCCGATGCGATGCGAGCCGTTTGGTGGAAATCATCCTTTAGTATTGAAAAATTCAGTGTTACCAATCGCGTCACGGGACAAGTTATGAACACACTAGACGTTCGCACCGCGTCTCAAAATTATGACAGTTGTGTTCAAGTCCATTCCTAATAGTAGGGCTGTCTTCTAATTATTCAAAAATAACCCTTGCGTACAAAAATAATGTTTGAACAAATTGTCGGTCAATATCACTTTTAGACCATTACGGTTGAGGAACCACTTAAAAACCAACAAAACTCGAATGAAACGCTCGAAAAAACATTATTAACATCAAATCTGATCTCGTTATCGACCAAAACGTGGTTGCTGACACGGAACCACGAACCGCGTAGCAACCAAACGATACACGAACAAAACAGTGTAATCTGCATTTCAACTATTTCCTAACATTACGTATACACAATTAAATGTTTCCAGCATTTTGAATAAAAACAATCGGATGTGGGCATCTCATTTTGAAAAAATGCCAACCCTATTTCACACCTAGCACCCACTGACAAATATCAATACCACTCTTATTTCTTTCCCTTAAAGTTTAATATTCTATGTCGATTATTTCAGGGATGGCAAATAAAGTTGGTTCTTATATTTATGTAGATCATTTGACACGCGTCGACAAGCGAGCGTGCGCGCAGGGTTAGTGACCTCCGAATCTATGACCTCAGTATTGTGATGAACAATTATTTATTAGTTAATGGCTTAATGATTTAATGGGAGGATCATGTTAATTAGTTGGATAAGTTCGGTTTTGTATTTTGTCACCATCAGTGATTGCAATCTGGCTAATTGTTTTGTTTTTTTTTATTGTAGTTTTATAACCAATCTAGGAGATTTTCTATACAAATGTGGGATTATATATGAAGTTGTTACTTAACTAACAAAATGAATTATTAACCGCAATATGGATTTATAATATATGTAGAGATTTGTCTTTTATTTAGAGTCATGTTTGTTATTTACCTAATTAGGAAACACTCAGGTTCTTACACCAAGATGACTTATACAGCTCATCCTTTCTATGAATTTTTTTATAAAAAATATGGCATACATTGATACAACAATCGATAGTTCCACTGATGCACAAGAAACTTCCAAAAACCGCTACAGTTAACGGTAAGCGGAAAATATTGCCATAATTACCAAGAAAATATGCGGAGCAAAGGTTTCTGGCATAAATAGACATGCGGAAGAAAGTCCAAAAGAAAAATCACCTGTCTTAACAAATAAAGTAGTTCAATAAATTCATCCTATCTTCTATCTCCTTACCCCTATACCTCCAGCGTGAAGTTATGTTCATAATTATCTCATAATTAGCGCCACACACTATAAAACATCTTGTATACACCTCAAATCTTAATTAACAAGATTTAAGTAAGCGTAATAACTTGATAATACGCCAGTGTACTAATTTACGTTATAACTTATAATAACTTTGTTAAAGTCATCAACAGTTAGTGATAACATTACGATTGTTAAACAAAGCCGGTAATTAGGTAAATGTTAGGCTGGCTGCACGTGAGCGACTTAATGTCTATGGACGGCGACTTAATTGTGTAATGTGTACTGATTTGATTCGAGGGGCAATTTTCAAACGTGTGCAGCATGTTATTTTTTCAAGCTTAAGCTGAACTTAATTGTACATTTCTGATAATAGCTTGAATAATAACTTAGGGTATTAATGTTGCTGATTATTTTGCCTCAAGAGCTACTTTGGTTGGTTTTCTATCCATCTACACTAATAATATAAAGCAATAAAGAAAATTATTCAAAAAACAAAAAACCCGACTGCAAAAACACATAACTGAAAAGAGAAAAACAAGCATTATAATCTATAGAATTTTGGTATAAACAAAACTTACACCATATTTCCGGTTATTATTGTTATATTATTATTGTCCCCGCCTGCGATACCAAAATTCTATAGATTATAATGCTTGTTTTTCTCTTTTCAGTTATGTGTTTTTGCAGTCGGGTTTTTTGTTTTTTGAATAATTTTCTTTATTTCAAGTTTTTTAGTTTTATTAATATAATCTTAATTTGGAATTGACTCATTACCAGCTTTTATTTGATACCAATATTGTTGTAATTTATTTTAAAAAAAACCTTCCCCTTCCTTTTTTTTTGTATTTGCAGATGCAATACATAAATATTATATAGCCTATGTCACTTCTACGATTAAGACGAATCTAACGACACCTCCTATGTTAAAATCCATCAAGCCGTTTAGGCTACAGAGCGTGCCAAAGAAATAGACATACATACATACATACATACATACTCTCGAAAAACATTACCATCCTTCTGGGGCAGTCGGGTAAAAAGATTTGTAATGAATAAACTCAAAAACTACATAACAGATTTAATAAATGGCTTCACCAGTAGAATGCTATTTTATCACTGAGTAACATAGGCTATACTTTATACTTAAAGATATCACGTTGACGGAAGCTAGTCTCTTATACATTATTTAAGCAGATATACATGGTACATAGGTAGGTGCCGAATGTGTGAATTTCTACCTATTACCTACTGTAGGTGCCAAGCGCGAAGTACCGTTTCATTCTAAAACTATTACAACAATAGACAAAATACCTACTATTATGATTAAGTACCATTTTTCTGTACTAGCATGTAGTTAATTATAACATTTTTTTTTTTTTTTTTTTTGACTAGGGCATCTCGCAGGTTACCACTGAGGTATTCGCTGCTTAACCGGACTTTCCTGTGGCTGCCTTAAGCTCCTAAAAGAAACTCAAAGCCTCCAGCCAGGGGCATATAAACTAAGCTAATTAAAACTAGGCGAACGCTCGCTAAGGGCACCCCCTGTGGGGTACGAACCTCGGCTTAGGGCGTTCGCTGGGGGGAGGACAGCAAGAGGGACAGGCTGGATCAAGGATGGATCATTATTATTATCAGGGGAATTTAAAGCTACAGGCTCAGCAAAAACGCGGGCTGGCGCATCGTTATCGAGCAAGGGTCGGGGGGGTAATTATAACAAAATAATTTTGCCTTAAGAACACACCTACAAAACATTACAATTCGCACCTATTGTAGCCTGTCTAAGGCCAAGATCTATAAACATTACGTAGCACGTACTTAGGCTAAGCGTTTTTCCTATCACTGTCAAACTACAAGTACAAGATAGTCAGAGACGGGAACATTGTTTGGTCAAAGTACAAGCTAAGTAACGTCTGTAGATGTTGGCCTAAGCCCTAACAAAACCTTAACAAGAAATGTCTCACCTAGAATTATGTAATTAAGTTGACAACTAGCGTTAAGTTAGCTTCAAGTAATGTTAAGTGCGTGGCCGAGCTATTATCATTGTCGCTCGGTCAACGGGCTACATCTGTCTGGCTAACTGAACCTGTGGTCAATTGGTCAGGCTATTTTTAGGATGGGAGTTGAAAAAATATAGTTATTAAAAACTGGAAAAGTGGAGAACAAGTAATAAGTACTTACTAATCGTTGTTTTATAGTAGTCTAGTGGTGTAACCGTCAGACTTTTCGGATTCATGTGCGTATGTATAATTATCACTTACTTGAAACCCGGGGATGGAAAACATCGTGAGGAAACCGGCATGCCAGAGCGATATTTCTCGACGGCATGTGAAGCCTGTGTCCCAGCAGTGGGAACAAAAAAATAATAATACTAAAAAAAAAAAAAAAAAAAAAAAAAAACATATATATTTAATAATTAAAAAAAAATATATATATATATTTATATTATTTATTAATTATAAATATAATTAATAGGCTGATTATCCAAGTCAGAAGCTCATGGGCGTCTTTAAAACTCTGACACCAGGCTAATCACTAACCACACAAAAAAAAGAAGAATCGTTGTTTTTCTCATCTTATTGTTGACTTATGTTTAGGATACTTAGATAGATTTTTTATCGCGACTTGTGTCTTGTAGCTAAATCAACGTTAGAATAAAATAATGTCCCTGTTGAATCAATTAGAAGGATAAACTGGAAAACTAGTAATCTTACTGAAAAAAAACTAATCACGCGGATGTAACTGTCTTTTAGATGTATGAGGAACAGGGTGTAAAGTTCACTCATCCTTCGACCAGACGGGTGTCGTGTCTGGCGGGCTACTGCCCGACGATTGATGTCGGATAGTCATTTATACAGCGTGGCGTTTTAATGGTGAAATTAATTCAACACACGCATACGGATTAGCGTTTTCTTTTTATGAAGATATTTAAATTTCATTAAATTAAAAGGGAGGAGCTCGTGGCTAAGTAATATCAAGCCGCACGGGTCGATCCGCCAGGTTAAGCTACGCTTGCCGGGGTTGGTCAGTGGATGGGTGACCATCTTTACATACCGAGACTCCTCCGTGCCTCGGAAAGCACGTTAAGCCGTTGGTCCCGGCTGTCATTTGTGGATCTTTGACTGTCGTTACGAGTCGTCAGAAGCCCGAAAGTCTGACACCAGTCTTACCAAGGAGTATCGTATTACCCAGTTACTGGGTTGTGGAGGTCAGATAGGCAGTCGCTCCATGTAAAATACTGGTATTCAGCTGCATCCGGTTAGACTGGAAGCCGACCCCAAGATAGTTGGGAAAAAGGCTAGGAAGATTGATTGACTTAAATTTCATTAAACATTATTAAAAATTTCTAAATATAGCATCTTAGAGCAAACTGTACTCTACAACTGTAGCGCAGAGGTCATTTACCGGGTTCACCGATCATAACATCGCATCAATGAAAATAAAAATAATAACGTGCAAAGAGAAGATGAATTGAAGGAAAGGGAGAGACCTATGTCGGCGACCGTTTGAAAATTAAAATATTGTATTATTGTTTTTTTTTTCTTATTCTATTTTTATGATTACTGGCCAATAGCCCTACCCGCGTGTTTAATTAATGTCACCATTGTAGCGGCACGTATTGTACGTCGTTCGCGCGTTAAACTTTAATTGCGCGATCCAGGATTTGTATGACGTCAGGATTTTGTGTGACGTCAGGTCTTTGATGCGTATTTCGCATGTGGCGATGTAGATGGCGCCACATCTTTTTAATATACCTCATAAAAATATTACTGCACTATTATGTACAACCACCGACCCGTCCCTGCTTCGCTGGGTTTTTACGACTTGACAAAACTTCAAATATTTCTTCATTATACGTAAGATAAATATAAATGTATTATACACATAAACCTTACGGAATAAATTCTCTAAATTATGGTGAACAGAACACCGCATCGAAATCCGTGGCCAAGTTTAGAAGAACGTTACTTTCGTTTACCGTTGCTAGTTTGAAATTTAATCAAATACAATAGACGACGTATATTATTTAGTAACTCCGCTTAACTGTTCTTAACGAGTCATAAAGAACCCTGTAAGAATTCGACACGTGTTTCACCTCTCAACGAGGCATCATCAGGATGACGATTGACTTGTTTCGTAACCCGGACACGACGTGTTGCCTCGTCAAGCGCCGAACGCAGAGTTACGCCTGAGTCAAATTTTATCATCTCTTTTTCTAGTTAATTCTTCACTAGAGTTCAAATTATTTCCAGCCATTATGAACGACTACACAACAATCAGTCTGTAACTTAATAACAATCTGTTCTCACATACAGTTGCAGCAACTGAAAATGGTTTTTAAAACGTGATCAGAAACCGCTCATCAACAGCGGATGTGCACTAACAGGAACAAGCGATCTGAATCTTGAAATATTGTGGGGAAGCTAGTGAAATGAGAGCTTATTAATGTGTTACTTTGAGGATAATCTAACACAGCACTACCTATATTTCTTTATAAACACTAAGGCCCGCTTGCAAAACAAATCAATAGAAGAAACAAAGATCAAAAGATTGCTTTTAGCGATAAGACCGTGTGTAAAATTATGAAAAATTTCTACATTTATGTTATATCTGTAATTCATAATTATGGTGTACTGTAGTGTGGTATTGTGGGGTGTACTAGTGTACCTACATAATAAAGAGTACCTAATTAATTCTATCACTAAATACGTTTAGCGCTTAACACTTTGTTTCTGTCAATAGTTTGAAGGTGACAGAGACAGGTGATGTTAATTTTTTTTTTTGCACTAAACGATGATGTCAGTGCTGTGTGGTGCAAGTGGGCCGTATGCTAGACTTGATCAGCGAGTGCACAAGGTCAATTCTACCCTACAAGAACAAATTTTAGAAATCTTGTTACTATGAGAGCTGTATTCAGTAGTTTTAGTTACGTGTGGTCTGTTAGTCAGTCATCCTCTTCTTGTATCTGCTTAGTTTACAATCGCTCAAATATTTAATAGTAGCACTTAAGTTATGCTACAAAATCTATACCTAGAATAAAATAGTAACGAAGTCAAACAACATTGAATATTTTGAAAAAAAATAGTGGCGGTTACGCCGCCTCATACGAACTACGCAGCAAAAGACATGACGTCACATAACTCCTGCATCGCGCAGTTAGAGTTTACCGAGCGAAAAACATAGATAAGACTATCCAAAATCAACTTACGGGCAGTTGCCCGCCAGACACAACACCCGTCTGGTTGGAGGATCCTCCCTTTTCAAATGAGGATGAGTGAACTTTACACCCTGTTCCTCATACTTTCTAAACTGGTGACCCCGATATTGCTTCGAGGTGTAGGAACGATTCTGATGCCGAAAATATAGTTTTTAGAATATTTGTCTGTTTGTCTGAATGTATGTTCCAGAATGGCGCATAAACTGCATACAGATAGTTTAGAGCCTGGATTAACACATAGGGTACCTACTTTTTATCCCGTTAGTATGTTCCCCGTGGGATATTTTCCGACATCCACGCGGGCGAAGTCGCGGGCAAAAGCTAGTTTCCTATAATAATTTTATTTACTACTTAAATTAAACATTTTCTACTATAAAAGTTACCGTTTTGTAGTATTCCCCCTAAACGAACCTTAACATCGATACGAATAGCGACATGAGTTTCTGTTCTCGTTAATTAGTTTTCAATTAATAATAATGTAAGTAATAACGAATGTCGTATTCTTCGATAAAAGTGATACTTTACTACTAAAGAATGCACCTATTGTCGTAGAGGCATTAAATACCCACTATTTGGTATTTCAAAATATTTAGCATTACGTCGGTAACTGCCGCTTAATTCGACGCCGCCCTTTAGAAGAAATTATTATTCGATGCGAGTAGATAACTGCTTCGGTGAAAGTGCGAAATGTAACCGTCAATTTCCGAACAGTTTTTGCTACAGTTAATTGGCAATTTTTCAAGGTGGTAACTTTTGTAGTGGGAACGTTCCTTGGGAAGCAGTCTGTTTGGGAAACTATACCTTCTACTGGAGTACAGCATCCTAATTACGTAATGCACGATCAATTTTAAATTGAAACCAATTGAAAAAGATTGCCAGTGCTTCATAAGTTCGACAAAAAGAAATTGAGCAGATTTTTTTTGTCGAACTTATGAAGCAATGGACTGACAATCTTTTTCAATTGGTTTCAATTTAAAATTGATCGTGCAATGCGTAATTGTGGGGCTGGTCGTGCCATTAAAATTGAGACTTGACGCACCACGTGGTTTGATTTGCGCAGTAGACGATTCATGGGCCTCTTTAGCGGTATGAGGTCCCCCGGGGCGTCATCGGGGTAGGGAAAGAGCGGCGGGAGGCGCGGTCAAGTCTCAACTTTAATGGCACGACCAGTACCCTAATTGCGTAATACAGGATCCATCAGAATCTCAATCGGTTTGAAACCAATTGCTAATCCATTGCTTCATAAGTTCGAAACAAAATCTGCTCAACAACGTAAATAACGCAATGAATGTTGTTGAACTGTCAACATGAAAGAGATTAGTCGAAAATATGTTGCGTAATTAGATAGCTGTACGTAATAGTCAATAAGTAATAGAAGTAAAAGCAGAGGCGGCCCAATGGTAACGGCTCCAACTTAAGAGTTGTTGTAGGTCGTGGGTTCGAACCCAGGCAGGCTCTTTACTTTGTGTAAATAATTTCATCACCTCTGCTCTCAAAACGGTGAAGGAAAACATCGTGGAGAAACCCTGGCAAGTCTTAGAAGCATCGAACACATGTGACATCTACCAACCCGCACTGGGCCCACGTGGTAGATTACAGCCCACTCCCTCTCACAGAGAGGAGGCCTGCGCCCCAGCAGTGGGAACATTAGTAGTCTGATTATGATGATGATGACGTAATAGCCCTCCAGACCGAACTTCGGCCAAAGCAGCCCTTCTCAGCGAAGACTAGCCATCGACGCGGGAGATATTAAAGTGTACGAGTGTGTGCGACAGGCACACTCCCTCTTCCCTCACTCTCATAGTCCGATGGTACGGCAATCCGACACGACCAGAGAGCGTGCTTTCTAAGGAACGGGTATTACTCCGCTATCTTTCAAACTCCGGGCACCTCCTTAACGGCAATAGGCGCGCCCCCTATTACATGGGACTTAAACATAACTGGCGAAATGTGGCTGTACTATAGGTACCTACTCCTCTGCCTAACCCTGCGGGGAATACAGGCGTGATGTTATGTTAATTTACATAAAACTCAAGCTATCGCCTGCGGTTTCGCCTGTAGCTACTGTTAAAAGTTCATTGCGGTAACTAATATCGGTTACCTGAAAGTTTTGTAACTAAGAGTACTTAGTAGTTTTTATCCTGCACAGAAATGCCCTGAGGAAGTCAAGTGTGCATGTTTAAACTATGAGTAACTTTTCTTACAACGTTAACTTTATTAAGACTAGGCAGAATGTAAAAAACTTATTAGAGCTAGTTTCATGGTGCTCAAAGGAAAGTTGATATTATTCTAAGCATTGGCATTTTTGTAATATAAAACTATCTTCTTGTCAGCACGATGGCAAAGATAAAAATATTATATTGTATTAGATGATTTAGGCCCAGTAGCGCTGGCTACGCTAATCGCGGTGCCAGTAGGGATTTTTAGGTCCCCAAAAGTTCAGGTGTATCTGTGCACTTTGGACACACCAACATCCCATTGTTGGCGTGTCATGGTTTAGTCAGGAGCACCGCATTCGCACTGGGTGGCAGTTACGTCAATAATCCTCGTTTCGCTAGATGAAAAGCATAAAAGACACAAAGAAAATATAGCTGAATCATTAACAGTTGATCAGTAATCTCTAGTGTCTTGCTAAATGATTTACAAATATTTGCATAAAATTAATTATGGGTCTTTAATTTTATAAAATATAACGTTTTAATTGCTAGTATCCCTGGATAGGAAATCATTTATTTAATACCCAAGTCAGCCTTAGACCATAAAAATAAGTAATTGGTCTTATGTCTAGACTATTAATCAGTACAACTCACCCTGGCTTGGCAGCAGCTGATACACAGACTTAATAACTAGGAAATAAACACTAGACGAACACATGTCAAAGGTGTGCAATAAACTGCTATAAATATCAAATCTGACAAATGTTACCACTCACATATTTTTTTCAAACCACTCGTATAACTCCATACATTTATCTAAACTCTAAACAATCAATTCGCAACCCTTATCTACCTATTCGAAATTTCAAAACATCCATTCATATTTTTCAACGGGATCATTCAACTATGAAATGACAATGTCATACACACGTCAAAATCAGCTGTTTTATGCCAGATGCAAGAACCGTTACATTACTATACTAGCATCTTGCTCATTCAGAAAATTCGAATTTTTTAAATTTCGTGAATGCCCTGCCGGGCTGCCGTTGGGCGGCGGCGGCTGCGTGCGCAGGCGACTACGCATCGTAGGTAAGGGTAGTTTGGAGTAGAATGGACACGTTAAATTGGGAATTGGTATTTATTTTCTCTTTTCAAACTATTGCTTGGCTTGGCTTTTAATATTTCAAAATGTTATGGCAAACCCTTAATATTAATTTATTGATTTGACAAATGCGACTATTAAAAATTTCAACACGAAAGGTTTAAAGATAGAACTTTACTTTCAAGTGAATGCATTTATGATGCTTAGCGTTATTATTGTCTCTGAGTGATTTACGACAAAATAATCGTGTTAGTCATGGGATGTAAAAATAAAAAGACAGTGAATCAGCCCTTTACGTCACGTCGCTCGTAACATAACTATTGATTTCAGGTATTCATTATTGAAATTAGTGTTCCAAATGCTTATAAACTAAATACTAAAACTTAGAAAGTTAGAACTATTCATTCATAATAATTTTACTTAATAACGCAGTGAGACTTCCTTACATATTATAAAACAAAGTCGCCCGCCGCGTCTGTCTGTCTGTCTGTCTGTCTGTCTGAACGCGATAAACTCAAAAACTGCCGAACGGATTTTCAAACGGTTTTCACCATTGGACGGAGTGATTCATGCGGAAGGTTTTAGTGTATAATTCATTAAGGTTTTGTGTAAATTGGCTGAAATATGACGATTATTGTTGAAGATGTCGGAAAAAATCATGCCGACTGGGAGCTTTACTGGCGTGCGCTGCGTAAACCGTGAGAGATAAATCAAATTTATGTTCTAGAGTATTGTATATCTTAAAAATTGCAACAAAAAAGTCCGCGATGTCATATGTCTATCTTCTAAGGGTGACCCACAATAACCATTTTTATCTTTCAAAATTGTATAAAATTTTCATTGTTATTTCCGAAGCTATTTTGACCGGTATCTTATTAATCCTTATCCAATTAAATAGGTTATTTAAATTGGGCATTCAATTTCGATTAAAATATGCCTTTACATCACATCATTTAAATGAATAGTTTAAGAGATATCACAGTTTCAAAATTACGCGTAACAAAATAATAATTATGGTTGACAACGCGGGCGCTGTAGCCTACCACTGCGTCCTCTGAAAGTTAGTCAATGATCTTTTCCTTGGCTATTAGGTATTTATTCACGGTAGAACGTTCCCGTGGGATATTTTGCGACTTCCACGCGGGCGAAGCCGCGGGTAAAAGCTAGTTCCCAATAAAATTATAACTAAACTAATTTATTTATTACTTTATCTCATAAAATAATGTTACATATTTAAAACGACTTTTAACCGTCAAAAACAATTAAAACAATTAAATAAAAATCTAATTACGAAAAAAATACACGCAATATGTAATATAATAATTCCGTAACACAAAACTCTAATAAACAAACCCGATTGCATCTAAGCCAGCACCAATATAAATTAATTACAGACTTATAAACAGTAAAAAGAAATGGCCACTGTAGCCTACTACGCCGCGTCTCCTCATCTCTACGCACACACATACAAATTGCACTTGTCAATCGACGCGCGCGCACCTGGAGCAGGTGGTGGCTTATATCAGCTGTGAGACCGGCTTGTGCCAAACTACTATACCGCATATTTGTGTGGTAAGTCGGTTAAATGACCTAGTTTTTGATTGGTGGATTAATTGTTTTTATATAAGGATGTAGATATCATGAAGGTCTTCTGATGACTAGGTGTGTTGTTAGAGTTTCAGACTTCTGACTTTCTGAATGTCGTGTAGTAAAGCAAACGACGACATTATGCTTTCTCACGGAGTAGAATCAATTTTTTTATGTAAAACAATCACCTATTCATAGATTTATTTATAAGTATTATTATAGCAGGTGCCAAAAGAAAAGTAAAGATTATAATATGGAGCTCTCTTTCATCATCATCATCATTTCATCAAAAAGACGTTCACTGCTGAACATAGCCCTCCCCCAAGCTCTGCCACTTCGACCGATTCCGGAGCTCTCTATATGGAACAAAATAACAAAAATACACATATGTATTACACGAATGGCCGAAAGGTACAATATAAAACCCTATAGATTCAATTTGTCATAAGCTGCTTTATTCTTATGGCATATCCAGCCCTTAACGTTACCACTGCTGGGACACAGGCCTCCTCTCTGCGAGAGGGAGTGGGCTGTAATCCACCACGCGGGCCCAGTGCGGGTTGGTAGATGTCACATGTCGAGATAGATCTCTACGTATTTTTCTCTTTAAGTCTTTCGAGTGTACATGAATAAATAAAGAATCCATAACCATAGAATCACGCTTTTACCTATTCCCCGAGGGGTTAGGCAGAGGGTGAGGTATACCTACTATGGTGTCTTGGTTTAGGTGAGATATGTACAATATAACACTGTTTCCAATATTAGTGCGTTAGGCAATTGAATGCTTTTGCTACGGCCGTCTGGAGTACACTACGAGCGCGGTGTAACGCCCCGCACTCCCTCTTCCGTGCATCCCCCACCATAACACGCATAAATTAATTTTATTACACTTCACACCCACATTTCGCCAGTTATGTTTAAGTCCTAAGTAAAAGGGGGTGAGTCTATTCGACAATAATTAACCAATTTAGATTAAAACACTTTAAAAATGAAAATTAAACTTCTGCACACAATCCATTTCACACGTACTACAGAGCAATTAATTCTGTAATCGTGTGAGTAGTGACACTGCTGCCATTACTGGCATCCGTCACGCGACGTGCCACGCGCTCACGCCGCGTGTCAATCATCCACTCACTACTATTAAGGTGTCATTTAGCCACTGTTTACCACAAAACATTGTTGGTACGTTTTAAAGCTTTATAAAATTAGGAGCTAAAAAACAACAACGGGCAGTATTTAGTGACTGCCGATAGAAGTGAAAACTAACTAACTTTTTGATACAACGTAACGCCATCTAACGAAAATGTCAGGAATTGTCAGGCTTGATGTCAATACCAGAACGAAAGCTGTAGCTCCATCAAAAAATTCCAAATAAATAAAAAAGAGTGCGCTGTCAACAACCTTTCTACTCTCCCTCCGTCTTACGAATTTTCGATCAGGTGTCCGGACGCGAGTTTACCATTTTTTACCCATCCTAACGCCGCTAAAGAAGCTTTCACTTAAAAAAAAAGCATAATTACTAATTTACGTTTTCACTGCTGGGAAACACGCTTCCCCTCTGTGAGAGAGAGTATGGTGTAATCCCCCACGCGGGCCCAGTGCGTAAGTAAAGTGCCTGCCTGGGTTTGAACGTCCGAACTACGACTCGTAAGTCGCGGTCGAGTCATCCGAGCCAAAGCTACTGAAAAAAAATGGTCAGGATTAGCCAAAAATTTAAGCAGTTGATGTACTTTATCGTTATTATCTCACATTCTAACCCCCTTACTAATAAACGTTGTATATCGCCTGTATAGTTACACACCGATTTCTCTCTTTCTGTCGTCAGTAATTTGACATTCGAAAGAAGAAGACAAAGCGTTGTGTAACTATACAGGCGATATACAACGTTTATTAGTAAGGGAGTAAGAGATTGGTAAATTGCTTTTATTCCCAAATAATTAGGCTATATGGAGTTGAAATTAAAGGAGAAACTTGGTGGCACTCAATGTAAGATTAACATATTTAACATGCTGTGTTTAGGTATGTATTTGTTATTGAAACCTACTTCAATGAAAATTAAGTTTGTTCATGTTTAACAAATATGTTAACTACCTACATATACAGTATTTTATTAGGTACACTCTTTAAATGTTTATTAATCCTAAACTCAATTAACAAGATAGTAATAAATTAAGTACTTTCAATATATAAATTAAGTAAATACCTGTGTAACTCTTATCACTATAATTTATAAGCTGAAACAAGCCAGCTTAACAAAATGCTGTTTCAAAACGAAAAAATTGTATTTCACATTTTTAACATTATTATAAAACGCGGAGAAAGTGCTAGCAATAAATTAAAACAATTATCCTTTTTCAAGCAGCTGGCTAGTTACAGGCCTATGTAATTTGCCGCTGGGAATCGAACCTAGGACCAGCAGATGTCGGGTTTAATATGTTACTTTAGATTAGATTTTTTATTGCTTGTTTCTAGTTAGTTATTAGGCGGGTCTGCCTGTCATACTAATAGTTTTAAAACTTTGTTAGTGTCTGTATGACACTTGGGTTTTTATTAGGTCTTTATTTTTTAACGTTTGGAGCAAGATGCTCGTCGTATGGGCAGTAATATAAGTTACTTGACACAAATAAATTTATTAAAAGACCTGAACGCCCTAAGTTAAAATAAGTCGGCTGTGGGGTATAAAATAAACTTGTCAGCAGATCAATTAGATCGTTTAGTTTGATCAATAGATTATAAAAAGAAAGAAGAAAAATGTACAAGATTTAAGTTTTATGTAGTAAGAACATATAGACACTGCAGGATTAAATACTTACGTTTACCTTTGTAGACCTTTTTTCGTAGCTGCTCTAGAGCAAGAAAACATTTAGAAAACACAGTATTTTCAAAGCCTTAATAGTTCAGTCTTCTTCATCTTTTCGTGTGGTTAGTGACTAACCTGGTGTCAGAGTTTCAAAGCCTTAATAGTTCAGTCTTCTTCATCTTTTCGTGTGGTTAGTGACTAACCTGGTGTCAGAGTTTCAAAGCCTTAATAGTTCAGTCTTCTTCATCTTTTCGTATGGTTAGTGACTAACCTGGTGTCAGAGTTTCAAAGCCTTAATAGTTCAGTCTTCTTCATCTTTTCGTGTGGTTAGTGACTAACCTGGTGTCAGAGTTTCAAAGCCTTAATAGTTCAGTCTTCTTCATCTTTTCGTGTGGTTAGTGACTAACCTGGTGTCAGAGTTTCAAAGCCTTAATAGTTCAGTCTTCTTCATCTTTTCGTGTGGTTAGTGACTAACCTGGTGTCAGAGTTTCAAAGCCTTAATAGTTCAGTCTTCTTCATCTTTTCGTGTGGTTAGTGACTAACCTGGTGTCAGAGTTTCAAAGCCTTAATAGTTCAGTCTTCTTCATCTTTTCGTGTGGTTAGTGACTAACCTGGTGTCAGAGTTTCAAAGCCTTAATAGTTCAGTCTTCTTCATCTTTTCGTGTGGTTAGTGACTAACCTGGTGTCAGAGTTTCAAAGCCTTAATAGTTCAGTCTTCTTCATCTTTTCGTGTGGTTAGTGACTAACCTGGTGTCAGAGTTTCAAAGCCTTAATAGTTCAGTCTTCTTCATCTTTTCGTGTGGTTAGTGACTAACCTGGTGTCAGAGTTTCAAAGCCTTAATAGTTCAGTCTTCTTCATCTTTTCGTGTGGTTAGTGACTAACCTGGTGTCAGAGTTTCAAAGCCTTAATAGTTCAGTCTTCTTCATCTTTTCGTGTGGTTAGTGACTAACCTGGTGTCAGAGTTTTAAAGCCACCCATGGACGTCCGACTTGGCTTCACATGCCGTCGATAAATAATTATCTCTCAGAACATGCCGTTTTCCTCACGATGTTTTCCTTCACCGTTTGTGAAGCAAGTGATAATTATACAATTCGCACATGAATCCGAAAAGTCAGAGGCGCGTGCCTTGGGTTCGAACTCGAGAGTACTCGAGACCTATGACGAGACCATACTAGGCTATCACTGCAGTAATTCAGTCTAGTGGTCGCAAGCGCTACTGCGGAGCATGAGGTCCTGGTTTCAATTCCCGGGTCGGGCAAAGTGTCACTGGGATTTTTCATCACGAATTTCTCAGTAACAACCCGGAGTCTGGATTTGTGCCCGGTTGATGGCAATAGGCTCGCCCTCTATTTGGCGAAATGTGGGTATACTAAAGGCGCACCTCTGCCTAACCCTTCGGGATACAGGAGTGATGTTATGTTATAATTCAGTCATGTTAGAAATATGAAACACCCTGTTTATAACTTATTAATCAAGCTCCTCTTCGAGCCCTAAATCGATGTCAAAATGATAAATGACTCTCATTGAAGCGGCGATAGTTCAAACAGTTTAACTTACGAACTTGATCGGAAGGTTATAAGTTCGATCCTGACCCTATTGAACCCTCAGCACATTTAACTGGAGGGTTAAGCGGTGTTAGTGATGCATCACGGGTTAACAGCGATCTTTATCGTACTCCTTTAATTAGTTAAGTTAATATTCTTAGCAGATAGTTCGTCAACTAGGTTACAAAACAAATGGGGTTTATTTGAATATGGATTAGCCAAAGAAATAGGTCTTAAAACTTTGAACATGAAAAGGATTATTGCATATTATTAATTTGTATCTTAGCTAATCTATTATTAGGTTGCTCCTGAGTTAGATTCCCCGGTCGGGCAGTGTTATTGGGTTTTTCCATCTTGAATGTCTCTATAGAAACCCGGAGTCTGGATTTGTGACTGCTTGATGGTACTAGGAGGAGCGGTGGTGGCCCAGTGGTATCGGCCCCGACTTACGAGTTGTAGGTCGTGGGTTCGAACCCAAGCAGGCGCTTTACTTTGTGTAAATAATTTCATCACAACTGCTCTCAAAACGGTAAAGGAAAACATCGTGAGGAAACCGGCATGTCTTAGAACCAAAAATTCGAAGACATGTGACATCTACCAACCCGCACTGGGCCCGCGTGATAGATTACGGCCCACTCCCTCTCACAGAGAGGAGGCCTGTGTCCCAGCAGTGGGAACATTAATAGGCTGATTATGTATGTTATGTATGTATGATGGTAATAGGCTCGCCCCCTATTATATGGGACTTAAACATAACTGGCGAAATGTGGTTGTACTACAGTAACACCTCTGCCTAACCCTTCGGGATTACAAGCGTTATGTTTAAAAAAACAAGGAAGGTTTATTTTTTTAATTCCAAAGAGTGTGATCATTCAAATGGTTTTAATGAAAATCAGAACATACTTATGAGCTACCATTTAAATAGAAATCAATGCAAACAAAAATATTGGAGGCAATTAGTGCAAACAGGCCGAGGGAGAAAAACAATAGGGCCATGAAACCAACAATTTATTTTATTTTTTTATAAAACATCATTATTTGGAAATAAAAAAATTTATGCCTAGATGTTTTCAGCTGAAGTATATCTACCTATAAAATGATTGGCTGAGATTTATTATAAGGTAGCCTAAAGAATTACTAACAAAACGATTTAAAAAATAAGAAAAATATTATTAACCTATGGTGCACATACTTGGTCTTTGACTAACATCCAGAAGTTCAAACTCAAGGTTTGCCAGCGAGCAATGGAGCGCAGTATACTAGGCGTTAAATTTACGGATCATGTTCGATACACAATCCTCTTCTCCAAAACTAATATATCTGACGTGGCTCAAAAGGTTACCCAACTCAAATGGGACTGGCCAGGACATGTCTGCCGCATGCCGGACAAACTGTGGGCACAAATAGCTCAGAACTAGTGCCCTGAGACTGTGAGGCAGAGTCGCGGCAGGCCACGTAGAAGATGGCAGGACGAACTGGACAAGTTCCGTCCGTGGAAGGGCCACGGCTTGCGAAAGATGGAAGGAGTGGGACAGAGCAGGTTAAAAAAAAAAATAATATT
Source organism: Conistra vaccinii (assembly GCA_948150665.1). Taxonomy (NCBI): domain Eukaryota; kingdom Metazoa; phylum Arthropoda; class Insecta; order Lepidoptera; family Noctuidae; genus Conistra; species Conistra vaccinii. The sequence goes on from OX411327.1 coordinate 23,294,505, forward strand.
ACCTACGAGATTTATCATTTAAACTCTCCGAGCATCAATTTCGTTTACTTAGTTCCACATTTCCTTTAAATTGTTTCATGTAGGTAGATACACTTTATTGGTACCCCTATTAACTCTTGTAAAATCTTCCACAAAACTGGTAAGTAGGCAAGTACTTAGAGCCGCCTGGTTTTGTTCTGTACATCACAAATTCGTCGCTGTTTCTCGGCCGCCCGCCGTTTTCATGGCCACACTAAAGATTCGTTCCGGAAATTATTTCATCGAGATTACCACTTATTCTCAAGTACCATCGGAGAGCCTCTTCTCATTCTGTTTGCTTCATTTTTCTCCTCATCGTATTAATTTCTTAGATTTTTTTATAAACACTTACTGAGAGTGTTCTGTTGTGTTGTCTACTCGATATAAACGAATATTGGATTTTGAAAGCCTATTTTAATAATAAGGATGATAAGTGTTGGCTTCTACGTTAATGGTTGATTCTTTTTTTAATAGACCTGTGATAGTCATTACGCAGAAGCCCGAAAATCTGACAATCAGTCCTACCAAGGGGAAATAGTGCTACCCAAACTGGGTTGTGGAGGTCAGATTGACAGTCGCTCCATGTAAACTACTGGTATTCAGCTGCACCCGGTTAGACTGGAAGCCGACCCCAACATAGTTGGATGTTGGGAAAGGCTAGACAGATGATGTTATTTTAGTCATGAACCAATATTTAATTAATGAGTCAAGTCACAAGTGCAAACGAAGAATTTACAAGAGATTTACTATCTGAAACAGGTTTAATACAAACAAAGTATATGCTTTTTGGAACCGCAAACCAGTTAAGTAAAATTAAACCCTGTACCAGTTGTGTGACTGTTATGGGAGAGCCTATCGAACGAGTGTACGAAGCACGTAATCTGGGTCTTATCATGGACACGGAACTTCGTTTTCACAAACACGTATCTGAGTCTATCCGTAACTGCTATTACAGACTAAAGATTTTATACAAAGCCCGTCCCTATCTTAGTGAAGATTTGCGAGTCCTGCTTGTGGAGTCTTTGGTTTTATCTAAGTTAAATTATGCGGACACGGTGTATAGCCAACGACTACTGTCTAAGACCGAAAGAATGATCCAAAGACTTCAAAACGCCTGTGCACGCTTCTGTTTTAAAGTTCCTTTTAGGGGTCATGTTACACCTTTCTTCAATGAGCACAACATTTTGAAAATGAAAGCTAGGCGTAAGCTCCACTTGGCTAGTCTGCTCTTTGGTGTCATTAAGTCTCATACCCCTTCTTATTTATATGACAGACTATCATGGACAAGAAAACACAGAATCGGTGAGGGCAGAAAATGTTCTCAACAGCTTTCCATTCCAGGGCACAAGTCCGCAGCTTTTAGAGGCAGTTTTCGGTACGCAGCTACCAAATGCTGGAATAATATCCCTCCTCCTATAAAGTATAGTAAAAGCTGCTCAACATTTAAATTTAAGTTAAGGCAATTTTTATTAAATCATCAAAAGGATGCTGAAAATGTTCGAGCCGACATATCTGCCATATAAAACAATTCACAATTTATTATCTTTGTTTTCAAGAACACAAAGTGTAATCCTGTTAATGTCCTGCGAGGAAGTCACGTCACTCCATACATGAGCCGTCTAGGGTATAGTCTTCCCTCCATGGTAGGCCCACTGTCTGTGCCAATACACAGAACTTCAGCCCTCTGGGAATGTTTCAGGTTCGCAGCCTCACACTGCTGGAGCGATCTCCCACCACCAATGCGACGCCTGAAATCAAAGCATTCCTTGAAATTCTAATGCTAAAAATTACACAAACTTTAACAAATTTCCCTTTTACACTAGTATTGGTTCACAGTACCTCAGGGGTCATGGCCTGCAGGCTCTGGCTTGGGATATCCTGCGGCGTGGGCTGCTGTGTGTTGGCTCTTCTGTGGGTGATGCTGTCTGGGTTTTGTTACTGCATTCATCCCATATATTTGGAAGCGCCACCTTGTTTCTGTAATTTACGGTTAAACCTTATTAATCAACTGCAGCACACTACGGTTTGTCAGGTTTAGTTCCTTGATGGAAAAATATCCCAATAATTTATACAATTATCAATCGAATTTATTTTATTTTTATACTAATAATTCCTAAAATTAACCAATCGAATTTATTTTATTTTTATCATGATGTATACAAATCTAAACATAATTTCACACTTACCATTATGTCATGGATCTGTTGTTTGTTTGATCGCATTTACCTTTCGTCTGTACGAAGGGATAAGTCCCCGAGTTTGCCATCTACATCATCTAACACAGCCACAAACACTGCTTAAAGGAAGCATTTCCTACACAATCACCCAATTACATGTTTTGTTACATACCACAATTAGATTCAAGTGATTCAATAGTGTGCCATGTTAAATGTTGAATGTTACGTAACCAGATGCTTATTTAATGACCAGATCACAGATGTCAATCATTGTCAATACGTCATAGTCATACAAATAGTTTTCTGACAGCTGTGCGCACAGCGGCACAGATTAGGTAATAGAAGCCGGGGCGGCGCGCGAGTCGAAATGCAAACTGAACGGAATGTTGCCATTAATATAATGCTAATATTGAATTTTATTGTTTTTGTATTTTATTTTATATTGTATTATTTTTTATTTTTATTAATCATTATTTAATTAACCATTAATCATTTAAATATCTCATGGTACGACGTCACAACGTCACCGCCGACTGTTTGTTTAATTTTGAATTTATATACATTTTATCAATTTCTTAAATTGTCATGAATTAGAAGGTATTCTCTTTATTAGGATTCGCATCAAAATCCGTTCCGTTTCATAGCTTACAAGAACAATGCAGTCATGCTATTTTGCCTTGATAGTTTTAGTTTTTATGACACAGATAGTGGGTATTTATTTATTTATTTTTGTTTCTCTTTTACGACACACCACACATACACGTCTGTCCTGTCACAACATTTTATTTGATTTTGTCTGATGATCTTTTACTACATAAGACTACATTTAATTTATTATGTAATTCATTAGATTGGACACTCACTTCCCTGTCTTTCAGATTCAAGCGTATGGCACTCGTGGGTTGCAGCTGAAAATCAGCGTCAGGTGGCACACTTTGTGCAGCCATCTGACATTATGCTGAGCTGAGGCCCTTTTGGCATTATAATAATTGTTTTCTGTTTTGTTATTTTTTAGTTATAAGGTGTTTTGTTTTATTGTAATGCCAATAAACGCATTTTCTTTCTTTCTTTCTTTCTAATATTACTGAGTATTTTTTTAGATTATATGGATAAATAGCACAGCACACAAAAGCACAATATAACTAAGTACATGAACATAAAGAAAATACTATGTAGGTACGGGGTACCAATGTAGGTATGTACATTACGAGTTTACGACTACTTCACTATCATCATTAATTACTTAAAACTTGCATACATATAGTTCGAGATAAGGGGTATCTTACAACTATACTATACACGCAATAAATTGGTCAGATAGTTGGGTTGTAATAACATCAGAGTCGTATCAGAGCTTTCACTTGTATTCAATCTTAAGACCCCTACTGCCATCTATTGCATACTTTGAGAACTATAAATGTAAACAAAGTAATTTTACCGACCAAATCGGTTTATTATGTTCAAAAACTATATTTGTATTGTTATTTATGTAAGTTTACTGGATTTAAAAACTTTGAAATGCGTTTAGTGACACAAAAAGAAGTTTCTTGTTTCAGCAAGACTGAATCGATCTACAGGCAGCGCCATCTATGAAATCTCAAAGGCAACTATTTCTGTGAACGTGCTACAAAATACATATTAAAATGAGTACTTCCACTTTGCCCCACCAAGCCGCCCCACTGGTGGGGCAAAATAGAATTCCAAAAATTTTGCAGTGTAATCTGCCCCACTGTTTCAAATAATCTTTTATAGGTATGTACTAAGTCTAACGTTACCAGTCCTAGTTACATTTTTACTTAGATAAGTATACATTTCTTTCTTTTCCAAATATAAAATACGAGCACGTAAATAAATTCTAAAGTGCCAACCCTAGTGGGGCAAATTCCACTGCAACATTTTTGGTAAGTATTCCATTTTGCCCCACCAGGTGAAGCGGTCTGGTGGGGCAAAGTGGAAGTACTCATTAAAATCAATAAAAAGCGTGCTTGCTTATCTTGTCTTTTAAAATGATTACAAGAGAGCTGCACAGCAGTGTACTTCTCTTTGTCCTTATCAGAGAAACACTTAACCATAACATTTGTAACCATATTTATCTGCAAATAAATCTTTGACTTTGACTTTGACTTTAACCAACGCGTAAAATCGATCAATAATCTACTAAGTGTGGACTGATAATGACAATACATAATAATTATTAAGATATAGTAACTTATTAAAAGGAACATTTTAGGGTATTTGGTACTTATGTATAAATACGGGGTCACATTAAATAAGTAAGCGAAACTCCACGACGAGACCCCGCGACATGAAGGGTATATCTAACCAAACATGATGAACTAAAAAAAAAAGATTGTTTTTTTTTTGGGGACAACATTGTCAAAGTTTAATTAACTTTTATTTGTTGAATACGAGGCTTTTGGGTATTTTGTATTAAGAGTGTGTATTTTGGGTATTTTGTATTAAGAGTGTATTTTTATGGTTTTTTTTTGTAATGTGCGTTTTGTTTGTGCAGAATGACTAATTTATGAGTACTAATAAGAAAATTGAAAAGATGATTTCCTTTTCCATAACCCTTTAATTAAAGGATCTCAAAATATGAATGAAGTAGCAACAGTAGCACTTGAAGCAATAATTATCATTAACAGTAATGCAGGAAGTCATAATATTGTAGTATTAATGACTTCGTTTGACTGGCGTCATTAGTTCATTACTAACCATTTCCTTCAGTTAATGTTAATAGCTCTGCCATGTGATCAGTGGTTGAAAACGCAGGTCCTAGATTTGATTCCTTATGTCGTTGGGAAAACAGCACTACCTTTATTTAAAAAGTTAGTTAAGAACATTTTCGAAATGTCGTAGATGCTCAACTGTCCGAAAGACTGATCCAGTTCGATAACAATTAAAATTTCAATCAAAAAACAAATCATTAGTGACAGTAGATAACTGGAAATCTCGGTTTCTATGGAAAACTTAAAATCGGTCTAATTTGGCTGTTAAGCTTTGTGCAGACCAGCGCGACTTGTCGCGCGACGCGACACCGGTTATTGTTATACCGTGAAGTTTTGTATTGTTCGTGTCGCGTCGCGCGAGAAGTCGCGCTGGTCTGCAAAAGTCTTAACACAATTTTTCGAAAATGTTCTTAACTAACTTTTTAGACTTTTGTATACTGCTTATGCGTATGAAGATTCATTAAAATCGGTTCAGTCATTTCGAAAATAAGGACTTGAAAATGCCGCCGGTCTTAAACGAGTTTTAAGTAATGCTTGAGTTTGGAGAGAGGTTCTGTAATACGGGCCTAAGACTAATACAGGGTGTCAGGGACATCTGTAACCATTGTATCAGTTTTCGCGTTGATGTCCCTACCACCCTGTATAATATTCGTTCCAAATAATAACTATTCAATCTTCCTAGCCTTTTTCCCAACTATCTTGGGGTCGGCTTCCAGTCTTACCGATTGCAGCTGAATACCAGTATTTTACATGGAGCAACTGCCTATCTGACCTCCACAACCCAGTTACTGGGTAATACGATACCCCTTGGTAAGACTGGTGTCAGACTTTCGGGCTTCTGACGACTCGTAACGACTGTCAAAGATCCACAAATGACAGCCGGGACCAACGGCTTAACGTGCTTTCCGAGGCACGGAGGAGTCTCGGTATGTGAAGATGGTCACTCATCCACTGACCAAACCTGGCAAGCGTAGCTTAACCTGATGGATCCATCCGTGCGGCTTGTTATTACTTAGCCACCAGCTCCTCAAATAATAACTATAAGTTTCAAAACTACTCCTAACATTAGAAGGACACGTAACATTGCAACACAAATCAAAGGGTTCAACAAAATCAAGATTACAAAGAACAGCTTCATAGCCTATATCTCTCACAACAGTTTATGTATTAAACTGCATAGTACGAGTTATGATAATTCGCCTATTCATCGACTCGCCCTATAGAAACACACAAGCGGCTCGTTTCAATCAACTCGCGCATTCGACACGCTTATCATTCTGTCACGTTTAGGGGCCACACACTCTTATTGTCAGTAGGGCTGCCGCGGGACCTTTGGTGATTTGGTATTTTGTTATAGTAGCCTTGGCTTTAATCAGTTCGGGTTATAAAAGTTTCATGAAAGAGCAGTGATAGCCTAGTGGTGTCACCATCAGACTTCCAAGTTATAGATCTCGAGTGCAAATCCAAGACCTCTGACTTTTCGGATTCATGTGCGTATTGTATATTAATCAATTACTTCAAAAACGGTGAAAGAAAACATTGTGAGGAAACCGGCATACCTTTTTTTTTTTTGGGTGGTAAATCATTCAATGACTTCTTCCGCTCTGGGCGGAGCGGAAGGGCGTGTCAGACTCTTACTGACTAAAACCCACCCGTGTTCCTTCCCTTGCCTTGTCAGGGGCCACGGTTTCCCCTTGGGACTACCCGCAACCCCGGCAGGCATCGGCCTTAGCGGACCCCGTCAGTTTTGCTGACATCTCTTTGAGGCGCGCGTGGAACACGACGCGCCGTCGACCCGGGCCTGGTCCTTATCGGACGGCGAGCTGCCCGTTGCTCTCCGTCCGCAGGCCCGAAACCATCATACCTGAGAGATATTTCTCGACGGTATGTGGTGAAGCCAAGTCAGAGGTCCATAGGTGGTTTTAAAACTCTGACATCAGGTTAGTCAGAAGTTTCATGAAAAAAACAATCTCTCCCTCACCCTCTCTTTGTTTGTGTGGCAAATGTAGACAGAAAGGATATTATGATTTGTGTATTAATGTTCTGCTGTAGGCCCCATTAATTTATTAGTTGATTATTAACCACCAAATAAAACAGACCTTTTTGGTCATAATCATAATTCTAGTCGTTTTAAATCAGATTTATAAATATCTGCCAAGAAATGCACCCTTTCCAATGTCATTTAGATCTAGAAAGACTTAGTAAGAAAAATATTGGTAGTCCGGTCTAGTAAAAGAACTAACACATTCTGACAAGAAAGAGCTTTCTGAATTATCCCCCAAAATCAAGTCTAAACACTTTCACAAGTTACTGAGATAGCAACACACAAACAGACACATATACATTAAGGATATATCCAGCGTTCGGCAACCCTACTCATTAGGCACGCTACTCGACGCAAAACGTTCTAGAAGCGTGACACACAACTGGTTTGTTGTGGGGTGAGCAGAACTCAAGGGTGCCTCACAAAGCGGTGTGAACTGTGGTGGTAGTACTTGAAGATATAATAATGTATTGTATGGAAACTATTCTTTGGACTTTTATTCAGATTTGTACAGTGTATCTGCCCCCCGCTGACCGGTTTTGGATTATAGTGGGGGAGAAACTGGAGTGATGGTCTCATTTCAAACAGAAAACCTTTATTAGCTTTGATGAAATATATTAAACGAGCAATATTTGTGTATTATATTTGTAATTACGTTCTCGAAAACGTCTGTAAAGATTTCTGCAATATAGAGGTTTACGGAGGCGAAACATCGATCTAGCTAGGTCTCATATCTGGGAAACTCAGCATGGAATTAGTAAGTACCTATTATCATGGCAGCATGGAATTAGTATAAACTATCCTGTACCATTAAAAGACCAGAGAATGGTCATTTAATGGTACTTGGTAGTTTATAGCAGAACAAAGCTCGGTCGCCCATGCACTTTAATTATAATTCGTCAATTTAAACACACATAACATAACATCATGCCTGTTTTTCCCAAAAAGTTAGGCAGTGGTATACCTTAAGTACAGCCACATTTCGCCATGTCATAGAGGGCGAGATTATTGCCATCAACCGGGCAGACAACAAGACTAATACTAATACCTTGAAGAAGTGTTGTGTCACGCGCATATCCACTTAATCTATCAGCTTTTTATTTAACTTATATCGCGGAACCAGAGCACAGTGCTTTTACCTTTACTATGTCCTCAACGGAGACCAGCCTTCGGCGCGGGAGATACTATAGTGCACGCGTGTGTGCGCAGACACAGGTGCACTCTCTCTTCCCTCACTCTCATAGTCTGATGAGACGGCAATCCGACACGGAGAGAGATTAGGCGCACGGTCAACGGCTTAACGTGCTTTCCGAGGCACGGGGATATAACACCGCCAACTTCCAAACTCCGGGCTGTTACTAAGAAATTCCTAATGGAATAATCCAATAACACTTTGCCCGACCCGGGAATCGAGTCCAGGACCCCACGCTCAGCAGTCGCGCTTGAGACCACGAGACCAGCGGAGCAGTTACCTACACTACGCTGTTCTATCTACCATTTAGCCTCCAAAATCAAGTAAAGTAGGTATCAATCCGCTAGATAAACACTAGAGCATCAAACACCCAGTAAATATCCCGATGGTGGTACAATAAACATTGTTATTCCACACAGGCGTCTCCTTAAAAGCTGCCTCTCGGCTTACCGCGGTAAACTGCCGTAAAATGTTATCTTGACACATTTGTCTGTACTAGGCTAGTAGGTATATCTTAGAGAGTACATAAAGTGTGTTTGTTTTGTGGGTGAGACGTAGCAAGTCATTGGCATCTTAAAGGAATCAAGAAAGATGCTTTAATATCGTGGCCTTTTCTGCAAAAGCATCTCAGACAAGTAATAAAACTATCTGCTTCATAATCATACCTACTATCACAATAATAATTTAATTAAAGCAACAAGTTTCTAGCTCCCTGTTATTTTCTCACTGAAGGGTATAAATCTTCCGTGCATAAGAAACGAGCTTTAATTGGCAAGTTCGCTCACTCCCTTGTCAATTCTTAAGACTAATCTAGTCTATTTACTCTACCGTAAGACACAGGTAAAGGCGCTGTCCCACCGCGGCTCACGCTCTCCACGGGCACGCAGCGCATTTTAGCTACGTGCGGGTTCGTTAGTTTGACAACGTGCGTCTTCGTTTCCATTGCAGCACACGCTAAGCACGAAAATAAACCCACGACTATGTGCGACGCTTCCCCCGCCCATCCCACCCTACGTGCGCGTGTAGCAATGACGTCAATTCGTGCGTAGCGTGTCCGTGGGTTGCAGTGGACATTATCACATACATTTTTTTTCCTAAGCGAAGCTAACACACACGTGTGTGGCTTCTCAGTGCGCAGCGCTGGGGCTCCGCCTTAATTCCGTCTAAGAATAAAATGATTAAAGAAAAAAAAATTAAACAAAACCCTGTACCAACACCTAATAGTCTAAAATCGTTGACACGCAATAAGCAAGCATAGATATCAATTTTGTAAAAAAAAAAAACTGGTTTTAACTTCAGTGGGGACAATTACAAAAGACTTTGATATTTACCTTTATGTAGGTACATGATACTGTAAAAACTCCACAAATAATTAATCTGAGGACAGGGCGCGCATTAGGTTGGGCGAGGACCGCCAGGAGTGCAGTCGTTAGCGACCGGCCGCGGGCTACGTCTGACGACGCTAAGACAAACCCTTGTCACGCCCAACTTTGCACAAGTGCGGCACATAGCGACTACGTTTTGTTGCTTCTTTTATTTTTTAATATGAGACTGGTACTTTTCTGTTGTAAAATGTTCGTTATTTATCACTTAATTGGTTTTGGGAAAGAATTGAAAAGAAGCATTTAAGGGGTTTCGTTAAACTGACTAAGCCTAGGTATCTGCCAAGCGTAAATGATTCTCTTCATGTTCAATATAGAACTGTAAGTAGACATTGTTTATGATGATTTTTTTATACATGCTTTAAAAAAGCTGGCACAGATTGGCGTCATTAAAATGCTTAGTCATATTCTTGGAATTTACTGTTTACTAAGCTACCCTTTCATCATTAGCCTACGGTAAAAGCCTAGGACATTTAAATAATCATTTGTCTACTTCGGTACAAAAGAGTCCACTCGTAAAGAGAAAGTACAACCATTGATAGTTAACTGACCCAACCATTGATCACCGCACTTGCTCATGCTCACTGCTTATTGAATTGAAAATGAATCATTTCAGCAACTTATTCAGCTAGCATAGTTATTTGACTATGGCGTGCCTTTGCGGGAATCTAAAATACAATAGACGATGTATATTTAGTAACCTAATTCGCTTAACTGTTCTTGCGCAGAGTTGAACGCAGAGTGAAAACTTCACTCAGCGTTCGGCGCTTGGCATGGCAACATGTCGTGTCCGGGTTCGCAACAAGTCAATCGTCATCCTGAGAATGCTTCGTTGAGAGGTGAAACATGTGTCGATTTCTTACAGGATTCTTTATGACTCTTTAAGAGCAGTTAAGCGAAGTATTTCTTTAAGCTAGCCATATTACCCTCTCCAATTGACAGCATGCATACACATACATAACATAATCAGCCTATTAACGTTCCCACTGCTGGGACACAGGCCTCCTCTCTATGAGAGGGAGTGGGCCGTAATCCACCACGCGGGCTCAGTGCGGGTTGGTAGAATATGTCACATGTCTTCGAATATTTGGTTCTAAGACATGCCGGTTTCCTCACGATGTTTTCCTTCACCGTTTTGAGAGCAGTGGTGATGAAATTATTTACACAAAGTAAAGCGCCTGCTGGGGTTCCAATCGTCGGGGCCGATACCACTGGGCCACCACTGCTCTCAAACTATGACAGCATGCACCATGCAAATATAGAAATATCTACACAGAGATCATAATGTAGCTACATAATATATATTAATGACTATTAATGATGACTACTAGCTCAACATACGGTTGTCACAGGGTAGTATATACGTCAGTGTCACAGGAATATCATTTCTAAGGCTAATTCTTATGTATTACTGTATGTAATGTGTACCTTATATACTGAATGTATGTACAAACAAGCGTGTTGAATGTAATTGGTAATACCTGGAACATTACTCTACGTCATTAATAGCAGCTTGTAAATCATGTTGGCTGTCAATCGGGCGGAAGGCGTGTACTATAGAACTGGGAACAGGCTTAAAACAAATGTAAAGGTAAATTATTCAGACTGTATGCATCAAATAGATCTGCAATTCATTAATTTAATAATACCGATGACTAGCTGTTACTTGCAGAGAGAGAGAGAGCTAGAGAGCTCGTGGCTAAGTGGTATCCATCTGGTAAAGATGCTTGCCGGGGTTGGTCCGTGGATAAGTGACCATCTTTACATACCGAGACTCCTCCGTGCCTCGGAAAGCACGTTAAGCCGTTGGTCCCGACTGTCATTTGTGGATTTTTGACAGTCATTACGGGTCGTCAGAAGCAGTCTTACCAAGGGGTTTCGTATTACCCAGTTACTGGGTTGTAGAGGTCAGATAGGCAGTCGCTCCATGTAAAATACTGATATTCAGCTGCATCCGGTTAGACTGGAAGCCGAACCCGACATAGTTGGGAAAGGCTAGGCAGATTGACTAGATGCTACTTGCAAATTCGTTCATGTACAAACTTGAACCGTTGAGTGGTGGAGTTATCTCTGGAGCAAATCCGTCTCTCTATTTCCATCCTTTGCAAGCCGATCCTGTTGGCCAAAATCTTTAGTGGCGACCATCTAGGACAGTCTCGGTGAAATGATTCAACTGTCTCGGTTTCGCAGCGAAAGTAGTCTGAAAAGAACATTGGAAGAATAGGGAATAACCTCTAGGGAATAAGCTCTAATCGGGGTGGACTTAACAAAGAAACCTTCCTTAGCTTCTACAGTCTCTCATTTTACCGAAACAAAATACAATAGACGACGTTCATTTAGTAACCTAATCCGCTTAAATATTCTTAAAGAGTCATAGAGAAACCTGTAAGAAATCGACACGTGTTTCACCTCATAACGAGGCCTCCTCAGGATAACGATTGACTTGTTGCAAACCCGAACACGACGTCTTACCACGACAAGCACCGAACGCAAAGTCAAACACAGACAGACAAAGACGCAGTCAGACAGAGACAGAGTAAGCCATGTTCCTTATGATAGTAGAAGATGTCGCTATCTTAGTTAAATATTCCATAGTCTTTGCACACAAAATCATTAACAAATGCCAGTTCATCAATAAGTTATCTATAAATCCAATGCCACCCCCAACTTAAAGTAACCCAGACGCAAATTCAAAGCAGTCCCTCAATATTGAGTGCGGTAAGTTGTACACGTAGCTACCATAGTTAAACTAATTACAATACAGGTGGCAGAGGCATCATAACATGCGCTAAAGAGCACACGCGCCGCCAACTTGCTCCCGCAGAAGTTTGGATCGCTACGGGTTTTTGAATGGTGTAAGTGAGGAGATTTTGGCGAGTGTGAAATTAGGGTTGGGGGATACAGTTTTTAGAAAGAATTTTTTGTAGTTCATTGTGAAAGTAGTCTTTTTCTTTTCATCTGATTAGTGACTAACCTGGTGTCTGGGTTTTAGAGCCGCCCATGGGCCTCTGGCTTGGCTTCACGTGCCGTCGAGAAATATCTCTCAGGAAACCGGCGCTTCCTCACGATGTTTTCGTTCACCGTTTTTTAAAGTAGTGTTTATTTTCTTATTTATAAGGGTTTAATGACCTCATTAAACCCATTAAACACATATCTACCTAGATATGTGTTCAAAGAGACACAGCTTGGCAGATTCTATTCGGCTATGAAGCCTAAGCTTAGGTAACTAAAAATTATGCATTAATTCAATCAATCTGCCTAGCCTTTTCCCAACTATGTTTGAATCGGCTTCCAATATAACTGGATGCAGCTGAATACCAGAATTTTAGAAGGAGCGACTACCTATCTGACCTCCACAACCCAGTAACTGGGTAATACGATAGCCCTTGGTAAGACTGGTGTCAGACTTTCGGGCTTTTGACGACTCGTGACGACTGTCAAAGATCCACTAAGCCGGGACCAACGGCTTAACGTGCTTTCAGAGGCACGGAGGCAACAGGGATGCATTAATTATAGAACATTTATTTATTAATCACTGTGCGGCATCTACCTACATCACCACATGTGAACTACGCGTCAAAAACCTGACGTCACACAAATCTTGCATCGCGCAATTAGAGTTTGCCGCGCGAACGACATATATAAGTCATATACACATATATATACATAAATCATCGAAAACTCCTTCAAAGTTATATATGTTAATGAGAAAATAGATTCTCATTAGCTGTTTTTCGAGTTTATTTCTCTTATAGGTATCATCAAGAGAATTGCAAGTTCTCCATTATATATTATGAAATAAAGTCGCTTTTTGTGTTTTTATGGCCGCGTAGTTCTTCTAAACTACGCAACGTGTTTTGTTGCAGTTTTCACCAGCATTTAGATAAATTATTCCGGAAGGTTTTTGCATTATAATACACGTTAAACTGACATTATAATAAAGAAATATCGATGATTTGTCGAATCGTCATGAGATAACACAGTCATTTAAATCGCTTTCTCTTCCTGTTTACGTCATCAATTAACCTAACATATTATTTAAGCTAATATGAAAATTGGCGAACTAATATAACAGGCCGCTCACGTGTGGATCCGTTCGTCCGACCCACGGATCTGTAATTAAACTTACAAACGACACGCTGAATGTTTTACAGAGATTGCGACGCGATTCTAATACCATTCTTAGTTTGTAAACGGCTTTATTTTGGAGTTTGGAATTGGTTTTACGTGAGTTCTAAAGTGAGGGGCTGGAGCAAAGAGTTTGTCTGCTGTTAGTGCCGTGAGGTGATTAAGGGATGAGGATGTAATTTGAATTTTAATTCCAAATGGTGGAAATGCCTATCAATTTTGGAATGAAAATCCTGCTGTGGGGAAACCTTTAGTTTCCTAGAAAAGCGCCGGAAAACGGTTGCACAATAATAGCCATTATTGTGCAACCCAAATTCAGATTTTCTTTTGACACCTCAATGTCAAATATTGAAAATGACAGATTTTCATGACGGCCGTTATTAAGAGGGTGCATCCTAAAAGTTGGCAACGTCGTAAATATCTGTCAAATAAATGTCTGTTTTGATTAATTTGGAAATAATACTGTATGGAAATAAGAAATGTGGCTAACTAACTAGAATATTAATAATGAATTGCAATTATAACATTGAATTTGATGTTGTAGGTACCCGTTTTAGGTGTAAAAAAGGCATTTGGAAAGTTTCCAAATACTTTTTCTACATCTAAAACTAACTATTCGGTGTTACGATATTAATTGTTGCATTTCTTAATCAATATTCTAGTTCGCTAGTTAGCCACATTTTTTACTTCCATACAGAAATATTATCAAATTAATCAAAACAGCGCAATATTTGACATCTATTTGCGACGTTGCCAACTTTCAGAATAAACCCTCTTAATATGACAGCCACCGCTCTTCTCAGAAACTGTAGCTGAACCGGTTTCCTTATTTCCGCTTCACTTCTTTTCCAAAAAACCAATAGTTACTTGCCTATTTTTACTGCATTTATTTGTTCAACGCAGTTTCAATTTGTAGTTTCAATAAATCTATCAGACAGTGTTGAATTCTGTCACGTTTTTGGCACTTTCAAAGCCTTTAACCACTTAGTTCTATGCTAATTGCTAGTGCTGTGCACCTCTGTAAGTGACGAATTCACAATAGTTTAAACTTTTTTTTGTGTATGTTTTAGTGAGTACCTGCCTGAGTCGTTCAAGGATAAATGATTTTATTTCTGTAAGTAGGTCTGTACAAACAATTTTACACGTCTATCATATTTTTTTAAACTAGATGAGATCGGCATTTCGTAACTGACGAAGTCACTGGTTGAAGTGCCATATCAATAAATAAATACCCAAACACGGAAATACTACTCGGTTGCAGAAAAAGTGCACTTTTCAGGAAAAACGTTTCGGAAAAAGACTTTATACACATGCATACACACATAAACTCACGCCTGCTTCCCATGGGGGTAGGCCGAAACTATAGAACGCCACCTGCTACGATCCTTGCATACTCCTTTTGCCTCGTTTACGGTCATACACGCACGCACCTGACCTTTCTGAAGAACATCACCAATAAGGTCAGTAGATGTCCTCCCAGGGCATTCCCTCCCTCATATCTTGTCTTGCCTTGTAAATACCTTATATTAGTCGCCTTTCATACTGACTGACTGACTTTTAACTAAATCATCTATAGATTGTACAAATTCAATATCAAACCAGTGTTGTACATAATGTACATAAGTAAGCTGTGTTGAGTGACCATATGTATAAGCACAGTCTACAGCCCTGCAGCCCTGGGCATGTAGAGCGATACCTTAATTAATAATTAATACTCACTGTTCCGTAATGGACCCCATGAATATTTGCTCGTGCTGAGCAAATTGTAATTAGACGTTTAATTACGTTTACTTTTCATTGTAGATGTAGATGTTATTATATACTAAGAATTATTAATTTTATTCTGATACTCATGTGAATAAATGGCTTGATAGCGAGGAGCATTTTGAAAGAGATCAAATTCTTGAGGTGATTATCCTAACTAATAATTATAAATGCGAAAATAAGTTTTTTTTCTTTGTTACGCTTTTACGCTAAAACAGCTGAACAGATTAAGATGAAACTTCGCACATGATTTGGGTTAGGACATAGAATACTTTTAATCCCGGTAGTACGTTCCTGTGGGATGCTTTTCGACATCCACGCAGGCGAACCAGTTGGTAAAAGCTAGTCTTCTATAAATCTCATCAGAATTAAGATTGTAGCTACGGATGTATATATAATGCCCCAGCTTCAGAGGGCTTAGTACGAGTTTCTCGATCAAACGCATCGACCGCGTTTGGCGCTCCGATTGGCAGCCGGCCGGCCTTCACCAGTGAAGGGCCAATCGGAACGCCGAACGCGCTCGATGCGTTTGATCGAGATGGTAAAATGAAACTCACACTAGGCCCTCAGATATGGCACGTGTTGTGAGGAAGTTCCTCACGCTGAATGAAAAAATAAGATTTATTTGAACACAGTTCGTGAAACCCAATCAATCAATCTGCATGTTGGGGTCGGCTTCCAGTCTAACCGGCTGCAGCTGAATACCAGTATTTAAGAAGGAGCGACTGCCTATCTGATCTTCTCACAACCCTGTAACTGGGTAATACGATACCCCTTGGTAAGACTGGTGGTCAGACTTTCGGATTTCTGACGAGGGTGTAACGACTGTCAAAGATCCGCGAATGACAGCCGGGACCAACGGCTTAAGGTGCTTTCCGACCTTTGAGTTTGAGTTTCTCCCCCCGCTTTTCACAGACTCCCACCATCTTTCAGGCTGCAGCCTAAACTCCGCCTTATACTTTAAAGTACAAATTGTCTCCAATAACAGCAGAATAACAAATAAAGCTTGTGTAAAGTCGTGCCGCGTCAAGGATGCTCCCACCTTGACGCATTTCCACGTCAATGTCGACGTTACACCATTAAAACTTAACAAATTTTGTGAAACTGAGTCCTGCCTGTATACTAGTGATGTGTCGCGAATGATATCGAAAAGATAGGCTCGTAGTTAAATTTTTTCTTCACCGTCACCTGCATGGTAAATGCCTTTTTTACGAGTAAAAAAAACCGGCCAAGTGCGTGTCGGACCACGCACAATGAAAGGTTCCACAGTTGAGATGAATTTATACCAAAAACAAACTTCCCATTGTAGTTAAAAAACATGTTACCCCATTTCAACTTCCAACCAAATTCCAACTGAAAATGTAAGTTTGTACGCACAATATTGAAAGATTTACCATGGTATTTAAAGACCATAGACTTCTTATAGGTTTTCCTGTAATTTATGAGTAAAGAACCATTCTCTGATTTTATTTTTATTTTAGGCTCAGTAGTTTCGGAGATAAGTTGGGGGAGAATGGTAAAAATTCATCGATTTTCTTAAATATCTTTAACTATCTTTTGTCCGTGTTTGGGTTACAGAAATTCATATGTGTATTGGCTGTGACAGACGGACAGACAGACACATGAATGATCCTATAAGCGTTCCGTTTTTTTCCTTTTGAGATACGGAACCCTAAAAATAAAGAAAAACGTTTAGTTTGCACAGAAACCATTGAAGTCAGGTTTCTTTGGCCTTTTTTCGTTCATTGTAAGTGAAGGTGTCTAAGATAAACCTGAACAGTATGCATTTTATTCTGAAAGTTGGCAACGTCGCAAATAGATGTCAAATACTTCGCTGTTTTGATTAATTTGATAATATTTCTGTATGGAAATAAAAAATGTGGCTAACTAGCGAACTAGAATATTGATTATGAAATGCAACAATTAATATCGTTACACAGAATAGTAAGTTTTAGATGTAAAAAAAGTGTTTGGAAACTTTCCAAATGACTTTTTTACACCTAAAACGGGTACAACATCAAATTCAATGTTATAATTGCAATTCATAATTAATATTCTAGTTAGTTAGTTAGCCACATTTCTTATTTTCATACAGTACTATTTACGACGTTGCCAACTTTTAGGATGCACCCTCTTAAGTATTCAATAATCCAGGTTGAGAAACTAATTACCCGGAGGGCTGGCTCGTTCTTTGGACAAAGAATTAGCATTGCCATTCAACGTGGCAATGCTGCCAGTCTTCTGGGCACGTTTCCGGATGACAGCGATGCGGACGAATACTTCGACGCCTAAGTATCTGTTTGTTTTATTTTAATTTTTATTTATTTGTATAGTTAGGTAGTCTTAGTACGTAGTGTAAATAGTTAAATACGAATAAAGATGTATAAGTCAATAAATAAAATTACCCAGAATTAAAGATGACGATTTTCAGTGAAATTTTCAGTGAACATAAGAACAACCATCCCTCTATTATCAGTACCGATAACGGAACTTGATGGCGTGTCCCTAATACCAGCCAAAATATTATGTTACTAATTTACCAACTTTGTGACATTAAATGTTACTTATAACTTGGGACCAACTTAAAGGTTTATTCTAATTTAAGTATTATCGCGACGTGGATCCTTTTAGGGTTTAGTGGATATATTATAGTAAGATTATAGTTATTGTTTTGTAGTTTGACAGAGGATAGACGCATTCGAAATGTGGTGCTGTAGGCGGATGCTCCGAATTCCAAGGACATCCAAACGTAAAAACGTGTCTATCTTTTCCCAACTCGACATCAGAATCCGGTTGTCTACAGTTTGCCTACGGTGTATTTTAACATATTTGGCCTCAGAATGCGAAGGGGAGATTGAGCCTTGAAAAGCTGGTCATTGTTGGCGATACCGAAGGAAAGAGAGCCGAGGCCGGTCGCCAATACGATGGTCCGACCAAGTAAAAGAAGCTACGTCCTCAAGCAAATTTCAGCAGACGGTGATGGCAACTTTGGACTGGAACCGATGGACGCAGATTGTCTGTTTAAAGGGGTCCAGTGACCGCGATCCTCAGTAATAGGGAACCGAATGAAGAAGATTGTTTTGTATGTTTGTGATAAGAGTAATATCAAAACTGCAACTTTGGCTTTGAACTCAACTTCACGGGTAGGTCGACGATAAAGCCATAGTTTTAAAATTATTCAATAAAATAGATGAAAATAAATTGACCATTCCCCCTTCCTTACCTTTGTACTGAGTCTAAAATTTTGAACAAACTACAGAAAATTGTTCTATACTTTATAGATTACAGGAAAACCTAAAAGAAGTCTATGGTCTTAAAATAACATGGTAAATATCCCAATATTGTGCGTACAAACATTTATTTGCAGTTGAAATATAAGAGAGAATATGTTTTTCAACTATAAAGTTAAGTTTGTTCTTCGGATAAATTCATTCCAACTATGGAACCTGTTATTGTGCGTGGTCCGATATGCACCTGTCCAATTTCTTTTAATTCATATTTTGATAAATAATTATGCATAAAAATGTGAAACGTTAATCGAATTTCGTTGCTGATCGTAACTACTATAGTTCTAAAAATAGATTACTATTTATCTGTTAATTCAAACACAAACATTGTGAATATTACAATATCATCAAAAGAAACTTTCGTATGATCTTTCGCACAACTAGGCATGAAGTATTTTACATTTTCCCGCAATAAACAAACCAAGTCGATAATAAACATCAATAATGTACTCATATCAAAGACGCCATAAAAAGGACATAACGCCACATTACCATTAAAAACACATGCACTCTTTTATATCCAACATCTCTTCGAGCAAAAAATTGACAACTTCAAAGAAAAGGGGGACCAATAAAATTATCATTACGAGTATATTTTTGTCTGTTTCTATCTCGGAATAGATAAGGAATGGAATGATAAAGCTTCGGCCAAACCTGCGCGACCACAACGCGGGACACGGGAGCGAAGCGGGAGCGTCAACAACGCGAAACTATCGCGGGAATTAACGTGCACACCTGCGCGACTACAGCGCGAACCGCGAACTACATTTTTTTTTAGAGAATAGTCACTGCCGCACGTCTATAAATTAGTGTAACACCTAAATTGTTGTGTTATGTCAATCACTTATTTAACATCAGAGTCTGACTCTGATGAAGAAGACCTTTTATTGCTTGCTCTTGCGTATGCGTGCATATTTTATTATCCTTTTACGTAGATTCATATCCTGGGTGTTTCAGATCGTACAAAATAGTATGTTCTCTCACAATTTCTATAAACATCTCTGTCATGTCAAAATGACAGGTTAAAATGATGAGAGATTATTCGTACACACGTCTGACCAGACGCTTTGCCGACGCTGTATTCCCGCAGGGCTATTACCTATCTTGCAGAAGCAATGCGATAGCGATCATTTGTTTCATTTTGACAGTTCAACAACATTCAATGCGATAATTACGTTGCAGAGCAGAATTAAATTTCGAACGTATGAAGCAATGGATTAGTAATCTGTTTCAAAACAAATTGATTGTGTATTACGTAATTAGGGTACCGCTTTACGGTCGCGTAGGTGTGCAAGGCGCCATATAATAACACGAGCAGCGTCCGCCGCGCGGTTGACATTCCCGCTTCGCTTCCCGCCTCCCGCGTTGTGGTCGCTCAGGTTTGGTCGAAGATTAATGCAAGCTCGATAAAAATGAGTTCAGTGTACCTACTGATAAAACATGGCCCTCTTTTAGACCGCTACATTGAACGTTCACGATGAAATTTTGATAATACTATGATATCAACGAAAGTGGGTATTTAGATTTAGTACTGCATGTTTTCTGTTGCTGAAAATTACACTATAGATTAAAAAATATATATAGATATATGCTTATAATTATAAGTTATCCAAATAGTGCGATCGGTAAACATGTTGTCGTATGTAACTATTTTGCTCGTGAATTTCCTATTTACAGTCTCGGTGATACATACCCAGATGCCAATAAGACTTCGCAGCTGGTACGAACTGTTTAGATGCATAACACTCCATGTGCTAACTACTCCATGTCTCTCATACACGGCCCTCTGTAGCCAGGGTAACGGCAGGGTAACTTCAGGGTACGTGACGGGTACGTGGCTACATTGCTACAATAACGTTTGATAAGGAAAAATTCACCAAATTTGAGTAATGACGCAGACACAATATAATGGCTCGTCTAACGAGGCCGCTTGATACAATTTTTCTGTACAATTCAGAGCAGAAAAAGTGTACAGTTTCGAATTCACAAGTTGAGGAAGTGAATTAATAATAGAGTCGTAGCGCGTGTAAAGGTGACTTTTTTGTTTTAAATTGCTGCTGCTTTAGTCCAGAAAATGTAGAAATTCAGGAAGGCTTAGGTTAAAATATTAAAAGTAAGAAAAGTCAGTTACTTTTAACCTTGACTTTACTTTTCTTTTACTGCACGACAGCCCTTTCTACCCCAATGCGGCCTAGCCCAAAAGAACGGTATTTTTTTTCATTATTATCTATAATCGACTTTAAATTAAATCTCATTTTTCATATTTAATTCCGCACTGTAGCCTTTTCCCTGTCCCGAGCCAAAGAGCTGTTAATGTAAATCTAATAACGATTGTATCGCCGTATCTGGAGGCTTGTTTTCGTACAGCAGATCCCTGAAGCATCTCGGGTCCTACAAAACAGATCTTATCAACAATTATGTACGGTGCTATCTTCCATGTAGGGTATATAGTAAGGCCATGTTTTTTGTGGTGTTTTTCCCGCTAAGTTGTTTAGATTTGCTACAAGCTAAACGGCGATTTATATTTTCAGACTGAAAAATGATAATGAAATAATTGAGACTTAAGTAGTTTATGAGCTGAATTATGTCACCTCTGAGGTTCTGATTAGATAATAGTGGAAGACAATACCACAGATTAATACAATACTGAGAATATATATATATTGTACAATTTTAAATCTCTATCTAACTCTTTCACAAAATGTCCAACACAAACACGCATTAAGCAAGTTCGTTCCTTCTCTGTATGAGAAGATGCTTTTTGCTTCTGCTGAGGACAAATACAAAATCAGCCGAGGCGTTCCCTCTGCCGGAATACAGGCTTCCTCTCTATGAGAGGGAGTGGGCCGTAATCCACCACGTGAACCCAGTTGCTGGTTGGTTCTCTCGAATTTATAGTTCTAGGACATTCCGGTTTCCTCACGATGTTTTCCTTCATCGTTTTGAGAGCAATAACAGGCTGATATTATTATGACCTATTTTGCTAATCCAAAACCATAACAAACTTTTTCTTCTATATTGGTGTCAGAGTTTTAAAGCCGCTCATGGGCCTCTGACTTGGCTACACATGCCGTCGAGAAATACCTCTCGGGCATGTTTACAAACAGCTAAAAATCCTCTTTTCAAAACAAGAATAAACGAATTTAGCAGTCCCTGTAAAATTAATTAGCAAACTAATAAAGACTTCATCGTCCCAGAAAATCAAACAACAGCCTGTAAGAAATTCGACAAAAAACGGAAAATATCTAACAAAAGAATAAAAATAAAATTACGAGATAAAAACCTATTTAGCCAACATAGGGTGATGGTACAAGGGTCGTTAAATATTTCTTTATATTATCTCGTAAACCGGCAGCCTTGTGTGTGCGTATATCCCGCGTATTATACGAAACTCTGCGAGATACCAATAAGTTGATTTTAGCTAGCTTACTCGCGAACATAATATTGTTTGGATGCTATAAAATATACATCCTGTATGTTTTAGGGTTACGTTTAACATAATGTTGAGGAAAATATTGATTGACGTAGCGATTTGTAGCAGATTTTCCGACCTCGATGGCTAAATGCAAGGCAAGGCAAGACATGAATAGGGAATAACCTAATTTAACAAATATTTTAAAAAACTATCGTTGGCATTACAAGATGTCTGTCATACATTTAAATAAAATCATGTTTCCAATTATTAAAAGTTCATAACCAAACTTCCTTTTTATTTCAACAAGCATTTTTAACTCATTCTAAGTCAACAAGAAATAACATTTTTCACACATTTCTATTATTCTTTAAAAATATAACACGGATTCCCGCAACAGCTTCCATTTCGCGCTTGCCAACAATTTTTATGATTTCACGTTGAAAGTGTACAAAGCGGGATCCATTAGACATCGCGAGCGACTTCCATCGACTTCCACAATACGTCGTTATGCTGTTATTAGTATGTTACACGCTGTATACACTGTTTATATCACCCTGTATACACGCTTAGCGGGGAAAGAGAATGTTTAGATTTAAGGAAGCATGAATTGGTTTGTTTTGCGTTTACATGTCTTTGTTTTTGGTTTTAGAAAACTCTTGTGTTTTAATAATGACTCTTGAAACATTCAAACTCAAACCATTTATTTAAATTAAACCAATTACAGGCACTTTTGAATTGTCAAGGGGTCGGTCGGTCAGAAAGATGAAGCTAGTTGCCATTCCAAACTTAACAAGTTTCATTTCCTCAGTGTGTTTCTGGGATGCCAATGCTTCTCCGATGCGTTTGGTATTGCATTTAGGTACCATCAGGTGGCCGCCATCTTTTTTGCCACCCAATAACACGGCAATATAATAGACGTTCATATTTTTACACAATGTCACTGCGCAATTTATACAGGGTGAAATTGAATTCATGCGACACCTTTTAAGCGGTCATTGTACTCATCATTATGAACAACTTTCAGGGGACCAAACATGAAACCGCGAAAAAAATATCTGCTGTTCCCTACATTTTGACGAGCTATGCGAACATAGATGTAGGGAACAGCAGATTTATTTTTTGCTATTTTACGGTTAGTAAAGAGAGATTAATGCCAGTTTTCACTTTTAATAAGTGACACTTAAATGAATCCCTAAATAAAAGTGCACTGTTGGATTTTCAACGATAGGCTCAGCTGTGAGAATTGAAAATCAAACAGCGCAGTTTTATATTTAGTTAGGGATTCATTTAAGTGTCACTTAGTTGACGGTGAAAAGGGGCATTAGAGCCTTGCGTTCTCCAGTCAGAATATTTGTAAGTAGTATGTTTTTAGTATAATTAACAATGATTTCATCGTCGCTATGTTGAACACAAACACGTACACTGATAAGATGCTGATCACATCATACTGATAAGACCGAATGCACACCGCCGGTTCTAGCCTATAGATAAAAATGATCGAAGTCATTATTATTTGCTTGATGACTATCATATTTTGGATATGAATCAATGCCACACGTAGGCGTCTTAAGTATCGACTAAAATAGTAAGTAGATAAGTAATATGATACGCCCGCAAAAATATGCACATGCATAAGATCTGGTAATTGCAACCCAAAATACTCGACACGTGCATAAATATTTGCGGGCGAGAGGGCTTTGCTGCGTTCTGCATCCAAGTCTGGATCTAGTTATTGCGGAATTAAAACTAAATAATATGTTTGCACAACGTGTTACTGATTCCCGCATAGTCTGATTCCATAACTTTTATCTCAAGGAGTAGGATTGACCATGTATAACCTGATGCTACGTTTCGCTTGAAACACCATCGCAACATATTTAAATATTTATTGCCAATTTTATTGTTTTGGTTTTATTGGTAACTCTTATTTTCACTTGCTTATTATTAGGTACGTTTTCAGACGTAGAATTATTATATATTTTGTTTCTTTTATCCTCTACCCAACCCAAATTGCAGGTAATTTTAATTGCGGTACTCTTTATAACTCCAAATATCCTAAATGTAGACGCACGGTCAGATCTAACGATGACTGGAACCGGCTCACCCTGGATGGAGAATCCACACAATTATTTTAATCAACCCTTTTGTCTAAAACAAACATAGCAACACAAGCCTGTCCCCAAAGCTAGCCCATACACTTTTACAGCCCAACAACCCACCGCTTGATAGTCATACAAAAACACTTTTATTTCGGTCTCTGCCGTTATCCCGTAGCTAAAAAGCGTGATACATGGTAAACGGCCTTAACAGCTATATCGAAATCCAGCTTTGAGTGTGTACCTGGTCGTAATCGGGTGACCGGGTTTGGTTTAAAGTAAAGGACGAAGCGAGTTGCACCTATGAAGCTTTGTTGACCTTTGAACCTCTCCGGTAGCACAAAGATGAGTATTCAACATCACTTATAGCCAGTTTTCCAAGAAATGGTAGGGAATGGTGGATGAACGTTACGTTACGTACGGGACATAGACGCGAAAACTGCTACCATGGATTCAGTACACACGTGATGCTGAAAACTCCTGCGTTGAAATTTTTCGTCGGTTATAAAAAAGAATCTGCTGTTTCATAAAAAAGTGCAATAACTAGGTACGCGGTGAAAATGTATGCAACAGGGTTTTTTTTTTAATAACCATCGAAAAATTTCATGTATTGAATCCATGGTAAAAGTTTTCGCATATATGTCTCTATGATGGATCCAGCCAGTGTGCCCAGAAGATGCCTGTTCACTCTTGCTTTGAAGGCAGATATTATAAGAATCTAGTAACCCGACCAACGAGGCAGTCAAGGGCACAAGGATTAATATCACGTTTAATTAACACTCCAGCCCTTCCAATAATTATTGAGCATTTTCCACTTTCCAGCACGGTTGACGTTGCCATACCAACCGCCGTATGCGATAAGAGCGAGAATTTCACATTTTATTGTTTTTAATCATTTCTGTAATTTAATTTAACATTATGTAATAAAGAGGAACATGTTTCAACACGTTTCTCGCTAATCACACGAAGCAACTAGTTGTGAATGAATACTACTGTAGTCCTACATACGCTCACAATACGGCTTTCTTTCAAATCTCCAAACATCTGTTGTTTGCGACAGTATCACGGTGACAAAGCGGTATTTTGTTTGATTATCTTAATTGAAATTATGTCATCCGTTATTATTTTATTATTAGTAGCGATAACAGATGTGTTATTAAAATTTTGGCCTTTTAAATCGTCGTTTTAAAACTTTGTTTGTTGTCAATAAGCTTGCAGATGATACTCGTATTTGATTAGAAATGTGGATTATCTAGCACAATTTCAGCCCAAGTTATATCGGCATCGTCTAAATTGCCTTAGAAGAGTTACCTACGTTATGTTCTTAGACTCTAAGAACTAATGACGTAACTTCGGTCGAGACTACTCGAGACGGTCCGCCTCTAGAGGCGGACCATATAGAGGTGTCAGCTCTTTATCCGCATATTTTCAATTTTGTTGTTTGTGTTTTTTTCTTCCTGTCCTTTTTGATGACTAAACAAATTATTACCAAAAAATATACAGTGATATCGCGACGTATCTAATTCTGGAATGCTAAAGTAATAACTAATTTCTTCTTTGATTAACAAAAATATATCTTTATTTTTATTTTATCGACTACTTTATTAACTTTCATGAGAAACAATTTAGTCGTACTTATTCATTAACAACTTTAATGTTGCTGTATAGATTATTCATAAATGAATAGGTACTATTCTTTGCAATGTTTTATAATACCGATTTACAACTATAATAATAAAAGATTTATTCACAAAAAAATACAGAAACACATATAAAATGTACATTATAATTCATTACACGTTGCAAAATCTGTACAAAATGTATAACCCTGCCTCTTTAGACTAGGATAATTTTTTTTAATGATTTTAACCGCCTCTGTGGTCTAGTTGTTAAGCCACCTGTCTCAGACCCAGAGGTCCCGGGTTCGATTCCCAGTGGGAGCAAAATTTTCTGCTCGGTTTGATTGGTGGTAGGGCTTGTTCTAAGCCCGCCTGGCTAGCTACCACCATCTTATCTAGTAAGTTAAGTCTGTCGCCACAACAACAATGTTAACAGCATTGTTGTGTTTCGGCAGTTAGAGATAAGGTAGCCAGTTCCTCTGTGGTTTAGGATTCCGGGTGTCAAGTTGTACAGACAAAATCAACTCCACCCCTCATACATTTAAACCCGCTACCCCTTATAATTTGTCCCCCAACAAAGGTCCACCCGAAATGGGCTCTCACAGTTTTCAGCGCACATTTGAATGGGAACGACTTTATTCAGATAACTACCCGTGATTTTATCTTCCTATATTTCATGCTCAGATTACGTGCTTGCCTCCCTTTGGCTTTGTTTTTTCACCGTCAAAACGCCATCGTTGAAACGAAATTAATTGGTTCGATATTTGAATGTTACTGGTAATTGGATGGGGATATGTAAGAGGGTGGACTTGTTTGTTTGCAGCTAAACATATATTTTTAATAAATCAAATGTTTTGAAAATTGTAATCGTCATTGTAATTCACAATATTATACTAGGTATGGTAGAACCTACACAATCTAGCCCATCGAATATCCAGAATGATGTTTCATTGTTTGGCACGACCGGCAGCTCCGGTACTACCTTCCTAACTGGCTAATATTTTTAGCACAGTATGAGATAAAGTTAAACACAATATAACCAGTCATAATACTTCGTTTATGCCGATTAAGAGAGAAGAATGTTTAGAGGTATAAGGAACATGGTGTAAAATTCACTCATACTCTATAGAAAAGGAAGGATCCTCCGACCAGACGGGTGTCATGTCTGGCGCCCAACCATTAATTTTGTGGAAGTTATCGATATGGTGTTCGCGCGGCAGTGTTGCGCGATGCAGGATTTGTGTGACGTCAGGTCCTTGATGCGTAGTTCACATGTGGCGATGTTCGTCCCACTAAAAAAATGAGTGGGACGAACGGTAATAAGTTTAATATTATTTATTCAATTCCCGTTCGCCCCAGCAGCAGTGGGACGACGGCAGTGGGACGAACGGGAATACACGATGTAGATGACAAATGCATAACCCCAATTATATATGGTTCTCTAAAAAGAAACGATAACTTACAGGTAATAATAGAAAAAGTTACTGCCTACGTGCTGGATGCAAGTTACAACCTGTTTAGAATATCAATTCTTGCATCAGTTTAAACTCAAACAAGATAAAATAGGTCTTCGTCATGCCACCACTTATTTATCTAAACTTTAGGACCGTTTTATGCAACGTCATCATTATTGTCAGAATTTGCAACCATTTTGCAATTTATACTAACATAACATAACATGGCATCACGCCTGTAACACCCAAATGGTTAGGCAAAGGTGTAAGTACCTATATAGTACGCCTACATTGCATTGCATTGCAATTTTTTTCTTGATTTATTTTAGAGCCTTAATAAATACATTAATGGTATAAAACCATTGGAGTCTTCACCATTCTTCAGTTCCTCGCAAACCTTTACATTTACACTGTGAACTTTAACACCAAAACCACTATTACTATTATATCTCCTGCGTACTCGGCTTATCTCCGTTGATCGGCTTATCTCCGTTGAGATGGCCGCCGTGACCGAAATTCGTTTGGAAGGATATTAACGTAATTACACTATAACACAATCAACTCAGCCTATCGCAGTCCACTGCTGGACAAAGGCTTCTCCCAAGTTGAGCCACAACACCCTGTCCTCCGCCTTCCTCATCCAGTCTGTCCCGGCCACTTTCTTAAGCTCATCGGTCCATCTAGCAGGAAGGCGTCCCACACTACGCAGCTGCCCCCCCCTGGATTTTGTATGCCTAGGTACTGTTGTCGATAAAAGTTATGTTGCATTCACGTTAAGACTTACTTAACAATTACAATACAGGGTGGCAGGGACATCGACGCGAAGCCGGTTACCATGGATTCAGTACATGATTCTGAACCCCCCTGCGTTGAAATTTTTCGTCGGTTATTTAAAAAAAAACAGCTGTTTCATAGAAAAGTGCAATACCTACGCGGTCAAAATGTATGGAGCAGCAGATTTTTTTTTAAATAACCAACGAAAAATTTCAGCGCAGGGGGGTTCAGAATCATGTACTGAATCCATGGTAATCAGCTTCGCGTCGATGTCCCTGCCACCCCGTATGTAGGTATTATGCATTAATTTAAATGAAAAACGCGCTGCGCGGCCTTTCATATCGTGTCTAGGTATCATGCATAACCAACTTTAAAAAAAAGGAGGTTCTATGTTCTGCTGTTTTTTTTTGTTTACAATTTTCATCGATGTTTTCGTCAATTCTGCACCAATTTTGAAAATTATTTTTCATATTGTAAAAAATAATTCAAAATCGGTCCACAATTGACTAAAATATAGATGAAAATACCTATATAAAAAAGGCTTACACTTAAAAATACACGAACGCAGCAGCAATATCAAGCGGGGGGAAATTTCTGATTTGCCCCCCCCCCCCCCCCCTGGGACAAAAGCTTGGTACGCCCATACCAGAATACTTGAGTCATTGATCGTTTAACTATTGCGTCTTCTTTGTGAACATACGAGCTCATCGATCACTAGGACTATTGATCTGACTAAAGTAATTTTACCTGAAAGAAATCCTTTGTACAATTAATCCTACATTTGTGATAAAAAATGGCCTTCGGAGCCATGATCAAGCAATATATCTAAAAGTTTATTTTAGAATTAGTGAATAAGGCTCCTATAACCACATTATCTTCCCTTATCTCAGTTATCTCGCTCGCTTCCTAAGTGCACACTCAACAAATGTATCGCTACTAAATATAAGCTGTTGCTCTGATCACTAAACTTTAGTTCCGTCCAAACATTGACACCGAAATCATGCCGGTCAAAATATATAAAATCGACCTCAGTCCACCGTCGCGGGCCGCTCTGATGACGGCAGAACTGCTCAAACTTAACTATGTGACCCAAGACGTGGATCTTATGGCTGGAGAACACAAATCACCTGATTACTTGGCGAAAAATCCTATGCACACCGTCCCGCTGTTAGAAGATGGCGACTTTTTTCTCGCTGACAGCCACGCCATCATTACATACCTGGTTTCCAAATATGGTGGTGGACAACAATCAAAATTGTACCCTAGTGACTTGAAACTACGTGCGACAGTCCATCAGAGACTGTTTTTCGAGACTTCGAACGTCGCTGGTGCGGCCAGGGAGGTGGTGGTTGGGCTCATGACCGGTCAAAATGCACCTACTGCGAAAGACATCGAAAATTTGAACGATGCGTATGGAATTTTGGACAAATACTTGCAGAAGACAAAGTACGTGGCATGTGACCATATGACGATCGCTGATGTGTCATTAGTTGCTGGTATCTCTTCTATCAATGTGTTGGTGCCGGTGGATGAAAAATACACCAAGGTGCACGCGTGGTGGGATTCGCTGAAGGAGGAAGATTGGTACAAAAAGGCAAATCTACCTGGACTGGCTCAGTATGAAACTTTTATGAAATCTAAGTTGAAGTAAAATACCACCACCACTACCACTATCACTACCACTTTATTAAATAACTTATGTTAAAATAATGATCAACACTACTAAAGAGAAAAGATTTGTGTTTTGTTTGTAATGAATAAATTCAAAAACTCCTTGTACCATTTCATACATTCTTTCACCAGTAATACAGCATTTTTATAAAGGTATCACAGATATTACGTGGGTGGAGCCGCTGGCGAAAGCTATTGTATTAATAAATTAATGTATATTTAGCTAAATATTTATATAAATTCTGTGTTTAATATTTAATAAAAGTTATCATAATTTTATAATAATATTAACATTCTAAACCAAAGCTTTTGGCAAAATAATAATAATTTTATCTTGTCAAATTTAAGTAGGTATAAAACATACTGTTGACAGTCCGCATGGCAAACGGATAATATGCATTAAGGCGAAAGCGTCAGGGTAGCCCGCGAAATTCAAATTTTCTTAAGTTTTTCGCAATTTGCAGTAGTCAGTATCAGGTTGTACGTTGAGTTAAATATGATTTGCGACCGTATCAAAAGTTTATTTATAGAATTATAATCATAGAAATCATCAACACAACTCTATAAGTTCATGTAATCATGATTTCATGAAATCATGACATTTGGAGGTTATTCTATCATACGGAGTTGTATTGCTGATTCTAATGATTATAATTCTGTAAAGCCATATTTGTTACGCTCGCAAATCATATTTTAATCAAGATACAACCTGACACTGACCTGCAAATTGCAAAAAACGTTAGAAAATTTGAATTTCGCGGGCTACCTTGGCGCATCCCCCTTAAGGGTCCGGCGAACACAATATTCCAAAATGCGTTTGGAATATTGTTATCTCTGTTCTGTTGTGTTTTTGTGTTGTTGTTGTTGTCTGTGTCTGTTGTGTGTTATGTGTGTTGTGTGTTGTTAGCGTTGTTACTAGCTATCGCAATTTATGATAAATTTGGATGTGTTCCGTACTATCAAAAATGATGAATGAAAATCTAATATTCTTTCATAATTTTTTCTATACTTTGTAACTTGATAATATAAGCTATGCTTCTGCCGAAACAATATTCCAAATATTGTTGTTTATAATACAGAAAAAACAGTACGAAAACATGTCATTTAGCTCTAAAAATTGTGCGAATTTCAATTCGCTTAAACTTTATTTTAGGTAAGTTTTTTTGGAAAAAAAAGATGTGAAAGCCTAGATAAATACTGTCTAAATCCGAATATTAACATAATATGATGGAAATATGCTCAAATTGCAAATGATTTAGGTATTACGTTTGTATGGAAAATTCTAGGGTCGCCGCAGCCTTAAGCAGTTTCACATCTATTTCAAGGCTATATTTTTTTCAATCAACTTAATAATGACCACGTACCTACCCAGTCTAATATTTTATTAATGTTACAGTTAGTAAAGTAGAAACACAAATTTTAATATTTTTAAGAATTTGAAAGCTAATACTAAAAAAAACAAAGTTCAAAATTGACAAATAAGGTATATTATAAGCCATATTTTCTTGTCTGTTTGTAATACTATGAACAACTTAATTTTCCTTATATCCTATTTTTCTAATTTATTTTCTTATATTGTAATAGTAACATACCTCGAATGTAAGATAACCCTTGTGAAAACGAATTTTAATAATATTATCAAGTAAGAATCACTTGTGTGTTCTTGATTTTATAATTATAATATTATTTGAATCCTTGAAAAAATATTATTTAAATTATGAGATACAATCTGACTTATAGTCAGATTGTATCTCACAGTTTAAATAATATTTTTTGATTCAAAGTATATTTAGTAG
Source organism: Conistra vaccinii (assembly GCA_948150665.1). NCBI lineage: Eukaryota > Metazoa > Arthropoda > Insecta > Lepidoptera > Noctuidae > Conistra > Conistra vaccinii. The sequence continues at coordinate 23,326,051 of OX411327.1, forward strand.
GCATTAGATTTAAAGTAGGGTGTACAATTTACTTCTCTCAACCGTGGAGTAGGTACTTAAGTGTTTGAAAAACATTTAGCTAGCAATAAAATAGGCAAATCATAACTACAACGGTAGTCATCAGTACAAACATTTAGCTAGCAATAAAATAGGCAAATCATAACTACAACGGTAGTCATCAGTTCAATCTCAACATCAGTTAGGTACTCTTAAAAGAAGATGAAAGCTGAGATGAAGGGTGAGTTGAATAGGAGAAAAAGACATGCAGGCCGATCCCACGCAAATTTGTATAAGGACAAGATGATGATGGTATAAATGTCGCAGGCAAATTGTATGATTCGTCATTTTACAAACGGCGCCGTCATTTTACAAACACTGGCGGTTTTGCAAAATGCCTAAGGCAAATTGGCAATTCGTTCAAAATTCAACATTGATTGTTATTGAAGGATGATCATCATAAAACACAGTTTGGACAAATCATACTTTATTCCACCAATCACGTAAGAACCTATTATGTCACCGTAAAATTATGATTTATCGGTATTATTTCAGTTAGATTATAAACAATCAAAGAATTGTGAACTAGGTGAAATAGGTTGGGTTAGGTTAAAACTGTGACCAACCGTGCGCGAGCCGAGCGAGCGAGCGAAGCGAGCGGTGCCGCGCGGCAGCGGCCGGCGAGCGCTACTTTCAAGTTGCTAGCAGCTAGGCAGGCAAAAATTCTCTACATTTTTGTACCAATAATATTCCGCAGGAGTTCTCCGAGCACCAGATGCCATGAATACCTTACGTTTTTCACGTGCCGGATAACTAAAGACTTCAATTTGTCGCGGCATTTTGTAAACGGCGTTTGAATTGTCCACCAAAGGTTGTGGCATATTATAAAGTGACTAGGCAATTTACATTTTGCCTTAGGCATTTTGCAAAACCGCCAGCGTTTGTCAACAGCTGGCGCCGTTTGCAAAATTACGAATCATACAATCTGCCTGCGACATAAATATAACTGTAAACGTATGTAACTGCAAGTGGTGAGATAGGACGTTAAAATACTCATACTCAAGACTAATACGCTCAGAAGCAATAGCAGTATGTACTCCAGGTTCACGTCCCGCCCGACAGCACCACGTCACCGTGCTGTCACGTGTGCTGGCTAATGACTAACGACATCGAAATGTAGTCATTTCGATGTCGTTACTCATTAGCCAGCACAAAAGACAGAAAAAAAAACAATCAATAAATTCTACTTCAATATCTCCTCTTATCTCGCTTCATAGCGATTATATTAACATATCTACTAGATATAAATCGTTGCAATAATTTTGCCTTTAGTTCAGTGCAGTCATTGAAATAGTCAACATGCCGCTTAAAATATACAAAACGGACGCCAGTCCGCCCGCCCGTTCCGTTCTAATGGCGGCTGAGCTTCTCAAACTAAACTATGTGACACAAGAAGTGAATATTCAGGCCAAAGAACACTTGACACCAGAGTACTTGGAGAAAAACCCCTCACACTCCGTCCCTCTGTTGGAAGACGGTGATTTATTTCTCGCTGACAGCCACGCAATCATCACGTACCTGGTTTCCAAATATGGTGCTGAGCAGGGAGCGACATTATACCCTAATAAATTGAATTTAAGAGCGATAATAGATCAGCGGCTGTTTTTTGACACTTCGATCCTATTTCCCACCAGCAAAAAAATTGTGCGTGCAATGATAACTGAAGGACTAAAGACTCCCACTCAAGAACAACATGAAGAAATGTATGACGCTTACGGAATTATGGAAAAATACTTGCAGAAGACCAAATACGTGGCAGCCGACCATTTGACAGTAGCTGATGTGTCATGTGTTGCCAGCATCTCCGCTGTGAATGTGGTGATCCCTGTGGATGATAAGTACCCAAAGTTGAAAGCTTGGTTGAATACACTGGAGCAAGAAGATTGGTACAAAAAAGGAAATCTACATGGACTAAATATTATGAAGGAGTATTTGAAATCAATTGGAATACAAACGGTGTAAAGAGTAAGAAAATTGTAAACAATTATTTGTACAAAATAAATAATAATTAAAAAAAAATATAATTATTTTCAACGTCATTCTCTATTTCCGTGAGTTTGAGTTTCTTTCGTGTCGCGTCGCGCGACAAATCGCGCTGTTCTGCAAACAGCTTTATCTGGATCACAATAGGATCCTTGTAAACGAATCAGTATTGTAACATGCACGCTGCGTTCACGTCACGAGCAAGATGCTGGCTAATGAGAGACTAGATACATAAACTTACGCATCCTTCCCATGGAAGTAGGTAGAAACTATAGAACGCCACCTGCTACGCTCTTTACATACTCCTTTTGCTTCGTTTACGTTCATACAGCAGGAGCAGTGGTGGCCCAGTGGTAACGGCCCCAACTTACGAGTTGTAGGTCGTGGGTTCGAACCCCAGCAGGCGCTATACTTTGTGTAAATAATTTCATCACCACTGCTCTCAAAACGGTGAAGGAAAACATCGTGAGGAAACCGGCATGTCTTAGAACCAAAAATTCGAAGACATGTGACATCTACCAACCCGCACTGGGCCCGCGTGGTAGATTACGGCCCACTCCCTCTCACAGAGAGGAGGTACCAGCAGTGGGAACATTAATAGGCTGATGATGACGTTCATACATCTAGTCATACAAACACGCTGGTTATGAGTACTACACACTAAATGACTAATGACCTTTTATTTTACTTCATTATCTCCTCTAATCTCGCTTCATAGCGATTATATTATATCTACTAGATATCATCGTTGCTGCGTTTTAGCTTTTAGTCCAGTGTCAGTGTTCAGTTCAATAATCAAAATCGTCAACATGCTGCTAAAAATATACAAAATGGACGCCAGTCCGCCCGTCAGAGCCGTTCTAATGGCGGCAGAGCTTCTCAAACTCAACTATGTGCAACAAGAAGTAGATATTCAGGCCGGAGAACACATGACACCAGAATACTTGGAGAAAAACCCCTCACACTCCGTCCCTCTGTTGGAAGATGGTGATTTATTTCTCGCTGACAGCCACGCAATCATCACGTACCTGGTTTCCAAATATGGTGCGGAACAACGAGCGACATTGTACCCTAATGAATTGAGTTTAAGAGCGATAATAAATCAGAGGCTGTTTTTCGACACTTCGATTCTGTTTCCCACCAGCAAAAGAATAGTGAAGGCAATAATGAGTGAAGGAATAACTACTCCTACTCAACAACAACTTGAAGAAATGTATGACGCTTACGAAATTATGGAAAAATACTTGCAGAAGACAAAGTACGTGGCAGCCGACCATTTGACGGTAGCTGATGTATCATGTGTTGCCAGCATATCCTCTGCGAATGTTTTAGTGCCTGTGGATGATAAATACCCCAAGTTGAAAGGTTGGTTGAATACACTGGAGCAAGAAGGTTGGTACAAAAAGGGAAATCTACATGGACTAAATAAGATGAAAGAGTTTTTGGAATCAATTGGAATACAAACAGTGTAAAGCGTAAAAACAAACAGGCTAGATGAGGAATTTTGAAAAAACAAATGAGTAATATTCCTTGTAGTTTATTTACGTCAAAATATTAACACTAACAGAACTAATTTTTATACTGAATTAAATTACATAACAAACATCACGCCTTGTTTCCCCGAAGGTTTGGGCAGAGGTGTACCGTGTGTATCCGAAGTACACCCATATTTGGCCAGATACGTTTAACTCCCATGTAATAGGGGGCGAGGAGCGAAATAAATGATGGGTTATTGTAATATTATGTTTGATTATTTCTTGTCATTTTAACCTAATTCTCTATTTTGTGAATTTGAGATTCTGACTACATCCTTTACTGAATCCTTATAAACAAATCACTTTAAAATCGAAACTGAAATTCAAAATCTAGTTAATATAAATGTACTGGCCGCTACTGGATCATTATCTCCACTTATTTTGCTCGTATAAGTGCACAGTCATCGTATCATCGCTACTAGATATAAGCCGTTGCTGTCATCACTGGCCTTCAGTTCCGTGCAAACGTCGAAACGGTCAACATGACGATCAAAATATATAAAATGGACGCCAGTCCGCCGTCGCGGACCTGCGTCATGATTGCTGACCTGCTCAAACTCAACTACGAGGCCATAGAAGTAAACCTCTTGGCTGGAGAACACAAAACACCAGAATACTTAGAGAAAAATCCTATGCACACCGTCCCTATGTTAGAAGATGGCGATTTTGTGCTCGCTGACAGACATGTCATCGTTCCGTATCTGGTTACCAAATATGGCACCGCTGAACAACAAGAGAAATTGTACTCTAGTGACTTGAAATTACGAGCGACAATCAATCAGAGGATGTTTTTCGAGAGCGCGAACCTCATGGCAACAGCCAGGGAGATAGTGCTTGACCTCATGGCCGGTAGAAAAGCTCCTACTGCGAAACAAATAGAAAATATGGACGATGGTTATGGAATACTGGAGAAATACTTGGAGAAGACAAAGTTCGTGGCATGCGACCATTTCACCGTAGCTGATTTGTTATTGGTTTCTGCTGTCTCTTCTACCAACGTCTATGTGCCTGTAGATACTAAATATAACAAGATACACGCGTGGTGGAATTTGCTGAAGGAAGAAGATTGGTACAAAAACATTAATCAACCGAGCGTAGATCTGTATAACGTGTTTATAAAATCAATGATGAAACAAAACAGTGATAGTACTAAGTGAGTTTAAGAAATAATATAAATGTTTATTAATTTGTTTTTAAATAAATGATTGCTTATACTTGATTTTACATAAATTCTTTTCATTAAAATACCATTAGTATGCCATATGGCACGCTCAGAATTACTCAAAGTTCAATCGTATTGATCTTGAAAACAATAAACAGAGAACAAAAATAGATTTGGTCTTTTTAGGGTTCCGTACGAAAATACTGCAAAAAACTTGGTCGGTGGTCCGTCTATCTGTCAGTCACAGTTGCTTCAGTGATGACTACTAGTAGATTACTAATAAATTATGTTTCCTCATATTTAATTATTGATAAATGAAATATGGAATACTTTCAAACGAAAAAGGTTTTGTTTGCTCGTTATTATTAAACCTATCTTTTTAATTCCTTTTTTTTCGCAAGGCTCGACTTACGATGAAAATGTATAAAAACCATTATTATACCATTCCGCTTTATCTACGAAGTTTTCATGGAGAAAAATTAGTAAATATTACAGAAATATATAAATTTAACTTAACTGTGTACCAATATTAACTAACTAGCCATTTAAAAAATGTTAGTTTACATTATAACTTTTAACCACATTTAATTCTGAGGGACGGAACCCTCATTTCGGCATCCGACTCGCACTTGAACGGCGTTTATGCACTACAAGGAATTTTACCGTCCGGCGGTCCGATTCCGACCAAAATAGTATAAACATTTATGGCGTGCCATATAGGACCGTAAAAAAAACGGACTGCCAGACGGTAAAATTCCGTGTAGTGCACAAACGCCCGAACAGTTGTTGCGAACTTATCTCGCCGGCTCCGCTATCGCTATATATGCATTATCATTACTAGATATAAACCGCTGTTGTTAGCAACAGCCTTTAGTTGCACGCGAACATCGATACAGTCACCATGACTCTCAAAATATACAAACTCGACCTCAGCCCGCGCGCCCGCGCCGTCCTAATGACGGCAGAAATTATCAAATTGAACTACGAACCCCAAGACGTAAATCTTATGACCGGAGAACACATGAAGCCAGAATACTTGGAGAAAAATCCTCTACACACCGTCCCTTTATTAGAAGAAGACGAATTCCTGCTAGCTGACAGTCATGCAATTATCACGTATCTGGTATCCAAATATGGCGGTGAACAACAAGCGAAATTGTACCCTAGCGACCTGAAATTACGTGCGACAGTCGATCAAAGACTGTATTTCGAGACTGCCAACCTCACAGCTGCAGCCAGGGATATAGTGATCAGTCTCATGGCGGGAGAAAAGACACCTTCTGCAAAACAAATCGAGAGTGTGAATGACGCTTACGGAATTTTGGACAAATACTTAGAGAAAACAAAGTACGTGGCTGGTGACCATTTGACGGTAGCTGATGTGTCAATAGTCGCTGCTATCTCTTCTGCAGCTATGATGGTTCCTGTGGATGACAAATACACCAAGGTGCATGCATGGTGGAACTTGCTGAAGGAAGAAGATTGGTATAAAAAGGTAAATGTACCTGGACTGGTTCAGTACGAAGGTTTTATAAAATATATGATGAAGTGAAACAGTGGCAGTGCTTAATTTTAAGATGAAACCAATTTGTATTTTATTTTTGTATTAATTAAACGAACGTTTTGTACCTACGTATTTATTGTAGTTTATTATTTTGTTTCGTCATTGTTTCCCCTGTAGCTTGTATTATAATTTTATAAACCCAGTGTGGATAAAGATGAAATAAATAAAATTGCTTAAATTCATGTGGGAGGTCTTTGCCCAGCAATGGGCTGATGCTGGCTAATACTATAGTAACCAGTAAATAAGTATTTTTTAAATCTTCGTTGTAGGATATTATGATAATGTAGCAAAAGTCATCATTAGTATGCAATAATAATTATAGCCTATTCCGCTGACAAAACATCGCTATTTTTTGGCTAACCTTGGTTACTATGTATGTAGTTTATGACTCACACATACACAGCCCAACTAAACAGGTTAGAACATGCTCGAGTTAGAAGTTAGGACTAACACATGCACAAACACAAACAAAATAGTTTAATCAGTTAGAACGACTTGCTTCTAAGTATTGGTCGCATCGGCCGCCGGATTCGGTTGGCCTTGAGACATGATACACACGGTTAGCATTACTAACAGGTATGGCGGATCTGAAGGTCAATTTGATAAGGAGTGGTAGCCCATACCAACGCGATTTTAGTCTCGATTTGGTGTTTAAACCGATTTTTAGCATAGTGAGTAAAATTTTGGGAACATTTTAACTTCGGTGACTACCGGAATTACGACTAACGGAGGAAGGAAGAATATTTATGTTGTGCTGACTTCAAATAAGTTGGGATAAGACATCATCATCATTCTCTGGGTCTATTCAATCTATAACTAAAGGATCCATAGGATAAGGTTTTACACAATGTAGGGAGGGATCATTATAAAGGGTACGCTTGTCCGTTATTTTTTCATACAAACGTAGTATGATGATTGACGGTATACGTTCAAAAATAAAAATTATATCAATTTGCCTTGTCATTATCTAGCCCTGCGCAGCGAGCATGGCCTACTGTGAGATAGCTTGAGTTACACATTTTATCACAATTTGGGCGATAAAACAGTTTTATCACAAATGCTAGCACGGCGGCGTGAGATAATCTCTTGACTTCTGACATAACTTCTTGACGTTTATTTGGGATTCACTATATCTTATTTGCTATTATGGGCGCACCAATTTTGTCACAAATGCCACATATGACTGTCGTCCGTACGTCAAAAATAAATTAGTTCACAACAAAATTAAAAAGTTGTAAAACTGAATGAACCTGCACTATAAAAACGTATTATTTTATTTGGTCGTATATTCACTGATCATAGACATTTAAATTTTTTAAATTTACTGTGTCACACTATGAAGTTAGCAACAAGAAAGGCATGTCGCGCCTCATATTTTATCACATGGTTGAACCGGGCTAGCATTTAAGACAAATTGTAAGACATGATAAAATGTATCATGTCTTGTCACAAACGTCTTGCGTGTAAAAACATTGGTTTGGAAGTTATGATCGTCGAAACTTCCATATTTCAACTTTTAACTCGTGTTTGGGCGTAAATAAATAACTTATGTAGTAAGGAAATGGCAAAATAAAAACTGTACAGGGATAGATAATTTATTCAATAGTTAAAATAATTTTATTTTGAGTAAATACCTACATTCAGTAGATTTTTCATAATACCAATACACCCAAAGGTCTGTTCCTGAAATTTTTTGCGTTCGTTTTCGTTATAAATCATTGTCTATTTCACTAAGTAAATTAATAATTATATAAATAAATTAATAAAAAGAGAGATAAATAAATACTACTACGAGTAATTAGCATGCATATTAGTAACGCCCACCAACGAGATCCAGCCGTTGACTAGCGTACCCTTAATAGGCTAGGGATCTGTACAGATACATCTCGCGTATTTTTTTTTTGTTTGTTACGTCTACAGATAGAATATTGTATTATCTTTTTTTTTTTTACTTCTGATAGCCCTCTACAGTTAACGTTTGCTATCAGCTTGTTTTTATTATCAGGGTGTGTCAGGGACATCGACGCTAAAACTGTTACCATGGATTCAGTACATGATTCTGCTGATTCTGAAAAAATAACCGACGAAATATTTCAACGCAGTGGGCGTTGAAATATTTCGTCGGTAATTTTTTTTTTATTACTGTTTCGTAGAAAAGGTACAAAAGGTGCAATACGTACGCGGTCAAAATGTATGGAAAAGCAGATTTTTTTTTAAACCGACGAAAAATTTATGCTTTGGGAAAATAAACAGTAGTGTACTGTTTTACCAAATGTAATAAATAAATAAATAATCAAGGGGTTTATTTATAAACGTGGCTTAAAGTTAAGTAATGATTAGCGACTGTTTAACCATACATTTTTGACGTTTGAACGTCACTTAACTTTAAGCAACGTTTATAAATAAACCCCTATGTGATTAAGAATTGATTTTACACTTATTTACATACTAATCGCTTTTCAAAATCACAAAGTGGTCTCGGTAACTTTTAATCAAACGTTTGTTTTTATAATGATGGACTTCGATACAACTTCGTTTTGTAGACTCGGCCTTACACTTGAACGCCTTTGTTTTGTTGACCCTGGCGCTACTTTTAGCATCTACCGGCTTTAAATGATGACCTTGGCCCGAACTAGCTGGCTTCTATATCATAGCATGATTTCCTCAAGTGTGAATTAGGTAATGCGATGCGTCAATTTATGTAAGAATGTTATCAATAAAACATATTTTTAATTACTTTAAAAAGAAATCGTCAGAGTAAAAATATTATTTTTCGGAAAACGCAGTGTATGTTTTGTAATTATTATTTAGCTAATTTATAATTTTTGTATCAACCAGTCCCCGACTTTTCTGGAAACGACTTTAAGCCCATATTTATAGTCTGCAAATCGGCTTTTTACTTTAATTCATATCTTTTAATTTATAGGCTTTAAAATAGAATGACTGAAACAAAGTACCAAATTTTTTTGTTAATCTTTTTATTGTAATATAATCTAGGAAAACTCTTCCTTCTTAATCAAGAACTTAAATCAAGAAAAACAAAAAATCATAACGAGCTTAACCTATTGTTTATTACCTATTTATTTTACAATCTGAAGACTGCACTAAAAGCAATGATCGGTTTGGTCGACTCATCATCATCATAACAACCGAAAGACGGCCAACTGCTGGACATAGGCCTCCCCCAAGAACCACCACTTCGACCGACTCTGTGCTTCCCGCATCCAGCGCATTCCTGCGGCCTTTACAAGGTCGCCTAGTCGAGCTTTTGTGCAGTCGACTAGTCGGCCAGTCAGCCAGTCATGAAAAGATGGCATCTCTAATATTTAGCCAAAGATCAAGTTTGAATAAAATACGAATGAACCTTTATACGGTTAGATAATAATGGCTCGCAAACAGTTGCTCACAGTTCAACTCCATTGACCTTCAGAAATAATAAACATCGCACAAAATTGCGCTATGTTTTTATCATTTAAACCCGTCCACTTGTATCGCTCGCTCAGCAGACATATTTTATCACTGCGAAATATAAGCAGTTGAAGTGATTACCTGCATTCAGTACCACGCTAACATTGAAACAGGCAACATGACGATCAAAATATACAAAATCGACGCCAGTCCTCCCGTCCGGGGCCTGCTGATGACGGCAGAAATCCTGAAACTAAAGTACGAGCCAGTGGACGTCGATTTCATGGGTGGAGAACACTTGACGCCAGAGTACAGGGAGAAGAATCCTTTACACTCCGTCCCTTACCTAGAAGATGGTGATTTCCTGCTCGCTGACAGCCACGCAATCATCACGTACCTTGTCTCAAAATATGGAGGTGACAAACAAGCGAAATTGTACCCTGAAGACTTGAGATTAAGAGCGATAATAGATCAGAGGCTGTTTTTCGACACTTCGCTCCTCTTTCCCTCAATAAGAGGGATGACGAAGACAATAACAGGTGGTGAAAGAACATCACCGACACCGCAGCAAATCCAAGATGTGAATGACGCATATGACATTTTGGACAAATACTTGCAAAAGAGCAAGTTCGTGGCAGGCGACCATTTGACTGTAGCTGATGTGTCAATAGTTGCTAGCATCTCCACCTTAGCTGCGATGGTGCCAGTAGATCAAAAATATACCAAGGTGCACGCATGGTGGAACTTACTAAAGGAAGAGGATTGGTACAAGAAGGCAAATGTACCTGGCCTAACTCAGTTTGAAGGGTTCATAAAATCAGTGATGAAGTAAAACCATTTTTGTGCTAAGTTTATTTTATTTTTATGTTTTTGTGTAAAATTTTATGATTTCAATGAGTGCAAATGATTAATAAAATTACAAAATGAAGTTGTAAGTTTATTTTTTTATGTATTCAATAGGTACATATCGACATCTGATAAGAACAAAATTGATAAGAACTAATAGCGAAAAATAAAAAATATTAAAATCATAGACGTATAAAATATACGTCTATGATTAAAATGTTGTACTCACACGACCTTATACAATGTTGTTGTTTTAAATTAATCAATTATTCAAACATTGTAACTTGACCAAAAACAGGTTTCTGTTTGATGTACGTAAACATGGTTATTTTCTCTTTAAAGAACGCAAAAAAATGTAATAAACATATTTTATAGGTACTTATAGTGTTTTATTTAAAAGCAGTAAACTTAGAAAAAATAGATACAATGCTGTTGTTATGTGACTGTTTAGAACTTACGTCAAAGTTTGTATTATAATGTTGTTTTTATTACAATTAGTTTTATTTTGAATCATTAGTGACGAGCTTAAGTTACAGTAGGCTGTAAGGGTGGTTTTCCAAGTCAAAGTGTTGCTGCTGACGTACGGTGGTCCGTACGAAATGATGAAGCAGTCAAAGTGGTGCCCGGTTTAATCCTGATCGTTTCAAAAGTATCTTACTCCTTGAAACTAAAATAGATTGTTTTTGAACGGGTTCAGAGCGAGGGAGTTTAGAAAATAATACCCGAAGCCAGTGAAGGACTCAGAATGGTCGGAACTCAAGCTAATTATTTTTGGACAATAATAAACACAATAAGCAAAGCAAATTAAAATATTTTTGACGCCATACTTAAGGAAAATGATCACTAAGTTTTATTGATATGGCACACACACTACCTGGTCAAAGTTCAATTCTATCGACCTTTGAAACAATAATATTTAATAAAAAAATAACTAGTCATGCCACTATTTTTATTTAATCACTCACTTACCTCGCTCGCTTCCTACGCACCATAGCATAGTTATCACTATTAGCTGATATAAGTCGATGTTTAGATTACCAGCCTTTAGTTCCGTGCAAACATCGAGACAGTGAACAATAGTGAACATGCCGCTCAAACTCTACAAAATCGACGGCAGTCCGCCAGTCCGGGCCGTACTGATGACAGCAGAAATCCTCAAGCTGAATTACGAGACAGAAGAATGTAACATCTTGACCGGAGATAACTTGAAACCAGAATTCTTGGAGAAAAACCCTTTACACACCATCCCTCTGTTAGAAGATGGTGATTTTGTGCTCTCTGACAGCCACGCAATCATCACATATCTAGTTTCCAAATATGGTGCTGAAAAACGAGCGACATTATACCCTAACGAGTTGAGTGTAAGAGCTACAATAGATTCGAGGATGTATTTTGATACCGCCATCCTCTTTCCCAACATCAGAGCGATAGTGAAGGCAATTCTGACCCAAGGATTAAAGGAGGTCACTCCGCAACAACTCGCAGACGTGAATGCTGGTTATGACATTTTGGACAAATACTTGCAGAAGTCTAAGTTCGTGGCAGCCGACCATTTGACGGTAGCTGATGTGTCATGTGTTGCTACCATCTCTACTTTATCTACATTGGTGCCTGTGGATGACAAATATGCTAAACTGAAAGCATGGTGGAGCTCACTGGAGGAAGAAGATTGGTACCAAAAGGCAAATCTACCTGGACTGGCTCAGTTTGCAGGAGCTGTATCATCAAAATTGAATTAGTGGCAGTGAAGATATTGAACTGTACATAATCCTCCATAGGTAATAGACGTAATGCCATCATAGCATTGTACAAAAGTTTTTTAATTAAAATAATTTATTTATATAACTAGTGCTTTCATTTTATACCTAAATTTTTTAATTTAATTAATCTTATCATTGCATCTTTTTATTTATCTTGTGTTTTGCGTTTCGAAACAGAAAAATACTAACGTAATATTTATACAATTGATAATAACGGATTATGTCAACAAGGTAGTGTTATCAGGTACGTGTGCAAATCAATAGATTTTATCATCGACCGACGGACGGTTACGTAAGTAAAACACTTGTGCTATTTTGGTTGGTCCACATCATTCAATTGATGGCAAAGTAAAAGATCGTTTTTAATGACGCCGTTTACAGTGTTGTTGTCAAGGTTCCTCATGGGTAAAAGAAGATTTTGTAAACAGGGTGGCCAATAAAGATTTTGCCATTCTGCTTATCTCACGGGTTGGCAAACATCATGAAGTTTTTCCAAGCTGTAGTGCGGAACCTACCATTCGTCGTCGTACAGGACTTTACCTATGTCCAGTAAGTAGTTACGTCAAAACTGACACAGTCAGTCATCAAGCAAATCCTCTGGTATTGATCGACCCGATAAATACATACAACAGAATAAAATTTTGGTCATCAACTTGCTTCACACTACAAGTAGTTAATTTTCCTTACATACTTATGTCATTTTTTGTATCAAATGTCCAAGAGAAAAATGAGGGCTAAGTTATAGAATAATCAGTAAACAGTTAATACTGCCATCAATACATTTTCTGACATTATTTATTTGACGATTGACACAGTAAATATTTATGTGCTATTGATAAAGTAAGTAAAGATTTTCAAAAGATACTACTTATTTACATAGAGATGTAAGATAATGGATAACGATACTATTAAATTAAAATGTCGTAAGTAATCGTAGGCTTATGATGATAACGATGGTGATTAAATATAAATTACCAATCTGAACATAAACAACTTAATACACTGAGTCATCTTTATCGGTGTAATGATTCTTTTAGTTACTTACTACCCAGATTAAGTTGTTATTAATAGAAATAGAAATTAACGCCATCTGTAAAATCTACTACAAAAAAACTATCCAAGCAAAGTTAATAAAATTTATACGAGACCACCTCCAGAGCATACCCTTTAAAACAAAAAAAAGATATTTCAAAATCGGTCTACAAATTGATGGAGAAATCGGAGGACACAAATATTATTTTTTTTAAGAAAGATACAATTCGCTACGAATATAGAACCTTCTCCTTTTTGGAAGTCGGTTAAAAATTAGGACCGAGTGGTTAGGCAATAAAGCAACCTTGATGGATTACACCCTGAAGGTGGAAGAGATGCTAGGGGATGCTATCATCTGCATCATTACGATCAAAGTATCCTAGGTACTTAGGTATCTATATGAAATTTTAAACCTCATCTTTTCGGCTAACCACTTAAGATGGGTGGTAGGATGGGTGGGTGGGTGGTAGATCTATTTCAAGGCAAGTAATCGGTCCACTGCTAGAAATAGGCGAAACCACAAAGATAAGTCCTTTGTTTCCCGCACCCAGCAGATTCAGTCAGGTCGTCAGTTCACCTCACGGACTACTCGCAAAAGAAAAACAAACTTAAGTAATTCAAATCGTATAAACAATCATCAGACAACCATCTTTACATGTCATGATTGTAGTATCATTGTTTTAAATTGATAAACAACAAAGATACTTCAATCACGCAAGGACTTGTACAAATGCCCCACAATTCCAGAGCAAACACTTATTATAATAACCATGACTAGGGTGGTACCAATATGCTTTTAACTAACCACTGTAAGTTTAATATAAATATATTATACATGTCGTAGGATGATTTGATAATTAGAATTATCGCGAAAACCTTAGGTATTCCTGTGACTATATAATTAAACAATGATGAAAACATTTCTGCGGGAGATTGTATGATTTGTCATTTTGAACTGGGTGAAATAGGATAGAACTGTGACCAACCGTGCGCGAGCCGAGCGAGCGAATTGAGCGGTGCCGGGAGCGCTACTTCCAGTTGCTCGCTGAAATGTTTTCATCATTTTCTAATTATCCGTGTTTTCAGAATAACCCTAGGGTTTTCGCGAAAGTTCGAATTATCAAATCATATTTACGATATACATAAACCTTCCGGAATAAATTCACAAAATCAGTTGCGTAGTTTAGCAGAAAAACGCGGTCACACAGACAGACACGAAAAGCGTCTTTAAGTTATAATGAATAGGTATTGATATGGATTGACAATAACAACACTTTCAATTTGCACATACTAGGGCCCATGCCACTCGTTATCGGCTACGGGCATTATGGCCATCTTCCGCACATTTTCTGCTGCGTTTGGCAACAATGGATGTTAATTGAGGAAAATTGTGACAATGGTGGTCCTAAGACACACGTTGACAAAAACAATGGTATTATGTGGGGAGGGGATGGCCATATTAAGAATAAAAGAACTGGAAGCATTGCTAATGAGTGGGAGACAGGAAAGAGACCGTTGATTTACTAAAATAATGCGGTTTTTGGGAAAGAAAATCCAATTTGTTTGAAGATTAAGAAAAAGATTTACGTTTTAGGTGAATATTTCGGAAATAATATGAAATTATATCTGGCGTATTTTATGACTCTTATATTATTAGTATTACATCACCAGAAAATCCCTGAAATTTTTAAACATTTAAGATTGACTATTGATAGACTTTCTCTTAAAGAAGGTCTTTGGTAGAGCTAGCAGTGGTGATGACCCTAATCTACAAGTTGTAGGTCGTGAGTTCGAACCCAGGCAGGTGCTTTACTTTGAGTAAATATTTTCATCACCACTTCTCTCAAAACAGTGAAGGAAAACAACGTGAGGAAACCGGCATGTCCTAGAAGCAATAAGTCGAAGACACGTGACATCTACATACCATCCCACACTGGGCCCGCATGGTATAGATTACAGCTCCTTCCCTCTCGAAGAGAGGAGGCCTGTGTCCCAGCAGTGGTAACGTTTTAGGCTGATAATGCTTATGCTTAAGTATCTACATTTTAGGTTGTATGCTAGACAGTATAAGTTGGTGGTAGAACAGTTAATCGCTCGGCGTCCATTACAGGTTGTTATGTCTGAAATAATATGAAATTATATCAGGATACGTATTACGTATAGGACCTACCACATACGTATTTTGACTTTTAGGCGCGTTATGGCGCCCGTTAAATAAAAGTCGATTCAGCAGTAACAGAAGGTATATTTATAATATACAGCACGGTATAATGGTGGTAGGTTACATATATCACGAACACCGGTTAATACTTGTTATTACACGCTACATTATACAGTCACGTAAAATTATCGAAACAAATCCTCTTTTACTCACATTCAAAAGTCCTCTCGTTTTCTCGTTTTCTATGTACCATAGACTACCACTTGTGTTGCCAGGCTATATTTACAGTGGGAACCATTGACAATTAGTTTGGTTCGCCACAGACTCATACGTTAGTATTACAAGTATTACAACGCCTGCAAAATTATGAGTTGGTAAGTAGATACCTAAACAGGAAACTGAACAGAAAAACCAAAAACGGCCAAAAGTAAAAGTCTAATAAAAATGGCTTAAGCAATAACTTCATATAATTAATCTCGCAGCTCACCCGCTAATAAGCGTAAACAACGAAGCACCCGAATTTAAGGCAGCACCCTATACCGGCCAACGTGTATTTATAAAGGGAGAAGGACCCAAATCGTAATGATATACGCAGTAGATTTATCCCGGTCGGTCCGTTTGTCAATGTTCACGGCGAAATTAATTACGGATCGGTCATGGGTTCGAATCCCGTGCCACGTATTTGAATGGTCATTTGGGATGGAAGTAATTAAGATAAAATATTGTTTTATTTGTCGGATTTGTATTGGAGAACGGTTGCCATTTCGCGGGTAAACGGGTTTCTGTACCGTTAATTTTTTTAGGCCAATATTGTTGATTTTATTTACGAGTTATTGAATGGGGATTGACAAATTGATGGGGATTAAGAGATTACAGTGCGATCGATCGTTTGATAAAAATTGTGAATGGATCAAATGGAATGTTGTTAAATCGCGTTTATACGAGTGGCCCAACTGACAAATCTATGGCCCCTCTTCTCTTTTTATTGGAATAGCACATTAAAGACGCTTTTGTAAAGCAGTACAACTGGAATATTGTGAAAAGCCAATTGATCAAAAAAAACAACAGCTTTTTTTATAAAACTAATAAATAAAAAAAATTAAGTAATAAAACAGGCAACAATAAAACAATAGTCTCCAAGTTTAATAAGACTGGTAACTTCCTCAAAAAAACCCACAAAGCTATTGCTTAACAAGCCTGCTCCCCTAACAGAAAAAAATGTCCCCAGCCTAAAATAAAATGATTAAGTAACTTATTTTTGTTCATCCCCAAATTAGTACAAAGGCGGTCATAACAAGTTTTATAAAAAAAAATTAGTAATAAAAGTTGTAAAAACGGGGCGAACTCAATAAAAGGGATGTTTCTACCCCGCGTTGGCCCCCACCGGGATATTTTCAGAAACACAACCCCTAAAGGGAAAATCCTCGGGGAAAATCTAGTTGTCTATAAGTGTGGATACCATATAAAAATCCTTAGGAGGAAATGTCCTGATTGATTTTATTTTATTTGCATTTTTGCTGGGTGCTTGATACAAAAAAAAAAAAACGAATTTTAAAAATTAATGAAATTACTAAAAAACCCTGGTGTAAAATTACCACCACCACCACCACCCATAGACACCAGCTGAGAGCGACGAGGTTGTCTAGCCGTGGACGTCTGTATAAGACAACAGCAGCATCCAGGTGTTGGCCGATGTGTCCATGATTGCCCAGCAATGTCTACTGCTTACTTAACTCCCAAGGAATTTTCTACCATCGCACTGAAAAAATTATGAGCGAGGCTGTCCCCAAATCTTGCGGACGTAGAGTAATGGGTAGCTCGCGGTCCGATAAGGCCCGGGTCGACGGCGCGTTGTGTTCCACGCGCGCCTCATAGAGATGTCAGCACAATTGACGGGGTCCGCTAGGGCCGATGCCTGCTCAGGTTGCGGGAAAGTCCTAAGGGGAGACCGAGGCCCCTGACAACGTACAGGCAACTGAAGGAACACGGGTAGGTTTTAGTCAGTAAGAGTCTGACACGCCCTTCCGCTCCGCCCAGAGCGGGAGAAGTTATTTGATGATTTTCCACCCAAAAAAAAAAGGCTGTCCTCAAATCCAATAGAAAACCACCGTCACCCTACGTATAAGTAACAAATATATCGTGCCACCTTTCTTTGTTTTTCGCACAAACTCGGCCGTTGGCTTGAGTTATCGTCGTCTTACCTTCGACACCCCTCTTCACCCCTCCCTGTGCCAGCCTCACCCCCCCGGTCATTTGTCATGCCTGCAGTTATGTTACGTTATTGATTGTTATGATTTGAGGACGCGCTGGTATCACGTGGGCAAGTGGTCAAGGTTCTAGTGGATTGTTAAGTAAGTAAAGTAATACAACAACAGCAGGTATAAGTTTGCTGTAGGCAATTAGTTTGCTATAGGCAATTTCAGCTTGGTCATAAGAAAAGGTCATGTCATTTATTCATTTGTTTAACATAGGTGGACAATAATAAGGGTATATAAGATTATAAAGAGCTTGCTATGTTATGCCAGAGACCGTACAAATGTTTGTAATTAATAATAATCATTGAATTAAATAAGCCTGAACAATAAAAAAACTATTTAATTAAATAAATAGCAATACAAGTCAATGTCAAACAAAAACTATAAAAAATAAAATGAAAATAATAAGTATAAAATGTCAATTATTGTCAATACAGTCCATGGTCCATATAAATAAGTAGGTACTATGTTTTTCTTCACTCAATCATGTTTTTAAAATTGAATTTTCACCCACTGTCGATTTTGCCCAGCAGACTTATAGGCCTCTCTATTAATCTGCACGCTTTTGTGCAAGACTCATCCAGGTTCTAAGAACTTATCTATGGTCTGTTATTAACGCCTGTGTCTCGTGCTTTGAGATGTTTAATCTAAACCAGGGCATTAAAATAGATGTAAGCTGGCCAATATCACCTAGATCTAACACGCAGGTTTGATCAAACGAGAAAATCATGAGAAAGCTACAATGCATAGCAACAAAACCAAAGCTTACCTTGCAAAAATAACCAGCCTAACTGATTACCAGCACTTCCGTACTTGAGCGAACAAAACACAAATATGTTTGTCATAGTTAGCGACGGGGGGCGGCCCAGAAATAATTACCTAATAAAGATTTCTGATACGATACTGTTACAGGGAAAAGCTATTATCTGGTCGGCAGGCTGCGGCAGTGGGGGGGGGGGGCTGTCAGCTCCAGGAGTTTTGATGAACACACGTAGTAATGTGCGACTGATTGTTTGGAAGGCTGTTGCTGCGATTTCTTGGCAGTTGGAGTAAATATTGTTGTGAGATTCTTGAGTTAGATTAGTGTGCTTTTGTCGACAGAAATAGGTATATTCATGAAAAACAACTATCGTTTGTTTTGTTTGTGAACTGCCGCTGATATAACACTCTTCAAGTGCTAAATAGAGATCGGAAGACGGTTTAACTCTATTTACTATGCTCTTTTAATTTACTATACTCTATAGAATATGGCCCTGAGCTGCTTATGGTACGAATAGTATGTCCATTAAATAAATTAAATAAAATAAAAATCTTTATTGCAGACCACATGATCCATAAAAAAATTACACATAAATTAAAATATAATTAAATATTATTATTAATTAGAAATAAGGAGTCCTTCGTACTCAAATTATATCTATGTTGTATCTATATGTGTTTTACTGTACGTCATCATCATCATCATCATCATCATATCAGCCGAAAGACGTCCACTGCTGGACATAGGCCTCCCCCAAGCACCGCCACTTCGACCGATTCTGTGCTTCCCGCATCCACCGAACTCCTGCGGCCTTTACTAAGTCATCGGTCCATCTTGTGGGAGGCCTTCCGACGCTACGTCTTCCAGTACGTGGTCGCCACTCCAGAACCTTTCACTGTACGTACATAAATAATATACTTAATAAATCAATAAAAATTGGTTAGGTATAGGTCCCAAATCCCTACATAATAAGAATGATTCTTCAGACTAATTCGAAACTGGATTTTCTAATAACTGATCATGCCTTACAATATTGAACCTGGAAAGAAGGAAAGAAATATACGTTTATTGGCATTACAGAAGAAACATATATACCTTATAAATAAAAAAACAGAAAACAATGATTATAAGGCCAAAAGTGCATCAGCTCAGCATAATGTCAGATGACAACACAAAGTGTAACACCTGACGCTGATTTTCAGCTGCAACCCACGAGTGCCATACGCTAGAATAATAAAGACAGGGAAGTGTGTCCGTTGTAATAAATTAACAAAATAAATTAAAGTTATTATAATAATTATAGGATAATATAAAAAGCTCACAAAATTAAATAAAATGTTGTAACATATACATGAGTGTGTTGGTGTGTTGTGATTAATGATAACAAAACTTTTTACAAAAAAAAACAATCGACTTCCAAAAAACACTACAAAGTTAAAAATTACTTTAATTTCGGAAGTCGGTGTCTTTGGTTTTGAATTTTCGTTTTTTGCCACCGACTTCCGATATTAAAGTTATTTTTCACTTTGTAGTGTTTTTTTGGAAGACGGTTGTTTATTTTTGTAAAAAGTTTTATTTTTAACTTTTTAGGTGTGGTACCTACCCCACACAAATTCGAATACCACTACCTGCTATGTAAATAACAGTGACAGGAAGTTATCATCATATCATCAATATAAACTAAGTGGGAAAAAAATACGTATTCTTGAAGCTAACTCAAAAACTATCCAAGTAAAGTTAATCATTTCAATATATCTATCACTCAAACAAAAAAATCATTTTCAAAATCTGTCCTCAATTGACGGAGATATCGGTGGACATACATACATACGAACATATAACCTCCTCCTTTTTGGAAGTCGGTTAAAAAATAAATACCCAATATTTGTGTCATAATAAATAGGTACATTAAAATAATAGAGAGGTCCTTGTGGTTTGGCTGCGTTCACGAACCACTTCCAAAATCTGCCTAGCCTATTCCCAAATATGTTAGAGTTCAAAATTAAAAAATTCAAAATTCATTTATTCAAACAAGGCTGAGAATCAGCACTTTTCGAACGTCAAAATTACATAAGACAGTCCCCCTAAAACGCCCATCACCATTTCCTAGTGCTTTAGCTGGGAAGAAGTGGCGCAATAAACTCCCCAGCAGCACAGCTGTCTGTTCAGTTGGAAAAACTTGATTCTATATAATGTATAATAGTACTTAAGCAAAAAATAATAATATACATTACCACCATATAGCAATAGAACTCATAAAATAAAAACATTGGATGACTTTCAGTGTAACCGAATGCAGGTGATTACCAGTATTGTAGATACTGTGACTGTCTATCTATCTGACCTCCACAACCCAGTTACTGGGTAACACGATACCCACATTTGGTGAGACTAGTTGTCAAACGTTTGAGCTTCTGAATGACATACGCACCGGGACCAACGGCTAAACGTGCTTTACGAGGCACGGAGGGGTCTCGATATGTAATAGTTGATCACCCATCCACGTATCGACCGCGGCAAGCGTACTTTAACTTTCAATCGACCCGTGCGGCCGTTATTATTTAATTAAGACAAACAGGGTTGATTGATCCTTCAGGACCTACTAAGGTTTCTGTATATTATAGAGTGGATATGTTTGAGTGATTCTTGAGAAGTTTGTGAAACTGTAAATAAAGGGGTTTACTTCCATGAATTTGTTACTAGCTTTCACTCGCGGCTTAGCCCGCGTGGAAGACGGAAATTAAAAATCCCACGGGAACGTACTACATAATGTGATAAAAAGTATCTTATATGTTAATCCAGGTTATAAACTAACTGTGTGCCAAATTTCATCCAAATCCGTTTAGCCGTTTTTGCGTGATTGAGTAACGAACATCCAAATATACAAACTTTCACATATGTGTATATTATATATGTGTATATGTGTGTATGTGTATATTATATATTTCATATCATCATCATCATCATCAGCCTATCAATGTTCCCACTGCTGGGACACAGGCCTCCTCTCTGTGAGAGGGAATGGGCCATAATCTACCACGCGGGCCATGTGTTTCTATCTAGCTGGCCCCCCTGAGCTACAGCAACGAAACCAATATAGACTGTTAGCTTATTGAATGTACTTGTCTAATCGAACGAAAATTTTCAATGTACCTCCACCGCTAAGTCAGAAAGGACATTTAATCTCGGTTTCTATCCAGCGAGCCCCTTCGTTATTCTTTTACTTAGAGACTTGAAATTTTTATTGGAGATACTCCTTCCAATGTACTTTTCAAATTATTCATTTATTTTCAAAAACCTTGGATACTATAGCAGAAATTACATTCGTAAGTATTTTTCTATCCAGCGGGCCCCTTTTTATCCTTAATATTTACAAGTGAAAATCGCACGCCATATTATAGCATTTTCAATGTACTTCCAGGGATTAATACGTTTTTTTAGATGCGATAAGTACATCATTGTATTTTTGAATAATAAACGTAGGTAATGCAGAAAATTTACATACGCGCGCGTTCCGTCAAATTGTGAGTTTAAGTTGACGCACCGGCCTGACCGGTGTCCTAAAGTTGGCATCAACTGGCTGATGGTAAGCTGGGTAAGTAAAAATAACTTTATTTAAAGCGAATTGCATGTAGGGTCAGCAAAATATTAGCTTAAGTAAGAAACTATTATCAACCTTTCACGTGTCTCGTGTCAAAACACGAGTGTTTTAATACCTCGTTATCTGCAGTATCATACACCACTTTATCTAAACTCATAGTAAAGCATTGATCAAATGCAGGAAATTCATAAAAAAGTAGTTAGATACTAATACCGTAAGGTGCCCAAATCCAACATTCTACCGTGGGGGTGTGCGCCACAGCAGCCGAACAGCTGGTTTGATGATGTGCCGCCATTACAGCCACAGATAATGTAAAATGTAAAAACGGTTGAGCTAATCTAATATCGGATTACATTATTCTCAAATTTTGGACTCGACCAAATTCAGAAAACCACTTTTTTTTGTTTTATCTAAATATGTATTAAATTCATATACCTACATAAATTATTTTTATTGATTGCACTATCGTGATATCAGTATCACTTTTAAGTTGTTTTGATTGTCGACGGCAACTAAAACCTAAGAATTGAGAACTCATATATTTTGTGGTATATAATAATATTTTTGTTAGTTCTATACATTCTGTATAGAACTAACAAAAATATTATTAACATCATACTATGTAAAACTACATTCTGACAAATAAATAAATTCTAATTCTAATTCTCATTGGAAAAGATGTATGGATTTTATACAAAAATGCTATAATATGGCGTGCGATTTTCACTTGTAAATATTAAGGATAAAAAGGGGCCCGCTGGATAGAAAAATACTTACGAATGTAATTTCTACTATAGTATCCAAGGTTTTTGAAAATAAATGAATAATTTGAAAAGTACATTGGAAGGAGTATCTCCAAAAATTTCAAGTCTCTAAGTAAAAGAATAACGAAGGGGCTCGCTGGATAGAAACCGAGATTAAATGTCCTTTCTGACTTAGCGGTGGAGGTACATTGAAAATTTTCGTTCGATTAGACAAGTACATTCAATAAGCTAACAGTCTATATTGGTTTCGTTGCTGTAGCTCAGGGGGGCCAGCTAGATAGAAACACATACGCGGGCCCAGTGCGGGTTGGTAGATGTCACATGTCTTCGAATTTTTGGTTCTAATACATGCCGGTTTCCTCACGATGTTTTCCTTCACCGTTTTGAGAGCAGTGGTGATGAAATTATTTACACAAAGTAAAGCGCCTGCCTGGGTTCGAACCCACGACCTACAACTCGTAAGTCGGGGCCGTTACCACTGGGCCACCACTGCTCTCGTATTTCATATATTATATTATATTATAGTAGGATAATTCTATAATTTGTACGGCGAGCAAAACTAATTGGTTGAAGTTGATAAACTTTGTATATTGCTTGTTGTTACTATATTGTTTTACAACACTATTAGGACTTTTAGATTTATTTGTGTATAAGTAAATAGCAAATAATTACAACCTAATTATCCGTATTATCACACGGTCTGTAATTACGAGTTTGATATTAATATAAAAACATAAGTCAGATTTATTGCCGAAGACATCCTGATCGGGGATTTGCATTAAACCTTAAAAAGACTGAGAGTGAGAAATGAGAATCATTCATCATCGTTCGTTAATCGCACGATCACACAAAAATACACAACCTCTCATGAGAATTTCCATCATATGTACAATTCTTATTTAATCATAAAAACAATATGCTTACATAACAACAAAAACAGTAGCTTTGATATGCCATAACCGAACACATGTGTCTTGGTGTCATATTTTATATTCAATGTTTTTTTGTCACCGCTTCTCTCGCTTTGCGGGGCAATTTAAAACATATGGCCATAACACTTTAACTATTCATTAGAGCAATAAACTCTATAATAAAACTGGTAATCTCTGATCTGTACTAACTACCGCCATTACATTTATCACGTGCTGGTTTTGAACAGTAAAGTAGCTGCTGTCTAAGGCTGTTTGCAAACCTCATTGTGTTCTGTCTTTCATATTCTAGCGTATGGCACTCGTGGGTTGCAGCTGAAAATCAGCGTCAGGTGTTACACTTTGTGCTGTCATCTGACATTATGCTGAGCTGAGGCCCTTTTGGCATTATAATAATTGTTTTCTGTTTTTTTTTTAGTTATGTTGTTTTGTTTTTATTGTAATGCCAATAAACGCATTTTTCTTTCTTTCTTCGTTCAGAATGTGACTTCAAATCTATAAAAGGGGACGCGCTAAGGTAGGCCGCGGAAATTCAAATTTTCTTACGTTTTACGTCACAATTTGCAGGTCTGTGTCAGGTTGTAGGTATCTCGATTTAATTATTGTGTATTTTTTTTTGTGTATTTTGTCTATGGGCCTTAGTTGCCTGAAAATAAAGCAAAATAATAATTATTATTTCCTTTATAAAATGTTCATACATATAATACTTATTAATAGGCAGCGACTTCTAACATCAACGGTCTGCTATCGATAAACCACCAAAATCTCGCAATTAATTAAAGATTTTACCTAATTTTTGCCTACCCATTACGTTCTTCACACCTTCAACATTTCCATACGATTATACGCAGAGGTAAGCCCTGGTTCAAGTTATAACATCATTAACATAAGAAATCGACAGGTCGTTGCATAAATCTGAGATATCTATTAATTTATTTATCATCAACTGAGGTCGATAGTGGCGCCATCAATGTGCAGGCATTTATGCAAATCCTGTGAAGAATATTGTTTATAAATATGTAGAAGATTAATTTCTCGGTAATCTTGAGATCTATTGATAGATTGGAGATTTTAATTAGTTACATTGTACAAGATAAAATGTATAACTGTAAACACGCTTTTATGTTTTTTTGCTTAGGTTTAGGATGGCTCATGATTTTTTTTCCTTTACCAGGTGGACCTACACTACAGTAATAATGTCTTTTAGCAGCCTCTGTCTTTCCTCTTCATCCAAGTTTGGCCTTTATTTCTTTGAAATACATTTGATAGTTCTGTGTCTGTGTAAGTCATTGCTACACGCTAAAAGATTATTTTGGCGCCAAACCAAAATCAGGACTAACGACGCCATCTTGTTTTGTTCGTACAATTTCTGTGATAATTTCATAAATATTTTAATATTTAATTACCAACAACGCACCCCCGTCGATGTCAATCAGGTGCCAGAGGATCCGTGTAGCACTCTAAGACTTATAATTCATGTCAATTTTCATTTTCACTATGACAGAAGCCTACTTTATTGAAGATTGTTTTAGAGAACTTTTATTTTTATATGACGTCACTTTGAATAATCAAAAGTTGAAACAACAGTCGCACCTCTTGCAAGCAGCCTACGGCTAAAGTACCGACTGCCGACTCAAGCAACATGGCACCACAGTACAAAGAGCTTATTGTGATCATATTGCCACAGCCTAAGGATACACAGACCGTGTTCTACCACAGACTAACTTACTACTCAAACACGTGCTACCGGAGCTTAGGACTGAACTCGCATTGGTCAGGGTGCACAATGCACCCGCTTTTGATTAGGACCATAACAATGTATCTTAATTAAGGGGGATGCGCCAAGGTAGCCCATGAAATAAAAATTTTTAGTAGTAGTTAGTGTCAGGTTGTAAGTATCTTGATTAAAATATTATTTGCGACCGTATCAAATGTTTATTTATAGAATTATATAATCGTAAAAATCATCAATACAACTCTCCAAGTTCATGTAATCCTATTGAATGACTATTTCATGAAATCATGACATTTGAGGGTTATATAGTTGTATTGCTGATTCTAATGACTATAAATCTGTAAAGCCATATTATTATGTGTTACGGTCGCAAATAATATTGTAATCAAGATACCACCTGACACGGACCAGCAAATTGCAAAAAACGTAAGATAATTTGAATTTCGCGGGCTACCTTGGCGCATCCCCTTTAACATTTTGCTTTCAGGCAGCCTAATCAAGGTTCTGATGGGTAATTTGCTTGGCAGCAGATTGACCTTGTTAGCTGTTCTGATTGTTTGATCATAACAAATCATTTTCTATAATTACTTGGCAAAGTATTTCACAACCTCTTTTAACTGTAGTGAACTGCATAAGCCCATTGATATAACTACTTGAATTTTGTCGACAAAATATTGCTTCTTGACGGATGACTTCATATCCTCTAAACAAAATCCCTGTATATAAAGACGCCAGCTGTAAAAGAATAGACACCTGTCACACCAATTTGTAAATCATAAAAAGCAGAATTTCTAAAAGCTGTAACTAACGGCGGTGCTGTAACTACGACAGTAAATAAAGCTGCACATCAGCTGCAAGCTATTTCCAGCCCAGCTTTATTGTCTATAGCACTATGATCTGTACCCATTTGTGCGTCATAATTTCCCAATTTTGATTATCCAGACACTACCCACTCGTTTGGAATGACATGGAGAAAGCACCTTGCTTTAATTAATTTTAAAGTTAATTATTGTGATTACTTACACAAATGATTTAAAGCTTGATAGGAATCTAGATAGAATCTAGTAATTATTTTTTATGGTATGCTTGTAACCCGATGGTAAGCAATTAGAACCACATGCTACTTGTTGATTTGCTAATGTCTACGCTATGAGCTATTATTATATTAGGTACACATAGAGGAAGACCATGATAGACAGATGGGTTAGTAATCGTAGAATAATAATTATGCAAGTAAAAAAAGAAAACAAGTAAAGATGTAATGTGAAAATTGCTCTTTGCAATGCATTAATGTAAACTAATAACTAGGCATCTGGTTTCCCTATAATCATGACAGAAATGACGCGTGACGTTTAGATTTACAGGGTGGAATTTTTGAACCTCATCTGTAGGGAAAGTACTGTAAATACGGGAGATAGCAAATTTTACTCAAAGGAAACATTTCTTTATACTTTAAAGAAACAAATCTGCATTCAAAGATTTTCGAAAATTGGCTTCCCACACTCAAATCGGCTAAAATCCAAAAAAATAATAGCCGGTATTTTTATGGTCAATGGGTGGATAGAGTCAATCATAAGTATCAAATCTCTGTAACCAAGTGTCGCAAGCGAATTTTCGAAAACATTTGAATGCAGATGTGTTTATAAAAAAAAAATCTTTGAGTAAAATTTACTATGTCCATGTATTTAGAGTACTTTCCCTCCAGGTGAGGTTCAAAGATTTCACCATATATGTTGCTTGACGTTTAAATGACTTTTACATTGATAGCTCACTTCGGGTGCCATGCTGAGAATGAATACGGGCCTCAATCACTGCCTACATAAATATTTTTCAAAAGGTTGATACTCAATCACTCACGCTAAAAAACACTTCGGATAACACCGCTTCAATAACTCCTTTGTAACAAAACTTAAACATAATTATAGTAAACAAAACAGCAATTACTTCAGATACTAATATACTACTTACACGAAATGGAAACATGATATAAAGTTGTGTCATTGAGATAATGGAAGGCCATCCCACTTTGAAGCCAGAAAATAATACGACTGAGTCGGCTAAATCGATATCCATTACTGTCTTCGAAGTAGTTGAGTAGATGGCGTGTAGTTATAGGGAGGCAATGGTTGATGTTATCGGAGTTATGGTGGCGTGATGGTCTGGTGGGTTAGGATCTATTACGGCGCCAGATGGCGGCCAATCGGCCGTCGATGTGCCACTGAAGCTGCGTTTGCGCAACTGTAATTTGTAAGGAGATTTTATAGAGTGGTTAATGATCATGTTTGGATTATAAAAAGGTTCGTTATTTATTTATATCTAGCATTGTTGAATATCATTAATTTATGATTGAAAATTGAAGTTTAAAATGATTATGGTCTTTATTGAATTAATAGCCCTTAACCCATGACCCACTTTGTCAAGGCAATTATAGTTCCTTACCTAACTAGACTAGACTAGCATTATAGCTATCCATACTGACAGTGCACCTGTCCTATGCATTTAATTAAGAGGGCTTATCCTAAACTAGAATATTAATAATGGATTTATTGCAATAATTAATATCGTAACACCGA
The DNA here is from genome assembly GCA_948150665.1 of Conistra vaccinii. NCBI lineage: Eukaryota > Metazoa > Arthropoda > Insecta > Lepidoptera > Noctuidae > Conistra > Conistra vaccinii. The sequence continues at coordinate 23,354,176 of OX411327.1, forward strand.
ATATTTAGTTTCAGATGTGAAAAAAATATTTGGAAACTTTCCTAATGCCTTTTTACATCTAAAACGGTTACAAGATCAAATTCAGTGTTATAATTGCAATTCATTATTAATATTCTAGTTCGCTAGCTAGCCACATTTCATATTTCCATGCAATAATATTGCCATATTAATATAAACAGCGAAATATTTCACATCTATTTGCGAGCAGCGGTGATTGAGCAGTGCACATGGTGGCCCAGTGGTAACGGCCTCGACTTACGAGTTATAGGTCGTAGATTCGAACCCAAGCAAGCGCTTTACTTTGTGTAAATAATTTCATCACCACTGCTCTCAAAACGGTGAAGGATAAATTAAAAATTTAAAAAACCCCCGACACAAACAAAATCCTTTAAAAAGTTATAAAAATAAAAGCCCTGGCCCTTTAAGTTTAATATAATTTGTAGATAATATTTTGACATCGCGTCGGGGGACGGCATGCTATTGTAGAAAATATATTTTAAATTTTTCATTCGCCGTCCCCCGACGCGATGTCAAAATATTATCTACAAATTATATTAAACTTAAAGGGCCAGGGCTTTTATTTTTATAACTTTTTAAAGGATTTTGTTTGTGTCGGGGGTTTTTTAAATTTTTAATTTAACTTTTATTTCCTGCTTTTTAAACTTTATATACGTATTACTAGTACATACGCTACGATCGACACGTGCCTCGCTTATATCGCTATACGTATTTTTCCCACAGTAAAGTTAGTTACTAATTTACCCTGTTTTTTTGCTTCTCCATTATCAGACCCTGATAAATATATATCTATAACCTATTCATTAAGACCATTCCAATGAGCCCAAACATAATACCACTGCTGTAAGTTGGTGAGGAGTTGGGTATCCTGCAAATACCAGGTAATGCTGCAGGTTACTATGTTATTCTAATCCCATTGAAGTAACAAATTACCAAATTTAGACTCAATCAGACCTGTGGAAGATGCTCAAATCCATTCATCAATTAGAAAAGACCTGATATTCTTCAAACGGCTGACTAGATTTTTTTGAATCATAGCTAAGAACACTCCCGATCAAGCCACCTTTCCAACAAAATAAAAAAAATCTAAATCGGTTCAACCGTTTGGGAGCTACAATGCCACAGACAGATACACAGATACACAGATACACAGACACACAGATACACACGTTAAACTTATAACACCCCTTCGTTTTCCGTCGGGGGTTAAAAACATCATGAGGAAACCGGCATGTCTTAGTACCAAAAATTCGAAGACATGTGACATCTACCAACCCGCACTGGGCCCGCGTGGTAGATTACGGCCCACTCCCTCTCACAGAGAGGAGGCCTGTGTCCCAGCAGTGGGAACATTAATAGGCTGCTGATGATTTGCGACGTTGCCCACTTTCAGAATAAAAGCTCTTGTTTGCAAGTTTTCCTAAACGTGAACTATTTCGAGTAATTAAATGAATAAATAAAATACCAAAGTAAATAATTATAATGATAAAAAAAATACCCACAAATATGCAGACGAGCAAGATTTTGCAATATCAAAATTAGATACGACTTTATTTCGTTTTCAACAATCTCAGTGTAATATAAGTATATTACCTACCTACCCACTTACACCTAATCTTACCAAGGTATGATACCTACCTACACCTAGGTATACAATATCACACTAGAGAGTCTCATCTTACCTACTCACGTAGGTAGGTGCTTTAATCTCACGTGGTATCATCATCTCTAGAGCATGTGCGCTCCGCCCGGCGCAGCCCAAAGCGTGACATTTAACACAACGAGTGTCTCAACTAAAACTTTAATAGCTAGCTACGTACTAACCTCTGTTACCTCTAGGGCTGCCACTTACATCTTTACAATTATTTATTTATTTATTTTTAGCCTGCAGGGCAAAGACCTCCCTTTCTCCTTTCCACTCCTCTCTGTTTTGAGCTAGTGTGGACCAATCCTGTCTGTAGGCGTCAAGCTAGTCTCGCCATCTTCTCCTGGGTCTGCCTCGAAGTCGATGGACGTTTTCTGGGACCCACATGGTGGTAGATTTAGATCTTTACAATGTATATTAATAATTTATAAGGTTTTTGTGGAATGAAATGTAATTTGGGCCGATAATATGAAGGAACTGATGGCAAATGTGTTCGTGAGGTTTATGGATTTGTGCATTCATAATTATTACTTAGTACCTTCCTACTTATTTGTTAATTGTATGGATGATTTGATAATACCGTAGACCACGACTTATTCTAATAAGTCGCTACTAGCGTTCTTACTTACGCACTCAAGAATAAAAAATTTACAATTTCGATGTGAAAAAATATCTGAAAGCCTTTCACCTTCAGTAACGCTTAGTTAACCCTGTATCTACCAGATAGATTCTAGTAACGTCGCTTGGCCTAGTTTTAGCTGTCTGAACCTATCCCCCAAGAGACAGAACTTTGACAGTTCAACGAGATAATAATATTATGTAGTACCATTACAAAATCTGAACCTACTTCAAAAGCAATCCGACTGGCTTGTTTTAAAACCACAAGGGTTTTGTATGCTAAACTATTACGTTAAAATAATAATATGAACTAAGACCCTTGTAAAATGTAAGTGGCATCAAAACTAATGATTACTTTGTACCCTGGCTATGTTCAGTGAGATAGAAGTTGGTGAGTGTGAAGACCACAAGTCCCCTGGTATGACCATAGTCAAATAAATTGTACTACACATTTACACACACACACACATTTGTGCATAAGCTCACTCCTTCTCATGAGGTAGGTAGAAACTACAGAACGCCACCTACTACGATCTTTAGATACTCCTTTTGCCTCGTTTACGTTCATACATCTGGTCATATATGACCACATAATTATGATTATGTAGCTACAAAATTGTTGTTTCCTTACTGAATCACAGAAAACATGAGATAATAATACAAATAGAACGAATACTAACCCTGTGATGCAGCAAGGAGTTTGATGGGCAATGAAATTGGCAATAAAAATGTTAAATGCAAGATGTGGTTCCATGTGTTTTGGCGCAGTTTATAAGAACTTAAATGTACATAACACAAATAATATTGCATTTGTGTATTTTTATAAGTTATCAGGTTGTTTAGTAATAAATATTTTTATTTTATCGTCATCATATTAGCCGACACGTCCACTGCACTGTTATAATTTACTACTCCTTGAGGAGTAGGTCGCCACAACGAATGGCCATTTGTACCTTTTTAAGAATTTAAACATTACTTACACTCTTTTTTAGTAATTAACTTTACTCCATTTACAAAAAAAAATAAAATGAATAATAATGTAAATTAGCATTAGAACAATGACGGCAAAATAACGACAGTTATTGTGTAATATTGTTGAAATGACTGCATAGTAGAGTTTAAAAATAAATGTAAATGGTAAATAGATAAAATTGTTTTATATTTATCATGAAATAACGGAGTTCATATCGAATATCATATCGGTTTATATCGAAATAACGAAAGGGTGACAACCGTTACTTTTCTAATATTATAATAAATATAACGAATTAATGTAAACATTATTTTTTTCAACACAGGTATATGTGGACACATTTTTAAACACAGGTACCTACTTCAGTAACAATTCAGTTGAATTAATGAGTTTAGTATTTAAATATTAAGTATGGTAGTTAAAGATTAATTATTATGTTATATTCTTTCATAAAAAAATATTTTTACTTAGAAAACAGTGTCCAATTGAAATGCAGCTTTCATTTTCAAATGGTAGCGTGTCAATGTCTAATTATGGCCTCTCATGTCACTAGTGCGACCGAGGCGAGCGCGGCAACCCTGCGCGCGCGCCATCAATCATAATAACTAATGTGCACCAGGGTTTAGTTCAGACAAGAGGTTACAGTTTGCACACCATTCATTACGGTGTTAATGATGTAATACTTAAAATTGGATGCGTAATTGATGTAGTGCAAGTATTGTTGGGACGGTAATTAGGAGTTACCGGCACCTATGAGAAGTTGTTTGAAAATAACTCCAGTAATATGTATCGCCCTGTATATGTAACCTCTGAGTTTGTTTCGCTATTTCTTTTGAGGGGTGGTCAGATAAGAAATGTCGACTCAGTTTACCTTATTTTTAATATGACGTGTTAAAGTGATTCTGATATCGTATTTACAGAATAAACAATTTCAGTTTCGCCGCAAACATTTTATATTTTATTTTGTGAGCGACGTTTTTTTCCTCGAAAGATAATTGAGAATAGTACTGTACTGTATAACATACAGTACAGTACTATTCTATACTATACTCGTACATATACTTATCTATACATATTATGTATAGATAAGTATATGCTTTATGTATGTATGTATTTATTGTATATGTAAATGGTACACCACTCCAGTATTGTCACTCCTTCTCACTTTAATCCATCCAAAGGTTGTCTGTAAAAGATCATTTTTAGCGATAAGGCCGCCCATTGTATCACCCTATGTAAAACGTCTACATTTATATCAGTAATTTTTATGGTGTACTTAGTATAGAATATTCTATTCTAGTGTGGTTTTTTTTTTCTTTATTTGTTTATAAAGGGTTTTATCAAGGACTACGTCACCCTCATAGGAGTATTCTATAACTACATACCTATCTACGTTTACAATATTGTACAATTTTTTGGCTATCCTGGCCAAGGGAGCAGCTAAGATACTGTTATACATACCAACATTTATAGAATAATTGTATCTTGTACCTTACGAATAGAGTCCAAAATTTCATAGGCTATCGGTTCACCTCGACAATTCGAGGTGCATCGAGCCAGGTGTTGCAAAGCACTTCTAGAATCAGGTTTCTACTGTAGTTATAATAACATCATACTTTTATGATTTTTTATTGTAAAACAGTAAGTTTTATGTCAGTTAGTCAATATTCTCTCGATAGTAAAATAAATTGATTCATAAATATGTTGGTGGGTATTTATTTTGCAAGTAATTACTACCTATTTTTTCAAAATTCAAAATTCAAAAGTCATTTATTCAAACTAGGCTGAGAATCAGCACTTTTCGAACGTCAAAATTACATAAGACAGTCCCCCAAAAACGCCCGCCCTTCACCACTTCCTAGTGCTTTTGCTGGAGAGAAGAAGTGGCGCAACAAACTCCCCAGCAGCACAGCTGTCTGTTCAGTTAGAAAAAAAATTGATTCTATACAATAGTATGCAAATCATTTACATTACTCAACACAAATCATTAAATAAAAAAATATATTTGCCATAATGACAGCTAGCACACGCCAATGTACCAAAAAAAAAAAAAAAAAAAAAAAAAAAAAATATATCGAAAGCTAAACTCAAGCGAAAATGAATACTAAAAAAACTAAAAACGTAAACAGAACTTAATACCCGAATTATAAAGCCTCCAGGTATAAAGGGCGTGCCCGCTTACATATCTATATCTATACATATAATAAAATTGTAGAAAAGTGGTGTCTGTACAATGGAAATATATGAAAAAAAATTAGCAGGGGTTGTTATTATATCGATGCTGAACCCGAGATTGTAATAAATTTTTTTTTGTCTGTTTGTCTGTTTGTCTGTTTGTCTGTTTGTCTGTGTGTTTGTGCACGCTAATTTCAGAAACGGCTTATTCGATTTAGATCCGGTTTTCACTAATATATTGTAGTAAGCTTCACTTAACATTTAGTGTTTATTTCATGTCAATCGGTTCATAAATAAAAAAGTTATGTCAATTTAAAGAATCACATCGAACATTTGTTATAGGTTAGGCATTTCTTTCCTTGATTTTCGGTATACTTATCTTAATTTTTATTTAGGGTTTGTATATAAATATTATAAGTATTTGGTATAGGTTAGGCATTTCTTTTCTTGATTTTCTTTATTAAGTATAAGTTTATTAGCTCAGGTTAGTAATTAATTTTTCTAGCAATTCTTTTGTTTTATAAAGTTAGTACCTACACGTTTGGTTTACACGTCTTAACACTTATTACTTAAACTGTGATAATTTTAGACTGTATAATAATCTGTAGGTATTTATAGTTTAATTGTTTACGATAGTTCGTGTTTACTAAATAACTGTGTGTTAAGTAGTAAGTACTATTTTATTGTAAGAATGCCTCGAAGAAGATCCAACCTCTCCCAATGTAGCAGAAATGCTAAAAGGACGAGATTAGTTCGATCACAGGAATCTGAGGAAGATCGTGAGGCAAGGCTCTCTGCAACTCGGGAACATCAGGCTAGGTTTCGTGCTGCAGAAACTTCGACTCAGCGGGAATCTCGACTGAGTTCAAATCGTTCTCGAATGGTCGAGGTCGCGAAATTTTTTTTTCATACTAATGGGGTCAAGTCATGAAAAAGGTTGAAAAACACTGCCCTACATTAATCCTACTAATATTATAAATGCGAAAGTTTGTGAGAATGGATGGATGGATGGATGGATGTTTGTTACTCTTTCACACAAAAACTACTGAACGGATTTTGATGAAACTTTACAATAATGTAGCTTATACATCAGAATAACACATAATTGCTACAATTTATAAAGATTTTATGTGATTTGGCCATAATATAACGATACCTAAGTATCAAGTAAGTCGGAAAAATTCCTGCCCTCTGAGATCTATCTTTGCGTGCGCTGCCTTTTTTTTTTTTTGGGTGGTTAATCATCCAATGACTTCTGCCGCTCTGGGCGGAGCGGAAGGGCGTGTCAGACTCTTACTGACTAAAACCCACACGTGTTCCTTCGATCCTTGATATATCTTTGAGGCGCGCGTGGAACACGATGCGCCGTCGACCCGGGCCTGGTCCTTATCGGACGGCGAGCTGCCCGTTGCTCTCCGTCCGCAGGCCCGCGCCTACGGTGGCCGGAAATCGGCTATCAATTCCTGACGCCCGGGACGTCTCCTACGGCGGCGGCGGCTAGGGCTGGTAGGGCGCGGCCTTTGCCACTCCCTCGCGCGTTCCACCTGCTCCTTCGCGAGCATTACTGCTTTGCAGAAGGAGGTGACGGCTTGCCATGCCCTCTCGCTCCGCACCATGGCCTGAACCAGGGCCGTACGCGAGAGGCCACCGCCGCCGATCGCCTCCACGAGGACACGGCGGTGGTCCACCCAAGCCGGGCAGACCTCCACCGTATGCTGCGTGCGCTGCCTTAACCGTTAGAGTTACATGAAGAAAATGTATTGTGGGATTGTTTGTCTGAAAGAGTTCTAAATAAAAGTCCGCGACAGCATCTATCTACCTTTTATGTGGAAGCCTTTATAACCAAAATAGTGAGCAACAAATACAGTTAAATTGAATACTATTTTTACATTGCATATTTTAGAGTATTTAGTTAATTCTTATCAAAATAAATACCTTCATCACTTTTGGTATTTAATGTAGATAAAGTTTGTCTTTTACACTAAGTAATTTGGACAAATAGTTAGAACGATAAGAATGACCTGCGATATTGAGTCGACGGCGCACAGAACGAGGGTGGAGGGGCGGGCCAGCCAGGGGATGACGCGCCAGAGCGCCGAGTGGAAGCTATTGCTTAATAATAATTATGTTCGAGAAATAACGTAAATAACGCAATTAATTGTTGAACTGTTAAAATGAAACCCATTGCTATTGTAAGTGCTACGCAATTACCCCGCTGATTTAGGACATGTTACACGTTCCTGTGGGATAATTTCCGACATCCACGCGGGCGAAGCCGCGGGCAGAAGCTAGTAGCTAATAAAACTGTAACTCGAAGTCACATAATTATGATAAACTAGGACCATCGAAGTAAAATAAATCAACAGTTAGGCAAGAATAATATAATGATCTTCTGTCAAGGTCGCTAGCTAACCACATATTGCAATACAACTCATTAAACAAAAACATTGTAATGAGTCGATTATGTCAATAATAAATGAATTTAAATGAAAATAAATTTACTTATACAGTCAATTAAAATAACAATTATATAACTCATATGACCTGTCAGTAGGTAAGCTAATTCTGGAGAAAGAACATAAATATTGTCTTGAGTTAATCACAGCGACCAACTATTTTTATCGTTTAAGTAGTCGTTGATAGAGTAGTATGCCTTTGAACAAAGGTTGGATTTTACTTTAGCTTTAAACGCATTATAAGGCAAATCTAGCAGAGAAGTGGGTAGCTTGTTATAAAAAGTTATACCAAGCCCAACAAATGAATTATGAACCTTATGAAGCCGGTGAAAAGGAGCTCGTAATTTGTCCTTATTTCTGGTGTTAATATTGTGAATATCACTGTTCTTAGTATATAAGTGTATATTTTGCCTAATATATAGGATATTGGCGAAGATGAATTGTGATGCCACTGTGAGAATACCAATATCCTTAAAAAAATCTCTTAGAGAAACTCTGGCACCTAGCTGGTAAATTGCTCGAACAGCTCGTTTTTGAAGAACAAATATATTTTGAATGTCAGCGGCTTTGCCCCACAGCAGAATGCCATAGGACATAATGCTATGGAAATAACTAAAATAGACTAATCTAGCAGTATCAACGTCAGTGTATTGTCTTACTTTCCTGACAGCGTAGGCGGCCGAGCTAAGCCTTCCCGCTAGACTTGAAATATGTGGGCCCCACTGAAGTTTAGCATCTACTGTTATGCCCAGAAAAACTGCCGAGCCCACAGTTTCAAGCACCTCTTTATCTAAGACGATGTTGGGTCCTAGATTTCTAACATTGGGTAAAGCGAATTTTATACATTTCGTTTTCTTGGAATTGAGAACTAAGTTATTTGTTGTAAACCAATCCGTAACCATTGAGAGTGCACTGTTTACATCGTCAAAATCATGTCTATTCCTGTCTACTTTAAAAATAAGAGAGGTATCATCTGCAAACAGTACAACTTCACAGATACCCTTTAAAAAGAATGGTAAGTCATTGATATACACTAAGAACAAGAATGGACCCAGTATTGAGCCTTGAGGTACACCTAACTGAACTGGTAACCCGGAAGATTTCACACCATCAACATCTACACATTGGGACCTATTGTGTAAATAAGAATTAAGAACATCGAGAGCTTCGTTTTGCACACCGTAATGACGCAGTTTACGCAAAAGCGTGTCATGGTGCACGCAATCAAAAGCTTTGGAGAGATCACAGAAAACTCCAATAGCATTTTGCGAGTTCTCCCATGCGTTAAATATGTGTTTCAGCAGAGCAACACCCGCATCTGTAGTCGAACGACCTTTTGTAAAGCCATATTGTTCATTATGAAGGAGGTTATTTGAATTAAAATGTCTTAGCAACTGCTTGAGTATTAACTTTTCAAATATTTTACTAAATGCAGGTAAGATAGAAATAGGCCTGAAATTACCAACATCATTTTTATTACCGGATTTAAATAATGGTATGACTTTACTACTCTTCATGAGGTCAGGAAAAGTTCCTAAGTCAACACATTTATTAAAAGTAACAGCTAGATAGGGGGCTACGATGTCTATTATATTACTTAAAAGTTTAATGGAGATGCCCCAGTAATCACCAGTGTTTTTGGATTTGAGTGTATTAAAAACATTAATTACATCACGAGGCGTTACATGTTCGAAGCTAAATAAACGACTACTTTTAGACACACTACTAAGCAATAGGTTTTCAGCTTTAGACGGGGACGAATTTAAGGAGCGAGTCGTAGTTATAGGTATGTTGGCAAAAAACTCATTAAACGCCTCAGCTACGTCAGCTGCTTTAGTAACTAATTTATTGTCGACCATAATCTCAAGTTCTTTATCTTGTTTAACCGACTTACCCGTTTCATTGTTAATAATTTTCCAAGTGGTTTTTACTTTATTATTGGAATTTTTAATTTTATCGCTTAAAAATTTTGATTTAGCATAAACACTAACCTTTTTAAATAATTTTGAATAATTTTTGACATACTCTAGGAAAGGAGTATCAAACCTGTATTTTTTCAAACCATATAACTCGTATAGTCTCGCTCTACTTTTATAAATACCTGGAGTGGCCCATTGGTTAAAGTCAACGGTGGTGCCATTAATTTCAAGAGTTTTGGTCTTGAAAGTAGATTGGTACTCTTTTTGCACGACATCAAAAAGAGCTCCATAAATTTCATTAGGACACTCGTGTTCTATAACAGTCTTAATTGACAATATAAAGCACTTGAGTATGACTTGAGTACCATTATTGCACACTACAATAATAGTAGGTACAACTATAAATAAATTACAATACAAGCAATATTTCTAAACAACTGCCAATTTGTTCACTATTGACAAACGAAATATTTTACACTATAACAGTAACACTTTTACTGATATCCTCTAACTAATGGGTTATGCCCAAAATATGTCCATCATTTCTAGCAGTGTCCAATTAAAACAAAAATCCAGCACACCTCATTATGTCATTCCACACGATTTAAACGACTGTGTACAACTACGCTTAATACTTGTCTCAAATCTTAAAACTGTTGCTTTGTCACCCTCATACATCAAAATGACAATGTTCACAAACTGCAAAACACAGTAAATTGAATCTTATTTCACCGGTGTAGAGTTCACAAGATGTGTGTGAATAAGTTGGTCCTTTCATCCCCAAATGTTAAACTTCAAATAGGAATTAGGAACATTCGTGACGTAACATATTGTCTGGAGTCACGGTCTCGTGTCATTTGTATGGAAATAAATGTATTTATAGGTATCTACGCAGTTTAGAAGCTGCGTGTGATTATGTTCGAGGTGATAGATGGCGTTGTTAGAGAACTGAAGGTGGTAGAATTAGTGCGGAACCTAACACATCATTGGCAGTGTTAAACTGGTTCTTAAGAGTATTTTAACAGTCGTGTTTCTTTGAAGAGAAAACAGGTGATGATGGGCTTTATTTTCAAAGTTACTACACTTTGACGCCATGAGCAACAAAGGATGGCATTGTAGACAATATCTATATATAAATAAAGTGATAAAATAAAAATGTATTGTCATGTTTCAATAATTATAACAAATTAATCAAAAACTCACTTGAATGTAGAAAGATAATTATAACCACAGATATAATTCTAGCTATTGACGCGATTGTATGTTCTTCGTGTGTCAGAAAACGGAGTAAAATTACGATCAATGATCGTAATCTGAGCTTTTCATTTAGCATTATCGGCACCGGAATTCCACCGAAATCTAGAAAAATGACTTTTTATGTCATATTGACGTGTAAAGACTGTATAGAAAAAGTTGGCCGGAGCATTGGAAATGTTTTCTTTCATTGGTAAGTAAATTTGTTTTTAATTTTTTTTGTGAAAAAGTGGCACGCTTGATTTTCAGACAGATGGAGGGACTTGCGTTATCTAGTTAGATTTATATCTGTGATTATAACCATTTCAACTTAAGCGAAGCACACAAGTACTTCTAAAGTTCAAAGAACACTGTCTTATACCAAAAAACAACAACATCTATCAACAGAGTCTGAAAGGACCAAAAACTTCCAAACTCAGTAGGCACATGACATATTGACAAACACTTTCTATACAAACATATCACCCGATTGTTGTTTAAACAAATAATTCTAACAAAAGCCCACTGGTTAACGAGCTAACTTCTGTCGAAATCGCCTGAATTTATTGGCTGATCAAAAGAAATTGTCCCAGTTATAACAACAACCAAAATTTAACCTCAGCTCCAGAAGCATAGGGTTGAATTTCATTTGGGTGGATATAAAATTAAAATGGAAGCGAAATATGCTAACTAATGGTACAGTCGATGAAATAAAGTGCGAACAATAAATAAGTCATTGTAAAATGTTAGGGTTTTTGTATTTGTGATGTCAGGTGGGTTCTGTACTCATCTTTATGTAAGTTTATCCTATACAGCGGAAAAATATTTATCCCATTACTTGAATCCGCGGAACGAGAAGCAAAAGAAAACTCTTAGGCTCTTTATGTAGCCCATACTAATGTTTATTCCGTGTGGAAATCGAAATCATATAAGTTCGATCTAGCCACTGTGCCGACCAAGACATCATTGCAAATTCTAGACCAATAGCAGTAACACACATTATTTATTATCAATAAAGCTTATGGCGATTATTCTTAAATCCAAATAAAGAAATAAAATATATCAACAAAATATTTTCAACAAGATCAATGCTTGATCTTTGATAGTTATTAATCTCACTACATCCTAACAAGCTGAACAAAAACACCAGATGTCAGCCACTCGACAGCGCCATATAGGTCATGTTATGCTTTCATCCTTACACCATTATAAACCACTACCAGTGATGTAGCACCATATACCCATAAAGGTAAATGACTCACATGACCCCATTCTTCAATACTCTATAGAAAATAGAACCCCTCACTCAGCTCCCGAAAGATCCGATGATGTCAGTGGACATAGAATCCTTGGATGTAGAAATAGTTTACTTTTCCTTTGTGATCGATATAGCTCCAGGAAAACGTGTGTCATGACTAAATAACGACGAAACTATTGCAACTGTATCTATTCTTTTGTACATCGTAAGTTGTAGAGGAGCTCGTGGCTAACTTTTTAAATTTTTCGTCGGTTATTTAAAAAAAAAACAGCTGTTCCATACATTGACCGCGTAGGTATTGCACTTTTCTATGGAACAGCAGATTTTTTTTTAATAACCGACGCTAAATTTCAACGCAGCCCCGGGTTCAGAATCATGTATTGAATTCATGGTAACAGGCTTCGCGTCGATGTCTCTGACACCCTGTATAGTTGGGAAAAGGCTAGGCAGATTGGATAGTAAGTTATAGAGGAGTTGTTGTTCTGGATGCGAGAAGCACATAACCGGTCATAGTAGCGGTGCTTGGGGGAGGCCTATGTCCAGCATTAGACGGCTGAAATGATGATGATGATGGTGCAGTTATAGAGAAGGACTAGTAAGTAATATAGGTGTATAAAAATGTATACCTATATAGGTGCGTAATGCGTAGGAAGATGCATGAATATAGAAAACGAATTGGAGTAGAAAGACTGCCTCGTTGGTCTAGTGGTCGCAAGCGCTACTGCTGAGCATGAGGTACTGGGTTCGATCCCCAGGTTGGGCAAAGTGTTATTGGGTTTTTCTATATAGAATTTCTCAGTAGCAGCCCGGAGTCTGCATTTGTGCCCGGTTGATGACAATAGGCTTGCCCCCTATTACATGAGACTTAAACACTGGTGAAATGTGGGTGTACTATAGATATAACTCTGCACAACCCTTCAGGGAAACAAGGCGTGATGTTATGTATGTTATGAATCGGAGTAAAGTCAGGGATTGAAGAACCTACAACGTAGTGTTCTGTATGTTTCGCCAAGGACTATGAAAAAGGAAAGCCATTTAATAAATATAATTATGTTATTGTTGTGGCAGTTGTGACTGGTAACGCCGGGAGGGGACGCCCTAGGAGGACATATACTGACCTTATTGGTGATGTTCTTCAGAAAGGTCAGGTGCGTAGTACTCGCAACCGGTGAGCGTGTATGACCAGATGTATGAACGTAAACGAGGCAAAAGGAGTATGTAAGGATCGTAGCAAGTGGCGTTCTGTAGTTTCTGCCTACCCCCATGGGAAGAAGGCGTGAGTTTATGTATGTATGTATGTTATTGTTGTAAAATGTAGGTCTTCTAGCATTGCTTACCTATCGAACTAAGTCAGTAGCATAACCTATTTTTACCCCCATTAAGACCGCCAAACAAACAAATCAGTCAATAATTCCCCTATTCTAACTGAAAACAAATCACAGAACGTTCTCATTAAAAACCCGAAGACGTTGGGCGAAGGCTTCAGCAAATTACCACTCCCTCCATTTTACTGGCCACGCCAATTGGCACGAATTGGCATAATTTACATATAATCAGCTGTCAGTGGCAACGGTAGACGCCAAAGGGAATCTATTATTTGAAGTCCATCTGTAAGTCGCTTTATGAATAATTTCTATACAAATTTTCTCATTCAGCCTCGGTAATGGGAACGGTTCGGCTATTTCTTTAAGCTACTTAAGATGGTCCATTTTGGGTCGGTGAATAAAATATGGTTTAGTATTTGTTGTCGTGTTTGCTTCAGAATTGGTTTCTACTTAATCTTAATCGAAATGGGAGCTTTGAGCAATATAAATTGACTGTCGATTTCTGAAATGTATTTGAGGTAATCAAATTATGGACTAATGAGGTTATTAAGACGTTCAATAGAACTATTATAAGAAGAGCCATATCGAGAACACTGATCATGAGAAGGATTTTTCCATTAGCTTAATCCAGTAGATTCTTCAGCATTTAGGTGAAGAATATAACTGACGCAGATAGATAATCAAAACTGAGGCCCTACTACGACAAAAACGCTACTAAAAAGGAATATACAAGACATAGTAACAAAATAACATCGAATTTGGTTTTCGTATAACCGGAGTCACACGTAGTCTGTAATAGGTATTTATGCCTTACTAACATGACAAAATTATTTAGTAATTAAGAGGCACACAACGATACTTCGTTTGTCAAAATACAACGAGTAGTTTAGGAGTGAATAGATGAACATACATACATACAGAGACTGTCAAAGTCATGACCCTTCTTTGGCTTTGCCGTAGTCGGGTAAAAAAGAACAATCGTTCAGCGACTATGCAATTCATGTCAAATTCATTATCATCATCATCAGCCTACTGCTAGGACACAGGCCTCCTCTCTGTGAGAGGGAGTGGGGTGTAATCCACCATCCACCGGGCCCAGTGCGGGTTGGTAGATGTCACATGTCTTCGAATTTTTGGTTCTAAGACATGCCGGTTTCCACGATGGTTTCCTCCACCGTTTTGAGAGTAGTGGTGATGAAATTATTTACACATGTCATAGTAAAGCGCCTGCTGGGGTTCCAACCCACGACCTACAACTCGTAAGTCGGGGCCGTTACCCACTAGGCCACCACTGCTCGTCATCGTGCTGCAATCATGTCAATTTAAATATCATATAAAACCGAAATAAACGCAGATTCCTGAGAGACTAATGACTTGGTAGGACGAACTACGGGACGTCACAGACATTCTCATCTTCATTAATTAAATACAAACTTAGTTTAAAGTTCAAAATTAAAACTGAGAAACTGCTCCCTAGCTTGAAGTATAGGCAACCAATTAAATTAACAATTTTATTATATTTTCAGGGGTAAAGCTAAACTGTCAATGTCTAATGATTGACGATGGACAATAATATTAATAGGTACTGTCGTGGATATGGCTGGTGCGCAATAGGAGATGAACTTTTCAGTAGGTACATAATTGGGTTGAGATATTCTTTTCCACGGTAAATTAAATAACAAATTCTAATAAACGCATTTAAAAAATCTGCCATGTTAATATGCTTAACAATTTCTCAATGCTTATTAGTGATATAAACATCTCTCGTTAGTGTAGACTTGCACATTTCTACCTCCTTTAAAACGTCCAAAGCTTCGCAATCATTGAGAAATATGGTTCCTACTTCATTTGCGAAAAGGAATATATCTCCACAAATATGAAACCAGAGGGTAGTTTCATATTCCAAGTAGATAAACCCCACGTAGATGCTATTGTAAGTTCCCAGAAGCAACATGCAAGCTTACTCAATGAATATCTCATTTCTGCGAAAAATTTATAAATTGAGGCAAATCCTACGTAAATGTTTGATGTGGTAAGCCGTAATACATCTAGAAAATAATAATATTATGCAACATTACAGAAAATATCATCCTACAATGAAGGTATACTAAGAATTGAATATTACAAAAGGAACAAAATGAAAGCCTCATTGAGTGCAGTGGTTAGGTGTTGAGCATGCTACACTTTGGTTCACGTTTTCGATTCCCATAAAAAACGAGAGATAAAAATTGTTACTGGCTCGATTAGTTATTATAAACACACTATTCTAGATTCTAGGTATACCTAAAACCGAAAGGTTAATCAGGATTACGTCGGACTAAACTCAGTCTAGGACGCTAAAACATGCAAATGTTTTCAGTTAAATACCCAAAAACAACATTCTCCACGCTAGCCTTCCCTCAACTCGAGAACAACAGGCTAACTCGCCCGAAATACGCTAACCACCAAAATAAGCTATACAATAGAGTATGTTCAGTGTTCGGGCAACTTCGTGATCCGAGTGAATAGCCACGAAATGTGCACCCGATACGAACGAAAACAATCCACCATTATGAAAACTCTGTACACTTGCCACCGGCCCGCAACGATTGGCAACATACGGGAGAGGTTTGTGTGCGGGCACGACTGTGAAGTACAGGAAAAGCGCTAATTACATAACATCTTTGAAATATCAAACTAATTAAAAGCTGTAGATGGAAAACAATAAAAATTGTTACTTTCAACTTTTCAGTATCTTTCTGAACTCCAACTTTCAGCTTTTCAGGTATTTGAATTAAGTATTCCTACTAAGTTCTTCACACTAAACCTCTAGCAGACTTAACCAGTTGAATTACTCCACAAAATTCCATCCACTACATTCAGTGCCTAGTTCACACTCCATCAAGTCAAACGTGCATTCCTCAAAGGTGGAACGTGTTAACATAAGTAATAACAATGTGATACTTCGACTTATTTGCCTATCTGTTCAGCTCAACACGTACCAACTTATTTAAAATACATTTACCGCCTTCTCTTTTAATACCAACTTTTCCGATCTCACCAAGTTCCTTATCTCTCTCGTTCTGACCAGACACTCCGTATTTCCTGACGTGCCCGCCCCTACTTCTCATCCCTATCTGCTCCACATCCCCGATCCGTCGCTAATTAGCAGCGTTTCCGCTCACTATGGAGCCCAAGGCTTATATTATTATAATGGCGCTCACAACCGCTACAGGCTCGTAGTGGACTTGACGGGCCAATTGTTTCATTTCTTGTTCGCAACTTTCTGTTGTAATTTAATTTTAAACTTTGAGCAAACAATTTTTAGGGGTTGGTTGTAGGGAGTAAGATTTTGTTGCCTATGGGTTGGTAATTAAAGTTATGAGTATATTTCCAGGGATACGCACATAATATACCCAACACATTACGAGTTTTAGCTAAACAACTAGCTTTGAAGAAAAAGTATTGATATTTGCAAACTCTCTGGACGTTAGGAGTTAGCTGAAAATAACATCCTAATAAATTCGGTCCACCATTGTCTCCTAGATTATTAGAAATCCTGTTATACTAAACTTTAGGTCCACATTCAAAGCCCCTAAAAGAAGTACCTATAATATAATAAAGTACCTAAATAAATAGGCCGTTTGCCAAAACTTGGCAGTAACATGTACTTGGGGGGTGTTTTTAAATGATCAAAACGTCATATCCGCTGGAGATTGCGAACGGGCACCGATCCAACATGGCGGCCGGAAATTGACGTCTCTATATAATGAATGAATCGTAATGGAAGGAATGCGGGAGTATTTTTTTAAGGATTTCGCAAGTTTGGCAACTGGAGGAAGGGAAATTGAAAGTCCATGTTGCTGTACATTTTTTATATTAAAATGGGGGCATTTGTTATTTAAGCCTTTCGATTGAGAATAATGTCTCTACGGATGTTATGTAGTATCAGAAAGGTTAGACAACTTATTCGATTCTCTAGTATTCATATTCATAATGATTTATGCATAATTATCTGATATTTTCAGGCCTCAAATTGATTTTTATGATACTGTTATGTTAAGGCTTCTTGAACCTACCTACATGGTTAGGAGGGGTAAAGGACCAAAAGTGTTTTCGGTCGTTTTCCCCACGTTACCACTGAAGCATTATAATTGAATAACTGAAAATATTGGTAAACAAATTACTCATCGAACTCTACTGCTGAACACCTATAGATATATTCTTATCTTTAAAGTAGTATAGTATATGTTTAGCGCTCGTGAGGGGCTCGTGGCTAAGTAATAACAGCCGCACGGTTCGATCCATCAGGTTAAGCTACTTTTGCCGGGGTTGGACCGTGGATGGGTGACCATCTTTACATACCGAGACTCCTCCGTGCCTCGGAAAGCATGTTAAGCCGTTGGTCCCGGCTGTCATTCGTGGATCTTTGACAGTCTTACAGATAGTGATTACCGAAGAAAGTCTGACAAGTCTAGTACTAGTCTTACCAAGGGGTATCGTATCGTATTACCCAGTTACTAGGTTGTGGAGGTCTAATATGCAGACGCTCCCTTTAAAATACTGGTATCAGCTGCATCCGGTTAGACTGGAAGCCGACCCCAACAGAGTTATAGCGTAAGTCAGATAAAATTGTTTCTTTTAAAACAAGTGGTTTTACAACGAAAAATTGGGAATAAGCTAATCTAGTAATGGAGATCTATAAATAGACAGAATTTACGAGATTAATTTTCGGCCCTACATAATTATGTACGCAATAACGAATTAGATTAGTCGCAATTGGTCACAAGTAGTGTAAGGTCGCCAGCCCATTGCCTATATGAGCACCGGTGACCTAATTTCCCAATTGAATCATGTCAGGCCGCTCAAATAATCTGATATTGGATTTCAAACTCTGATAGGTACATGTGTACGTTTATGGCGTAGGTAAGTAAACTGGGTGACGCCCTACCTGATGGAAATTGATTTTAATCAACCTTGTAAAGCTAATTTTGTAAATGAAAAATAAAATTCAGGGATTTGCATTTACCACACGATTCTTTGCATCATAATTCTTGTCTAAAACGTCACAGAGCGGTGCATAACAATTTTTTATCAAAAAATATTCAATCCGTCCGATTACATAACATAACATAACATCACGCCTTTCAAAGGGTTGGGCAGAGGTGTACCTATAGGTGACCCACATTTCGCCAGTTAAGTCCCGTGTAATATTTAATTTAATCTTTATTTCAGACATACCTACGTTTACAGATACAGTCCATATTTTTTACAAAGAATAGCGTCAGTAAGGGTTGTTAGTAGTACACAAAAAAATACAAATAAAAGGTGTTAGTAATTTGTTAGTAAACAAAACAAGTTACACAATAATTACTAAAGCCTAATTATACTTAATATTTTTTTGAAGGTGCACACCTGCCCGCTAACGTTCTGAGGACAGTGTTGGTGCTACCACGGACCCTGCTCATCATCGATGCAGTTCTTTTCCTTAATATGGCAAAGAAGTCATCGATGGATGCATCCGCAAACATTGCGGAAGCACTGCAGTACCGAGGTTTTCTCAACACTGCTCCCAGAGCACGACGCTCTGTACTGAACACGCAGGGCGTTGTGAACCCGCCGCGTAAAGTTGATCCATAGACTGCACGTGTAAAAAGACTGACTGAAGGCTCTGAAAAGTAACAGTTTTACATCTATGGTACACCGTGCGAATCTGCGGGAAAACACATTGCAGCGGACTGTCAACGCCCTCTTTTCCTCAATAGGAAGCCAGCCTATTGCCATCAATCGGGCACAAATCCATACAACGGGCGACATCGGTCCGATTATCCGCCAAAATATCAGTTTTCCAACAAAGTACACTTAATCATTTCGTCTGAAATCGATCAAAAGGGTCGAAGGAATTCTTGGAAAATTTTATAAATAAAACTCGCCTGTATAATATGTCCCAAAACTGGCGAATAAAATAACTTTACCCAAAGTAATTCCCACCTACATAATTACTACTAAAACATTCTATTAACGTAATAATATAGAAACAAACGTGTATACGCCTAGTCACGCAAACTTTAAAACTACCATTTTTAATTAGTGAAAATTGTGAATCCCAAACACGGTTGACGTTTAACAGCACGCGACCAGTGACTGATGAGTAAGTATGCGATCCCGACAGGTTATGATAGACTACGCGATGGTGATACGCAATAGGCGGGAAATACGCGGCGGGTCAAATGGCGGACAGTACGAATATTTTGCGGAGCGAAGGACCGTATTTTTTACAATAATATCATCAGTGGTAGAAATGCTGTTCTCCTATCTAGGTTATAGAAAAACCTGTATTAAGGAGTAACTATCCCTGTCTCATCTACAGTACGTTTACGATAAAATTTGTAAAACTAAATGAGAGACTAGGTTTTCAAAGGAACTGGAATAACAACGCATTCTGTGTCAAATTAATCGCTCAAAACCAACTAAGTATTTTCAAAGATTTTATTTTCTGCTAATGTGCAATGTTTTCGTCACCGGAAGTAGATGACCACTGATATTCATTGTTTAATTTATAAGGAACGTTTTAAGGCTTTTGCGCGACTTGTCGCGCGACGTGACTTGAACAATAAAATTTTTAAGAAAACTTCACGTTGTCGCGTCGCACTAGTCTGCACAAAGCTTTATACAGGATGGAAGGGTAAACACCGTTGTCACTCAAACTATGGGTAGATGGCTTAAATATAAACATAAAAAACCGAGTAAACAAAAATTACGTTATTTTCTTTAACAAATATTAAAAAGCTTAGGTCCGACACCGTCCGCAAATTCATGGATATGCGCCCGCCCGAGTGACGTAATTGATCGCCGCCCGTCCTACCTACCTACACAACACATGAATAAATACAATACAACCTTTTCCTGGCTTAAGACGGGCAAAAATACCTACCTTAGGAATTGCGTGAGGATTCTAAATGTACATCTTTAAAAAAAAAAGTTGTGATTTTCCATTGAATTTATGTTCTATAAACGAAACCAAACCACTGGTTTGAAGGATAACGGTGTTTACCCTAACACCCTGTATTGAATGGCCCCGTAACATGTATGTATTGCAACAAGCGAAGAAAAAAACGAACTGATGATTACTGTGTAATTATTATTTTCATCATCAAAGAGAAAAAAAATCGTTACCAATGAAAATGTCTTCACCCGTCACATTTAAACCACCCAGTGCGTCCACTAACATTTTGTTTATACTCGTGAAACTTTTACGTGTCGCTTTCGGAAAATTGCTCGCTTTTTCACAGCGATATTAGTTATGTAATAGCACGTCAGGGAGTGAATAAACACCGCTAATAACTGATACCGGCTTTAATTAAAGTTTTAGAAGTTACTATTTAAATGATTATGAAGAAATTAATCTGGTATTGTGCTGTTAATACGTACGTACAAAATTGCGTGTTCAAAACTTTATAAACATATTAAGTTTATCTAATGCTAGCCACACACGTAACCATTTACTTGCGCAAATTTAGGCTTGCGCAAGTCTAACGTGACGTGTGTTGGAAGAAATTTGCGCAAATTTCTTCGAACACAACCGCCCAACGAAGTGGGCAGGGGACAGCTAGTTACAAATCAAGTAACATAACTTTGAACTAAACGTCGTAAGCTTGTTCTAACATGTTTTGGGCGGTAAAGTACAAAAACATACCATACCTACCATTTCGGTCTTCTTCCCCGATGAGGTAGGTAGATGTGTAAATACCAAGTAATATAAATGAGGCGACCCTGCAATAATCAATCTATATATATAAAAATGAATCCCTATTTGCCTTAGTCACGGCATCACGCGTGAACAGCTGGACCAATTTCGCTAATTGTTTTTTGTTGTGTTTGTTATTGAAAGGAGAAGGTTTTTAGGATAGGTAGGTGAAGGTAGGGTAGGTAGGTAGGTAGGTAGATATATAGGGTGACTGGTAATTAGTGACCAATACTTAAATAAGTGACTTTACTCATCATTATGAACAACTTTTACTATGGGACCAAACCAGAAATCGCAAAGAGAAAATCAGCTGTTCGCTACCTTTATGTTCGCAAAACTCGTCAAAACGGTTGGTCCCATTGTAAAAGTTGTTCATAATGATGAGTAAAGTCACGTGTTTAAGTATCGGTCACTAATTACCAGTCACCCTATATAGGTAGGTAGGTATGTAGGTAAGTAGGATAGGTAGGTACGTAGGTAAGTAGAGTAGGTAGGGTAGGTAGGTAGGTAGGTATGTATGTATGTAAGAAGGTAGGGTAGGTAGGTAGGTATGTATGTAGGGTAGATAGGTAGGTGCGCCGTAGATAAGTACTTGCTACTATCAACTCTCCGATTATTAAAAGTTTTGTGAGAAGAATAATCACTAAACGTTAAGTTGGGATGTCCTTTTCACAATACTATTTATTCTGTCTTCTTCTGTATTGTATTTTAACTACTAACACTAATAATAAACACTAATAATAAGTTATATTATTGTTTACTAACACGCTGGATTATTCATAATATATATTCCTCCTTCTACAGTTACATTGTAAAACAAACACTGTTTCCTTCCGTAATAATCCGAATTTTCATTGGGGGATATATATAAAATTATACGTACGTCTGAGTGCATTGTAAAGGCGTTCCAACCGGTGATATATCGCCGCTAGCTTTATCCCGCGGCATCGCCCGCCCGGGTGTTTTAAATTATCTTATGGACTAGTTTATGGCCTGCTTTAAAAGTCAACAGGAATGGTTAGAGCTAAGAAAATGTCCCCATAAAGCATAGGAGTAAGTACCTTTGTTGCTAGTTTGGTGGCCATTTTGATTTTAGACTTGAGTTAGTGTGTTCACTGATTAAGGTTTTTGTAGATGTTATTCAGTTTCAACTGTCTTAAATGACTTTGGGGCTGAAGGATGCATAACGTTAAGTCCTACGAAGCGAATAAATTAGGTAGACCGTACTTTTGATGTAGTTTCGTTGTTGTGCAGATGTCTGTCGCTGTGACATTTTGATGGTATGAGGAACAGGGTGTAAAGTTCAGTCATCCACCATAGAAAAGGGAGGATCCTCCGACCAGATGGGTGTTGTGTCTTGCGGGCAGCTGCCCGTAAGTTGATTTCGGGTAGTCTTATCTATGTCGTTCGTGCGGTAAACTCTAACTAACGATGCAGGATATGTGTGACGTCATGTCTTTGCTGCGTAGTTTGTATGTGGCGGTGGAACCGCTACAGAATCATTCGTGATAGTATTTAGTAGAAGGGACTGCTTCATTGGCCTATTGGTCGCAAGCGCTACTGCTGGAATTTCTCGGTAGCAGCCCGGAGTCTTGATTTGTACCCGCTTGACGTCCACCGGCTCGCCCCCTATTACATGGGACTTAAACATAACTGGCGAAATGTGGTCATACCTCTGCCTAACCTTTCGGAGAAAAAAGGCGTCATGATATGAGAATTTTGTCCTGTAGACAGATACAGGTATAACTATCAACTCTCTGGCGTCAAGAAACTTAAAGCAAGCTATTATAACCATTTCCTACCTTAACTTAAGTCTGTGCGATGTGCCACGGCATGGCGCGTAACATTGAAGTTTAATCAATGACTCACGTACCTCGCATTGGACAGCATGCTCTATTAACCGCTGAGCCGTTGCGACACGCCGTGATTATGTGATTTAAAGGGCTCGGCAGGGATACTAGTAGAGAGTACACGTGCAAGGAGTATTGGTTCAAGAATTTGTTTATTATTTTAATGTTGAATGCTGAAATGGCGTAGCTCTCCTAATTATGTTTTTAAGAAATGTAGTACCTACATTTCTGAATTATTTTTCATTTGTTGAAGTCACCATGTTAACAAAGTCACAATGTTAAGAAAGCCCATGTTTTAGCACATTTTTTGCTTCTTCTATTATGAGCGTTCATCCAAAAAGTTGGCCACGTCGCAAATAGCTGTCAAATATTTAACTGTTTTGATTAATTTGGCAATATTACTACACCTAAAACGGTTACAACATCAAATTCAGTTCACTAGTTTAGTAAGCTTTATTACTTATTTCCATACTACTCATTGCCAAATTAATCTAAACAGCGCAATATAATGACAGCTATTTCGACGTTGCCCACTTTCTGTATAAATGTTCTTAATTCAGATTGTCGAACATGGCGAAAGTAGGTATACTGAATTGTTAAAAAACTTTGGCATAGAACAGATTTTTTGACAAAACTTGAAGAAACCTCTATCCAATAATATTGGTACAAAGATAGACTACGCATACTAAACTCAAAGCATTTATATCAATTAAATCATTTACAGGCACTTGAATTGTCAAGGAGTCGATCAGTGGGACAGATGACACTAGTTACCCATTCCAAAAAGTAGTAGGTTCTCGCAGTATTTTCTTATCATAATATTATTACTTTCATCTATTGCCACAGTCGCCTGCGGGTGTACCGTTCATACTGCGGTCATTACTCGGAATTGCCCATTATTGTTTGCCTAGCCCAGTCGACGAAAATACTCATTTACCTGCGACATTGTGCCCAAATTGAAGCCACGATTTATGGAAGAACTTCATTGTTGTGTTCTGATGTAAGTTATTGGATCTTGGATGCTGAATTGCCCGTTAGTTGAGCTCTTTTAACATGGCTATCGTGGTAATTTAACTAGTGAACTGGAGCATCTAAATGGCTAACTATTAACGGGATAATTTGTTGTTTCCGATCGATGTTTTAACAGACGAGTTCGATTCTGATTGGGGGTACAGCTGCCCATCTTTTTGAAGTCTTAAACCTTTCAGACAGTCATGTCAGGCCTAATCCACCCGGCCGCCGTTTGCCTGATTATGACCTATCTGACAATGCGTAGGTAAACAACCATGTTTCCACCAGTGCACTGCTACAGTGATCTTTTGGCCCTCGAATGACGTTGAAACGGGGGCGCTGTTCGTAAACATTTTGGCAGTGTATAGAGTGCCACTGTCGGGACTCTATCCCTATCAGATAAAGTGCCGCTACCAGCACTTTATTAACACCCCCTCTGCCCGGTTAAAGTACCGTAAGCATTGCATTGTTATTATCACTATCACTAAGTCACGTCACTTGGTATTTTGTATGACTGTTGAAGTTAGATCGCTGTAAAGCACCACATTCCCAAGACATCACATTCTTTTGTGCCTAAACGGACCCTGGCACTCGCCAGCCGTTGCGGCAGCACCACTCAGGTCACTCGCTTGGCACGTTAGTTGTGTGGTCACAGTTCTTACCGAACCTACCTTTCAGCCATTTTCATTTGCTAAGGCTAACCTCAACAATTAAACAAAATAACAAATGACAGTGACAATGCAATGCTTACGGCACTTTAGCCGGGCCGAGGCAGCGCCACTAGTATGCCACAAATATTCTAGCGGCACTCTATACACTTCGAAATATTTTTGCAATTGTTTTGTCAAATGTATTGAAAAAACAAGATGACGGCGTTAGTTTCAACTTTGGCCATGCGCCACAAAAACATACCCACTATAAGCAAAGAGATGGCCTCTATTCCTTTCCTCATGGAACGCACAGAAAGTTGAAGGAAACTTACTTACGAAGTGAGGATACGCCTATCACAATTATGGCTTCTTAGCAAAACTTCTATTTTCTTCAATTAAAACAGTAAAACCCTCACAGCCTCAAGTCTCTCCCTCGAGAAATCATCTCATTGAAATCCCGGGAGTTAGCACAATAAAGTGTGCAGCCGTCCGAGTGGGAATAGTTAAGAAACTCTATTGCACTACACTGTACCGACAGTCGCCACTTATGTTACTTGCTGTGTTGTTGGGGACAAATAAATGACCCACTTTTATGGGACATGTTTTTATGTTTAAAGTTTTAAGTGTGGCATGGAAAACTAACAAGCATCTCATTTGCGAGGTCGTTTTCGATTCTGTGTTGTGTTTCTTGATCTCGCGTTTTGGAGGAACATAATAGTTTCAATACGACAGTCACGCCTAGTTCAAGGTGTTTGTGTAGTATATTTACCCACGCTTCGCTATTTATGCTGTAAATCTAATGCTCCAAGGGGTGAGCCTAATTGGCATTAACAGTGTAACTTCAAATCAAAATTTTGGTCAGTTTCTGAGAATTGCCTAATGGATAAACCTGTAACACTTGTCCGACCTAGGACACTTCTCAAACTCAGTACTTCAAGTTCAACAGTTTGATTTTGAAGAAGTTAAACAGATTAGGGAAGGGTCAGGAAGGGCCGACTTCCTCTAATGAATGAATGAATGAATGAATTGCACCGATCCCAGCGTGGTTTAACCAGACTCGATAAATCGAATAAATCCCAAGATTTGCACTAGCCCCTGGAGCCTTAGACTCATAAATGCTCAGGTCAGTGGCTCAGTAAGTCATACAATTTGAACGACAGTTTTGGAATTGCTTACAAAAAATGCACAATATAACTATATTTAAAAAAAAACGAACAAAACCATTCCGGCACAGTTTTCTCGCCCGGCAGTGTTCACAGAAACTAGCCTAGAAGTTGTGTAACTATTCCGGTGAACATCGGAGCTCGTACGAACCGATCCGGTAACTATTGTGCGCAATTGTATGCGCTATTACTGTAACTGGTAGCGTTTGAACTTGGATTGGGATTCGCCCTTACTATTACCGTAATATCGTGCATTGTTGGAATTTTAGCTGTTGTGACTGGGGAAAAAAAACACTATTTAGTCTGTCAGTCAGATAATAAAGAAATATTAGACACGAATCTTTTGCTTTATCATATTAATAAAAAATGGTTTAGATAAAACGCATTAAAGTTGGGGAGTGGGGGCTCGCTACGTCACAAGTCAGTATAAAATCTACCGGGGAGTGACGTCATGCCACATTTTAACTCAATGTATTGCTGTAATATTTTGATTACGTAACGAAAGAAAAAATACGAGTTCAATATTTTTAATAATCTAACTGACGGACAAAAAAAATGTTTGTCAACATATCGAGTGTTATCAAATCAGTCCTTTAATCATATAATATTATCTTATGTCCAGTCACGAGCACCAATATGTATACACTTAGTAACTTTTAAAAGTGATTTGCTCCTACTGTGTTGATTGTTATTTTATGTTGTTACGAATATAATATTTGGGAACCCATATTAATATGAAATAGGCCTTACCTCAAAATCGCAGTTAAGTTTTTCTAAGAGAACATATTGGTGCTCGTGATTGTACATGACATAACATTACGCCTTCTTTCCCCGAAAGGTTGGGCAGAGGTGTACCTACATAAAGAGCGAGCCTATTGCCATCAACCGGGCAGAAATCCAGACTCCGGGCTGCTACTGAGAAATTCCAGATAGCAATACCCAATAACACTTTACCTGGGTATCGAACTTCGACCGTGTGGTCGCGCTTGCGACCACTGTACCAACAAGGAGTACTAAGCTATGTCATATTGTTAGCTACATGTAAGCGGGCACGCCCTTTATGGCTGGAGGCTTTATAATTCGGGTATTAAGTTCTGTTTACGTTTTTAGTTTTTATTTTCGCTTGAGTATAGATTACGATTTTTTTCTTGGTATATTAGCGTGTGGTAGTTATCATTATGGCAAATGTATTTTATTAAATCTATTGTGTTGAGTAATGTAAATTATTTGCATACTATTGTATAGAATCAAGATTTTTATAACTGAACAGACAGCGGTGCTGCTGGGGAGTTAGTTGCGCCACTTCTTCTTCCCAGCTAAAGCACTAGGAAGTGGTGAAGGGCGGGCATTTTTGTGGGACTGTCTTATGTAATTTATACGTTTGAAAAGTGCTGATTCTCAGACTAGTTTGAACAAATGACTTTTGAATTTGGAAATAAGAAAATATTTAATAACGTAGGAAGCTATTGAATTAGATATATTGTAACAAGCTTAGTTGTCAACGCGTCAACGGCCCCCACGTTGCGGGATGGGGGACAACCCGGAGGCATTCAATTTACCCTTTACAAATTACTTATTTGTCAAGACCAGCCCCTGCATCATTTCGAAATCCTCACCAAAACAAGTACAATCAGCGAGCAATCAGTGCATGCATAATAAACATCGCACTCGTCTATAAATCGAAATTTTAATGTGTCCCAATGAATAGCTTCTTTCATCTAACGAGGTCGAGTACGCTGCTAATCGCTTGGGACACAACAAACATGGATATTGAAAAGGTTCATGCTTTTATAATGAGGTTCATAAAAAAATAAAAAGGAATAAAAAAGCATAATATATGTGCTTGGTGAATGCAGGTAACTATAATCTGAGACAATCATTTGGTTCCTGAGTTTTTTTTCTTGCTTTTAGGTATTAGCTAAAAATTTCATAGTCGGTTAAAAAAAATAAGTTCGAATCGGACTTGCGTACCAAGGATACCACTAAAACTTCACTATTTTATAACATGCTTTTTATTATTTGTCATAATAGAGGTGTGGGTATTCTGTGAAATTTTTCAGCGGGCTATCTATAACAGTTAAAAATATAATTAAAATTACATGAAGTATAAAAAAGGTTGATGGAGCTAGGATTTGTGGCTTCAGGTCAGCAGTTGGGTCTTGCGGCTTGCTCCAGAAACGCCAGGACCACAACGTTGTCCAGCAGTAACCGGGCCGCTTGGAGTTAGTAACACCGCGTCTTCGCTCGAATCATGAAGCAGGTGGGTCTTCGACTGGGCACGCCACAATTACGGCGATAAGTCCCCTCTTTGAGGAGTGGCTTGAGAGGCACCACGGCGTCCTCACCTTCCGCCTGACGCAGGTCCTCACCGGACACGGTTGTTTCGGGAGGTACCTGTTTCGCATAAGGCGGGAGGAAACGCCCGGGTGTCACCATTGTGTGGATCGTCCGGAGGACACGGTGGAGTATACGTTGGAGGTTTGCCCGGCTTGGGTGGACCACCGCCGTGTCCTCGTGGAGGCGATCGGCGGCAGTGACCTCTCGCGTCCGGCCCTGGTCCAGGCCATGGTGCGGAGCGAGAGGGCATGGCAAGCCGTCACCTCCTTCTGCGAAGCAGTAATGCTCGCGAAGGAGGAGGCGGAGCGCGCGAGGGAGTGGCAGAGGCCGCGCCCTACCAGCCCTAGCCGCCGCCGCCGTAGGAGACTTCCCGGGCGTCGGGAATTGATAGCCGATTTCCGGCCACCGTAGGCGCGGGCCTGCGGACGGAGAGCAGAGGGCAGCTCGCCGTCCGATAAGGACCAGGCCCGGGTCGACGGCGCGTCGTGTTCCACGCGCGCCTCAAAGAGATGTCAGCAAAACTGACGGGGTCCGTTAGGGCCGATGCCTGCCGGGGTTGCGGGTAGTCCCAAGGGGAAACCGTGGCCCCTGGTATGGCAAGGGAAGGAACACGGGTGGGTTTTAGTCAGTAAAAGTCTGACACGCCCTTCCGCTCCGCCCAGAGCGGGAGAAGTCATTGGATGATTTCCCACCCAAAAAAAAAAAAAAAAAGGTGGGTCTTCGACGGGAACTAGACCGTTTGGTATCAGGAACATGGAGCAAGAAGGCCTTCGATAGGATTGCGGCGTTTTAACGCCGTGCAGCAGATGGTAGAAAGACAGCGACGATACTCCGGAGTCAGAGCTGCAGCGCCATACTCTAAGCAGGAAGAGTGCTTGAGCGTCGGCGGCATCTCTGCCCAGGAGAGCCTTTGGAGATCCTTTACACCGTACAAAGGTGGAAAGATGCATGGATGACTTGGCAGCATCTCACGCTCAGCAGGAGGAGTGCTCCGGCGTCGAAGACTTCCCTGTCCTGACGTGGTCAGGAATGAGGGCTGCGGATTTTTACGCCACGCAACCAGAGTGATCTCGACACCAGAGGTCTCTCGCAGACGCAAGCGAGAGGGCCGGAGGCAGCGCAGGGAATCTCACAGACGACACGCGTGCAAAATTCAAGCGTATTAGGGTCTGTATAAGGATAAGGAATAAATGGCCTGGTCGCCGGAGTCCACCGGTTGAAGAAGGAATGGACTGGTCCCCGGGGTCTTCCGGTTGATGAGGGAATGGACTGGTCCCCGGGGTCTTCCGGTTGATGAGGGAATGGACTGGTCCCCGGGGTCTTCCGGTTGATGAGGGAATGGACTGGTCCTGGTAACAGACAAAAAGATTAGACAGAGAGAGTTACTGTCGCATTTATACTATGTATGAGTAAGTATCATGGACCTTCTGCTCCTCTCTATGCATATTCGTCTATCTCGTAGCTGATCTAAATGTGCGTACGTGTGAGCCAACCTCGGGAACTGATCGACCGATATAGATTAATTTAATGTTTGCCAACTCAATTCTGTGGTTAATGCTGGTGATTATTTGATCGTATTAAATTTTTGTGCGTGTTTTGATTTTTGTGGTGGGAATTTTCATAGATTGTAAATAAAAGTTTCTTTATTGGTGTTTGTTGTTATGGAAAATCTTGGCGAAGAGGTCACGCGGTTGTTATGTGTTGTGGTATCGAAAATATTCCTCTCTGAATCTTGCTCCCCTGGTGCACTCACATAGGGCGTTCAGGCATTCTAACATCAACGATCTATCGTAGTGTCCAAGATTTTCCGCGACTCGCAAAGAACCCAGAAAACTTTCAATGGTTACCTCTAGTTATCATATCAAACGTTACTTCCGTGGTCTTGTAAATTGACAAAGTTATTGATGCTGAGCATGACGCCCTGGGTTCGATTCTTTGGTGGGGAAAAGTGTTATTGAGTTTTTCCACTTGGAATTTCTCAGAAGCAGCTCAGAGCCTGGATTTATTCCCGTTTGATGGCAATAGGCTCGCCCAATATTACATGGGACTTAAACATAACTGGCGAAATCTGGGTGTACTATAGGTACACCTCTGCCTAACCCTTCTGAAAATACAGGCGTGATGTTATGTTTATGGTCATTGAAGCCATCAATGATGGATGTCTGAACCATTATAGTTTGTAAAATAAGCCCAAAATATTATGCTCGAATTGAATTATTAATATCATACACTAACGACATGTTGTGGTTGTAGATCTAGTATCCATCCCACGATAAAACTCTTCTCGTTCCAATTTTAAGGCCGAAAAAACACACTGTGTATACGAAACGCACCGTTCATATATCTTTCCACAGTATTCATAACAACGTGGATGCGACACACAGATGTGCGCGTCAGTTAATTGGGTCACAGCGGTGCTGCGTGTGACGCGCAAATACACCGCCTTTAGACGCCACGCGTACGCCCAGGCACGTCGCGCTTACGGATAGTGTGGATGGGACCTTAAAATAAGCTAGTGTCAACATGTCTAAACCAAGAAACTGATGGAGTGGTTGCTAATAAGAGCCAGTGAACAAGGAATCAGCGGGTGGTGAAAAAAAAAGTGCCTTAAGCGAATAACAGCAAAGGTGTATGTTGATATGTGTTGTCATTAATTAGACCTATGGAATAAGTCTATGCTTGGAGTTTCCCGAGATTGAATCTGAAATGAAGATATCCGCAGGAGAACCAGGGTAACCGACATAGCCCGAAGACGAGGTTGATGAGATCGAAAGGTTTTGGATTGGTAACCGCATACCGGAAGATATAGTCTAGACCTGGTGAAAGCCACAGGCATCCACTGGATGCGAGAAACACAGAACCGGTCGAAGTGGTGGTGTTTGGGGACGCCTATGTCCAGTGGTGGGCGTCTTTCGGCTGAAATGATAATGATAAAAGTATGTGTTGCTTTTCCTGGTATTTCAAAATACCATTAAAATATGCTATAGGTACGAATGTACCTAAATATTTATTACTATTATGTACATCTATGTTATTTTTGTACTAATGTTTTTACCATGGTAGGACTTATTCTTCTACATTTGCCTGCGAGAAAAGAAGAAAAATATCTAGAATAACTTGTCTTTATAAAACAAATTCATTTTAAACAGTCTTATCCTTCCTAAGCCAACGTCTCCTAAACGTGCGTCCGATAGCCGCTAGCCATGACGGCGATTAAGGAAATCTACATGTCTATGCTCCATGGACGCTAAAATAATTTATAGCCTCTGTATAGCCAATGTTTGTCTCTGGCGATCGTTAAACTCGATTGAGTAATTTTAGTACTTAATAAAATTGGAGTACAAAATCGCATGCTGTAACATGAGAATCAAGAATGAAAGATCTTTGTAACTTTTGAAATAATCGTGCAATCACACTTTGCGTGATTATTTCAAAAGATACAAACTGTGGATGAGTGGATTAAACGTCAAAATTAATATTAAAACTGATGTAAATAAATGAATGAGGAAAATTTGTACGAATGTCGATTGGCTGTAAGAGTAGGAGAAGACCAAAACAAACGATGGATGGACTGTATGAAAGATGATGTGGTTAGAAAGGGGGTGATTACCGAGATGATGACTAATAGAGAATATATGGAAGACAGGGACATGTTGCGTCGACCTCAAATAAATTGGGATAAAGACAGGAGAATGAGTGATGTAAATTAAATAATCTTTTTTTATATTTATTTGTATAGTTAGTATAGTTAGTTAGTCATTGTTTTTTAGTACGTAGTGTAAATAGTTTTAATTGTGTGAAATTAATAAAAACTCCTTCGTACCTCTAAAAAAAAAAAAAACAAACGTTGTATATATAATAATCTGTATTATCTATATAAATTTATAAAAAAATCATCAATCAATCAATCAACTCAGCCTATCGCAGTCCACTGCTGGACATAGGCCTCTCCCAAGCTGCGCCACAACACCCTGTCCTCCGCCTTCCGCATCCAGTCTGTCCTGGCCACTTTCTTAAGGTCATCGGTCCATCTAGCTGGGGGGCGTCCCACACTACGCTTGCCGATACGAGGTCTCCACTCTAGGACTCGTCTGCTCCACCGGCCATCGGTCCTTCGACAGACATGGCCAGCCCACTGCCACTTCAGTTTGCTTACTCTGCAAGCTATGTCGGTAACTCCGGTTCTTTTCCGGATAATTTCATTTCTGATTTTATCCTTCAAAGAAACTCCAAGCATAGCCCGCTCCATAGCGCGCTGAGCGACCTTGAATTTGTGGACCAGCCCAACTGTCAGTGTCCACGTTTCGGCACCGTATGTCATCACGGGCAGGACGCACTGGTTGAAGACCTTTGTCTTCAAACATTGCGGGATAGGCAACGTGAAGACTTGACGCAGTTACCCAAATGCTGCCCAGCCCAGCTGGATCCTCCTGTCGGCTTCTTTCTCAAAGTTGTGTCTACCGAGCTGGATGACTTGCCCTAGGTAGACATACTCCTTCACAACTTCGAGAAGCGACCCTTCGATGTGAATTGGACTCGGCAAGACGTGCGAATTGTGCATGACTTTCGTCTTGTCCAGATTCATGCCAAGGCCAACCCGTCGAGAGGCTCCATTTAGGCTGTGCAGCATCTGGCCTAATTGCTCCATGGTCTCTGCCATTATGACGATGTCATCGGCAAAACGAAGGTGTGAGATGTACTCGCCGTTCACATTAATACCCAGTCCAGTCCAAAAAAATCATAGTCTCGCAAAAACTCGAAAATGGCTCTACCGATTTGATGTTTTTTTTTTTTTGATATTTTGTACGGTTCAATACTGGAGTGCTTTAGGACAAAAAAAACCCAATGGAACAGCCGGAAAATCGAAAGAATCTTAGTTTTGTGTTTTGTTTGGGTGTTGTGGCGCAGCTTGGGAGAGGCCTATGTCCAGCAGTGGACTGCGATAGGCTGAGTTGATTGATTGATTTAGTTAAATATAAATAACAGCCCAAGCTAAGTCATGGTTTTGCAATTTTTTTAATGACGCACAAACATTACAGTGACAATACAGAACTTTGATTATGAAGAATACAAAATACAAATAGGTATTTAATTACATACTTTGAGTGTTTACTACAAAAACCTTTCGGATTTAAATGCGTCAACGTCCCAACTTCCTGCATTGGATTGCCAGTGCTATTAAATTATCATGGCGTTGAATCTCGCTCTTTGTGTTGTATAGTTCAATTTTAGTGATAAGCAGTAGTTAATACCAGTAAGTAATGCGTTACCCACATGATTACCTACTACTAACAACTTCTTCTTAAGTACTCAGTGTTTGTACGGTCCTTAAGGCAGCCGTTCTTAAGATTCTTTAGAGGCACGAGGAACAGGGTGTAAAGTTCCTCTATAGAAAATAGAGGATCATCCGACCAGACGGGTGGTGTATCTGGTGGGCAATTACTGCCCAATGAATAATGTCGGGAAGCTATATATTAGCTGATCGCGCGGTAAACTCCACTTGCGCGACGCAGGATTTCGCTTGACGTCAGTATTATGCGTAGTTCGCATGTGGCCATGTAGATGCACATTTCCGTTATAACCGTAACGTGTACCTACCTAACTATTTATGTTTTTCTAATAAAATATAAATCTTACCATGTGTTACCTACAAGTTACGAACCCTTCATGCATAACGTTAGGCCCTGATTTTAGGTTTTACATAAGTAAGCGCTGTTCTTCATATTTAAGAGTGTGCATTCTGAAAGTGGGCAACGTCGCAAATAGCTCTCAAAAATTTCGCTGTTTTGATTAATTTGGCAATATTAGGTACTGTATGGAAATATGAATTATGGCTAACTAGTGAACTAAAATATTGATTGTGAAATGCAATAATTAATATCTTAACACCGAGTATTTCGTTTTAGATGTAAAAAAGAATTTTGAAACTTTCCAATTGCCGTTTTTACGCCTAAAACGGTTACAACATCAAGATCGGTGATATAATTGCAATCCATTATTAATATTCTGGTTCACTAGTTTCTACCGCCCCACCCCTGAATAAACGCTCTTAAGACTTAAAGCTCGTGCAGACCGGCGTGACGCGACACGAACAATACAATTTCTAAGAAAACTTCACGGTATAACAATATCCGGTGTCGCGTCGCGCGACAAGTCACGCTGGTCTGCACGAGCCTTTAATCCGACACGTATCTAAACACTTTTTCAAGTAATTCAAGATCTTAAAAACATACTCAGTTACTTAACAAGTCGAAATCACAACAAAACAAATCCGAACTCACACATCGCGATCAATTAGTCACATTTTCGCTACAATGCGTATTTCCTACAATAATTAGGGGGAGCGATTGATAAACGACCGGCAGTGGATAGTAAATCAATCTATAGTGTGGTGTCGAGTGATTTACGGTGCGTCATTATATTGATAGTGTAGGTTAATGAGAGGCGGCTAATGAGAAGGATGTGTTCGCTTAAACAAATTCTTGAGACGATTCCTTAATATCGTGCCATGTTCTGTACCAGTCCTGGTAAAAATACGCCGCTGATTCCCCTATTGATATTGTGTAAGTCAAAGGATAACGTCGGCTTGCTGTTTACAAAAGATTAACCTTGTAGTTTCTTTTTCATAGGAATGTAGTCGTTGTGTAGTTTTCCATGGGAATTTGACTCTTTAAGAAAATAAATTAAAAAAAAACATTTTATTTCGGACAACTAAAAAATACATAAATTATTAGAAACAGTTTCACGCTTAAAATACAATTGTTAGTAACTTATACGAAAGACGAATTAATGAGAAGACTACCCATTAACTATGACAGACCGAGAAAAGGAAACTAGGGTATAAGTCTTCGTACAAATTGCCTTATTAAGGCGGAGGAAGTATCTGCAGCTACAGCCTTCAGGATGCTATTGTGACTGCCTCTTATTCTGCTCAAGAGTGAGGCCGTATTTTTGCGGATGATAGCATGAAATTCATACATCTTTGAATGAAAAACAGACTTATTGACTGTTGTCTTTTATGGCCTCTTCAATATCCTTTGAAAATTCAAAATTCAAAAGTCATTATTTTATTCAAACTAGGCTGAAAATCAGCACTTTTCGAACGTCATAATTACATAAGACAGTCCCCCAAAAACGCCCGTCCTTCACCACTTCCTAGTGCTTTCGCTGGGAAGAAGAAGTGGCGCAACAAACTCCCCAGCAGCACAGCTGTCTGTTCAGTTAGAAAAAAAAATGATTTGAGTTCTAACAATCTGCGATCCCTACAAAATTGTTTTTTAAGTTGTTCAAAAACAATAAATAAGATAAGAAGACAAGATATGCAAGATAATGTATGACTGTCTGCATCATTTGCGGAAATTGGTAACTAGTCTCAAAGATCATCATCATTTCGTGGATTTTTTTTAGCAAATTCGGAGTTTTTGTCTAATTATACTAATGTTTTAGTCACATCTGTAAAAAAAAAAAGAAAAGTTGAAAAAGAAGGACCTACAACATCAACTTCAATTTTCATTCGCTACTCGTGTGGAAATAATCTCATTTCGGCCCAGAAATTCAACACACTTGAAACTCTGCCTACCCACCAATTACATCCACCATCTACGTTATAATTACTCACTCGAGTTCTCCCTCCAAGCAAACATGTACTCATATAATAAGGCTTTAATTACACCGCTTAACAAGCCGAAAAACATATTTTATTACTAATACGCTTTTAATAAACGGATGCTTCAGCACCTTAATAAAAATTAGTTAATTATAAGAGTTCGTATGTGATCATTTTTGAAACGGTGTTTTTAGGTTGCAATGTGGCGGACGCGTAAGTTGAAAAAAATCGCTAAATAATTGTTAGTTAAGTCGTTTAGAAACAATTAGTTGTCAAAATTGCTGTTAATTATTACCCGACTACGGCGAAGCAAAAATGAGGGTTATTCGAGTGTACTTCATAAATCTTATAACTTTCTGAGAATTAACATCTCTTCGTTCAAAGATTATTTTATATCTATCCATGGCTTTAGTCTTTACTTTTTGGGATTCGTTTGATAATATACCGATACGTATTAAAGTGAAGCGTTTAGTCAGAAATTATAAAGTCAATTTCTGAAACCGCCTAGTATACTGGTTTTCGAACTCATTAACCTGTCGTAACAGCAATTTAGCTAATACAATTCAAACATTTTTTGAGGAAAACATTATGATTTGACTCCGCCCATGTCATGTAGCGTTACAGCCTAACCACAGCATAGAGACATTGACACACAGATTGACAGCCATCGCATTACCGAATTAGTGATAATTGTACACTATGTCTTACTGGTGCGTGAAATATTGTACAGAGTAGTGTCGGGGCAGAGAGTTTGACCGATTAGACTGAGAAGAAACCAAAAAAAAATAAAAAAATCACGTAATACCTACATGGGGACTTATGAAACGTCAGAAGCTAGGTGCACGGTTCCAAGAGGTAGTTTCCTATGGAAAAAAACCGGCAAGAAACTCCACAAAACCTTATTATGTTACAAATAATTTGCTTTTACAATATTTTTTCCAAATAACAGTGTTACTTTTTTTTCTTTTCTTATTAATATTTGTTTTAGAATTCGTTTTTCTATTTGCATTTTATGGGTGCTGATGCCTGAAATAAATGATTAATAAAAATTTTAAAATAGCTATAGGAGGACAGTATAGGCCTGTCAACAAGCACCAGGTACTTAACAAAAACGAAAATGGTCAGCAAATATAAAGTCAGAAAAAGAGTACCTAGACTTTAATGAGGTGATTTTAAAGTAAAAGACACTGCCTGTCAACAGGAGAGTAATTTGATAACATGATAAATACTAATACTAGCACCTACCTTTAACTAATACTAGCATTTAACAATGAGAAGATTATCCCTATATTAGAATAGCAAAAATCTCCACAATAATAAGGGAGAAAAAAATGAGGAATCACACCTAGTTGGAAGTCGAGTATCACAATAAAATTATGTTGATCTTACGTTATATATTAATTATTTTAGTTGCTAAGGACAACAACGAATTTATCTTTTATCAAGAACACGAACATTTTCTTTAGGGAAATTACTGTACCGTGCTGATACGGAAAAATATTCACATGAAAAAGTAACCACATATAATTTTAATGACTTCCTAAGCTCCTGTTGTCAAGGATACATAAGATCTGTCAAAATTCTTGTTCTAAATATAATTTCGTATGAACCAAATTACGAATGTCTTTTGTTTTTCTTTTTTTTATAACGTCCGCGCTTGTATTCCTCGAAAGCGGATGTATTTGATAGGTAGATACACCTTAAATTCGTCATACGAGTATGTGTATTTCGCACAGATATATGTCTATCTATATCTGTGGTATTTCGCATAACTACGAGCTTTTTAAACTGAAAAATAAAAAAATGGTCAGTATTTGATTATATCACATTGAAGAAGAACATACTGCTGGACTGTACTGTAATCATGGGATTCCTTATCAGAAGATTTTGAATCATCAGATAATTATTGGTGTGAAGTTTTTTACCCTTGCATGATCACTAGTCGTCCGATATCCTGGAGTACATTGACCCCGCTACTCTGTGTTTCCCTACTCTGTGGTCGTGTATGCGCTGTGTACTGTGTACGTACATAAACTGTGTTTTCCTGGCCACACCCTCCCAATTACCATAACGCTCGCGCCGCGTTGAAGAAACTCAAATTATTTTTGGGCATGTTGTGTATTTTGTTAAGAGATACTCTTAATATAGTCAAGCTACTAAAATGGATAAAATCTAATGAAAGTTCTTTCCCACACTTGCCTGTTCACTGTTATCCGGGACTTCGATTTGAAGCCGATAGATATTCGCTTTCTTGATCATCATTAGTTAACGATCATTTTTCTTAAAGAAAGAATCCAGATCATCCTGGTGGCTAACATGTTGATATCAAATGCATCAACATCTACACGATCTAATAAAAGTATTAACTTAATTGTGCACTAGTATAATTTGAAGAAACATCAGTTTTTCTCGAAAGTTGAAAGAGGACGAGACTGGTAACGACTGTCCAAGCAGTCTTAAAGAGAAACAGTCAAAGCGAAATTAATGAATGAATAATGAGGTTATAGCGAATAAATGATTTCTATTACTTAGTGTGGATTTCACCAATGAAATTGAACACGTTCAGCACACCTAAACGCGTTGAAGAGCTGTCAGTGCGTGTCATACGCCATAACAATTTTGACACTGACTGCTCTTGTACGCGTTTTAGAAATGCTGATCGCGTTCAGTTTTTTAAACTTTGAATAGTAATCTTTCGCTCTAGCCCAGCTTTCTGTATATCGCAGCCCTAATGATTCCTAGTCAGCGTTAGTTATTTCGCGCGAGGACTCACGACAAATATACACGACAAATATACACGGCACCTAATGGTACAGGGGCGCAGATCAATGTAATATGAGTTTTTATCCTTATCACAGTAATAGGAAGTTGCTTTGAACATAAATAAGATGATCCGGTGACCAACATCCTATGAGGATTTCAACCGACTCATGTTTTCAGCAAGGCTTATCTTCGTCTAGCTTAATTCGTAAGTGGTATTCACCATTCCGGAGGGAACCGGCATGTCCTAGAAACATAAATTCGAAGACATTTGTGACATCTCCCTTTCACAGAGAGAAGAGTGGGAAGGGGTTCCTAGCAGTGGGAACATAATAAGGTGATTATGCTATTCACCATTCACTTAAAAAATTTAACAAAACGTAGATTCATCTTTATAGACTAAACATTTATGTGAAAAACTTTTAAACCTTTAAGTAAGTAATAAGTATAAGTAAGTATAATAATTTCTTCAAAAATATACAACAATTTAACAACTATAGGACACTTTGTTTTTATGAACAGATTTGATCATCTGTGTCTGTGTGTGTATAAGAAGAACTTCAATCAAAACCAAGCCATAACTTTTCTAAATCTTTCAGCAACCAACTCGAAAAGAACCAGCACTCAACAATCTCACTAACACCCTTAATTCGAACTGAAAACCTTCACATAAACCCCTGCACACACGGACAATTCATTACAACAAACCAATTTACGCTAGTTGTAAAAATAGTTGAGCGGCAACACGTAACGTTCGCTCACAATCCGCGCCGCGCTTGCAGATTTTAATCACGTTAAACCGGGTCTGATGTAATTCAATTTATCCATCGGGAGAGGCTAACTGTGTGTGCTATGCCTTACGTTATAGTTAATTTGGTTAATGGTAATGCTAAAACTGGTTTGTTGTTAAAACAGTGTGATTTAGCGAACGTTTGGTGTTGGTAGCTGTTAGCTTGTGTGTGAATTTTGATCTGTTTGCGAATTTACTAGCAAAGGTTTTTTCCTTGTCGGAAAGTACTTCTTTCTTTATGCGGGTGTGATAAAAGTCCTTCAATATCCTCTGTTGTATTTAATTACTGCTTAAATTTTTTTTTATGCGAGCGTCACGACGACTTCTCTTGGAAGTGACATTCTTATAAGTGTCAGTTTCTAAAATGAATTCGCTGCATCTCCAAGAAAGATGCATATATGGATATTTTTCACGATTATTTAGTGTACGGGTTTTTGACTAGACTGATGATAAATTTCATCTTGAAGATAAAACTTAAAAATATCTATTTGAAATCTTGATTCACAATCAGTAAACCAATAACTTCTATAATAAATATACTTATTTAATTTCGTTAAAACAATATTAATGCTCCACTTGATCACAAATTCGATTCCCGAGTCAATGTAATTGGCCCTATATTGAATTGTCAGCGCACGATCATTTTGTAGATCAACGACTATG
This sequence comes from Conistra vaccinii, assembly GCA_948150665.1. Lineage (NCBI taxonomy): Eukaryota > Metazoa > Arthropoda > Insecta > Lepidoptera > Noctuidae > Conistra > Conistra vaccinii. The sequence continues at coordinate 23,394,352 of OX411327.1, forward strand.
CCTGGCGGAACTGATTGCTATTATTTGATAATGACTCTATAGCATAGAGCTTAAGTACCTACCTACTCCGTTATGTACCTACTTTTGGTATGGAATAAAGATATATGGGAAGATAAACGACAGTTTTTTTTTTTCGGGAATCACCTTTCACATGGAACTTCACAGAAACAGTTACTTAAATACTTAGTACCTTCTTAATGAAAATAAAGAGAGACAAAATGATCTGCTGCATCAATTAGACAATTGGGGAAGGGCCTATAGTTACTTGCTCATCATAATATAAGGAGGTTTCATTGCATTGAAATTAAAATGTACCTGCACGAATACACAAACACAGATTTGTAATAAGCTTGCCATCATGTACCTACCTCCAAATACACAAATACAGATTGCGATAAGCTTGCCCTCATGTACCTACCTACAAATACACAAATACAGATTAGAATAACCTTGCCCTCATGTACCTACCTACAAATACACAAATACAGATTGCGATAAGCTTGCCCTCATGTACCTACCTACAAATACACAAATACAGATTAGAATAACCTTGCCCTCATGTACCTACCTACAAATACACAAATACAGATTGCAATAAGTTTGCCGTCATGTACCTATCTACAAATACGCAAATACAGATTGCAATAAGTTTGCCCTCATGTATGTACATACCTACAAATACACAAATACAGATTGCAATAAGCTTGCCCTCATGTACCTACCCAGAAATACACAAATACAGGTTGCAATAAGCTTGCCCTCATGTACTTACCTATAGACATGAGACTTATTATAACCTCTAGTTAAATGTGAGTATACTATATTATATAGTACACCCATATTTGGATACACAGAGGAATGAACAGCAATAATATAAACTGATGTGTATAGCTTGCTCAGCCTACCCCTTCCGGGAATAACGAAGCGATGTTATGTGATACACGAGCGCACTCTGCGGAACTGAAGATATTTTTTTGTGCACCGAAATATTTTTAGTGAAATACCCTGCCTGATATCGATACAGAGTTTCACTCTACTAGGGAAACGTATTTTTTTAAATATGACCCCGTATAGTTTTCATGCAGACGGGTGAGTTTGTTAGTAACCAAGTTTTTTTCAATCTGTAGGCAACAAACCTAACACCCAGGTTAAAACTAACTCCATTCACAACGACGCTACTCAAAAGTAACCAGTTACAAATACTAATCACCACTGAGTACCCAGAATGTCACAGCACTAGTATTTGAATGGCGATCCGTACACGACACAACTTATTTACCTGTTATTAAATAGTTAGGACCCAGTATATAAATTATCTTTTTATTTTTAACCTCAACGGGGAAGCTCTTGGCCTCCAGCTCATCTGATGGTAAGTGATGATCAGGCCAAAGGTGAAAGCGAGCTTCACCCGGAATCCCCAACCACAGAGGATATATCTACAAGTGACCAGGCGAGTACAGGTACCTACAACCTAGTACCTAAATCCGAATAAAAAGAAATTTTATATCATTTCAGTAACTGTTGTCTTTAAAACAAAATCACAGCCAGATTAAGAGAGCCCGCAGACATACAATTTAGTTGGTGGCCGACTAAGTCGGCCGACTAACTAAATCGCAGAGTATACCAATATTCAACCCCGCACATCTTGTCCAACTAAATCGGAATCTGTTTCTTAGTAAGTTACAATATAGTTGGCCGACTTAATTGTATGTCTGCGGGACCGCTAAAGATAACTCCAACTGCAAACAAACTTCGCCATTATTTACATTGTAACAAGTCCTTAATAGCCATAAACAGTAGAAAGTGAACTAAGAGCCAATTTATCTGGTCGTCACATCAGACTGAACTCATTGCCTTAATGAGCATCATTGGGACTGTGGCGGGCCACGAAACCAGCGGAAGTTTAAATAAAAAAAAAAAAAAAAAATCTTTTTATTTCAGACACATTTGACCCATAATGTTGTTAGAAGGCATACATAACACTTACAAACTATTTTAAAAATGTATTAAAATTTAATACAATTCAATTTTAATTCTAATCAATTTAAATTTATTTTAATTCAATGTAATTTAATTTAATTCAATGTAATTTTTAGGAGACTCTTTTGCCAACGGCTTCGCCCGTGATGCCGCAAATTATTCCACGGGAACGTACTACCGGGAAAAAAATATGTTTTGACCTAACCCAGGACATAATTTACCCATAAATACTCTGTTCAGCCGTTTTAGCGTAAAAGCGTAACAAAAAAATTCACTTTCGCATTTATAATATTAAGTTAGGATAGGTATTTTCATCACACGTCTATAAATCTGCCTAGCCTTTTCCTAACTATGATGGGGTCGGCTTCCAGTCTAACCGAATGCAGCTGAATACCAGTATTTTACATGGAGCGACTACCTATCTGACCTCCACATCCACAACCCAGGAACTGGGTAATACGATACCCCTTGGAAAAGTGGTTGTCAGACTTTCAGGCTTCTGACGACCCGTAACGACTGCCAAAGATCCTTGAATGACAGCTGGGACCAACGGTTTAACGTGCTTTCCGAAGCACGGAGGAGTCTCGGTATGTTAAGATGGTCACCCATCCACGGATCAACCCCGGCAAACGTAGCTTACCTGATGGATCCACCCGTGCGGCTATCACACGTATACGGTATAAAGTTTAATTGTATAGAATTACGTAAAACACACAAGTTAGTCAATCTACTTAGACAGAGCAAAGAAAAACTTGGATATGAAAGGATGAAATGCACATGCGTGTGTGGGTGTGAGGTTTTTGCTGAAAATCAGCGCTGTTGACAATAGGTTCGTCCGAAGTCACGGCATTTAGCTGAGCATTGACCTATTCTTGCACAGAAACGACGCACAGCTTAATTGCTCATGATATTGTTGTATACTCGTTGCAAAAATTGTATTTTTCCATTGCGCAAGCGGCACTTTGTTGTTTTGATTGTTTAATTTGTTTGTTTGTTTTCATTTGCAAGTGTCGCAACATAATTACGCAATGTAAATTCGTATTGTCTCTGGCCTTTACCTCATCGAGCAATAGACAAAATTTGTTATACTTTTAATTTATTTGTAATTTTAATGTGATGAATACGAGGCTTTTGACTAATCTGTCAAGTAGTTCTAAATGTTATATTTTTTGTAATGTGCGTTTACTTTGTGCAGAATAAATCATTTTTCTTTCTTCTTTTTTTTTACTTAAATAAATAAAATACATACATATATACATACATACATACATACATAGACTGCTAAAATCATAACCCTTCCTTTTGGCTTTGCCGTAGTCGGGTAATAATCTACCTGTGTCTCCAGCCAAACATAATTTATTGCTACGTGCCAGTTTTAAAAGTTATACTACTTATGTCTGAGTTAATGTATCAACTTTGTCTCAAAGGCTGGCAACATAATAATAAATATTTATTGGCAATCCTTATTGTTGTGGGTGTCTACGCAGCGACTTCATCGAGATGACATACCTGAAACAAAAAAAATTCGCTTGAAATTAGAATTCTTCTTCTTTTCGAGTGGTTAGTGACTAACTTGGAGAGTTTTAAAGCCGCCCATGGGCCTCTGACTTGGCTTCACCTGCCGTCGAGAAATATCGCTCAGGCATGTCGTTTTCCTCACGATGTTTTTCTTCACCGTTTTTGAAGCAAGTGATAATTATTATACAATACGCACATGAATCCGAAAAGTCAAAGTTGCTTTAAGTTCGAACTCAGACCTATGATTTGGCAGCAACAGATATTAAATAAGTAATAGACACATTTTGACAATGTCAAGTTATTCGTAAATAACGATCTGGCACCTCCTGATCTGATCCTTCAAGATAGCTCCATAGGATATTTTTCATCACATGACCGTGATACAGCGACAAAGACCTAAGTGCCAATTTATCTGGTTGTCACATCAAAGCGATCTCATTGACTTAATGAGTAACGGGAGTACTGCGGGCTATGAATGTAGCGGGAGTTGGTAAGGGATGATTCACATAATATATCTTCCTTTAAAACGGTGTTTATCTATTTTTTTTTTTGTTTTTACGAATATCGCATCGAGATAGCGGTCGAGGTAGCCCACGGCCAAGGTGGTGTGGCGATCTGATAATGTTTGAAGGGCCAACTGGCCAGAGATCGCACAAGACATAGGTTTGGAAAGATAAAGGCCATAAGAAAAACCTTTGCCCAGCAGTGATACACAAAATAGGATAACAAAAAGACACTTGCTAAAGCTTCTTCATGTATGACGGAATAAATGTAGGCAATAAAACTATCGAAGTGTATAGAGTGCCGCGAGTTTCTTGTGGCACTCTAGTGTCACTGCCTCGGCCCGACTAGGGTGCCGTGAGCGTTGCATTGTCACTGTCACTTGATATTTAGGTTAGGTTAGGTTAGAACTGTGACCACACAACGCACGAGCCGAGCGAGCGTAGCGAGTGGTGCCGCGGTAGCGGCCGGCGAAGTGCCAGGGTCCGTTTAGGCACAAGAGAATGTAATGTTTTGGGAATATGGTGTTTTACAGCGATTAACCCTCGACAATCAAACAAAATACCAAGTGATGTGACTTACTGACAGTGACAATGACAATCCAATGCTTGCGGCACTTTGGCCGGGCCGAGGCGGTGTTACTAGGGTGCCTGTAGTGGCACTTTATCCGATAGGGATAGAGTGCCACTGGTGGCACTCTATACACTGCCTAAAACTATTACCCAAAAAACTTATTTTGATCAAAGCTAAAGTTGAACGTTTGATATATACATACTAAGTTTGGTTTTATATTTCGCCATTGCTTACGCTTCGCACGTCGCAAGTACCGCTAGCTTCCTGGCCCCAGCCTTACAATTAATACGTTTCTGATGATTTTCAAATTTAATTACGCGGGTACAACCCTCCCCGCAGTGGCAGCCTTTAAATACAACGTTTTGTTTTGTCCCAAAGTGAAATTATTGGTTCGATTGTACACCAGATATTGGAAATAATATAGTGTAAAATGATTTTTTGTTCTGTTTGCCTTTTAAATGAATTAATTAAACGTGGATATGGTTTTAATTTGGGTTAATAGCCGTATTGATTTTGATTTTGTATTAATTTTCGTTGTAATTGCGTCATTTGGTGTTTATTTTATGTTGACATGTTGGCGTATGAGTTTTGCAGATTTAATTTTACAGCACTGATTATTTGTAATACAATCAATCACTTTGTTGGTTTATTAGGTTGTTATTTTGCAACTCCTGTTCCCATTATTGCTTTATCAATTTCTGCCACCAATTTTTTTGTGTCTCGGTTTCTGTAATTGGTGCCGTGCATTAAGCTCTGCGATTTTTCGAGTACTTCCACTTCGCCCCACCAAGCCGCCCAACTGGTGGGGCAAAATGGAATGCCTAAATTTTTGTAGTGGAATCTGCCTCACTGTGCACTGGTTCGACTTGGTGGAGCACATTCAACTAGTTTTAAATCTTCTGGATTCTGCCCACTAGACTTGACACCTTAGAATTAGTGTAGATGCTCGCATTTTATATTTGTTTTCCAAACAAACATAAAATACGAGCACCTACACAAATGCCAGTGGGGCAGATTCCACTGCAAAATTTTAGGCATTCAATTTTGCCTCACCGGTGGGGTGGCTTGGTGGGGCAAAGTGGAAGTACTCGATTTTTCAATGTAGTCTCTCAAAGTCAAATAATTTATTTCAATTACGCACATAAAAGGCACTTTTGAAAGTCAAAAATTTGCTTAAAATAAAATTGAGTCGTGCTAAAGCTGACATAACACCCTTGACTGGTGTAGATCTACAGGCGACCTTAATCACGTTCACAACACTAGGCCGGTGGTCCACCACGAGACTCAAAATTAATGTGTTACACATTCCAAATTTCCAATTACAAAATCAAATCATCAATGAGTAGCTAGAATGTCACAGCACTAGTATCTCAGTCCGTACACGACGCGACTCACTAACGCGTTATCAACTAGATGTAACACGCTACTTTTGAGAAGCGTTGTGACCGAAGAGCCTTAGACATAAAACAAACTGTTGCATTATAACCATATTCCGTAGCAACCCCAACGGGCACTCAATCCTCGACCATTGTTTAAAGATCTAAATCAGCCCCTAACAAAAATCCACTCGACCATATCCCCACAAAATTCATTATAAATATCTCTCGACCCGGGATGATCATAACTCACGGGGGATATAAAAATGCCTATCTATACTCCCATACTCGTAGATAAATGCCCGGCTGAAACTAGCCGCTGAAAATATCGAACGACTGTATAAGCTGAAAACTGCGATATTTCATAAAGCACACCCACTCTGTCTAGTTTAGTTGGAGTTTTTAGAAAAAATATGCGTTTGCACATTTTTCTGGGATTTTCGGGAACGTTCTGCTTGCTTGTTGATTGAGATGTGCGAGAAGCTGATAAATCTAGCGTTTATTGTAGCTTAACTTAAGGGACCAATGGATAAAGTGATTCATGAGGAAGGATTAGGTGTGTAATTCATAGGTTTTGTGTAAATTGCCTGAAACATAACGATGATTTTTGAAGATGTCGGAAAAAATCATGCCGACTGGGAGCTTTACTGGCGTGCGTCGCATTAACCAACAGAGTTATATGTAAACAATGTATTGCAGAGTGAATCCTCTTAAAAAGATCTATTAAACTGGAGAAACGCTATTTTATGTATGTCTATCTGCATTTTTCGCTGTTTCATGACGAAGACGCAGGCTGAAGCCAGTAAAAAATAAAGTTGAATTAGAAAGACCTTTATTTAGAGCTCTATTAAAGGCTCATAAAATTGTTTGGTAGTTTTTTATCAAGCTTTACCTCCTTTGAAATAATAGTAACATAATAACTCCATGCACAATACATTTACACAAGTTTTGTTATGTACCTTCCGTAGTTGAATTCCGGGTTCCGTACGGAAATAAATAAATATGCATTTAAAATAGTACACTGAGGAGAATAGAGAAATAATTTGTATGCTTTGTAACCTGGCAGGAAGCGAATACAGAACAAAAGATACGAAACGATGCACCTATCTACATGATAATAACGATATTATGTTTTACATCAAAACTTAGCTACATGCAACATTTTGAAACAATTGTATAAACTGAGTTGTAGATACCTACCTAATAGTCTTTCACATATTTTACTTAAATATTCTGAATCTACTTTGTTGATAGACATTTTTAAGGTTCCATACCCTCAGAAGGAAAACGAACCCTTAGGCTGCCTGTCCACTGAAGCGGAGAGGAGAGGAGCGGGGCGGAGATGTGCCAATATTAACCAATAGAATCGCAGCTCTGTTGCGGAGTTTAGATTCTATTGGTTAATATTGGCACATATCCGCTCCGCTCCTCTCCTCTCCGCTTCAGTGGACAGGCAGCCTTATAGGATCACTGCCTTGTCCGTTCGTCTGTCCGTCTGTCTGTCAAAATCCTTTTTCTCAGGAATCTGTGGAGGTATCAAGTTAAAATTAGGTACGTAGGTCTACGGTCTCTTAAAGCTCTAAAAAAACTAGTCACCGGAATAAAAAATACGGCCATTATGCGACATATTTTGATACTCGCAAATAAATTAAAAAGGATACTTCACAACTTCAGGTCAATAAGTAAAGAAAAAAGTCACAAAATCGTCAAAATGAAGTGAAAAAAAAAAAAAAATGTGATTGCAAACTTACATTTGCATTCGGAGAATAAAATTGTCCGTGACGTATATAAATGTATGGGAGAAAAAAAAATCAACTAAAAAGTTACGTTTGTTCTTAGGATAAATATATTGCAGATATGGAATCCTTCATTGTGCGTGTTCCGACACACATTTGGCCGGTTTTTTAGTTATAATGGAAACATAGTGACTTTGGATACTTTCTTAGCAACTGCAACAGTACAGATAATATTTTTAGCACTTGGGTAAAAAGTGTTTTATCAATGCATGACAAAATATGTAATTTCCATTAGGAAATTACTTTCAAATTCAAAACTCCCTGTTGATAAAACATACTCCACATTAACTTTGCATTTTAATTCAATAAAAAGTTTTTAAAGCGATTTAAACTGCCATATAGCGATCGCTAAGCCTCTGAAATATCTGTAAAGCGGCTGCGAAGCGCGGTCGGCTTATTCGTGATTTAAAAAGAGGCTTACTTTTTACCCGACTGTGCTGAATGGGAGTGCTGTTAAATAGACGGGTGGCATTGACGTGCGGATACGAAAACATTCAGATTATTGAAATTAAAGTGATATTAGAGCAGTAACCAGGGCTTTTTGACTAATAATTACACGTAGTAGTGAGTAGGCAATTTTCATAAGCAAGCATCATCAATATATTCAACAATGCAAAAAATAACTTTGACCTAATTCACTTAGTCACACCCTCACGTAATCATTATAGGAGTAGCGATCCCCACATATAGTAAATAATTTGAAGGTAGAAATTAGTTGATTTAACGGATAGTCGGAGTTGAGCAGCACCCGCGACTATTATGAATTGGAACGTTAGGCCTACCGCTTGTAAACATTTATCGTAAGGAAAAGTTGTAGCCTATTGATTAAAGCATTTCAGGAAATTGAAGACTGTGTATAAAATACCACTACCAATGTTGTTATTAAAACCATTGCATCAACGTGCATGTGCACAAGTTTAATTAGAAGACGAACGTTAGAATCAACAAAAATTCTCATCTCGATTAAAATAAGAACGCAGAACACGTTCAAGTAACCCAAAAATAAACACAATAATAGTAAACTCTCATTTTCAAAACATTAGAAAAAAAACCTTTCTTCTAAGAATTTGTATAAAAATTTTAGGCGGCGTACACACGGTAGACTTACGGGAACATTTCCGTTCGACTCGCCAATTTCGAAAGCACGTGAGATCAGAGCGGACGTGAGGCGCTTTCCTAATGCAACGAACCAGTATAACTTGGCTTGTCCAGTCTTTATATTGTAAGAAGAAAACGTACACTTCCAGGGGTCAATAAATTCTGGATTGCGGTAAAGAAATGAGTTTTAAACCCACCTAGGTTGGTGTCGGGTAAGCACTCAAATTGAGCGGAAACTGTGTCGCTTTAGATTAGTGAGGCTATTGTTTTTTAAGTGCGTCAATCGTTTTGTTTGTGTGATTGAAAACTTAACGATTTGATAAATGAAATGGTAGTGATAATTTGCGGAAAATCATAGAAATGAATCTAATTTTAGTTCTGTTGCAGAAATAAATATTAGAAATTTATGTTTTATTTTCTTGCGTGTTAGTTCGTTTATAAATATTGATAGTGATAGGTACTTCAGAGACTCATGCCCGTTTTCACTTTCACTAAGTGACACTTAAATGAATCCCTAAATAAAACTGCACTGTTTGATTTTCAACGGTAGGCTCAGCGCTGAGAGTTGAAATCCAACAGTGCACTTTTATTTAGGGATTCATTTAAGTGTCATTTAGTGCAGATTTCAAAAATGAAATTGAACGTTCAGCACATCTAAACGCGTTCAAGAGATGTCAGTGTACAATATTCCATAACAATTTTGACACTGACAGCTCTTGAACGTGTTTTAGAAATGCTGATCGCGTTCAGTTTCTTTGGTGAAATCAGCCCTTAGTTGTTGGTGAAAACGGGCATTAACCACACAATGGTTATGTATCAGTGTTGTTACTCATTTTCAGTGTAAGTACATAACCCTGCATAAATGGAGTAGGTCCTTTCTCATTAAATACATTCTAAAACAGTAACTACCTAACTAATTACTTTAGGCCCCCATTCAAGCTCAACGCAAACGTAGGTTGATTACCCGACATAAGTACTTATTTCGAAGGCGAAAGTATAATAATTACATAATATATTGCCCATACATTATCTTCGTTAACCCTCTCCCACGCACGTCCCTCGATTTACTTCAGTCGACTTCCAATGCCCTCGACAATCTCCCGGTTCCCCACTTTTCAACCAGAAACTACCCACAGACGCTATAAACATAAATATATATCCCGGTATCAATAAAACTGGGACTAAAATAACATTGAGCTGAAACATTATTTGTAATTTATCAAGACTATTATAATAAGGCGTTTTGCACACCGAGAAATACATAGTATCAGAAAGTGGCGTAACTGTTGTCGCTTAAGTGAGTTAACTAAGTTTTCTTAAATAGAAAGTTTAAAAAAATATGTAAATAACAAATATTATTCTAGATAAAAAAAACCCGCGTTACATTTTTAAAATGCAATAAATTAGTTTTTTTAATTAATTATGTTTGATTTATGATTTGACGTAAGTTTTGAAAGTGTAACATTCATTTTAGCACAATGATGTGTACAGAGCTTGGAGAATTTTAAAGGGACGTGATGTTATTAATGTTTGCTGACCACCACCTAATGTTAACCCTTATTCACTTGGACACCCTTGGGAATAAGCAGCTACGCCTATTCCATATAAATAATTATGTACAGCCAACATAAGAAACAAGTAGCAAGACTACAAGTACTTTCTTTTATCCTATTATGTATTGAATAGACAAATTGTTGATAACACTACTTTAGGGCCCGCTTGCACCACAAATGACTAAATGCGTTTAGCGCTAAATAACCAAAATCATCGTTCTGTTTTAGTTAATCGTTCAAAAATAACAGAGACAAGATAATAAACAAACAAAAAAATTTTACCTCTTTATAATATTAGTATGGAAGAAGAAAGGTTTACCGATTCCAAATACAATGAAATAAGGGCAGGAGAATGATTATGTCTTGTACGATAGCAGACAAATTATAAACTACTCACCTCTGCAGTTTTAAAACCTATCAGCCAAGTTCATAATTTAAATACGTTTAGCGTTAAACGCATACTTTAGTGAAATATTGTGCAAGCGAGCCTAAAAGTGTTTTATATTTGAAAACTTATTACTCCCACAACAACAATTAACATTACCAGTATAGGAACGAAGTTTATTTGTTTTCTATACACCAAACTGTTTTGTTTTCTTGCGTCATTGTAAGCAGTGCCTTCGTGTGTAACAATCCTAAACAATCTGGCAGAATTAAGGGCAATTCTCAACAGCGAGTGATCGACAAACAAAGTTATTATAAATAAAAGTAACGATTGCCGAGCAACAGTGGGACGGTGGTTAATGCTGGTTGGTGGATGGTGGATGGCTAAAATATCCGTTACGATGGCAAACATGAATGTGTCTTAACGAGCTCCTGTAAAAGAGGGAGTCGTGTGGAAAGGGCTGTTTACAGTATACGATTCGAATGCGATCCGATTTTTGTACGACTTTGATTCATAATAATCTTTTTATTGATTCTGTATGAGGGTCTAAATATCGTGTTTTGTTTAAACTCGTATATCAAGGATTACAAAATTAAATAAGGTAAAACAAGAGCGTCTTTTATAAAAAAAAAATCAGATCGTCATCGGATCCTGGGTTCGATTCCCAGGTTGGGTTCAGTGTTATTGGGTTTTTTTCCATCGGGAATTTCTCAGTAGGAGCCCGGAGTCAGAATTTTTGGCCAGTTGGTGGCAATAGATAGACTCGCCCCCTGCTACATGGGCTTATACATAACTGGAGAAATGTGGGTGCAACGTGTAGGTACACCTCTTCCTAACCATTGGGGGTAAGCAGCCGTGATGTTACGTTAATCAGATAATCATGGATCTATAAAATTGTTAATAAGAACTTAAAGAATTTTTAAAGATACGACTAAGATTTTTTAAGACTAGCTTTACCGCCAGTTACAGAAACGAACATTAACTTTTAAAGCTGTCATTAAATGCTATGCTTCCATTAACTTATTGCAGAAAGCAACATTAGCCTCGATTTTAATAGTTCTTTGAACAAATTAATGAAATCATTAGCGTTAATGATCCATTACGTAATATTTATCTTTGTGCAATTGGTTGTTAAGATCGTAAACTTAACTATCACCCCTCTATCAGACCTCTTCCACGTCGTGCGCTCTAAACGCACTAGGGGTGTATTCAGCCCACCAATTACAGTCCGCGTCTCGATAATGTAAGACTAACGAACGATAACAACTCGAGTTTACTGCGTGTATCAGATAAATAATAATAAATAATTTCTTGTTCGCGCCCACTTCCATCACTAACGCGCGCTTTTTGAGTTATAATCGGTTCTTTGTTTCATTACAGCGAGTGGCTGTTAGAATAGGCGCTTTTATGTTAGTATGAATGTTTAAAATGTTTACAAGTGTTTTTTGTTTACCTACTTACAAGTCTGTGTGGAGACGATAGATTTTTTTTTGAGAATTGTTTGATTTAACTTAGAAAATAATATAATCTTTTTTGGTAAATATTTCGGTCACAACAATTTATTTTGCTACACCAACGTGATACTCAGAAAATATCAAACCTTAATAAGTCATAAAGCTGACCCACCAATTTCATACAACTACATAAAATATATGCAACGCAGTCCGTTGTTAATTTTACCTCTTCTCATAAAGAAAACGCAACCTCGCACATCTTGATAAACCTCTCCTTACTTCTATTCTATTCTAACACATCTATAAACCCTGCAATGAACTCACTTCAGCAGAATGTACAGAAAGACATACAATAAATATATATTGGCTTCTATCAAACATACTTGCATATTATACGTGCCTCCATTCTCCCAGCTCTCTTTACCCCAATAGGGGTAATTTAGTTACCCATGTAAATAAATTCGGTGGTAAAAATCACGGTGAGTACATTCATAGAATATTTATCATAATATTACAAATACATGTCTATGTTTAACATACATTACTGTCTTTCTTCTAGAGATACATTTGAAGAGATGTATTCGTCGCGCAATGGATAGACGAGTAGCGAAAGTTACTTCATTCTTACAAAGGTAAGTATCGATATGGTACAGAGGTTTAAAAGATACATTTCCCGAAGACGGATGCGTGTGTTATATTAGGATCGATTCTGTAAATAAAGATTTTTTGTTTATTTCATATTCTTGCTTCATTGTATTCAGAAATAAATATATGTTTCTTTGTAGAAGATATTGTGCGAAGCAATATCTTTTATACTATCTGTGTTCTTCGCTATAATAAAAAAAAAACTGTTCAGGCATTTGAGGATTATCAGCTCTTTTCTAGTTGATGAGTGGATGTGACCATCTTCCACAGGTCTGATCGAGTTGAAATTCGGAATTCTGTTACTTCAATGATATTAAAAAAACATAGTGAACTTGAACTGATGCTGCAGCATCACCTGAAATTTGCAGGGTACCCAACTCACCAACTATCAGCGGAGTTATAATTGTGTTTGGGCTCATTGAAATCCTATCAATGAATAGGTTATCCAGATAGATGGTGATCTGCAGGTCCTGATGATGGAAAAGTAAGGAGAAATGAGGATAAATTAGTAACTAGCTTCACTGTGGGAATAATACCTACAGCTACGCAGATTAGTAATCGTAGCGCGTCTACTAGTAACCTCAAACAAAACCTAAAAAAATAAAAAATAAATCTATTGGCCCTTTAAGTCGAATAAAGTGCTAGGCTACAAATAATAAAAGGCTTCGTAAGTTCATATTTTGATCCAAGTGTCGTCGCGTCGAGGGACGGCTAATGAAAATAAGAAGTTAACAGCAACTATCCTTTCTACAATTGCATACCTTCATTAACCTTGTCTATTTAGCGTTTTCATAATATATCAGCCAATACATTTTTTTTTCTCTTGTAGTTCAGCAATATATCTAAAAGCTTCAAGAAAGTTCTATCAACAATTTCAGGGTCGACTAAGTCTAAGTGTAATCAAATACGTTTCAGGAATCGTCATGCATAGCAGACTGCTACGGCTATTGCTACGCCAGTAACCGTAGCCTTGCGTAGGCCGCTACGCCGCGTAGCAACGCTACGTACTTTCGTAGCTGACGATAGTTTACTGAAAAAAGGACATGATTACTATGTTTTTTTTATTTATGAGCGCTTATACACTGGGAAGCCGTGGCGACGTCACTGGCGACGTAGCAATGGCTACCTCTGGCTACCTACCGTAGCCAAGTGAGGTTGCCAAATAACTTACTTATATGTATACAAAATACTGGCGACTTCGCTACGCGTCCGCGTCGCCAGGTCACCAGTACCCAGCCTCCACGTAGGGGCTGGTCGGTTGTGGCTACACTGCCAAATTGGCGACGTCGCCAGACCGTATAGCCAAGTGAGTTAACTCTCATACATTTCAATACGAATTATTTGGTTAAGTAGCCAGCGACGTCGCCATGGCGTCCCAGTGTGTTAACGCTCTTAGGTAAATACGTATACTCTATGTAATTATAGTTATTCCGTAATGTAGCACAAAAAAAAGCACTTAAAAACATACCATCTCGCACAAGGATGTGCTCAATAAAACCGGGTGATTTGCCCGGAATACCGTATTACCCGGGTGAATGTACCGGATAGCCTCATTACACATAATTACCGGACTGCTGACGTCACAGGCGACCCCGCTCGTGACCTCTTGATTGGTCCATTAATATGTTTTAGGTTGCGCTGAAAAAAATATAAAGAGAAAATGTGAAAGAGATTGGTACGATTGGTACATTTTGCAGGTAGAAGGCTCTTGAAAGAGAGTTATAATGAATATTTATTATTTACTAATTATTAATACGAATTGTGATTTTCTATAAGGTTTCGAATTCAATGCCATCGTTACTTTTCATGAAATGTCATTTTTCAGACCTAGCTCGGTTATGTGAGTTTCCCACAAAAGTTTACCTTTTGTACACTTTGAAAAAAAGCACATTAGTCAGTGCGTGCACTTGTAGGTTACCTTCACACCTTTTTCCTATTGAGGTAGGCAGAAACTAAAGTTAAGATGCACTTGAAAAATAAATCTGATGTTTTTATAATGTCAATGACACTCACATCTCTCTATGAATATGTCCCCCTGTTCCATACTGTGACCCAAAATTCCAATAGCAAAAACGACTAAAAACCGAACTATAAAGACGTCTAATCCTCATTCCCCCTTAACCTGATTACCCCAGTCTCACAGTTGACAAGCACGCGCCGTCTCCGGGGGACTCCCTCAGACCCCACTATGGAGGAACACATACTGGAGGCTGATTCCCCCGATATCCCCAGCGGATACCGCCGCTACCTGTCTGAACATGTTATAAATATTATTGAGGATTTTAGAAGTGTTATTAATTCTAAGAGTTAATGAATAGTATGTGCTTTGAAAATTAAAGGTTTCTTGTGGTTTTGAGCGACAAGCAGGTAAAGTAGGTAAGCCATATAAGGACAAGGCTTTATTTTTCCGAGTATGTGCCTCATGCATAATACGCAATCATCACGTCATTTGCTATAATTTCAGGGCAAATTGTCCGTATATTGTCATCCTTTGACAGTTATAGCAATTTCATTGCTATAAGACGGCAAATTGACGTAGGTTGTCGATTTGATTAACAATTAATTTATCTGAATTAACAATTGATATGGCACATACGTTGTAGAGCGTCGTCTCTGTCACTCGTATCTGTATGTCTGTCTCTTTCTAAAGCTCGGTGAGCACATGGCTCACCTTTACCCGACTGTATCAAGCATTAATCTACTAGCTGTTGCCCGTGACTTTATCTACAATCCAGGATAAAAAGTCTAGCCTTCGTCCTTCTCCAGATTATAGTCTACCCATGTGCCAAATTTCATGCAAATTCGTTCAGCCGTATTAGCGTGAAAGCGTAAAAACAAACAAACTCATTTTCACATTTATAATATTAGATTCAATCTACTGTCAAAAATTTGTTCGCAACTACAAACCAACCTCCCTTAAAACTAAATCAATACAGACGCAACTTATCCAAAACTTCTACCAAACACTAAAACTAAAATTCATGCCTCAAATAATTTGTATAACCGGCCCGCCGCGCACCGTATCGGATCCGTCTCACGTCCGCCGGTCCGATACGTAGCCGATACGAACACAATTTACCTACATCAAAGCTCGTTGACAGCCTACCCTTCATTCCGATCACGTGGCGTTAAGGAGTCGTCTTTAAAAACCTTCAAATGTTTTGTAAGGAAGGGTACGAATCTTTGAATCGGTGTTTTTTGTCGGATTTCGATTTTAGTTTGATTTATTGTGATGTTTCTTTTTGTCTAAATGTCTGTTTGTAAATCAAATACCATAAACTATCATAGTATTTCGTACAATGTATGGAATTTGTTGGAATGTGTATTCGAACTCATCTCGTAATTACTTTATCAGTTTTGATAACAAATCATGATCTAACTGTCACATAGATGAATAAAATTGTCAGCTCGTTTTATGATACGCAACAGCTGACATTCAACTTTAGAGTAATAAAGGTATGACAAGGTCGATACTCATGTGTAGGTCGACCAACACTTATTCATGTTAAGCCGAGTACTCGCTAGCGAGCTGTAACTGTAACTTGCGTGATACAGTAACGAGGTTCTAGTGTGTACGAGTGTTACAGTTTAGGCTCATAATGTCGCCCGAACGCTTTCTCCGTGCGGACGCATTAAACGAGCTGTAACTGTAACCAAACAGATACAGTAACGAAGTTCTTGTGTGTACGAGAAGTCCACGTCACTGTGACCGTAACAACAAGCCGGATCAATCCGTAATTTTGCGTAACACCCATAGATAATACACTTAAATACGGGAGTAACACCTGCGTTCGGCACTTGACGTGACAACACGTCGCAACAATCGTCATCCTGAGGTTGCCTCATTGAGTGGTGAAACACGTGTCCATTTCAGGGTTCTTTATGACTCTTTAAGAACAGTTAAGCGGATTAGGTTACTAAAAATAAATCGTCTATTGTATTTTATAATGGATTTCCGCAAAGTCACGCCTGAGTCAATTAACTATCTTAGATATGTAACCTTATCTGCTTAATTATTCCTAAAGGATCATAAAAACCCTGTAAGAAATCCCCGAATGCCTGAGTTAGTTAACTAGTATATGCAACGGTTACAGTTACGGCTCGCTAGTGAGTACCCGGCTTTACATATTGTAGCTTTAATTTCTTCTCTCTGAATCCCAAATTCACAATATAAACATAAAGGTTAATCAACATTGAAGTGACATTGCCTCTAATATATGTGAATTCAGGCTTACCCAGACCGTCTGGAACTTCGTCTACTAAAGGTATAAAGTCCACACATTTTACGAACAAATATTAGTTTAAAACCTTTTGAAAATAACATGTGACCTCAGAACCTAAAGGTTAGGACAAATTTTAAATGTCAAAACAACATAATATTAGATCAAAATCCCTTTTTGAAGAGTTCAGTGTTCCGTGCAAGTTATTATTAAGTAGGTACTTAAACATTTTCATATCAAAGAGGGAGTAGGCAGGTGGAGTGGCCGGGAATCAAATCTGCGACACAAAAGGAAGCACTAAGGCGAGCCACATAAAGCCACTTCGCTACAAGCGAATGCGTCGCCGAGGTAAAATTGTTTTGCTATGTGTGGAGGATTTGCTTATAAGATAATATATAATAATATTTGCCCGCTTTTTATTTAGTAACAGTAATTTTAAATCAGATGTTGTCCAGATTACTGATAAACACACAAGAGAGTCTAAAAGACTAGCGTAGTAAAAAGTCGGTACCTACTTCATTTTTTATCAACAACGTCATCAATTGCTAGATAATTATTTGCTAAAGTTTTAGGACGAAATTAAACTTAGTTTTCTGTCTTCTGCATCCTGGACTTATGGACAAAAACAACAAATTTTGTTCAATTCGCTTAAGTTTCTGTCAGTAGGTATACTACTTCAAATAAAATGAAACCTTCTCACTATAAACAAACAGTCGCCTTACAAAAACCTCTCCACATATCGTCATACATTCGTATATATCTCACTTCCCAGGAAACGGTAAGTTAGGAATTCCGCCTTATGATTTGTGGGTCGTTTTGAACGCAGCGTTCAGTCCCGGTTTATTCGAGACCCTGGTCGACGGTAACACGTTAGCCTCGCAAGCTTTATTTTGAATAAAAATGCTGGCTTTCGGAGTGCCAAGTGTGTGTTGACGAGGTATGGGGGATGTGCTGGCGAGGTATGGGGGATGTGTCGGGGGATGAACATGGTTTGTTATACTCGTGACTACTGTAATAATAAGTATTTTTGTTTCTATATATGTAAAGCTTTGAAATGGAATTTTCTGGAAACAGCCTTCCAAATTGGTTTAGGTATGAAATTACATCGACTTCAACTTTTGTATGTTGGTTTGGGATTCATTAATTTTAATTTACTTTACTCCAAATATGAAGATATTTTCTGGTTGCTTCGATATATTTTATCGTCGTTTCTATAAAATGTTAATAAATCCATCTGATACAACAAAAAATAGTAGGTAATACGTACTTAAATCAGGTTTTTATTTACACCAAAATACCTAAGAATCTGAGACCTTGAACAACCTAATTCTGAAGGTGAAAAACAATAAAGTTATTTGATACCGAACAGAACGGTAACGGAATACTCTGCCGTCTTATTAAATTGTCTACAATGTCAGCCGCGCCGCGTCACTCAATATTGAAATTATAACGAGCCCACCCCAGTTTTATTATTTGCTGTTAAGGCGCTGGGTAACGCCAATGACCTTGACAAACAAAGCCAGCACGTTTCGGGCTTAATTTCGGGGTTACCGCCTAGTAAAACAGATATTAAAAATAAGTTTATTTAAAGATTAACACGTTTAAAAAAAAAAGCAAGGAAAACTACAACGTTATTTACAACATAACGAAGAAGTTCATGTTATTTTAAAGTCATTAATATGCTTCATGAAACCGAACAATTACCTAATTCGAAAAATGGAATCGCGGTCGCTTTGGTTTTTTTTTTATAAATTAAGGTCATAAATAAAATTTGACCGTAACATATAGTTTTTCCGAATTCTCAACTACACCGGTTATTGAGAACATCGAATCGAATTAAGGGATATCTAGCGCCTTAATAAAACGTGTTCGCCCTGGTTTATTATTTGTTGCTTAAAATTTCACCAATAAATACAGGAGAGCAGTATCGTCGAATCGAAATTGAGTTTTGTTTGATAAATGTAGGTATACAAATAAGTGATGCTGTAAATCACTTTGTGAATATCCGAATACGGTATATCTGTGTCTGCAATCCCCTCCGCTGTCAGTGGATCTCCAAAAATTATTAAATATTTATTTACAGATAGGTAGTATGTACATACGAAAAACATTTTTAAATTATATGCGAACGTTACTGTTAACAGTGTTCAAAACTCTTGGAAAACAGAGTCCATTTTGATACTTCCGTAAGTATCAAAATGACCTCGGTTTTCCAAGAGTTTTGTTGTTCATTAAAAACTAAACAATTTCTTCAGTTATAATAACGTAAGTATTAAAGATAAATTACCAGAATAACAAAACCGTGATAAATCAAACAGAGAGGGTTTTAAATTTTACCGCTTTTTTTTATAGTCCGACGAATCATCGATCATCTTTGCCTTTAGTAAGGTCAAAAACTCCCTTTCCAAACCCTCCGCCGAAGGAGGCACCGCCACACCTACACATATATCTCAGCATACAAAACAAGCCTATACGCCGCATGCACCGTACAGCAATAAAATGTTAAATGATAATTTCGCGAGATGTCCGCTCCGTTTCCGGGCCAGGACTTCCGGCGACACGCATTAGCCATTAGCATGGCGGCTGTCTCTGACGTCACATCCGCTCATCCCCTAACGATATTGTTGGGCGCCCGTTTGTTTTGGCGATGCGATCCAATTGATTGCAAACCGTATTTGCAGTAAATTCGCAGCGAATTATGCTTGAGATTGTATGATAGTGGCACGCCCTAAGGTGCGCTGTGTTTTGTTTAGAGGTGTGAGATTACTTTGCCTTTAATCTCATAATTCTTGGTGTAGAATAAGATGCGGTTATCTCTGACTCTCCTTCCTATTAAAATGTGTTTTACAACAAAACATGGAATGCTATTATAAAACCCGACAACATTACTACGTAACGAAATATTTGCACACTATAGAAATAAATTATTAAGAATTTAATAACTACACTACAGTCCTTTAAAATGAACTATGCAAAAAGGCAGCAAAAGGCTCAAAGAAAAAATAAAACTCACCAGACTACACATTCTACTGCAATGTCTCCATCTATAAACAAAAACAATAAACCGGACCGTTTAAAAAAACAAAACCGGAGCTCGCATCTCATTAGCATCTCAGCAGCATCCAAACAAAAGTTCATAAACTAAATATACTGGGAATCGCTATTTTAACATAATCTCTACGCGAATACCTGCCCAACTTTATTGTGCTATTTATTTATTCCACTAGAATTTTGTGCACGAATTTTAGTGTCCTTATATGTGGGGTAGGGATGGGATGCGAATGGTACGATTATCGATAACAATATATTATTATATATTTTTTTGTCTCCCCCTTTTTTACAATCTGTCACTATGTAATAGGACATTTAGTAATATTTATGACGTGTTAGTATTGCTGTAGTCTTGCCTGGTATGCGTCCTATGACACATTCTAGTACTTATGAAGCAACAAGCTAAGTTTGTATCGATAAATGATTATCGCCTATTCAGTAGACTATTTTTGAAGTTATCATGATAAATCACTAGCATAATATCTTGCAAATTTTTTCTCTCGTTTCTTTTCTAGCAAGAGGACACTAGCTCAAAATGCCTTGTGAACAAAGTCTTTGTCTTTGAACAAACCATTTTCCAATATTCGCCAACATCTTTTGATGAACAGATCGACAGCCTGCTATGGACGTCAAAGCGCTTCCCCAAGTACATCTATCCACATATTGGCACAAACTCAAATTTCCAAACGTGTTTTGCTTCAAAATTTGTCGGACATGTGACTGATTACTTCATTACCGAGCTTGGCTGAACGAGTTCACTCTCGTTGCCCATTAGGCTGTCACACGAGGTATCAAAGCTGAATGTATGGCTTTCAGCGAAGCCTTGCAGTAACATGTTGTTAGCACCAAGTTGTGGCGATGAACTAGGTTGTTGTGACGTATTTAGGTCTTATGTTACGCGTATCTTTGCTAAATTGTCGATGGTTTTACGTAAAATGCATCAGTTGATTTCATAAAAGAACCATTTATTTATTTATTTCTGGTAAAACTTTTTTTATATTAGCATCTCAAGTTGTCATGGCATAGCAGTTTTGTCATGACGATTTTCCAATGTATGAGAAACTGAAAAGATTATAACATTGTTATGTTTGTCTTAAATAGTCCTAAATATAATATAATTTGTCTATAAAACATAAATATTTGACAAGACAATACGCGTTTTATTTTTTATGTAATTGCTCTATCGACAGCACCGCACAGCGCAGCCCTAGGGTATAATATCAACTTTTACGATCGCCTCTTACCATATAAATGTCATTTGCTTTTGTGAATAAACTAGTCCCCTTTTTATTCTTTTTATATGAATGTTTGTTAGTATCGCAGTAGCTTTGCTTTTACTGCTTGCCACGATTCCTGTCGGCATGATGGGGGGCTCGTGGCTACGTTGGGTTAAGTGTCCCTTTACCTGAATCGTAAGGAGGGGTTCGGTGTGTTAGTTGGTTTATTATGCTGAGGAGGCTGTAAGGCTATTTTATTTCTTGAATTGATGTAGAGGGATGACAGATGTGATGCAAGAAAAACTGTAATAAAGTGTACCTTATGGTAAAATGTGGATTCACATCTTCATTGTTGTAATAAAAGTATTAACAGTTGCTATACATGTAAAAAAACCCAGTCTGATCCGTGACAGGCATCGTACTGAAAGTCTATTTATGAGGTAAACTGGAAAACCGAAAAAAAATGTTTCTTTTTTTTCCAATTGGGATTATTACCGGTTATTACATGGGGCGCGGGCGGCCGTCTATTAACGGGTGTCTACAAGTCATAACTTATGACCTCTGTTGAAAATTTGCAAATTTTTAATGAACTAGGGGTAATTTGAGTACTAAAAATGTGATTTTTAAAAAGCAATAACTTTTTATATTCAATAACAATTCGTTTTTTTATTACTTTTAGGTAATGTTTGTAATTTGCAGTACCTATGAGCCCCTTTTGGATCGGACAGGGTTTTTTTTACATATTGTATATTGCTGATGCTGTTTTAATATTATGTTAGTTTTTAATTTATTTAAATGTCTTCCTTGCTTAGGGTACTGTGCACAAATAAATGTTTTGCTTTCTATCTTTCTATACAGAGTGGCGTTTTTTTTGTTAAAGGCACCCCTTTAATGGGTGCCACCACACATGTCTAAACTGCCATCCTGTATGTAGCAGCACTAACTAAGAAATGAAACTGAGAAATTATGAAGTCATTTTCTTTTCTGCTCAACCAACAATTGGCTGAGAGGTTTTTAAAGTATTTTTAGAAGAAGGTATACATAATTATAGCATTGTACTTTGGCACAAATTACTAAAAACATTTGCCGACTCACAACATTTACTCCAAAACTTTCTATCTCTGAAAATAACAATGTTTATTTAACTCAAACATCACTTTCCACATTACACAATCACACTAACTTAATACATAAACCTAAACATCACCCAACAAAATCCGACCATTAACACGTACAAACACAGACTGAAACTTAGCTAAGTTGAGATATAATCTAGACCTGAGTTTAGCCTAACTCTGGCTAGACGCAGTGTCAATATGCGGGAATGGGTACGCGGCTTAATTTAGCGTTAACTGTTTATCTAGCAGTACAAGTAAGTATTAGTATTAACTGCGGTACCTGTTAACTGAGTCAATAGAAGCTGTTGGTGTTGCTTGATGAGTTCGCGATGTAATTCTAGCTCTGTATTGTGTATATTGGAGGAGATAACCTTATTTTCGTGGGGAAAATGGAAATATCGTGGATGTATTACTGTGTAGCTTTTATTTTCTTTTATAATCTTTAACTACCTGCTGAATGCAAGTTTATTAAAATCAGCAAGATTTTAAATGTTTTTTTTTGTTTTTTTTTTGTATTTCAGTAAATCGTAAACGTTGCCGGTCTTATTATTTTTGTAGAAACTTTTTTTGCGTTGAGCTCTTTTTGGGATGGGTAAAAAATGTTAAACTCGCGTCAGGCGGGAGGACACGTGACCTGATCGAAAATTCGTAAGAAGGAGGGAGAGTAGAATTTGTTGACAGCGCACTCTGTTTCATTTTTTTGGAATTTTTTTAATGGAGCTACAGCTTTCATTCTTGTACTGACAGCAAGCCACATAAATTCCTGACATTTTCGTTAGATGGCGTTACTAAGTATTCACTTCCATCGGCAGTCTCCAAAGACTGCCCCGCATGTTTTTTTTTATTACATAGATACCATTTCCTAAATTGACGTTTCTAATAAAAATGATTTATTTAATACCTTTTCCATAGAAACTGACTACATTAAAACGTAATTCATCAACAAAAACAAAATCCATTATAATTATTTCCCATTCAATTCCAACAACCGAACTGTCACTTATACTTCCGTTCCAATACCGTTTCTTAGCACAATTTAATTGAACGGGGCGAGTCCAAGCCGTCACCTTATATTTGGCGGTTAATTGAAAATTTGGCGATTCGCCCCCTGTCACGAGATACTACCCGACTTTCTATAGGATATTGTGTTCCCCTGTCGCAGAGAAGACAGGAAGGCAAGGGTATTGTGGGCAAAAACTAAGTTGGGCGATTGTGGCGCAACTGATAATGTTCTTCGGTCTCAGTAGTCACACGGTATAAATGGATCCCTTACACCTATTATCTTCATATAGGTTCGACTAGTTTCCCTCGCGATATTCTACCCCAATATCTTTTTTATCCCGACTACGGTAAAGTCAAAGGAGGGTTATTATTCTTCGGTCCTACATGAGTAATTGTTTTTAAATGAATAAGTCCGTCTCTTGTTTCATAATCATTATAATATCATTTATAAATCATGAACTGTTGTAAAAAAAAAGTCGTTTTTTAATTATAACTTATATTTTAAATCTAATTATCTAAGTTTATAATTCTAGCTTTCGCCTGTGGCTTCTCCTGCGTGAAGGTCGGAAAATATTACGCCATCATAGATACGATAAAAAGTATCCTATGTGTTAATCCAGGTTACAAACTATCTGTGTGCCAAATTCCATCTCAATCCATTCAGCCGTTTTTGCGTGATTGAGTAACAAACATCCAAACACACAAACTTTCTCATTTATAATATTAGTAGGATTAATTAATTAAAGTAAGATTTAAAATTATGTTGCACAACAGTTGCGCCGCATCAAGTTTGTTTCGTAATACGCCTGCCATATCCCCATTGCTAACTTCTATAATACAAGGGTGACAAGATCTTTCAGAATACTCGACGCTAACGGAAAAGAGCTAACTTAACGCTGAAACTCCGATTTGTAGGGTGAGCAGAACTGCAAAGCATGAGTAAACTGGGTAAGCAGACAAATATAAAATAATAGGAGTGTTATTAGCCGTGTATCAATAATAATACCTCATTAGTTAATAAATATTTTACTAGCAAATCAATCTGCGTTTTCCCAAATATGTTGGGGTCAGCTTCCAGTCTAACCGGATGCAGCTGAATACCAGTATTTTACATGGAGTGACCGCCTATCTGACCTCCACAACCCATTAACGTCAAAAAAGTAAAGTAAAGTAAGTTATTTACTTACTTTACTTTGCTTTTTTTACAAACAAAGGGTTATAAAATCTTGTAAAATTAAATGAATCCTTAAGAAATATTTAACATACGTTTCATCTTTAGGCAACAAATCTAGAAATTTTGACGGGTTCGAGAAATATCAGGAAATCCGTAGTGTTATGTTGAGCTGAGCGTATTTTTTTACAAATATCCTATATTTTTCGTGCATATCCCATCCCTCTAATATTTACTAGCTACCCCTATTAATATTCGGAGTAGTTTAGCGGTATACCCTTAAGACCTCCTCTTCCTCCCGGAAAGCAACGCGTGAGCGCTTCGACAAAGACACGATGCATCCAGCGGAAAATCCACAATATTTACGAGTACCATAACATGCACAACACTGACAGCCTTAAGGAAAATCACATCCACCAGCTACAGAAAAAACACCTATTCAGGAACCCCTTACCTTTAGGGTGGGAAATACCAACTTACGCATACCGATCAGGTGAGCTTCTGCTGAATGAAATTGAATTTTGTGGGCTAAAGAATAAAGCTCGAGGAAAGTTTTCTGAAGTACAATTTTAAAGTTTGCAAAATAAATCTGAAATCACAGTGGCAACTCGTTGGCGCAGAAAGTGCGTAACTCCTTAACGACGATAATTTCAAATCAAACCAGTGGAGTGAAGAGATAAATTTTGGTATTCGCCTCTCGTGCCCACAAAACAGATTTAAATCGGCCATTTTGTGAATTTGCGAGTTGCTCGCAAGTCGCCGGTCGTGCGTAAGGACTTAGGTTCCTCCCAGAGGTGATATTATGTAACTTTTAATTGTAACAGTTCAGCAATGATTTTGTAATAATTGCGCGACTGTTTTGTTTTATACTCTCGTAAATATCTCTGTTTTTCAAGATTGTATTGTCTCGTGAAATATGTGGAGTTTCTTGCGTAGAGTTGAGATGGGTCTTTATACATATACCTAGTTACTTGTGTGTTCTGAGGTGTTGTTTAATTTGCTATTTATTGTGAACAACTTGCTAAGTTACTACGAAATCTTAGTCAAAGTTGAAGGCTCTTGTGAATTGTCGAGAAATGTGTCAATTAAAATCAGAAAGTTAGTCTGTCGCTCCGTCTTGGTACAATTATTATAATTTTGACGCTTTAAATCAAATAAACTTAGTTGAGTCAAATATTTTAATTTGTTTGTGAAAAAGAATATAATATAACAATATACTGGAAAATAAACTCTAGGCAATGTTTATTTTCTAAAAACTTACACAACATAGGTTTATCACCACTAAAATGTATGTTAATTTATTCTAGAAATACGCAAGATCAATCTATATAGTAACAGTAAACACCACTTTTGAGGGCAGGCGGGGCAACTGGGGCAACCGGGGCGAACGGGGCAAACGGAGCTGGCGGGTATAAGATGGGTCTTTGTAAGCATTATGCTAAAACTAAGGACGAGGGTACACCGGCCTGCGGGGTTTAATTGGCACTTCACGACTAGTTCAGGGAGTCAGGACTGATGCATGGGGACACGTATACCTACTTTCTATTTAATACGTCATGTTGAATAATTGTGGGATGCATTTTTATTGGCTCTCCCCCCTTACTCATTAACGTCTGATGACTAAAGTGGAGTTTTAGTTTTAGTACCTCAGTATTGCCGACTTGGTTATTCACATTTATTTTTAAATATTATCAGAATATTGCGTTTTTTTTTTGGTATGTAAACTAACCGTTCAGGCATGCAATAACTCACTAATGGGAATTTTCTACACATTCATCTGCATTAAGAAGGTTTCAACTTTACGAGTAGATCTCTCTACTTTATCCAACAATTATTGTTTGCATAAAGCTTCGTGCAGACAAGCGCGACGCGACAGCGCGACGCGACACTGGCTATTGTTATCCGTGAAGTTTTCTTCGAAATTGTATTGTTCGTGTCGAAATTGTATTGGTCTGCACAAGCCTTTCAATCTTCCTAGCCTTTTTTCCCAACTATCTAGGGGTCGGCTTCCAGTCTAACCGGATGCAGCTGAATACCAGTATTTTACATGGAGCGACTGCCTATCTGACCTCCACAACCCAGTAACTGGGTAACACGATACCCCTTGGTAAGACTGGTGTCAGACTTTTCGGGCTTCTGACGGCTCGTAACGACTGTCAAAGATCCACAAATGACAGCCGGGACCAACGGCTTAACGTGCTTTCCGAGGCACGGAGGAGTCTCGGTATGTAAAGATGGTCACCCATCCACTGACCAACCCCGGCAAGCGTAGCTTAACCTGATGGATCGACCCGTGCGGCTTGTTATTACTTAGCCACGAGCTCCTCCTCCTGCCTGCACAAGCCTTTACATTATTAAATTGTGGTTGAAAAATAGTCTAGGAAATTGAGGTTAATTTTAAATGTAATTGAAAAATCATCATCAAATTTGGGTTTAATTTGTGAAAAACATACAGTGATATAAAATTATAATTTCGGGTTTAAATTTTCAAATAATGAAATCAAAGCAGGTCCGTTATTTATAACATTTGTTTACATTTCATCACATTTTTTTGGAGGAGACTATAGCATAGTCTTCCCAGATTGGACACCCTTCCCATAACTCTACCAAAAATGTATATACAACTATGATAATAACCTTTATATCCGTTACAGGCATTTTTGCAACCAAACTTGTCACTAGCTCTTTCTTACTTGCATATAGCTGCACATAGCCCCGGTACCTTCGCGCCTGCATATAACTAGGTGCACATGCACACATAGCACCGGTCAGGCCGCCGCGCCGTCTGCCCGACCCGCAACCCGACACGCAGGCTTACACGCTCCGGCGCACTGCCACGGATTCCGGCTCCAGTGTCGCACGTAGTACGCCCCCGGACTCTGCTCGAAGTAAAGAAGAAATTTTAAATAGTGTTTTATGGGTTTGGAGAAAACCATGCGCCCTAATTGCATAACCCACAATCAATCACAATCTGTTTCATTTTGACAGTTGAACAACATTCATTGCGTTATTTACGTTATTAAGCACACAAATTTTTCGAACATATGAAGCGATTTTTTTTTTTTTTTTTTGGGTGGGAAATCATCCAATGACTTCTCCCGCTCTGGGCGGAGCGGAAGGGCGTGTCAGACTTTTACTGACTAAAACCCACCCGTGTTCCTTCCCTTACCTAGACCAGGGCCACGGTTTCCCCTTAGGACTTATCCGCAACCCCGGTGGTAGGCATCGGCCCTGACGGACCCCTTCAGCTTCGCTGACAACTCTTTGAGGCGCGCGTGGAACACTACGCGCCGTCGACCCGGGCTTGGTCCTGATCGGACGGAGAGCTACCCATCACTCTCCGTCCGCAAGCCCGCGCCTACGGTGGCCGGAAATCGGCGATCGATTCCCGACGCCCGGGGCGTCTACTACCGCGGCGGCTAGGGGCTCGAGGGAGCGACCTTAGTCTCTGCCTCTCGCGCCCCGCCTCCTCCTTTACGAGCATTACTGCTTCGCAGAAGGAGGTGACAGCCTGCCATGCCCTCTCACTCCGCACCATGGCCTGGACCAGGGCCGGACGTGAGAGGTCACTGCCGCCGATCGCCTGCACGAGGACACGGCGGTGCTCCACCCAAGCCGGGCAGACCTCCACCGTATGCTCCACCGTGTCCTCCGGGCGATCCACGCAGTGGTGACACCCGGGCGTTTCCTCCTGCCTGATCTGAAACAGGAACCTCCCGAAACTACCGTGTCCGGTGAGGACCTGCGTCAGGCGGTAGGTGAGGGCGCCGTGGCGCCTCTCTAGCCACTCCTCAAAGAGGGGACTTATCGCCGCAATTGTGGCGTGCCCAGCAATATACTTCAAAATGATTCAGATTGTGATTGTTCGTGTTTTACGCAATTAGAGTGCTGGTACTAAATATCTGTAGATACTATAGGGAGTGTGGCTGGTTGTTCATATCTTGGCGATAATTTGCATAATAAGCACCAGATTGGTTACTGTTGCAATGATTGGGAGAGGCTTATGTCCAGCGGTGAACGTCTTTTGCCTGGCATTTAAAGAGCTAACATGAGATCTACCAGCCGATCTCAGACTTGAGAAGGCATTTAACAAACGAGGAATACCAGCTGAAAAAAGATTTGTTCCACTTTCGACACTAATATTGACAGTCAATCGGCTTTCAATTGTCCATAGGGACACTTATTGATCAGCATCAAGACAAATTCGATTGTCATTTGAAGAGACAGGTAATAAAATCATAATAGATGGCTACTACAGACAGACACCGCCGCAAATCCTAGATATCTAGGTTCACACATTGCACGCTTTCTGGGTCTCCTCGCACTACTTGCCAGCCTTAGAATTACGTTTGTGAGAACTATTTACTTGTTAGCGCTACCTACGAGCATGAGAAGTATCAGTTATCGTATGACAACTACTTACTGAAGCCTACAATGGGGTGAAAATGGTTGAACTGTTATTGTTTTTGTCAGTGCCAGTGCTATGCACTACAATGCCAAGGTAATCGGAAGAATGTAAGAGTACCGTTAAGTATTATTGTAAAACGATTTAATTAAAGTGTAACTATGAAGTTTCCTGTCCATTCTTCTCCATATGAAACTACCTTTTGAAAGGGGCAACGAGATTCAACTCTTCTGTTTTTTTATTTTAAATTATGACATTCAAAAGTGTCTAGTATCTAGTCTAATTGAAAGATCGATTTTATATTCCACTACTGAAGCTTGTGCCAACCTCCATACTCCTTTGCAAATCTCATTAGTTTTGCAATATCTAACCAGAATTTCAGAATATTCCTTAGAACTACCTAAAAACTTCTCAAATAACCTCTCCTGACCTTGTCCACCTGTTCAATTAGCTGAACATCGGTACTATTATAGAACAAGTGCATACACTCACAAGCTCATTACTTGGCGGCTTATAAAGCCTTACGTGTAGAGCCTTAAATATGCATGACTAGTGTACAGGGTGTTGCTTTGCGCGCCTTAATATTTGATGCGAGGAAGATTAGGCGCGTTCAGCCCGCAATTGATGAAGACTGGCTTTATGGAGAGTTATGGAGTCTGAGTTTTTTTTTGTTTTTTTTTTTGGTTTGTTAGTGGTCTGTTTGAAATGTGTTTTTCTGTATACGTTAATTATTGTACCCATTTTACTTATAGTCTTTTTCAAGACACGTAACAGTTAAGTAATAGACATTGTTGATCAAAGGGACATAAAAGTTACTTACTAAAATCTGCATCTTGTTGTGTACTAATAATCATTTGCTTAGAGCAATTTCATAGAATAGTGATCACTTTTGCTAATGCATTTCAGTGAATTATTAGACCCACAGCACGTCTTGTTTCTTCGATCTAAGCTTGTAGTATGTTTAGTTTCCTTGAAAGCAAGGTGAACATTAAAAAAAGTTGCTAAACTGTACCCATGTCACAGTTAACTTTGGAACAATGTGGATCGTATCTTATGTTTAGACGGGCGTTGATAACAGCGATACAGTTTTTTTTTTACGGTTGTAGTTATCATCGTTTCCATTGTCATTTATGTCAATTTGTTGTTGTTCCAAAATATATTTTTTTTACCTTTTTATCTTTTAGTTTTTTTTCAATGACCACATAACGAAGTAGCTGATCTGTGAAGCTCCGAGCCAAAATCAAAATAAGAGCACAAAATTATTCGCAATGTTCAAAAACATCATTCTGTATACGCTTGTCAGTGAAGGGCGAGAGCAGATAAAGTTACTGTCGCGGGCATGTACGACTCGGGACGTTGCCACCGACATATGGCTGAACAGTTTGCCATACTTTCATTACTTCTAGGAAAAGGTATATGAGATCAGAAATGCATAATATGACAAACAGTGCAAAATCAGCGCTGTTTGTCATATTATGCATTTGGTTCCCATAGCACAGTATCATGCTCAGTGGAAATCTATTGTTTTATTTTCTTGTTCTACTTGAGTTAATTATCTTTTTTTTATGCACATGTTTCTGTGACAAATAAACTTTATTTTTTCTTTCTTTCTTTCTCTCAAACTTCTTTTCTTTCTTATAATTTTTTTTGCTTCTGCCACTACTTTGGCAGAAGTAATCTAATTTACTTTTATTAGGGCCCAATACCAAAAAGTATAAATTTAAAACAATCATCATCATCTGTTAAGCCTTTTTGCCCTATTATTTAGGAGTCAGCTTCCTGTCTTACCAGGTGCAGAATACTAGAATGAAAACGATCGAGCTATCATTGTCTAACACTTGCCTTCGTAGGTTCTCAATGACACAGTTACAAAACGAAAACCTGCGCGACTCGTTATCAATAAAACAACATTTCACCCTCCACAAGACGTGTCTCATACAACCTTAAGAAAACTACTTTACATTCACACGTCACCGATCCACCGCGATCACGGCCTACCCACGAGACTGCCTCACCCCGACATCAAACACGCTACCCATCAGCACCGCTGTAATGATAACACACTTATTTGCACTTGTACTCCGGAACGTAACTCCCGTTGCTCATTACGAAATCTGTTGATATATGGAAAAAAACATGGTTTCTTACTCGTGCGAAACCAATGACAGAACGCACAATGAAAATCCAACCTTACTCCTCAACCTTCATAGTTGAAATTTCAGTGGCAGTATCCTAAGGTTTGTAAGCCCTTTTCAGGGGTCACGAAGTGAATGTAGGTCTCAATCAGAAGACATCAAAGTGTGAAGATCAAAGGCAGGGGTTAAGAACAGGTATCGCGGTCTTGAGGCTCGTTTTAATAACGAGTTAAGCAATGCTGCACGCGTGACGCGACATACAAATTGCCAATCATATACAAAATGGCGCGATGTGGTGAACATTTCGATTTGTGGAATTTGTGATTTTAGGGTTCCGTACGTCTGAATGAAAAAACGGATCCCTTACAGGATCACTCATGTGTCTGTCTGTCTGTCACAGCCAATTTGCTCCAAGTCTAATCTCCAAGTAAATCCAAGAACCATTAAGTTGAAATTAGGTACACATATTAATTACTGTGACCTGAATATGGGGGTCAGTTTTTTGGGAGGCAAGAAAAAAATATAAATTAAAAGTTTTGCAAACTGTACCGTGTGACATGTCAAATGTAAGGGATTACTGTAAGGGTCTCAAGTATATACAGGGTGTTAAAGTAATTGCGTGCCATAGCTTAGGGGTAGGTCCAGTATCGATAAAGGAAACTAGGAAAAATAAAAAATAAATCCAGAAAAATAATTAAAAAAATATATATAAAAAAATTGCAAGGTCAACCTAATTTAGTTTGGAATCAGGTATTTACAAAGATTAAAAATCAACTTATTTATTCATGTTTTAAGTTGATTTGATTGCTATTTTAAGTTAGTAGGTACTAAATTAGGTTGACCTTACAATTTTTATTTAATGTTTTTTTTTAATAATTTTTCTGGATAATTTTTTTATTTTTCCTAGTTTCCTTTATCGATACTGAACCTACCCCTAAGCTATGGCACGCAATTACTTTAACACCCTGTATATTTTTTTACGTTGAAACTTTTAAAGTTTGGTATTTCATAAAATAGAAAAATTTACCACTCACCTTATCTCCGAGCCTAAAATTTGAAAATATACAGAAAAATTTTCCTTACTTATAGATTACAGAAAAACCTTTAAGAAGTCTATGGTCTTAAAATAACATAGTAAATCTCACAATAGTCTGCGTACTAACTTACGTTTCCAGGTAAAATGTATGGGAGAACATGTTAACATGTTTTTAAACTACAACGTTAAGTTTGTTCTTGGGATAAATTCATCCCAAGTACGGAACCCTTCATTGTGCGTGCTCCGACCCGCACTTGGCCGGTGTTTTGTGTCGAGTCTCTTTGGGGTTGTTGGAGAATTGGTAATCAATCAATCTTCATTGATTATCTTGTTACAATAATTTCTGAATATTAAATGCCTATATATTATTTCAGGTGTAAGAAAGTATCGTAGTAGGTGGCGTTCTGTAGTTTCTGCCTACCCCTATAGGAAAAAGCGTGATTTTAACAATTTCTTACGCACCTTTTGACAATGTGCCGTCACACTGATCAAAAAGTTATGAATTACTTGTAAATCTGACATGGTGAAGACAGTGAAGTGAAACCACCGCACAATATTTAAAAGAGTGTCCGTGGAGTTTCTTGGCCATTCTTCTCCATAGGTACCTACTACGCTTTGGAATGGGCAACTAGCTTCATCTTTCTGACTGACCGACTCCTTGACAATTCAAAAGTACCTCTAAAAGGTTTAAATTTCCTTTCTTAGATATAATCTAATAGCTAATTGTGTAATATTGATTGATCAGTTCAATCATACGAAAAACTATAACATAAGATCACGCGTGTACTCCCCGAAGGGTTAGGCAGAGATGTACCTATAGTACACCCACATTCCGCAAGTTATTAAGTCCCATTTAATATGGGGCGAACCTATTGCCATCAACCGGGCACAAATTCAGACTCCGGGCTGCTACTGAGAAATTCGTGATGGATAAACTCAATAAAACATTGCCCGACCTGGGAATTGAACCCCCAGGACCTCGTGTTTAGCGCCTCAGTAGCGCTTATGACCACAACACCAACCAGGCAGTTGATCAGTTCAATCATAAAATAACGAATCTGCCCGAAAAATTATTACCTATCGCATACCTATGTCTCCGTTTCTATATCTCCTAAAATCTATGAACAGTCAGTTTTGATACAAATAAAATTAATGAACATTCTCTTAAAGCATCTAGCGTCTAGCTTTTTTTCAAGACCCACCTCTGCATTTCTCCATCGCACTGAACGAGCGAGATCTGTTGAACGAATGAAATTAATTAAACTTGTATTATTGCAACGACTCCTGCTAACAAGGTTCTTGCTAACTAATTGAGATTCTCCGAGATTTTATAATATTTTAATTTGTTTTTGTTTCGTTGCAGGTTTCTGCTGATGTTATTCGCCTTTTATTGGTCTAATAATCTGTGTTAAATAACACACTTCATTCATCAGACCACTGACCTCCGCAGGTGAATGACTGGGCAATTATGCCTTCCAATGTTTATTATCCTATGTTCGGCTAACTTCCGTTTTTGACTGCAATTATTTTGAATTCTATAATGATATTCAGAACCAACTATTTGCCTTGCTCTAGGTCAATCTAACTGAAATATACAGGTAACGCAATCACAGACAATTTCCATGCATCAACAAAAACATACCTACTCTTTTCTCAAACCTAAAATGCAGCGTAACGAGAGTAAATAGGCCTCAAAAGGCCTCTGAGTGCTCCAACAGGCCGTAACAGGCATTGGGACAGGGCAGAGTGGGGAGGCCGTTCGATCACGTCATCGCGGCCATTTTTTCATCCGTCCTTTATTGGCCGAACTCCCTAGAGGTCGCAGCGATCGGATAACTTTTTCACCACCTGCCATCTAATTTGGCACAATAATCCTCATACATATATACGAGTTACGATTTTTTAGTTGCTTTCTGTTATTTATTTTTAGAATGTTCTCGCTCTGTGTGCCAGAATTAAAAGAATCGAGTTTAATAATCGCTACAGAACGTATTCAGCGAGGGTTGGTGTGGTTCTAAAATCTTTATTAAGAAATACTGGCCAAAATTCTTTTTACTTTTATTTCGAGCAGTACTGTCTCTACTAAGCTTCAATGAAGCTGTGTCTGTAGACTGGAAACCATCATAAAAATGAAGAACGTAACGTGAACCATAGACACACGTAGACAATATATTCAAATTGAGATTGGTCGGGCCATAAAACGTGGTCGTAAACCGTCCAAATTTAAAATACGCGAGTTCTGGAGGTGAACGCGACATCTTACGAGACTCGTCAAATTGATGTCATTAAAAAATAAAATTAAGTCTCGGTATAACCCACTTTGCAGAGCTTTAGAGACTCAACACACTTTATCGGGGCGGCCCGCAACGGCTATGAAATTATTATGAAGACTGTTTTATGTGGGAAAGTCATAGGAGTACTTTTTGCTGAATATAACCAAAGGTCGTTCACATGGAAGCACTACCATTTGACCTCGACAGAGTCGCATTGCAATTACGTACGATTGAGAGATACAGATAGCCTTACGTACTGTCATAGGTAAACTTAGGAAGTGTAAAGTCAGTCAGGTACCATATCTAAGCCTCACAGATCGACCAATTTGTCGCTTGGAAATGCCCCAATCGAAATTACCACAAGTCAAAAGCGACAAGTGTCAAACACCATTACTCTCTCGCACGACACGACGTCACGTCAACTCGCGTCACGTCGCGTCACGTCAGAGTCGGTCATTCCAAATGAGTGGAGTCCCTTACTTCCTCGTTTTAATGAATGACAGTATAAATTTCCCGGCAGTTTCTTTTAAGTTATTTCAAAGGGGAGCCATGTTTTCCTAGCGTTTACGTCGTAACGACGTCGAAACCAAACATTGTTAAGAATGGCACTTAAATAACTTGGCCCAAGTTGTAAGACACGGGATTGTGCGTGATTTATTACGCTGTAAATGTAAGTGATAAAAAGTGTTAGAAGTTTTACGTAAATTCGTGAATGGACTTCTTTATTGGCGGCTTGTTGATGGATAGGGCGGATAGAATGGCTGCGGGTGCGGGTATGAAAAGAAATAAAAATATAAGAGGATAAGGCGGTCAGGGAAGTAAAAAAAACATTGTGTAGCCTTTTTTCTAATACAAATATTCGACAATGCTCGCTGAAATAATAACGTTATTCGTATTCCATTAAAAATAACATTAAAATAAATTGCCACAATCAACCTCGTATCAGTAGTAACACCTTGAACTATGAAATCTGGCTTGTTCTACGAAGTAAATGGCACTGGCACTGTCAATGTCGAAAAATTTGATGTGTAACTGAACTTGTGGCGCATTACAATTTCAAAACCAACTGCCCATTTAATTTAATATACAATGCTGCCCATGGGCATGTCACCGCCCGTAGTTTTCTGACTATTCATGAAAAATTATCATCTTTAATATTTTTCATGTTATTCAATTTTATATGTTTGAGTAGCGTTTGTGACATTGCTATACATTATTTGCCATATCTCCGATATTATTGACTCGATTTGGATTCTGTGTATTATTTCTAAAAGCTTATTGAAAATGATATGATGTTCATGGGCGGCATTGTATACGTAAAGTTACGCCTTCTTCCCATAGGGGTAGGCAGAAACTACAGAACGCCACCAGCTACGATGAATTCAATATTCCCTATGATATTCCCGCCCCGCTAACGCTTATGCCATACACCACCCTCCACCTTAAGGACTCACTCTAAGTGTGTTTAGCTTAGTTTTTAAGTTAGCTCTTTTGATATGAGCACGTTCATATTATGCTAATTCACAAACTTAACTTAGTAATGTGCTATTTAGCTGCATTTTTAATTTTCCAGAGCGCGTACACGAGCTTAATTTTTTAAATAAAAATAACTGCTCTATTAATTTCAATGTTGCTTGGTATCCAGTGTTTTCGTTTGCATATTTATTGAGCTTGTGTGTAGATTCACACACATTACAAAAGCATTATGAAAAGAAAAAAAATATCCAAGATAAATGGTCTCGTTTTGGTAAGGAATTGGCCACATTCCCTTGTCTAAGAAGATGACTCATCATCTGCCTAGCCTTTTTCCAACTTTTTTGGGGTCATCTTCCAGTCTAACAAGATGCAGCAGAATATTTAACAAGAAGCGCCGTTTAAACAAACTCAATCACCGGTTCTTTTATACTGACGTAACTGACGACCAGTAGAAAAACCCACTAACTTATCATGAAAGCCAAATATTTCGGAATTCACACAAAATAGCTTCTTGAGGTAAAAAGCAACATTCAAAGTGTATTGAATAGCGCATAAATAACACCTATAAAACTATAATTTTTCTTCATGAAGCTAACTTGTGTGGTTTAGGAAATATTTAGATTTTATTAGCACTTTGCAAGTGTCTTTTTTATATTGCTTGTCAGTGTATAACTGATAGCAACTATGGAAGTGTTGCCTTCAACCATTCATTGCACAGTAAATAGTAGTCCTCGATATTACAGGATATAAACCACCGGATCTACCCCCAAGAACGTGAAAGATGGTTATGGTTGGTACTCGTGTTCCTGTTGACGATGCAATGGCGCATCTCCGGATGTGCATGCATGCAATCGGGCTAGGTAACGGTGCTAACAATAGGGATCCTACCGTCAAAGTGACTGTAAACCTTTTATTTAACTTCAATAGTTGCTTGAAATCCAGTTTTATTAAGACCGCATTCGAAAGTTATGAGAAAAATGGCTTTAATAACAAAATTTAAGTCATAAGTTATCTACATTTCGATGATATTAAAACCACTATTTTAATAAATTCTGCTTGCAATATACTCAACTACACAATGGCGTATGTTTTTTCTGTGTTGCTCCACAGTGACAACCATTTGAATAGATCGCCAGCGTTTTCAGGTTGTTTACAAACAAACTTAAAAAAGGTTGACTGTCCTCAATTAACAAAGAAAAACTAATTAAGTACACACACAATCCACACCATCAGCTTCCATTCAACGATCCCGTCACCCGCTCATTGCCTCAAGTACAAGCCGTGCCTCCACATAAAGAACAGGCAAAAACGAGGCTCCTCGCTAAAAGGAAGCAATGGGCGACCTTTCATTAATCCTGCATTTATGTATATCTATGAGGCGCGGGGTACGGCGGGGCCCCGCGGGGCGCGGCGGGGTACAGACGTGCACCCGCATAATGCAGCCCCGCGATAAAAACATCCCTTACGGAATTATAGCAAGTTATAGGGTTGATAACGCACATTTGTTATACTCGTGTTGGACAGGTGTTGTTTTGTTTTGTTTCTACCTACCATGTAGAAAAGAAATGTCTAGAATTGAAGGCTTGTAATGGAAAAACTATAGTGCCTCGTCTATCCGCTATATAATATTAAAATACACAATCAATATCGCGAGTCATTAGCAATTATTAAAAATGTTTACCTACTTCCGGTTCTAAAATTCTGTTCAATTATTCAATCTGGGGGCCTAAAACAGCCACATTAAGCAATTCCTCTAAAAGCAATTTATTTTCTGAATTCCCAGCAATTCTTCTATGGTGACACATATTTTAGCTGAATCAATTCAATTCATATATCACAATCATATTTTTTTGTAAATATTGTCGCAAAAATGAAGACCGTAATTTTACCGAATAATTTTTCTTTACAATTTTTATTGATCAAATGAGATTTTTTTATTTTTCAAATCTTCTATAGAATAAATATTACTTCATTATACCTATTATTTATAATATAAAACTGGCAAACAGATGAATTGCGTAATATCAATTGAAGGAAAATAATATTATGAATTTACAGTTTGTGACAGTTTGAGTGATTTATAATATGTTTGCCATATTATGAATCACTCAAACCATATTATGATTCATCTAGCTTCATCTTTCTGCCTGACCGACCCCTTGACAATTCAAAAGTGCCTGTAATTGGTTTATCTTCTACACAAATAAATAAAATTGAAGTGTCTGTTTGTAATGTCAAAATAACAGCTTTTAAGTAATACATACATACATACAAATAAATAAAATTGAAGTGTCTGTTTGTAATGTCAAAATAACAGCTTTTTAAGTAAATGCATATGAAAGTATATACGATCCGTAACAAAAACACAATTTTAAATTTTTTAGTCTGTCTGTCTGTCTGTTTGTTCCAGGTAATCTCCGAAACGGTTGGACTGATTTTGATGGGACTTTAATTAGTAGATACCTAAGGTCGTTGGGCGTAAAATAAGCTACTTTATATTCCGATATTCCCACGGGAACACTGGGAATAAAAGGAAAAACTCATTTAGGCGCGTGAAACCGCGGGACGCAGCTAGTTTGAAATATATGCTTTGAGTTTGAGTTATGTATTATCATATGAGTCTACCAAAGTTTCCATTTTAAGCCCTTTGCGGCCCTGTTGTTAAATATCATGATAATTTCGTTAAATAATACAATAATATTGGTATCAAAATTATCATTAAACATTCTGACTAGGTATACATCGGCGCCATCTACATCGCCACATGCGAACTACGCATCAAAGACCTGACGTCACACAAATCCTGCATCGTGCAATTAGAGTTTACTGCGCGAACTTCATATATATAACTTCACCGATTTCAATCGTTGGGCAGTTGCCCGCCAGACCCGACACCCGTCTGGTCGGAGGATCCTCCCTTGCCTATAGAAGATGAGTGAACTTTACACTGTTCCTCATGCCTCTAAACCTATGAAAGAAAACTACCCTTGTCACAATAAGTACACAACAAAAATTAGCAAATTACTTTTATCGCCCAATAAACCTGTTTACCAACTCCATGTTATTTACAATTTCATCTTATTTACTTTTATGAACATCACTAATTGTCGCGTATCCCGGGATGGTAGTAACTTGTACTTTTATCTGTAGCAGTAGCCGTGGCAGTAATAGGAGAAAGTACCGATAAACTTGGTGATAAAGTAAAAAACTCGTTGAGAGCAGGACATAAACACACTGGCTTGTAGTTGAAAGAAAACATCGTAAACGTTTACAAGTCAAGGAAGTATGGCGGCTGGCACAGGGGACGAGCGGGAACGATTATAAGAGGGTTAAGAAACCTTTAGGATGTTTGCTAAAAATGATTTAAAAAGGTTTTGTTTTTTAAGAAATATTCGTCATTGTTTATCGCAACTTAGCACTGTTGAAATAAGCAATCAATATTCTGTGGTCTAGCCTTTTCCCAACTATGTTGAGTCAGCTTCCAGTCTTTTAGGGGCATGAGGAACAGGGTGTAAAGTTCACTCATCCACCATAGAAAAGGGAGGATCCTCCAAACAGACGGGTGTTATGTCTGGCGGGCAACTAATAGGTAATAGGTAATAGGTAAAACGGGCTGGTATCCGCAACTCCACGTCAAAGCGCGTATTTTGCGTACGGGTGGGAAAATAGATTATTCGATCCACCCCAGCTCCTCAAAGAAGGCCAGCAACGCCTTGGTGTCACTGACAATCTCACGTAGGGTACCTGGGTTACCGAAGTACTTTGCCCTGTAATCGGCGACCACCGGGCAGTTTAACAGCACATGAGCTGCCGTCTCGTCGTCCTCCATGCAGGCTCTGCACAGCGGACTGTCTGTGACTCCTATGACATAGAGGTGTTTATTAAATGACCCGTGGCCAGTTACAGCTGCTGTGACTGTGCGCAGCTGTTGTTTCGATAGTCGGAGAACCTTTTTCGTGAGGCGGCCATCGATTGTAGGGAGTGCCTCCTTGGCTTGCCTACACTCACCGTGGTCCGACCATAGTTTGTGATGTTGGTCCCTGGTTCGTTTCCTTACCAGAGTGCGTAGGTACCCGAAGGGGAGTGGCGCGATGGGTTCAGGTCCCACTGGTGCCATGCTCGACCCCCTTCTGGCAAGTTCGTCAGCTGCGTCGTTGCCCCGCGAACCGCTGTGTCCTTTGATCCATTGAATGGTTATATTATTGAGGCTACCCACCTGATTAAGGCGCTGGTGGCACTCGTATATCAGCCCGGAGTCAACAGTGTGACTGTTTAGCGCTTGCAGAACAGCCATACTGTCCGAGAGTATGCGTATCGAATGGTCCTTAACTTCCCTGGCCATGATGGCTGAAGCGGCAAGAGATATACCCATGCATTCTGCCTGGAACACTGTGTTATGGACTCCCAATGGCGTGGCTATGTGTATGTTGAAGTCCTCCGAGAAGATTCCAGCACCTGTGCCACTACCTGTTTTGGATCCATCGGTGAAGATCCGCAGCTCTGTGGGGCGCAAACCCTCGCATCGGCTATCTTCGTGAAGTTGGATCTTGTATTTTTTATCAAAGATAAATTGTTTAGGTACCCGGTCATTAATGGCTTTCGTAATAGGGAACTCATTATTGAACCCCTCAAGCAGCTCGGTGTGTCGTGTTTTTCTCTTACCCCAGAGGTTAATTGTATTAAGGCGCACCGCCGCCATTGTCGCTTCCTGTTGTATAAACAGGTGAAGCGGGGGCAGTCCCAGCATCGCTTCGATTGCTGCGGTCGGAGTAGTCCTCATGCAGCCCGTGGTTGCCACACAGGCTAGCCGTTGCATGCGCTGTAGTTTGTTGGAAGTTGTAACCAGCTGAGTGCGGGGCCACCAGACCACGGCCCCGTAGGCGATCATGGGGCGGACCACTGCTGTGTACAGCCACAGTATGATTTTGGGGGATAGGCCCCACTTCTTACCTATAATTTTCCTGCACTGCCAGAAGGTGATGCAGGCCCTGTTTAGCTTGTTGTCCACATGACTACTCCAGTTTAACTTACTGTCTAGAATGACCCCGAGGTACTTGACCTCGTTGGCCAACTGAAGTTCTGTATCAAACAGTTTGGGTAGGCGGAAAGGGCCTAATGCTCGTTTTTGGGTAAACATGACTAGTTCAGTTTTAGTGGGGTTCACTGATAGTTCAAATTCCCTGCACCAACTTTCTACGATGCGTAGTGTTTGCTGAGTGAGGTTACAGATCGTTCCCGTCACCTTCCCCGATACAAGGATTACGATGTCATCTGCATACCCTAATGTGTAATAGCGGTTAGCGTTGAGTTTAGTAATGAGGTCATTGATTACCAGATTCCATAGAAGGGGGGACAGAACCCCTCCCTGGGGGCAGCCTCTGGCTATCATAGCCAACTGCCGCTCATCCTCAAGGCGAACCACTCGTTTGCTTAACATGTTTGTAATCCAGTCCGTTAGTACCTGTTCTACTCCATGTCTGGAGAGGGCGCTGCTGATGCTGGAGAAGTTGGTTTTGTCGAAGGCTCCCTCGATGTCTATGAAAGTGCCCAGGCAGGTGCCTTTTTGATGAATTGCGTCCTCTATCTGGCTGACCACTAGGTGGAGAGCAGATTCGGTCGACTTACCTGAACTGTAAGCATGTTGATTACCATGTAACGGTATAGTTTTTAACGCGCCGTCCCTCAGCTCCCTGGCGGACAACTGCCCGTAAGTTGATTTCGGATAGTCTTATCTATGTTTTTCGCTCGGTAAACTCTAACTGCGCGAAGCAGGAATTGTGTGACGTCATGTCTTTACTGCGTAGTTCGTATGTCGCGGTGTAACCGCTACAGTCTAACCTGATGCAGCTGAATACCAGTATTTTTACATGAGGTGACTGCCTATCTGAGCTCCACAACCCAGAAACTGGGTAATACGATACCCCGTGGTAAGACCCGGTTGTCAGACTTTCGGGCTTCTGACGACCCGTAACAACTGCCAAAGATCCACGAATGACAGCCGAGACCAACGTATAAAGGTGCTTTCCGAGGCACGGAGGGGTCTCGGTATGTAAAGAAGGTCGCCCATCCATGGACCAACCCCGGCAAGCGTCACTTAACCTGATGGATCGACCCGTCTGGCTATTATTACTTAGCCACGAGCTCCTCATTCACAGCACTGTTTATAGCAATGGGATAAATTAAATATGTAAAAACCAAATCTTGTAATTCTATTATTGATTTGTTCTATTAGATAAAACTTTAAGTATTCTATATAAATGCTTTTTATTTGAGAATGTATGTAATGAGTGAACAACAGATGGCAGTTTCCCGGCTCCTCATGAGATCCCGCTGTCCCTCGCAGCTTGCTACCTCGGCACTCCCGATACACCCTCCCCAGAGTTTCCCAATCAGTGACAGTCACTTATTGAATTTTGTTGTGCTCACAACTTTCAATAATTCCAACCTTTCCGTTACAAACTTTATCAATTTCCTTAACTGCGAACATTATCTTGGTTGGACGAAATTCGCACAACTTGTTGTACAACTTGTACAACTCGTACAACTCGCACAACTCGTGCTACTTTAAACATTCGCGAGAACAGACTTTAAAGATGGACCAAATTATGTTTCGAGTATTTTTGGAAGTTGAAAACTTAATTAAAATCGGACGGCTTCAATATTTTTGCGAGTTAATCGACTTTGAAGTCACTGCGATTGTTTTTGCGTGATTTCAGGTTGTTATCTTGTCTGGCCATTCATTTATTTCAGTACAACTTATATTTGTACAGTGCTGTAATAGGTAGGTAGGTACACTTTGGAAATATAATGAGGTTTGAAAGCGATAATAGAGCAGTGGTAGCCCAGTGGTAACCAGTGAAGTTGTAGGTCGTGGGTTTGAGCACAAGCAGGCGCTTTACTTTGTGTAAATAATTTCATCACCACTGCTCTCAAAACGGTGAAGGAAAACATCGTGAGGAAACCGGCATGTCTTAGAACTAAAAATTCGAAGTCGTGTGACATCTACCAATCCACACTGCACCCGCGTGGTAGATTACAGCCCACTCCCCTCTCACAGAGAGGAGGCCTGTGTCCCAGCAGTGGGACCATTATAATATGCTGATTATGTTATTATGCTATGAAAGCGATAAGAGATTATATTTTGAAACAAAATAGAAAACAAACAATGCATCAACAGTTCAACATTTATAGATAGAGATAGACAAATATTTTATGCTAAAATTCCAGCTTCTAACGTATTCATTATTTACAAAACAACGCATCATTCATGTCGAAAGATTCTAATTATATTATACAAAAGACTTCTTGCTTCAACTAAGTTTTCAAAGTAAGGTACAAATCACTTAACAAGCAGATTGCTATGTCAAATAAACACTTCACCCACCGAAACCTTCAGCTCTAAGCTCTAAAGTGATATGTTCAATAGCTTCCCGATTTCGTTCACGAAGTGATCCCACTCCCAGTAGTGGGCAGTGGGTTCCGTCGCCGGGTGGACGGCAAAAATAAACACTTACTTGTTAAAGAAACGCTGACTGTACGTGACCGGGGGCTTTTAGAACACACGATTTTAATTTCATTTTAATGTGTCGGATTGGAGTCGTAACGGAAGTAGAATATAAATATAGACAGTTTGGAAAGTAGGCCTATTTGTTGAAATAATTGTCTACGCTCCATTATTAAAAAGATCGCGGCGACCACTCGTCTCGACACGGCACCCGCAACTGACAGCACCGCGACAATCACTTTGGGGTCTCGTCAATGAGTGCGTCTGTGTGAGTGAGCCGTTTCGAACATTCACTACGTGTTTCTGTACTGTTCATATTTATACTGTGACGGAAGTGTATTTTCGTCGAAATATTTTCCAATCTAATTTCAATGATGCATTAACGATACAATTTCTAATTTAAATAATTTATGGTGTTTTAATACATAATATAAATAGGTAGCCCGTATCTTCACGGTATTGCCATTTAGTTTTATTATATTACCTTGACATGATCACACACACCAACTGCCCTGCTATTTTCATCTTCTAACACAAAACTCACAAACACTGACCACAACAGCAACTAAATGAATTTAATCATCATCATCATCATCAGCCTATTAATGTTCCCACTGCTGGGACACAGGCTTCCTCTCTGTGAGAGGGAGTGGGCCGTAATCTACCACGCGGGCCCAGTGCGGGTTGGTAGATGTCACATGCCTTCGAATATTTGGTTCTAAGACATGCCGGTTTTCTCACGATGGTTTCCTTCACCGTTCTGAGAGCAGTGGTGATGAAATTATTTACACAAAGTAAAGCGCCTGCTTTGGGTTCGAACCCACGACCTACAACTCGTAAGTCGGGGCCGTTACCACTGGGCCACAACTGCTCACTGCTCAATGAATTTAATAGATCAAACAAAAATGATAACAACAATTTAAAAAAAAAACTGTATATGGTCAAGTCCAATATTTGTGAATACCTAATGTCCATATTAGACTCGCCCAACCGCTGTTTCTACATTTCATCCGTGGTGTAAAATGGCGGCGCCTCATCGCAACAGGTGATCAGTTCCTGCTGTGGTGCTTATTTACGATACTAGTTCCATAAGCAATCTATACTTTAGTTCATTATCAAGCCCAAATAGTTATTTGGAAAGTCGTGTAGACAGTTGTTTATTTCGAATGTAAGTAGTATTCATGTAGAAAATAATTATAATAAGTACTTTTACGTTATAACACAAGCCAGTAAGAAGCTTTCCCAATACTATTGAA
The DNA here is from genome assembly GCA_948150665.1 of Conistra vaccinii. NCBI lineage: Eukaryota > Metazoa > Arthropoda > Insecta > Lepidoptera > Noctuidae > Conistra > Conistra vaccinii. The sequence continues at coordinate 23,439,095 of OX411327.1, forward strand.
GTACACAAAAAATATAACCAAATAACATTTCGCGTCTCTTGTTTCAACAACAATCAAACGAAGCAGAATATTAAAATAAAACGAACTTGACGAAATAATGTTTTATTTTCAACAAAAAATTAAACATTATTTCGACATGTTCGTTTATAATTTCCAAGAAAAAAACTTAATATCACAGTTAAAATTAATTTATATTTCTTAGAACACTATTAAAACTCAGTTTTTATTAACATTATTAATATGAGAGAGAGTAATAAAATCGGATGGTCTAAATGAGTTTGCACACTAAAGTGTGAAATCGCTGCGTCAAGCGAACGCCACGCGCCTCTACTGACTTATTGCTATTAAATTGAACACACTACTTTTTGGAAAATTCCTAACATTTCCACTTATTTCCACTTGTATTCCGACATTATTTGCTGAAAGTTCTGCGACCACTACCTACAAATTGGCTGTTTATGACACTTTTTACCTAGGACTAGTTCATGCTGACTTGGGCTTGAAAGGAAGTCTTGTTAAGGGCTGTGTATTTTCTTTTTCATGTTAGCATTTTTCCGACGAATTGAATTGACTGTGTCCGTTTTGCTGAAACTGATATTTGGCGTTCTAACAAGTGAAAGTCAAGGTTATTGGAGAATAGTGCCATTTGCTGACTAGCTCTTGAATTATATAAGTCAATTTATTCATTTCTCTATGGCTAGACTATGTTTAAGCATAAGTACAGAAAAGTTAAATTATTATTTGATTGACTGTGTGTGATACTAATGATTATTTTGTATTTTCAGGGTGCTCCTCATTACTAGCCCACAAATAGCTTGCTAGAGTAGTCTGACAATACCAAAAACTCTGGTGCAAATATGGTCTGAAATCTTCTTAACAATTTATTTCCCTTCTGAAATAGAAATATAATTATGAAATATTGTAACAATATTGATAAAAACAATAGTTTTATTATAATTAGTTTCTTTGTTCAAAAACAAATAGTTTAGCTAAAGACGTAATATTATAAGTACATAATACCTACCTACCGAATCAATCTGCCTAGAGTGCCTTTTACCTGTGTCAGGGTCGGCTTCCAGTCTAACCGGATGCAACCGAATACCAGTATTTTACATGGAGTGACTGCCTATCTGACCTCTACAGCCCAGTTACTGGGTAACACGATACCCCTTGGTAAGACTGGTCGTCAGACTTCTGGGCGTAACGACTGTCAAAGCTTTACGAATAACAGCCAGGACCAACGACTAATCGTGCTTTCCGAGACACGGAGGGGTCTCGAAATGTAATGAATGGTCACCCATCCATGAATTGACCGTGGCAAGCGTAGCATAACCTTCGATCGACCCGCGCGACTGTTATCATTTACCCTCTTAGAGTACCTCGGCTGTTATCATTTAGCCCTCCTAGAGTACCTCGGCTGTTATCATTTACCCCTCCTAGAGTACCTCGGCTGTTATAATTTACCCCTACTAGAGTACCTCGGCTGTTATCATTTACCCCTCCTAGAGTACCTCGGCTGTTATAATTTACCCCTCCTAGAGTACCTCGGCTGTTATCATTTACCCCTCCTAGAGTACCTCGGCTGTTATCATTTAGCCCTCCTAGAGTACCTCGGCTGTTATCATTTACGCCTCCTAGAGTACCTCGGTTGTTATCATTTAGCCCTCCTAGAGTACCTCGGATGTTATCATTTACCCCTCCTAGATTCGGTTGTTATCATTTAGCCTCCCTAGAGTACCTCGGCTGTTATCATTAACCCCTCCGTGATGTTTACCTTTACAAACTTATGCAGGTACCCCACAACTGATCGATGGCATCTAAAAAAACAAAGACAAGAATTGGAAAGAACCAAACTGTTAATGTCATCATAAAATGAAGCGCAGAAGGCCAGCTTCTAACAACTCCTGATCGCCTTTCCTCTTCTCGTGAGGTCAATTCATAGAACGCTATAAATAAAATCAGTTTGGATGAGATTTCAATTTCAAATAACCTTTATTAGCAATCTTAAAAACTAGCTTTACAATTATTTATTTAAATTAAAGGTTTGTACATCAGAATTCTCCAGAAAACCAGTCTGGAGAATTTTGATGTATAAACCTATAGTTTAAATAAATAATTGTAAATTAGTTCTATATAGCATAGGCCTCCCCCAGACTTTTCCATAGCTCACGATCGTGAGTTTTTCACCTCCATGTCCCTCCCGCAGTAGGTCTCAAAACGTCTATTGGATGAGAATGATGAGATAGTTTAATTTAAAAACTTTTTACAAAAAAAGAACAACCGACTTCCAAAAAAGACACTACAAAGTCAAAAATAACTTTAATTTCGGAAGTCGGTGCATTTGGTTTTGAACTTTCGTTTTTTGCCACCGACTTCCGAAATTAAAGTTATTTTTGACTTTGTAGTGTCTTTTTTGGAAGTCGGTTGTACTTTTTTTGTAAAAAGTTTTTATTTTGCACTTTTTAGTTGTGGTACCTATTCCATACAAATTCAAATACCACTAACCTGCTATATAAATAACAGTGATTGGAAGTATCATTATATCATCCATATAAACTAAGTGGGAAAAATACGTATTATTGAAGCTAACTCAAAAACTATCCAAGTAAAGTTAATAAAATTTATATGGGACCACCTCGGGAGCATACCCTTTCAAACAAAAAAACAATTTTCAAAATCGGTCCACAATTGTCGGAGATATCGCGTAACAAACATACCAAAAAAAAAAAAAAAAAAAAAAAAAAAAAACATACAGACGAATTGAGAACCTCCTCCTTTTGGAAGTCGGTTAAAAACAAGATTTTTTTCGAACTTATGAAGCAATGGACTAGCAATCTGTTTCAATTCATTTCTATTTATTATTGATCGTGCAAGGAGAATATTGTCAAATTCATCGCGCTATCACCAGTCAAACAAATTGGTAAATGAAGATCACCGTTGTTTTTTTTTTCTTTTGTCTGTATATATTAATTATTCTTTAATTATTTTCTTTCTGTGAATTTGTCAATAACATTTATTACCGTAACCTGTCACGAAGTTCTTTTATTCGCTTTTTATAATGCCCACACGTAGATAAACCATGAACGCCACGGCATTGAACCTTCTGATTCATTAATTTTCAATGTTTTCCTGCGTAGTCGAGACTTCACATACATAAACGTAGTTTACGACAAGTTGGTTCCGTACACTTTTTATTAGTGTTTACCTTCATGAGACAATAAAACAAAGTTTTTACATAATTTATTGGGCCTCCAGCTTCGGGAAAACACACCAGAAATTGTTCGCACAAATGTTTTTTGTAAGTTTATATTTTCAAGTATTCGGTTATTATTTTTGTAAGAGTGATTGGACATTTCTTGATGAAAGCAGTTTTCTTTTACGTCTGTTTTGGATGTGTAACAAAATATAAATCTAAAAAGATCGAAATAATCAAATGTGTGGGAGTGATTATTCCGTGAAAAGCGACGGAAGTGGGGGAAGCGCGCGCTATTTGATTTGACCAATGAGCGCGTGCGGTGCTAGAGTTGGCCGTCAGAAACGACCTTGAAGAGGCCCCGCCCCTTTAATGTTGCTTATTACCAAGGTGAGGTGTCAGACGGGCAATTTCCGTAATTTTTAAGAACATTCGCATCTCATTCGCAATCTGTCAAAAACACAATCTATTTACCAACATTTTTGACAAGTTTGACAGATTGCGACATAAATGTGAACGTTGAGAATTGGCCATCAGATATTACACATCATATGCGACTACTATAAGGCTCGCTCGATTTTTTTAAGCAGCGATTTCTTCGTATATGTTGATGCCACCTTAGACAAGTTCTTCTTTTCGTGACTAGCTACTAATATACAGTGTTTGAACCCAGTGATACCATCAAATCTATGCTAAAAACTACGCTTTACTATTTAAATTTGATTGAATTCTTTTACACCAATGAACTACTTAGTTGAAACTTAGAATTACTTGGAAATACTTATACATAGGCAGCTGTATTCAATGTAAATTCGCACCAATATGTTACGGTCTCCGTGACTTCTACAGTTATCTTCAAGAGACCGCTAAGTTTGCTAGGCAGACAACATTTTCAAAGATTAGGGAGAGCGCTCGGTTTCAAAGTCGAAGGGAATGGTAAAGTTCTTGAATAGAGAGACTAATTTAAATAATGTAAATAGGTATACAACTATACATATATTATTAATAACTTTGTCTGTCTAAAGTTTGTCTGGCTAGGGCTAGAAACTTCGTGGGCCGAGGATTGGCTACCCTTGCCAAGCTGTAGGTGTCGTAAATGAGCATTATTATTCTTTTGATTACATCTATTATAGGTAAGCATAGCAACTTAATTTCTTTTAAAAGTTTTATTTTTCGAAGGTATGGTATTCATTCCCAGCTCGTGGCTAAGTAATAACAAGCCGCACGGATCGATCCATCAGGTTAAGCTACGCTTGCCGAGGTTGGTCAGTGGATGGGTGACCATCTTCACATACCGAGACTCCTCCGTGCCTCGGAAAGCACGTTAAGCCGTTGGTCCCGGCTGTCATTTGTGGATCTTTGACAGTCGTTACGAGTCGTCAGAAGCCCGAAAGTCTGACACCAGTCTTACCAAGGGGTATCGTAAATCGTATTACCCAGTAACTGGGTTGTGGAGGTCAGATAGGCAGTCGCTCCATGTAAAATACTGGTATTCAGCTGCAACCGGTAAGACTGGAAGCCGACCCCAAGACAGTTGGGAAAAAGGCTAGGAAGATTGAGATTGATTGGTATTCATTCCCAGCATGGAATATTTAACAATTACACACATAATATAACACCTCTAATCCCCGAAGGGTCAAGCAGAAGTATACATATAGTACACCCACATTTCGCCAGTTATGTTTAAGTCCCATGTAATAGGGGGCGAGCCTATTGCCAGCAACCGGACACAAATCCAGACTCCGGGCTGCTACTGAGAAATTCCTGAGAGAAAATGCCAATAATACTTGCTCGACCTGGGAATCGAAGCCAAGACCTCATGATCAGCAGTAGCGCTTGCGACCACTAGACCAACGCGGCAGTCTGAATATTTACTGAATAATATAAATAATAATTAAGTATGAAGTCATGAACCCTCTAAGTATACAGACATGAAAGTTCAAACACTTTCACCCCTTTTATTTAACTTTCTGAGAAAAGGCCGTGATTCAAATAAAATTCATATAAATAAAGAACGTCTCATTCACAGGTAATATAAAGGAGGCTGTGCTGCGAAATATGAGACATTTTTTTCTACCTTAGTTACTCCGAAAAGAGATCAATGAATGAAACATTTTCACAAAGAATTTAACCGAAGATTCGGCAGGATCGCTACTAAGAAACAGGGATGGCGAAGAAATTATAAATATCCGAAAAAACAGATATAAGAAAGTACCTGCTTATGTTACTCTTAGCGCTAGTGCTGAGCATGAGGTCCTGGGTTTAATTCCTACGTCGAGTAAAGTGTTATTTAGTTTTTTTGTCTGGAATCTCTCTGTAGCAGCCCGGAGTATGGATTTGTGCCCGTTGATGGCTCGCCCCCTCTTACATGGGACTTAAACATAACTGGCGAAATGTGGGTGTAGGTACTATAGGTACACCGCTGCCCAACCCTACGGGAAAACAAAGCGTGATGTTATTGTTGCTGATGCTAATGTTATTTTTATATTTTTTTATTCAATATGCTTGTCTTAATCCCCAAAATGTTTAAGCTATTCTGTTTGCACTTGAAGTACCGACAATGAATGCGAAAAAACTTAACACTCATAAAACGAATCATAAAAGTTATGTGCATCTACTTCAATTATACATACCAACTAACAAAAATATATGACTTCCCACGACTTGAACATGCACAATCTTCTGCCGAATCCTCTACGTTCGTATCTCTTTCAGTCGATTAGCGACCAACTTAAAGTTGCCAAGTTATAACTGTGGTCAGAACATACATAACTACGGTATTTAATCAAGATCATTCGTTAAAGTGCTGGATATAAAAATATTACAAAGAAATGTTATAAATAAAGAGAGGACAAAACCTTTTCAAATCGCACCTTGCACAAAAGAAAAAAATTGTGATTTCAATTTTCCTTTTCGGATATATCCGCCGCGGTTATCTCGGACACCGGCCTGTCCCGATACCTACCAACCCTGGTATCGACTTAAGGCCGTATTTTATTTTTATTTATGGCCCGGCCCGCCGGCCTCTGGCCTTCGACAATTAATCAACTCTGTGCCGACCGCCTAATGCCTGTTTTCCTTTGCCTAATGACCTAGGCGCAGATTCATGACTGATGCGGTATCAGTATCAACTTAATTGCGCTTCAATATTTATTGAAGAGCCCGAATGTCTGTTTGTTTGATTTTTTTGTAAATTGTGTACTATTTTGTGCCTAGTCTTTTTGCGCTGCTATTTATAGCTGGTTCAGTAAGTAAATATTACTCCAAGGGGTCAGCAAGGTTATATTTCGCAGATGAATTGTCGAATCCGCTGTTTTACATAATCGCTAGCTGTTTTCCAAATCAGCTCTGTTATGTAAAACAGCTGAACGCCAATGCATTACGTTTAACAAAACAGCTGCTACCGACGTTTAGAAGTAATGCAGAATGGCAGGGCTGTCACAACAAGCGTTTAGTGTGGCTTTTATAAGTAACTAAGCCAGGGTACCCTGACCAATTGGTTTAGGTTAAGTTAGACTGTGACCAACCGCGCTACTTCCAAGTTGGTCGCAATTACTTGGCTATTTAGTATTTTTAGGACTGACTTTCAAAAATTCAAAATCATATATTTGCATAAATATGGTACAGAAGGTTGATAAAACACACAAAATTGTTCTCTTATTCTGCCTTTAATTTCGGCGTGCAAATATAAATTAAAGTTACATATCTTATTTAAAGTAATTGGTCATAATCATGCAGTCATTAAATTCTTTTTTCATAAAACTCTGAAACTTTATATTATGTTTACTTGGGGGTTATTTTCACTCATATTACTCGTTTTATTTAATTCTGTTTCGGACGCTATTCTTGTTATTATGACACACAGATCCACGAGCGAATGAATTTTGAACTCAAATCTATAATTTCCGTTTTAGTTTTACCTAACCTCTAATCGCTGACACGCTGCATTTATAAATTCTAAAGCAAATTCTTTCACAACACTTATAACATAACGCCTTGTTTGCTCAAAGGGTTGGGTAGAGGTGTACTTGTAGCAGGTATTCCCACATTTCGCCAGTTCTGTTTTAAGTCCCTTGTAAGGGAGAGCCTATTGCCGTCAACCGGGCACAATTCAGACTCCGGGCTGCTACTGAGAAATTCCAGGTAGGAAAACCCAATAACACTCGAACCCAGGACCTCATGCTCAGCAGTAGCGCTTGTGACCACTAGACCAACGAAGCAATCAAATTCTTTCATGTTAAAAACTTTTTTCAAAAAAAATTAAAACCGACTTCCAAAAAAAACCACTACAAAGTGTCGGTGTCTTTGTTTTTTAATTTTCGTTTTTTGCCACCGACTTCCGAAATTAAAGTTATTTTTCACTTTGTAGTGGTTTTTTTTGGAAGTCGGTTTTAATTTTTTTTGTAAAAAGTTTTAATTTTTCACTTTTTAGTTGTGGTACCTACCCCACACAATATCCAATACCACTAACTGCAATAAATAACAGTGACAGGAAGTTATCATCATATCGTCCATATAAACTAAGTGGGAAAAATATGTATTATTGAAGCTAACTCAAAAACTATCTAAGCAAAGTCAATAAAATTTATATGGGACCACCTCGGGAGCTTACCCTTTCAAACAAAAAAAATATTTTCAAAATCGGTCCACAATTGGCGGATATATCGGTGAACATACATAAAAAAAAAAAAAAAAAAAACATACATAAAGTCGAACATAGAACCTCCTCCTTTTTGGAAGTCGGTTAAAAATAATACAATTATGAACATGGTAACTTATCTGAACGCATGGTGATTATTCCGAACACAAATCTTGAATTGTGGCAAGTTCAACAGTAATCGTTGGAGGATGATTCAAAGATAGGTAATACACAAAATAGTGAAGTGAAGTAGGGTGTTCAACTAGTTTCAGATTATAATCTTGTTTTTATCCGCAAGTCCGCTAAGTGCTTTATAGTCGGAGATAACAATGATTTAGAGAATATTATTTATAACCGTTATCTGTTGGACATTTTATGAGTTATTTGTTTGTTCTAATAGTTAAGGGCTTGGTTTAAGGAGAATCACTAAAGACACAAAATTCAACACTACAGCACAAGCTCAGTTGATCACCATGTGATTTCATAACAATTCAACACCATAAAAATACTGAAATACAATTAGAATTAGAAGAATTTGACTACCCTGTTCAGTGTTCGTGGCTCGAACACTTGAACAAATGCTGTACAAAGTTAGTTCTGCAGCCACCCGACGTGTTGCTTTGAGAGCCGGTCGTTAAAGAACGTAATTATTTCCTTTTTTCTTTGAACTTGTTCAGTCCTTTTAATTGTCAAAGTTTAGTGGAAAGTGTAATAAATTGCTGATGAATAACTTTATCTTTTGTGTCCTTACTATCTTTTGTCAATTTGTTTGGCGAGGCGATTAATTTAAAAAAAGTTTAGTTAAAGTCTGGTTCATTAGGGTGTCTGAGTTAGTTAACACTAACAACTGTTTCAAAGTGATTGAGAAGAAGGGATTTGTTGGAAACTACTTGTTCCGTGTCAGTGACTAGGCCCACTTATGCGCACTACACATCACTAAGGGCGAATTTTCCAATAAAAGTGAACGCGATCAATCCATCTTAACCGCGTTCAAGAGCTGTCAGTGTCATCATTGCTATGGAAATATTGAAACTGACATGGTCTTAAACATGGTTCAGATAGGCTGATCGCGTTCCTAGTTCAGTTTCATTTGTGAAATTTGCTCTAAATGCATTTAGCGCTAAACGAATTTACAACATCGTTTTATTTCTGTCAATCTTTTGAAGGTGCATATTAAAAATAATCAGCCTATAATGTTCCCACTGCTGGGTCACAGGCCTCCTTTTTCCGTGAGGGAGTAGGCCGTATTCCACCACGCGGGTCCAATGCGGGTTGGTGGATGGCACATGTCTTCGAATTTTTTGATCTAGAATAATGCCGGTTTCCCCACGATGTTTTGTTTTCACCGTTTTGAGAGTAGTGGTGATGAAATAATTTACACAAAGTAAAGTGCCTGCTTGGGTTCTAACCCTCGACCCACTACTAGTTAGTGGCGTGGCGACCGTCACCACTGGGCCACCAAAGCTCTTTTTTTATTTCTTTTGTAGGTGACAGAGACCGAATGGTATTAACGCTCTGCAGACAGGCGCGACGCGACACCAGTAGAACAATTTCCGTGAAGTTTTCATAGAAATTGTTCCACCAGAGTCGTGTCGCGCCGTCTGCGGGAGCCTTTTAATGCATTTAGTGATTTGTGGTGTAAGTGGGCTTTAATCTGTTTCCTTAAAATATTATTTTACTAACTTCGTTCTTGTATATTTAAAAGAAACCAATGATTATTTCTAATCACCTCTGACAATTTCAAGATACATTGGCATCGTGTCGCCTATCGGTAAAGCGGGCCATACTCGACCAAAAATATCGTGTTTGCCCGTCAAGCTCGACCCTCGGTACTATCTGCAGAGATGTTTGTGCGAGAGGGGGTTGCCAGGTTACACGAGATTCAATGTAGCCAAATTTGGAGCCGAGAGATGTAACAATATAATTGATTTGGCTTTGGCGACTCTGATAGAAAAGGGTGGGATATTATGATGTTTGTGGAGATTATGTAGATTACGAGTAACGAGTGAAGAAATCATATTTAAACGTCAACTGTGTTTTTTAATAGAGAAAAATGAAGTCAGAATAATTTGAAGTATTTCCAGACTAGAACCATTTAAGATGCTTTAATTAAAATGCAATTAAAATACCTATATTTTCCTAGTAACTTTTCCTAATTTCTTATGAAATCTTTGACAGTAACTCAGATAGTTATTGTTGTTGGTATACTGGTTACTATTGATAAAACATCTCATTTCCTCAACATGTTTCAGGCAAGTGTATCAACAAAGCATCCAATAACCCAACATCTTACACAAAGGCTGCACCGTATGAACGAAACAATAGGTTCATCTCAACACAAGTCGCCCGTCCAAACACACAGGCTTGTAGCACACAGTGAGTAAACGTCAAAGCTATACATCTTTGTATAGCGCCGCCTGACGCCCTGGACAACGAACCTGAAGCGGCCCGTAACGAATTGTTTTCTATGCAGGCTCTGGCGCCCGGCGTCGGGTACATTGTCTATCTTCGGGCCCTAAAATTGAACTGAAATATTGGACCGAAATACGATATTGTGAATTTGTAAGGCGTGGCATACGAGCGTGTGCGACTACGAATAATATCGAATCTAGAACCTCGACCACTACGAGATGAACCAATTCTTGACGCTCAATTTCAGTAAATGGAATGATGGTTTTCACGTCCCAATAACTCAGTATCTTACCGGTACGTGGTGTACATAACATACATACATAATTAGCCTATTAATGTTCCCACTGCTGGGATACAGGCCTTTTCTCTGTGAGAGGGAGTGGGCTGTAACCTACCACGCGGGTCCAGTGTGGGTTGGTAGATGTCACATGTCTTTGAATGTTTGGTTCTAAGACATGCCGGTTTCCTCACGATGTTTACGTTGAACGTTTTATGTTGTACGTGGTGTACTTGTAACAATTTGTGGCCTTATTAACCGACTTCAAAAAAGGAAGAGTTTATTCTGGCACATCAACGTTATGCCCAGTTTTCTTCTTCTGTTCGTGTGGTTAGTGGCTAACCTGATGTCAGAGTTTTAAAGCCGCATAAGCCTCTGACTTGGCTTAATATGCTGTCGAGAAATATCTCTCAGACATAAAGTTTCATCACAATGTTTTCCTTCACCGTTTTTGAAGCAAGTGATAATTAAGTATGCACCTCTGACTTTTCGAAGTCATGTGCGTACATGACTTCGAAAAGTCAGAGGTGCGTTGTCTTCGAACTCGAGACCTATGACTTGACAGTCAGACGGACACCACAGTACCTAATAGCACTAATTTAAATATGACAAACATTCGACAATATAAAAGGTATTACTTTCAACTTGTACATCGGTATCCCCCACCAACACTTACATCTATTCTCAAATAACCATTCAAGAGCTCATAAAGGGCAGTTCGCTTCACAACTTAATATGTATATTTTAATATCCCAATTACCTCAATATTAAGTCTGCGAGCGCCGCCATCTATATCTGAATTATTAATTTCAATTTTTCCTCGAGAACTTGGCTCACTTATTACAGTCTCGGCTTGTATTTCTTCCGTCCCCTGAGGGATATTAACTTTGACCTGACGAATGGAGTTTTGACACTTTTTCGTGCCACAAAAGTAGGGTAGTTTATACGTGATACTTTAGTAATGAAGATGGAAATTGAACAAATGTTAACTTGTGGAAGCCATTTTCTTATCTAACTTTGGACTTGTTTTCCCCGAGGGACGGTGGACGTCTGAATCGTTTGAATGTGGATCGTTGTTGGGACATCGTTCAAATAGGTTTTATTTTTAAGTGACCACGACATGAATTGGACATGAACTCAATTGAAATTTTTCAATAAGTCTTCTACATATCGATATATAATTAATAAGCGCATCATTAAGAATGAATGAACCGATTTTGCTATTTTTTATTTACAATGTTCGTAATAGTCCGATTTCGTTTTCATGGAAAGATTTTTTTTTTTAAGGTTCACAGAATAATTTTCAAATTAGAGAAAAACTGAGATCCTTTTTTCTATTGGACATTTGTATGAATATGGTTTGGACAGCAAAACGTCTGGCGGGTAGTGCAGAATATTTATGTCAGTAGATTTGATAACTCAATAATCATTCAAGCTACTCATGACAAGGGAAAAAGTGAAATTTTCAGGTTCTGTAAGAAAAATGAATACTTTAAAATAATCAAAAAACTAAAAATCTGTGATTTCAACTACAATAATATCAAATGCATTTCTTAACTAAGGAATTAGTTGCATATGAACGTATAGTTAACGTGGTGCCGATAAAATTAATTCAGCCGATGCCAATAATGGCAACAGCGGTGTCTCCGGGTCTCCGGCTGATCCTCGCCTCGAGTGGGCTTGTTGTAAAGTATTCGATACCAGGGTGTGGGCCCAGTGGTAGCGGAAAGCACAGTTACCTACTTAAAAAAACTCATAAATTAATTAATTCACTGACAGACAACGCACAGCATCAGCCTGTGGGTCTAGAAACGTGAAATTTTATACATAATCATAATCATAATCATAATCATTTATTTATTTGCGAATATGGGTACAAAAGAAAAGGTGTTATACAAACAATAGTGTCCATTAGCCATATCCTACCTTAAGGCATGCAAATTTACAAATACACAGGTATCTATGAAACTAGAATTAAACAATAAAAATATATTAATTAAAATATCGTATGGAGTAACATTACTTACATAAGTTTGTCCTGTAAATATTCAGTGACAGAGTAATATGGTTTTTTTTAGTAGCAATGTTTTTATATTATTTTTAAATATATTTATATTACTTATCTCCAGAAGTGAATTTGGTAAATGGTTATATATGCGTGGCGCCATGCATAATATACTTTTATTTAATAACGCTGTTTTATTGCTTGGTAAACATACATGGAATTTGTATCTTTTGCTTTGTAACTTATTAAAGTAGTTTGTATTTTTCCTAACGAACATTATAACCTCTAATATATAAATACATGGTAACGTGAGAATATTCAATTTTAAAAATGATGGTCTGCAGCTGTCAGTTACTTTTATACTGGTTATTGCTCGTATGCATTTTTTTTGGGCTTTAAATACCGCTTCCTTGTTAGTAGAATTACCCCAAAAAATAACACAAAACTTTAGAATAGGTGCAACATAGCCGTTGTAGGCTGTTATGACTGTGGATGTACTGACGGTTTGCTTAAGTTTAAACAATGCATAAGAGAAGGTATTCAATTTAGTGCGTAATGTATGGATATGTTCTTTAAAATTCAAATTATTATCTATCTTTATACCTAAAAATCTTGTAACGTCAACTTCTTGGATCTTATTATTTCGGTAATTTATGTTCATATTTGCTATTTTACTTACTCTACTTCTGAATGTCATACAGGATTTGCTTTAACAACGAAGGTGAGCACTATGGATGGATTAAAAAAAAAACATTCCCTAATTGGGTTAAATAGAGGGTGAGAACCCAGGCGGTTTGTATTCATAGAAATATGGTATTTTTAGTTCTTACCATGCTGGGAACGGGAAATTATTTAATTAGTTCTTGGCCAGTTAATTGACTCAGGCGTGACCTTGCGGAAATCCATCATAAAATACAATAGACGATGTATATCTAGTAACTTAATCCGCTTAACCGTTCTTAAAGAGTTAGAGAACCCTGTAAGAAATCGACACGTGTTTCGCCTCTCAACGAGGCATCCTCAGGACGACGATTGACCTGTTGCGAACTCAGACACGAAGTGTTATCAACGCGAGCCGAACGCAAAGAAAGTCTTTGCGTTCGGCTCGCGTTGATAACACTTCGTGTCCGAGTTCGCGAGTTCGAGTCCTGAGGATGCCTCGTTGAGAGGCGAAACACGTGTCGATTTCTTACAGGGTTCTCTAACTCTTTAAGAACGGTTAAGCGGATTAAGTTACTAGATATACATCGTCTATTGTATTTTTTTTAGTTCTTGGCCATTGTGGTTAAAGTTATGACGGCTCGGCAGCACTGAACAGTTTACGGCAGCACGATATTGTAGAGAAGTTGCCAAGAATTGCGCAATTTTAGATGCCCGTGTGTGTAAGTGGTTATGCAAAGGCGTTTTTCTTGAGCTCTTTATATCATGTCACTTGAGTCCATGTTGGTTTCGAAATGATAACAATAAAATATGTTTGTGATTCTATTGAGACATTCTCAACATTTTTCTTCCATGATAACTTTATACTCGTCAATTTCCAGCATTTACAATCTTTGCAGTATGTTTTCGTGTCCAACTATGCCTTACACTAGCTAGAAACACGCTGACTGTTCTACAAGTCAGACAGCATCCTACCATTCGTTCACAAATCGCTCCGCTCCCCGCTCGCGCTGACAGCACACCCAAGGCGAGTGTATAATGTCTCCCTGAAGAGACATTGGCAGCAGCTACAGTACACCACTTCTGCACACGCCAGTAACTGAGCTCATTTGAAGCCGCTCGTTATCTCTCACATAGTTTAACTGCACCAAACTTCCCTTCGTTTTTGAAAGATGAGGAATTTGAATGATGACTACTGAAGCATCATGCGATAATTTGGCAATTAGCGACACTCACTCGCACACACACACACACACCCTCATACACTCACACACACACACCTTCCTAGATATAAGTTGAATTTCTTTTTAAGTACACTCCTACATTATTATTGTATCTAGTTTTAGAAGAGCGGGGTCTCCTAGCACAGGGATTTTTAAACTTAAAGAGAGAGAGAGGCCTCCTGCCTCTATGTAAGATTAAATATTGTAGAAGTTTGTAAAATTAACTAAATAAATTTTATTTCTTCTTTATTCTTGACTACAAATGTTAGAATTTTTCCTGAAGAAATTCATATTCTAATAATTCATTCAAGAAATAAGGCTAAGCAGCTTTGCCTTGTTGGTACGTACATCTTATTTTCGACTGTTTTTGGAGGAGCTTATTCGTCATAATTATGTCATCTGCCAATAAATAAGCTTATTATTATTAGCCTCTTAAAACGTTAATTTACCAACTGCCAACTGTGTACCTGTGTGTGATATAAACAGGAAAAAGAAATTGTCAAAACTCATCAGTCTTATCGTGAAACAAAATATTAAAGTTACTATAGGTACGGTTTTCCGAATATAACACAGGCATCTATAAATAAACACACTATAGGTACATGAAAACCTATTAATAAATGCTTGTCCAAAATGGGAATTAATCCAGCACTTCTTTACTCAACAGCCGGGCCACAAAACATGTTGTAGGTGTAGCGGTTAGACCGCCACATACAAAAACAACGAAGCAAAAAGACATGACGTCACACAATTCCTACATCTCGCAGTTAGAGTTTACTGAGCGAATAACATAGATAAGACTATCCGAAATCAACATATGGGCAGTTGCCCGCCAGACATAACAACCCGTCTGGTTGGAGGATCCTCCCTTTTCTATGGTGGATGAGTGAACTTTACACCATGTTCCTCATACCCCTAAATTGGTGACCCCGAGTATGAACGTCAACGCAGCCTTCGTGCAACTACTTCAGCGTGACGTCATCATCACACAGCCAGCCAGCACCCACGGCTTCAACGGGTATCCTGACCACCAGCATGCAGCGAACGCGCATTCCTGGTCATCACCCTCAACCACAACCCGGCGCTGTACCACATCCGACTCACTGGATGACGACGCACCGCCACCCCGACTCACTGGGGAATCACCGCAGACAGTTCCGACTCACCGTGAACTATGCGGCACCCGGTTCCGACTCACTGGAACCACAGCTGGCACTGTGAAGCATCGCAAGATCCAAGACTCAGCCCACTATCGACCTCCGGTCTCCGGAGGGGAGTGATGTAGCGGTTAGACCGCCACATACAAAAACTACGAAACAAAAAAAAAGACATGACGTCACACAATTCCTACATCTCGCAGTTAGAGTTTACTGAGCGAATAACTTTACACCCTGTTCCTCATACCCCTAAATAGGAACGGAAAATAAAGCCCGAATTCTCTGGAACTAGGTTAAACTTCAAATGCCCAGTAACGGCAGAGTTTCGCCATACTGTAGATGAATTCTTAGAACGATACAACTAAAACCTCTATTCCAATTCATTGGTCCATTCGTAATAAACACCTTGGAACTACCACATAGGTTAAACTCAAGTAAAACAGACGTAACTGTGACCCACATAGGTACCTGGATCCTGGATGGGTAAGGCTTCATATAAAGTCAAGTTTAGCTGACACGTCGCGTTAACAATGTCCTCCTTAAACTCTGAGCTATGAAATGGGAACGAGACTGTAAAATCTGAGGACACGTGAGTCTTTACGTTTACGTGAAGTCGACAAGGATTGCCGTCCTCCTTTCAAAAGTGTAACAAAGGGAATGAGCAACTGCTCCATACAATCATTTCTTAAGTAAACGCTAAAATAACAACAAAAAAATTTAAAAAATGTTTTATTTGGGACATGATAGGAACCATTTTTGTTAGATACTACAATCTTTTTGACATTTACATATTATCTTATATTTGACTAATTTGCCATTTGAATGCTATCCCTATTTATCTAATTCAATATCTATCAATGTGTGATCATAAACGAACCAAAACCCTGACAATGTATTTGTACGCCGGGAACGGCAGAATATTATGAACTTACTTAAAACTATGTAACATCTCTGTAACTACATTCTTACAAATAAATGGACTATTACTATTACAACTTATACACTCGGATTAGTAACAATTTTAGGAACATAAATTTAGTGAGTCATGTACTCGGCGAGGCATTTCATGATGACAATGATTCCGCATGAAATGTCTCAGCACAGGAGCTCTCGGGTCCTCAGCCACGACTTTCAGGATGCTTTTGATACTCCCCGGAATCCTCCTCACAAGCGATGGGCAAACATCCCCGAGGCACTACAGAAACGAGGGAGTTCCAACATCATCCTGAAAACATTGTTATATTGGACGCACAAGGCATTTACCGTCCCCCCAACCCAAAAATAATAGTATATTATGCAACTAATGAATAAAGGACGGATTTAAAGCGAGGGCCATAGATGAATCACGATCAAGTGAAGGATTCTAACGACTGAATCACGACCGTAGGGAGTGATTCATAGAATCCTGAGCGACGCGAGTGATTCATGGCCCTCGATATAAATCCGTTTTATTCAAGAGTTGCATACTATACTTTATACCATGACTACGAGAAAAAGAAAGATTTAAGCGCAAAAAGGACATTTAATAAAAGGTTAACACGTTCAGTGTCGGGAGCCCTCCTGGAGGGTTCACCTACTTGGATATGGGATGTCGGGAGCCCTCGCGGAGGGCTCATTTTAAATGTAGACATTCAGTGTCGGGAGCCCTCCTGGAGGGTTCACCTACTTGGATATGGGATGTCGGGAGCCCTCGCGGAGGGCTCATTTCAAATGTAGACATTCAGGGTCGGGAGCCCTCCTAGAGGGTTCACCCACTTGGATATGGGATGTCGGGAGCCCTCGCGGAGGGCTCATTTTAAATGTAGACATTCAGTGTCGGGAGCCCCCTGGAGGGTTCACTTACTTGGATATGGGATGTCGGGAGCCCTCGCGGAGGGCTCATTTTAAATGTAGACGTTCAGTGTCGGGAGCCCTCCTGGAGGGTTCACCTACTTGGATATGGAATGCCGGGAACCCTCGCGGAGGGCTCATTTTAAATGTAGACGTTCAGTGTCGGGAGCCCTCCTGGAGGGTTCACCTACTTGGGTATGGGATGCCGGGAGCCCTCGTGGACGTTGGAAGTGAAACCTCCCGGAGGTTTCACTTCCAACTACGAATAATAAAAGTCATAGACTTTTATGGCGGAATGATGAGTTATGAGTTCTATGAAAATGGGTAGAGTCGAAAGTGTTAAGGAGGTTGTATAGCATTGAGATAGAGGTCGAATACATTGGTGTGTTCTAAATTCAAACACCAAAATAGTGATTAAAAGAGCTTTTTATTCACTGTTTTCAGTGAATAAAATAAGCTTTTTAGAGGGGGAATGGTTTAAAAAAATATATAAACCGAAAGATAAAAAATGTACTTAACACACTGTGAAAGTTCCCGAGTTTTAATTCGGTAGATATTATGTCTACTACACACATGCCGGCGGCATGGCCGCCGGCTTTTGCCGCGCGGGACGTGCCTCCGGCTTTTGCGCCTTCATTTCCTTTGCGTTTGTTTGTGCGGCTTTGTGCGGCAGTGCTGGGCGCGCCCGGCGGCCAGGCCGGCGGCACTGTGCGTAGTAGCCATTTCAATAAAGTAGTTGCCATTTTTTTTCACTATGCACAAATGCATACCTTCTTCGGGAGACGACTTGGACACTGTGAAAAGTAATAGACTTGTTTCTTATCACATGAGACTTAAATGCAGTTGACAAGAGTATCAACAACATTTCGTTAGTTTAAGTAACCTATCCCTTCGACAAATACAGCTTTGGCCTGTATCATTATGTGAACAGAAAACAACGATCCCAATCGTGTTCCAAAATCCAAGACCCAAGAACTTAACTAGAAAACATTTTGAAAACCGCCATATGTGTCCCCGACACCTAAAAGCATACCTAACTTTCTAATGAGTTTACTTATCGATACTCATTATCATTACCTAATAAAGCCTACCTCCCAATACGGCGCATGACGATATAAAGGGGCAAGAAGTGCTCGCCACGAATTATGAAGCTATTAGCAACCCTTGTATTTAGTTTACGGCTGTAATAACCGGGTAGGGATAGTACAAATGTTTGTATAATAAAAAAATTGTGTAATAATAATAAGTCAAGTAATTTT
The DNA here is from genome assembly GCA_948150665.1 of Conistra vaccinii. Classification (NCBI taxonomy): domain Eukaryota; kingdom Metazoa; phylum Arthropoda; class Insecta; order Lepidoptera; family Noctuidae; genus Conistra; species Conistra vaccinii. Next base: position 23,457,750 of record OX411327.1, read on the forward strand.
CTGATAGGAGATCTCTTTTAGCAATTTATTGTACCCAATTGTATGGTAAAATAAACCAGTTACCTAGAGAATAAAATAGACGACGAATATTTAGTAACCTAATCCGCTTAACTGTTCTTAAAGAGTCATAAAGAACCAAGAAGTAAGAAATCGACACGTGTTTCACCTCTCAACGAGGCAGTCTTAGGATGACGATTGATTTGTTGCGAACCCGGACACGAAGTGTTGCCACGCCAAGCGCCGAACGCAGAGTCAAGCGGAGTCAGCAGTGAAGCGGATTAGATTAGTAAATATACGTCGTACATTTTATTTTATAATGGATTTCCGCAAACTCACGCCTGAGTCAATTAACTAGTTTCCTAGAGGTTAAGTTCCAACAGTTTTTTTTTCTATTCTACATATTTCAATGACGACGAGAGTTTTTTTAAACAACAAGACATCACAATTTACAGATGATATAAAAGTTTGTATTTATACTGCAAGATAATTAAGTAATTTAATAATAACTGCATCTATTTCTGATGTTATCGGTACAAACCCTTATCGATACTTCGATGTATTGCAGAAAAAATAACAGTTCTTAACATGAGCGGACTGAGGTGCGGACGATCGTCACGCGAGCTGACCAGTTCAAACATACAAAGTGTACGATATTCAGAAAGAAAATAAATTTTATTTAGCACAGACTAAAAGGCACACCACACAACATACTGTAAAATCTTACTACAAGTAAAAAGATATTTAAATAAAATCTGTCAAGTGCGAGTCGGACTCGCACACGAAGGGTTCCATACCATGTCGTACAAGATTTAACACTATGAATTTTTGTAATACTTTCGTAAAGGTAACAACAGAGGCGCTATAAAAAAACAAAGATTTGTAAAGAAATTGTCTAATTTTAATGAGAAAATGTTGTTGTGTTAAAATATAGGTGTAGGAGTATATTTCATTTATTTTAAGAGAAAAATATTAAGTTAACTTTATCCAGTAACATGCATTAACTAAAGTCAAAGTTATTTATTTGCTACTAACATAGTATTGGTAGGTATAAATAGGTATATATGGTAGGTAAGCAGGTAGATATGTAGGGTAGGTAGGGTAGGTTAGGTACCTACCTACCCTGGTAAGAAGGGTAGGGTAGGTAGGTAGGGTAGGTAATTATGTAGAAATAGGTAATTAGGAAAGGTAGATGCGCCGTAGATAAGTACTTAGTGCTAACCGTGCGAAGCCAGGCCGGGTAAAGCTAGTTACTTATAAATAATAGGATTTCTCTTGCTACATCAGACTATATTGTACAAAATAGAATGTAAGTAGTACCTACGCCAAATTTTAATTATAACTGTGCGTTTGCACTGGCGAAACATTCACAACAAAACATGTTGGAATCTCTATTTTCTGTCAATTTTTCATACAATGTTTGACAGGAACTAGAGATTTCAACATGTTTTGTCGTGATGTTTCACCAGTGCAAACGCACGGGTCAATACAGGTATTTATTTACGTTATTTTTGATAGTCATACAGAAATCTATTATTTCTTACTTATTATTTTTACACATCCCATCGGACTATGAGAGTGAGGGAAGAGAGAGTGCACTCGTGTCTGCGCACACACTTGTGCACTATAATATCTCCCGCGCCGAAGGCCAGTCTCCGTTGAGATTGGCCGCCATGACCGAATATTTTTACACCAATAATTTTTCTCAATATGAAATTGTATCCACAACGGTAGCTAGGTAACTGAATAGTACACTGTATGTGCCAGCATTCATTTAAATGTTACTGAATATATTGTCTATTGGAGTGTAGTTTTAACACGAGGTACACACATCAACACCGTCTAGGGATACTTTGAAAAAAGTCGATAAAGTTCTTAAACTCAAAAAATACTGGCCGGTTTTAAAATCTTGTGAAGAAAGTTTATTTTGTAGACCTTTTTGGATGATCGAAATTTAAATGATCGAAATAGTATATGCTGCCATGATAGTAGGTACTTACTAATTCCATGTCATTACTCCGACTATTAAATAGTTATCTGTGGAATTTATATCGCATAATATTAGCTTGAAATACAAAATTATTACTTTAAGTTGCTGAAAATCGCTCATATTATATAAAATACGTTATGAATCGGCGTTTTTAGTATTTGTTGATTATAAACAGTATATGTTACATGATACACACAAGTTTCAAATTCCTAATTTGTTTAGTTGTTGAGATAGAGCTCGTACAAAAATGGTCTAAAACAGACAACTTCTACGGCCCCCTAATTCATCATTTTTGAAGATAAAAACAAATAAAAATTATATTTATTCTCTACTCGATGAGCTCTAGAAAATGATACCCCACATGCCAGGGTCAGATAATTTTTTTTTCAAAATTTAATTTTATTGTATGGCGACCTTAAAATTTAATTACCATCGTTTTACTTAATTACCCCCCTTTATTTTTTAATTTTATTATTTGTTGCTCTTACGGCAATAGAAATGCTCAATCTGTGAAATTTTCAACTTCCTACCTATTACGGTTCATGAGATAGAGCTCGCTGACAGACAGACGGACAGCGGAGGCTTATGAATAGGGTTCCGTTTGTCACCCTTCGGGTACGGAACCCTAAAAATACAAATAAAAAGTGAAAAATGCGTTGTATGATATTAGCAGGAAGCACATGTCCTCACTTTCTAGCACATGTCCTCTCTCTCTGGAGAGGACATGTGCTAGAAAGTTAAAATTGTATATTCCAGAATTTCCAGATAAGTTAAAGTATGGGGTTTATTAAAGTCCTCTTTCACTAACTTATATTCAATGATTCTTCAATCTCTATCATCATGATAAATCAAAAACAAAAAAACAACGTGAGAAAACCGGCATGCCTGAGAGATATTTCTCGATGGCATGTGAAGCCAAGTCAGAGGCTCATGGCGGTTTTAAAACTCTGACACCAGGTTAGTCACTAACTACACGAAAATAAGATGATCATGATGTATAGTATAGGTATACCCTGTTAAGATCCACAGCTAAACATAATGTGAGGCAGTGAATGTTTCATAATTCCGTGGACGTCATATTTTGTCGTGATATAGCTTATCACGACACTCGGTGCACTACTGACCGGCGGAACTTTTTAACCACGCTAGGAACTATTAAAATATGGCTTGCTACAAGAGCAGATCTATCAGCTATTCGAATACTATCCACACTTGCTTCACTGCCCTCCTCTCAACTACTTCCGTGTCGCCCGAGGGCCACTCGTCGTCCAGATGTCGGAGATCACACTCAACACATAACACACATAATATATACAACAGTACACAGTTCGTGTACATTTGTGCACAGTCTGTGTACTGTGTGTGCACTGTGTTGGTGCTAAGTGTGAATGTTATGGCAAGACATGTCGGGAGAATGCTAACAGTGTTGCTAGTAAGATGCAATTATACAAGTACTTAGTTTGTAGTTGGTAGTTGCTGTTGGTGAATTTATGGGCTGACTGTTCAGCTTGTAATGTACAGAGCTCATTTGAGTGGTCACGTCTTAAGGGTCGGATGTCTCGTAAGTTGTTGATTAAGTATAGAAAAACAAAATGTGCATGATAGAAATACAGGTGACGCTTTTCCGATCTTTTCTGCGATTCTACTCTGAGATAGTATCTGATGAGGTCTTGAGACTGGTTTTAAATACGAGAGTGACCTAACCAAAACCAACTGCTTACTGCAGCTGCCATTTGTAATGAGTCCATCGCAATAGAAGTCAAAATTGGTTGTACGGACTGAAAAAAAGGCTTATATAAATGACTAATCTTATCTCAATTGGAGTAGGTATAGCACGCGTTAGAATTGATTGTTTGTTTGTCTACCAGAGCGTGACACACTATTTCTCCCAAACGATTCGAAGCAACACATAGAGAATAAATTAAAAATAGAGACATAATAATACAAGAGAAGTTCACCAGCACTCACTGAGCCTGCGGGTCATCCCACTCCTTCTCACATAGAGGAAGCTAGCCAGAAGTGGAACTATAAGCTTATTAGTTCCCTCCGTATTCAAACCCAAATTTCGTGATATATCATTACGCATCTTAGAAACAATACAACACGTCTCCACTCTCCATTAGCGGGCCCATATGGCGGAGCATGGCGTTATTAATAATTAAACGCCGGGATTTATCGCCGCGTCACATGCGTGTGCAGCCGAATAAAAATATAACACATTCATAGATACTGTTTGTTTTGATTGTGAAAGAAAAGGAAACTGCTCGAAGTTTAATGTTCTCAGAATTTTGAATCGTGAAGAATCAGCCCAAACTAGTGTTTATTTTGAATGACAGGAAATAATCAATGCATAATCTAAAAGTTGGCAACGTCGCAAATAGCTGTCAAATATTTACCTGTTTTGATAAATTTGGCAATGTGGCTAACTAGTGAACTAAAATATTGATAATGAAATGCAATAATTAATTAACCCCGTATATTTAGTTTTAGATGTAAAAAAAAAGTATTTGGAAACTTTCCAAATGCCTTTTATACAATCTAAAACGGTTACAACCGCAAATTCAGTGTTATAATCAATTCATTAATAATATTCTAGTTCGCTAGTTAGTCAAATTTCATATTTCCCACTTTCAGAATAAACGCTCACACTATTATTTTTTTATTAGGTGCATCAGTTGTCTTAAAGTAACAACCTTGATTACAATGTGCCGCTTGCCAATTTTAGTAGCAGAATATTTTTTCACATTTAATAATATCAAAAATACCACCATTACCTGAGACATTGACAGTTTGATAATCGTTAAATTGTTAAATGGTTTAGGAAAAGTTAATGCTGTTAATGAGTTTGTTTTTTTTGTTACGCTTCCACGCTAAAATGGCTGACCCGATTTGGATGAAATTTAACACATGCTACTTTTTATCCCAATATTCCCTCAGAATCGACTCTTACGCGGGTGAAACCGCGGGACGCAGCTAGTTTATGTTAAAAAAATATAGCACTCACAGCATAATTAATAAATATATAGGAGCAATTAAATTTTTATCCCATCATGAAATATTTGTGTAGTTCCAGATTTCAGGTATAAATCTAGACGAATGTTATAAAAATATAAGCTCCACATTATTTACAGTTCCAAAAGGTATTCATATTTTTGCGGCAAAAATACAAACATTATTTTTGTAAAGTGGTTTAAATCTTTTTGAAAACAATATGAGCTGGTTTTAGTAAAAATATTTTATTCGAGTTGACAACAATATAGCCCAAAGTCAATGGTGAAAATATGCGCTATATGGAAATTAAATTTTTGCTCTCATTTCAATGCATAAATGAATGGATTTAAAATCAGAAACGAATTAAAAAAAAATGTATGTAAGCGAAACATACAACTTCTTTTTATTTGCTTCATATTTTGTCTGTATTTCTATGCTCTAGCGCACTAGACCTCATACATCAATCCATCCGCACATACAGTGGCATCCAGCGCCGGATCTCTGCACTGTCGCAGTCGCGCGACACTGCGACAATTAGTCGCTGTTATTACTTGTTTGTCGTGTCGCGATACATTATGTGGCGGAGACATGACGTGCTGGCAGTGACACAATGAGCGACTTGTCTATTTTGGTTGCAAGTATTCTGTACCCCAGCGCAAACATGTAGATTTATGTTTCATTCAAGTAAACTGTTCCTCTAGCAATTCCCAAACATTTACCTATACCAAGTATACAATGTTCATTATATAGAAGAAATCTCAATTGGACACCATTCAAACCAAAATACTATCAGAAACCCGCCTCTGTTGTCTGGTGGTCAGACACGCCAAAATTGCTCGGTTTTGTTGGTGGTAGGGCTTGTTCCAAGTCCGCCTGGCTAGCTACCACCATCTTATCTAAGTCTGTCGCGATAACAACAATGGTAACAGCATTGTTGTGTTTCGGCAGTTAGAGATAAGATAGCCAGTTCCTCTACCAATAGGTGAGACGCAGGCCAAGACCTTTCGTGTTGTGGATTAACAAAAAAAATAAAGAAAATCTGCATATTATCCTTCTAAGGCCACCCTCTTTGTCTTCATAACAGATTAAATGTTAGGTAAACTTATCTGTTCTCCAAAACTGCACTTGTAAATTATGTCAAACTCCAACAAAGACAATCGTAAAATAGCAAAAGCACTAAAAGTTTTAACAAACCAATAAAATCAACTGCTACATAAAATATCTCAATGTTAACTAGCAAGCTTCACACAGTTCACACCCGGTGCAGTGCCAACCTAACCGCCATATGTGACATCTCGAAATCACTAGTAGCATTGTCACGAGTGAGTTATTGGCGCGATTATATCCACGTATTTATGTTGACGACCGTACACGGTATTGCCACCACTGCGAAACAAATAACGACTAACTTTTCGCTTTATACGCCATCCATTGCGGGAATTGTACTCGTGATTCAGATTTAGTGTCAAAATAAACAGGCAATGGATGTTACATTTGTAATTATGATAGTGATATTCGTAAAGTAGTAGTATATTCTTTGATTAGGTGTCGACTAACTGAGACAGCCGTTTGTGCTACCTTTTAGTGGCACTGAAAAAAATTTGGACACTTTATGAGCGTACTTTTATTTTTAGTGTGTTATTAAATTTGATTTAGTGGTACCTACTGTAACTAAAATAAAAGTTAGCAATTGTGGTGGGTATTGTTAATCTAAGTTTAGATGGCAATACTGAGGAGTGTGACTGTCAGATGGTCCACCATGTGGTAGTTTTCTGTCATAAGTTATTAGGTAAGAAACTCGTAAAATTATGACTTTACATTCATTCCCTGTATCTTGGGATTCACTAACTAATAAGATCCATGAAAAACGCTATTCAAAAATATCATTTCCGATTTTGTACCCTACTAGGTTGGTAGTTAATCGAACCAAGACTTTCTTGCCAAAAGGTAAAAATTTACTACGTGGAAATCCTTCAAAATATAACGTGTAAAAAGTTCTACCACATTAACAGCCCCATATTGTGGTTCACATGATTGTTTTAAAAATACATATTAATAAATTAATTATAATGGAGTCTCCCTCGAAATTAATTAAGGTTGAGGACAATAACATTACATAACAAGAAAGTACAGAAGGGCCATTAAAACCGCTAAAAGACATCCGCGCCTAGGACAGAAGAATGTATTATGTATAGTAGCAGCTTTACATAGAGCGCTAACACACTGGGACGCCATGGCGACGTCGCTCGGTACGTAGCCATAGTGACATCACTGGCTTAGTAGCCATTGGTACCTCTGGCTACCTACCGTAGCCAAATGAGGTTCCCAATTACGTAGCCAGTAACACCGTCTGTCCTGGCGATCAGTTGGCCTCTGAGTGAGGGAGGCGTAACTTACTCGTATACAAATTCTGACGGCTTGGCTATGTGTCGCCAAGTCGCCAGAGTATTCAATCTCCACGTAGGAGCCGGTCGGTCTTGGCTACGCTTCCAAATTGGCGACATCGCCAGACCGTAGCCCAAGTGAGTTAACTGTCATACATTTCAATACGAATTGTTTGGATATGTAGCCGGCGACGTCGCCATGGCGTCCCAGTGTGTTAGCGCTCTTAAAGTACCTGACAGCCTAGACAAAGTGACATTCTATCAGCGGTATTTATCGTTGATGGAAATGTCAAAAATGTATGAGACTGACATATCCTAAAAGCTTATAAATCCTAATGAAAGCCATTGTAGAAATTTGAAACGCTTTGAAAGCTATTGCCACTTGTCTGTGCCCTCTGACGTTGAACAGTATAATTTTATATCTGCTTGGACAAGTCCACTTCTGAACCTAGTTCTCCATTGAGCGCTGCAGGTCATAGATTATGTTTTGCCATAATCACTTCTATTTATGACGCTTGGCTAACCGATTAGTGATTGCAGTACCTATGTTAACTAACAGGAAAATGCTTCTGTATAATCTTTTTCAGATTTAACACATTGATACGCTATGGATTTCCCAGAAAAGGGCTATGCTATGTTATTCATTCGCAGAACACAATCATAATACACTGACGAGCAATTTACAAAAGTAACTTACTTGTCATGATATATTTCCGAAACCACGCAAGATAGCTTCTTGAAGTAAAAACCAATATTCAAGTTTATTTAATAACGCATTATAAACACCTATAAAGCTATTTTCAAGAATTTTTACTTCACGTAGCTAACTTTGTGTGGTTAAGGAATTTTTTTTTTGGCGTTTTGCAAATGGCTTTTTTATATAGCTCATCAGTGTAGTAAATAACAATACTTCGCCCACAATAAGTATATTTCCAATTATTATTCATACATGTATCGATAGTTTTGGAGATTACAGATGACGTTCTACAGTGCCACAAATATTCTGAAGAATATTCTCAAAGCGAGTCTATGATGTCGTTTTGTTCTACTTATTATGTGCACAACTCAGACACACACATTCATACAACATATATAGGAATCTATGTATCCTATACTCATTATAGAGCGGGTCTACTGTTGCCACCTTTTTGTAAAAACCGTCAAGTGTTTGCTCCGCGTTCCTGGACACACGAAACACGAATATTTTATGACGGTCGTCGTGTACTATGATGCCGTGGAGAAGGCAATATTTTTATCAATACTACTTCTGAATCATCAATATTATGTACTTTCTTCAATTTGTTGATGGCGCTCCATAGTTTAGTAGGTTCTTTGTAAATCTGGTTGTCCTCCCTATGTACTTTCTTTGTAAACGGTAGAATAACACCAAGGCTCCATTTTCTTCCTCTAATGCAATCCAATTTAATGCAAGTGGAACTGGTGCTTCAGGTAAGAATCAGTCTTCTTCCGTTCAGGTATTTGACTGCACCATGGTAGGAGTCATCCTATCCCGCTTTTTCAGAATCTCAAAAAAACAGCGTGAGGATTTAAAAAAAAGCTGTTTTAATATGGATGGTTATAATACGTGTACGTTGCAACCGATATCCATACGAGCATCTTCAGCACAGGTTTTCATGGCTGCTTTTGATCAAGATAGCTTGACCTGGTGAGCAATATAATGCACAGGTGCAAACAAATACAAAATAATTACCTCATCCACTCCCTCTTCTTACCTTGGTATAATCCTAAGGGCTGGTAAGGTCTTGCGCATACATTATGCATGCTAATTTATCGGCGGGTCAGCGCAACTCCGCGGATTACTTCCGGCCACTTACGCTGTTTTATTCTGGCTCAGAACTTGTTGGGACACGGTCGGATTGGGCGGCCAGATGTTTTGCTTGCTGAGTGTGTACTTAGTTTAGTATTAGAAGGGAAAATTGGGGTTTTAGAAGCAGCTGGTTAGGCTGAAACCAAATTTGACGGCTAGGTTGATGAAGCCAAAATAAATTGGTATGAATAAGATATCCTTAGGTTAGATTAGTATCATTGTAATTTTCTTGGTTCAAGCTCGCTATAATCAAACTAGTATTATTTATAAATATTTGAATATGTGGCAATGTTGGCATGTTGAAATGGGATGCGTAACCATTATCAGTAGTCGAATATGTTATTTCAATAATTATGTTATAATTATTATTATTTGTACGATATGAGGCGTTTTACGTCAATAATGCAACGTGCAGGGTTCGACCTCGCGACCTTTCACTCGCCAGCCTTAAGTTGCACTCGACTCACGAAGCTAACGAAAGGTTCTCTAAAATGTGAACCAAAACGTCTAGACTAAACAATGTTCCGAAAAGGACCAACAGGTCTTCAAGCTGAATGTCAGTGACCCCTCAAGTGACCCTGGGACGCCGTTACCTTGGGCCGTTCGCGGAACCAGCAGTGGACAATCAATTAACGCTATCCAAGGATGCCTATCGAGTGCCACTGTTTAAGGCTAGGGTCGCCAGGTTTAAGTAAAATTTTAGCCATTTCGTTTAGATACAAATTATTTGATTGGTAACTAATAATTAGTTGGATCTTGTGTTGCAGTTTGGCAAAGGGATCGACTCCTTGGTCTTTCTCCTTGGTTAGTTGCTGTTTATAAACCCCACATCAATAAGATTGCCTATGTTTGTACTGTTTTACTACTGAGTTGCGGTGAATGACACTAATGAATGACAAACTAGTGTCTTGAAACTCTTCATATATCCCCAAGGTCCCCAAGTCTTTTGTAGCTTGCACTGATCAAACAGTGCTTGTGAAGAACTGCTTTTTAAAACACAAATATGAAGTCCATATAACTCCAACGTAGTCTGATGTTCTTATTATTAAACATTTACAAAATCTCCAAGTTCATCATGGCAGTACTTGTGAAGAATAACTAGTTTTTTTTTTCGTGAACCCTATGATTAATGCATTATATCTAATTATTTATGCAGACAAACAATTGTGTCTGCTCTTATATGTGTGTGTGTTTTGTGGACTGTCCAACTTTTAGGCCAATGGCCGATCTAATTAAGATCGAAGTTTGACTTTTTTATTTTGGTCTGGTAACCCTAGCTGTATCGCAGACCCTAGCGTCTGGATAGACGCACTAGGTTCATTTAATGCAACGATAAAACTTATAAATAACCAAAAGACACAAAATAGAATAACTAAAAACAATAAAGCCGTATTAAAATCACTGTATATATATTAATATCGCAACGCAATTACCAAAACCAGATACTTACAACAAGACGTTATCAGCATGTGTCAACAACGGAATCAACGGAATTATAATCACCGCGCCATGTGCAAAGGCACAAAACACTATAAATATAATGTAAACATTAACCACAACACCGCAAACTAATCCATAACCATCACTTTTCATTTTCCTCAAAAAATAATTAAACCAGAACAGGATAATTTCCTTTTTAATTTTTGTGCAAAATTAGTGGTTGTAATTTTTCAGGATTATAACCGCAGACGTTCAATCGACCCAGTGCGATATTTTTGCGTAAAAACTGGTCGCGGTCCTCTGAGGTAGTAGACAAAAGTACTAATTTAGAAATCCCTGGGATGCCACCGATATCTCTCGGATGCCTACAATGAAAGCTACATTGCCACTGCTCCTAGTAGAGATTCTGAGAATAGCAATAGATATTAATCTAGAAACCAATTTAGTGTTTAAGTTTTGAGGTCAAGCTAAATCATTGAGCAATAATATTGAATAGCTGAGTGGTTTTCTAGAAAACAAAAGATCTGCATTTCTCATCAGACAATGCAAAAGAAAGCTGGAGACAAGGGATGCTGAAGCGTTCAAGTAGTACAACAAACTACAATCACTAATCTAAAATGTTAATTAGGTACTTAAGTTCGAGTTTAGAAACTCTACATTTATTTAATTAACAGTGGGCCGTGGTGATTATGACAGTTTTATCTTTTACAATTTACTCTTTTCGTATTCCAAAACAAGGCAATTTATATTAAGTTTTATCATTTCCGAAACATTGGGAATAATCTATACCGAAATCCTCATTAGAGTTATTAAATATTTTAAATAGTAAAAAGCTATATTCCTGCCTACCCCATTCGGATATCTAGACGTGACTCGTTACCTAGGTATTTTTAACATTGTACTTACATTGAAAACATTGCAAAAAAAATACAAGGTTAAACTAAAAAATCTATTAATATCGTAGAGCATACAATATTACGCCAAAAAACGTTAAGGAAAAAATTTTAAAAACAAAAATAGAATTTTGCGACCGTGACAGGACTCGAACCTGCAATCTTCGGATCCGAAGTCCGACGCCTTATCCATTAGGCCACACGGTCGGTACATGCTGGTGTGAAATAGGTCATGAGATTGCGCAGAGCCTCTCTATGTATATTACGTCATATTATGACGTCACCAGTGTAAAAAGAAAATCAAGTTGGAAATCAATTATATGGCCGGCAGAGTTGTATTTTAATGCATGTGTAATTTTTTTTCATTTTTTTTTTAATAGTATGGTACAGGAAACTGAAATTCAGTATATCATCTACGTTATTAGTGGTACAATATGGTCTGTTAACATATTATTTATGAAGGTATTCACTTTTCACTAGCAAAGGAAATATTTACCTTGACATATTGATTAGGTACCTACCTACTAATTAAAATTTAAATAACCTAGCTTTCATTATCACCGTTAAATTGACTTGTAAAATGTCTCAAGATGTAGGCTCAATCTTACAAAACTGCTTTTTTTTTCATGCAATTCCATTAACAGTTTTCTATTTTCCTTTTCTCAAACAGTATATCAAGAGACATCAAATGGACATTATTATAAACGCTATCAAATTAGAGTAATTTATGAATACAGGCACAAGTACTATAATATTCAGACTTTTAATACCTGTAGGGGACAAACGGGCAGCTGTTATCGTTCTCAAATTGTCTTCCAAATTATTATTCACATAAATCCCTCCAGGCAGTGCGGTACTGGTATCAAAAAGTATTATTGTACCAATTTCATGGTGGATTGTGTACCATGAGTTATGTGACCGACCGTAATGTGCAGACGTGGGAATTGGTGCAGGAGACAGTACGCTGGTTGTGGATTTGAAAGTATGTTCTGCTCTCAGACCAAATAAAAAACCAAGACATAGCGCTGAGAACCATACAGTGAAGCATGCCAAAACTACACCTCCGTTCTGTGCATATACGCTCACACGCACACATTTACAACCATTTACAATGATACTCCAATCACCAGCAGCAACAAACTAAAGCACTAAAATAATGGTGTCCTACAAGTAACGCTATACGAGTACATCATGAACATAAAGAATATGATTGGCAAACCGCGTTGCATTATGCGTGATTACGGCTATTGCACTGAACAATAGAGATGCTGATAATGATAAAAAAGCAGAAATTGTACAGATTTAATGCATGCAAACCAATACGTGCTTACGTGAAAATAAAACAAATTGATAGATACGTAAAATTGTCAAAGTAAGCAAGCAAGTTAAATTGCAAGGTTGCCTGGAAGAGATCACACAGTAAGCGATAAGGCCGCCCATTGTATATTTTGTAGTGTATTACTTTTTCTTTTTGTAATGTATTATCTGGTGTACAATAAAGTATATATAAATGAATAAAATGGAAAACTAATTCAAAAGATACCATTAGTAAAGAACCGCAATTTTGTACAAAATTAGTAACAATACAAAATTATTGTTAAAACCGAACCGATCAAGGTTCGGTTTTAATTAAAAACCACAGATGAAACCAGAAAATAGTACGCAGAAATTAATGGATTTATCGAATAACTGAAAATATTTACAACATTTTATTTTGATAATTCTTATATTTTTTTTGTATTTCTGACAATTTATAAAAGGTTAACATGTCCAAATATCCAAGTTGCATAGTCGAATCTAAATAAAAAGTTGAAATAAAATATACCAGACACTTACTTAAGGCTCGTGCAAACCAGCGCGATTTGTCTCGCGACGCGATACCAGGTTATTGTCATACCGTGAAGTTTTCTTAGAAATTGTATTGTTTGTGTCGCGACGCGCGACAAGTCGCGCTGGTCTGCACGAGCCTTTAATCATTTACACACGCACCTACAATTTTTTTTTTATTTAAATTTATCTGCTGTGTAGGTAGGTATATTGTGTGCTTTTTAGTACTTGTGCTAAATAAATGTATTTTCTTTGTTTTTTCTTTTCTTTCTTTACAAACCAGCACCCTAAAAGCGTAACACAATCAATCACAATCCGAAATATTTTGAAAGAAATTGCTGACCCATTGCATCATAATGTTAAAAAAATTGTATGCTCAACAACGTAATAAACGCAATAAATGTTGTTGATCCGTTAAAATGAAATACTTTACCTTTGTGTGTTACGCATGTACCCCGCTGTATCTCACGCAACTGTTCAATATAGCTCTCTTCCCCGACATTGCCCGGGTGTCCCCGTCCTTGCCCGGGCCTCCCCAAGGCTTGTCCGGGGCTAGTAATGGCGAACCGATGGCCTGCTGTCTTAGCATCGCTGATTGATTGTCGCCACACTCCGCAGATTATTGTTGAAGCGAATCTGTTGCAATTTATATTTGTATAGGAGTATAATCGGAGATTAACTTTAATCGGCGTTAGAGACAGGTTTTTTTTAAGACACGATTTACACCATTGTCCCAGTTTTTGTAATATACGTTACTGTGATTGAAATACTTACAGTTTTTATTTAAGATTAACTCTTAGCCTTAGGGTTCAAGTTTCGCGTCTGTGGCATACAATAAAATTGATGCAACAAATAACTTTACTGCTGCTTGAACTTGTGGTGTGCCATACGCACCATGTAAATCAGGCTTAGGTTGACTCTTTTGTATTAAGAACTTACTACAATCAGAAGTACAAAATCTAGCTCGCAGATTTAAGATCGATCTAAAGTTTGATCTCGTTTTGTGATAATACGAACTGGGTTTATCATTTACCAGCTACTTACTTGCAAGTTAAGTTGAACGCAAGCTTTCACGGATAGAAGAAAGAATTTTTTCAGAAGTAGTTGTGGCGAAATTTAGGAAGGTCCATGTGACATATTAAATTCGATATTAGTAGTTTATGCGGCCTACCCAAATGTCCTTTGTTTGGTATTGTTCGTCGAGTTGAGCTCCTAAAGTTCTGAGCTGAACTCCACGATTACTGACAAATGCTTGCACTGACTGGACAGGTGCACTCAAATCTGTATAGTTCTTTCCTCAAAAGACTAATTCAGCCACTATTCTACATGGTCCTCAATATGACCAAGATTATGTCTGGACTTTAAAAGAGACTGCGACCTCTGAGTTTATTTCGGCCTTTCTTCTCAGAGTAGTCAGTTAGGAAACGCCGACCTCATCTAGCTTATGTTTAATATGATTTGTAAAAGTGATTCCGATATCCTATTTACAGAATAAACAATTTCATTTAATTTCACATGTCCAGTATTAAAGCCGAGTAGATCGATGGGTTCCTATTATCTGCATACAAGTATGTAGGTACATAAAATTCGATATAAACTCGAGAAACCCAGCTTAGGTCGGCAGATCTAACTTCGTAATAACTTACAGCACATTGCGTTACGATCCAGTATCCGATAGCCGCGGAGAATTGGTTGCACCAATATCCGCCTACGATCACAACAGATACATCACAGTGTGAATAATATTACATAAATTGTAGGCACGGCAGTTTGTATATTAGACCGCAATGTCTTAAGCCTTTTCCCAACTATTTTGGGGCTGGCTTCCAGTCTAACCGAATGCAGCTGAATACTTTTTTACATGGGGCGACTGTCTATCTGACCTCCACAAACCAGTCACTGGGTAACACGATACACCTTGGTAAGACTGGTTGTCAGACTTTTGGGCTTATGACCACCCGTAACAACTGTCAAACATCTACAAATGACATCTAGGATCAACGGCTAACCGCTACCTGAGGCACGGAGGGATCGCGACATGTAATGGATGGTCACCCATCCACGAACCGACCGCGGCAAGCGTAGCTTAACCTTCATTTGACCCGTATGGTTGCTATTAAAAGCCACGAGCCCTCCGACGACATTTAACCAGAATTAAACGGAAATTTTCAAAACGTCATTATTATTCTACTCAGTTACAACACCCCACATTCTTATAACACTACTAAAAGCCAATTAAATATGAAATCGAAAACATCTGCCAAATTAACAATCCAAACGAAAGTGTTCAACATTCCGATACCTATATTATACTAATTAATTGTTGATCAACACAAAAACTTTCGACGGACAACCCTACAAATTCCTAAAACGTGATATTGTATATACATGTCTTATTAAACTGCGGCACGTTATTAATAACAATAATTATTATTACCGATGTACCCAAATTCACAGAAGCAGGGCAGTTCTTACCGAAAATTTACGTTCGGCCAAATGACATGGCTAAATGGAAGTATGGGCGACTCCCTTAGCAATGTATAAACATTGTACCTATTAATATGTAATGCTGAATAGCTGAATATTAGTATTGCGTATGAAAAAAGTTTCAGGAACTTTTTATATCGTTACAATCCTGAAAATAAAATCGTAGAAACTCCTACGTCAAAAGGCATACAAACTTGCACAAGAAAAAGATTTTGCTATGAACTGTAGCTAGGCGTTTGTTTACAACCTTCAACAAATAGGTAAAAAAAATGATTATGTTGGGAAAATCACCCACCGCATATAATTATACGCACTGACAGGCCAGGCGCACTCCGTATTTTAGGTATGAAGCTACAAGTACCCGGCTGGCTCGACTCGTCGGGTCAATTCAGGTGGCGTAACGTAGTCAGAAGATAAAAGAGTTACGCGATAGTAAGAACCGCAACTTCTATGTGAATATAACTTTATGTAATTAGCACTGTGCTACCTGAACTGCACTTTATTGTGTCGTAGCAAGAGGCGCTTTTGGTGAGCAGTAGTGGCCCAGTGGTAACAGCCCCGACTTACAAGTTGTAGGTCATGGGTTCGAAACCGAAACATGATGAACCCAGTCAGGCGCTTTACTTTGTGTAAAATAATTTCAGCACCACTGCTCACAAAACGGTGAAGGAAAACATCGTGAGGAAATTGGCATGTCCTAAGTGCATCTATGCATGTCCTAGAACCAAAAATTCGAAGACATGTGACATCCACCAACCCGCACCGGGCCCGCGTAGTAGATTACGGCCCTCTCCCTCTCACAGAGAGAAGGCCTGTGTCCCAGCAGTGGGAACATTATGATTATGTTATGTTATGTATGTTAAGAGTCGCTTTTTATTTAAATGATTTTGCTGAGTGAATCATCTGTACTAATCTGTGCCGGTACATAAACAGAATGCTATTGCAGAAATAAAATAACAAAATGTAGGTACATTAATTATTTAATATGGAGCAAAGCAGTACTAGGGTTTGTGAGACACATATCTATCACATATATGTGTCTCACAAACCCTAGTACTGCGGGGAATATAAAAATTATGTTTTTCAACAAGCATCTTTTTTATAAATCCTGGGATTACATGTAACAGTTATTCAAAGACACAACCATTAAACATACAGTGTGTTGAGGTGTTTGCAGCCCGCTTATAATTTATTTCAAGTTCTAGTAGGTAAAGGTTCAGGTCCAGGAAGATTTACTCGATTTCGATCTTGATTTGACTGCCGTTGATGTCTCATCCAACAGGGACACGCATAGTTCATAACCTAAAAGAAAAAGTCAATATAGGATATTTAAGGAGTCATCACTAGCCACAAATATTTATGTGATGAACTGTGAACATACGTGTTTTTGTTGGTCTGGGTGTTTACAAAAAAAAGTATGAAGTTGTATAAGTATTAAATATAAGCTCTACTTAGTTTAGGACTAGATATGGTGCTATGTAAAATATCCAAAATATTTATTATAAGTATTAATATAGTGAAGTCAGCATTGAATCAATATAGGAAATACACATAATATACAACACATAATATTGAGGTCTGGGACAGGACCGACTATTTGCAGGCTGATGAACTGATTATCCGAAAAGGAAGACCATCCATTCATGCATTGGATGGACATTTAAATATGAAAGAACACATTGTAATACACATCATTTTAATTACCTGATAGAAAGCTGGATGTGACCTCCGTACATTCTGAAACATTGAATTGTTCCTTTCCACTGCATGGTATTGTGCACTTCATAACGGCCACAAGTGATGCACATTGTATGCCCAAATAAACGTGCATCAGGAGCTATTTCCGAACTCAGACGTTCAAAACATGGATGGCAAAAGTTGGCATCCCTTGAAACCTAGAATAAAATTATTAACATGAGTCAAGTATGTAACAAATACATAAACATATTAATAATTTATGACATCTAAGGCAACTAGTTTGTCGTTGTTACAATTATAAGAAGACCTGAGTCTTTCTGATTCATTTCCTCCATTGCCATTGAGTTTATATTACATTTTAAGAACTGTGGTAAACAACCTCCAAATCCGCTTTGCACTTAGTTGCTTCTCATATTGAGTAGTTGTAGAATGATTTCAGCTAACTCTAGATGACTTACCTCGATCGATTGTTTACCATCATGCTAAGATAGTGAGTAGAAGACCATGTAAAGAAGAGGTGATATGCCTCCACAGTCTACACCACACACGACTAGTTTATGCATCTCATAATGAATGAATATGCAAGGGAAGTCCATGTAGAGTAGCGGAAGGTCAGTATGAAGATAAGCACACTCAATAAGGCCGACAAATAAGCGAGGGTCAAAAGTAAATACTAAATATCCAGAAACGGCAAAACGAAAAAACGACGTCTGACACACGTCTGGCCTGACTGACGTTTGACTTTTTAATAGAGATGGTATGGAACATCTTGGAATGTAGCAGAATCGATAAAATAATTGAAAATAGAAATACTGTTCTTGTCGATTATTATTCAATCAACATTCTTCGACATAAAATAGTTTCCTATTAATGTGATGGTTATTGGACCATTTGCATAGATTAAACAAAGAGTTTACCAAAGAGTTTACACGTTTTCCGAAGCTTTTGGTCATTTTTTTATTTGGTTCTAATCGAATCAAGTCTATTAAAGAAGAATCGATTGTCACTTTTTAGTAAACAGCACTATTTATTAAGTGCCGTCATAATTTTGTGTGCTTCTTGTCAAACAAAAAACAGGAAAAATACTTTTAATTATTTGATTAGTTCACGAAAGTTGTAGGAAAATAATAAAACCGTAATAATTCATTAATGAATATTTGAATGTTATGATGTAGTGAGAAATGTCTATACATGCTAAAGGCAGTGGCTTAGCCATGTCCTTTTGGACCGCATAGTAAGCATACCGAGAAAAATGCATGACCAGCGGTATAGTTGCGTATCACACTTACAATGGCAATTTCTTTCATTTTGACAGTCAACCACATTCATGTAGTATTGGAATTGCCAAAATCGTTCAAACAACGTTTATTAAAAACACCTTAAAAACCTTTACCCCGTCTCTCGCCATCATCCTTTCTTACTTTACCTTCACTCGTTCAGAAACATATTTTGTTATAGTTTAGAAATGCTTAGCTATACAGCCTATTAAGTTAAAATTAATCCTACATACAGTAGCATACCTCCGCCGCGAAACCGTAGCAGCGAAACCGCAGTATGTCAATTCAACTGGCTCGCGTCATGTTCCGCTACTCGAGTTCCGCTACTCGAGTTCCGCTACTCGAGTTCCGCTACTCGAGTTCCGCTACTCGAGTTCGCTACTCGAATTTCGCGTAGCGGAACATGACGCGAGCCAGTTGAATTTAACCACTGCGGTTTCGCTGCTATGGTTTCGCGGCGGAGTTGTGCTACTGGCGTCAACACTCACACTATACTTACCTATCTGAGTATATAGGTAAGTGAAGTGTACCTACTCATGACTAAGCTATTACTTTATACTAAAATATACTAGACTCTAGTACTGTACTCTACTAAACTCTATCAATTTTCTATACCTTCACAATCAACTTTACACGTATGGACTCTACTATACATCAAACTACATTATGCAAACAATATATGTGACATATCATTTGATAAATGCTCCTAGTTTCACAGAACCCTAAAAATTAACATTTCAAAGCCAAATTTTATAAGATTTAGTGTCAACGGAAGCAATAAATTTGGCGCTAATTACAAAGTTTGCTTTGTGGACGCCGAGCGCGTTAAGATGCAATTACAGGACACCTGGATGTGCTGCGGATGTCGGTGGATGTGCGGGGATGTTGAGCAATGATAAGCGTTGTTATAATTACTACTAGGTAATCGACGGATGTGCATGCAATGCTCGCGAATTTTGTTGTTGTACAGGAGCTAGGGTATGTCTCACATCGCAAGTATTTTTTAAAGATTGTATTTTATAGATTACTAGTTTCTGCGACTTCGTTCGCGTGGTCGATAAAATATAGCCTATGTTACTCATTGATAATTTAGCTTTATATAACCGAAATATTTTTTTTAATTGGTTAAATAGTTATTGAGTTGCACCGGTATTGCACAGGCTGGACATGAAACAATCCGGCGGCGACGTCTTTAAAAGATCCCATCTATAGATAAATATCACCCGTCTCTCCACTAGTCCGTTGCTTACTCGAGGATGCATATCCGGTATGGCTCGCAAATCCTTCCATGTCCTCAGGGCTCGTCTTCCTTACCATTACAGTACCACCCGTTCTACTCCTTGATATGCAGTGGCTACAGAGGCCATTGCATATCAAGGAGTAGAACGGGGGCAACATAAGGCTCCAGGGGCTAGAGCAAATCTCGGGGTTCATTCGATTTATAGAGTCTGGTTAAACCACGCTTCATTCATTCATTATCCATTACAAACAAACATACAAAAAATATAATCTTTTCTCTTTATAATATTAGTTTATATATATTGGTATTAACAATAATGCTAGCAATGATAATATAATTTACAGCATCTATGATTTGCATAGCTCTCCAATAGCAGGGAAAGCCAACAGGGAAAAAATTAGTAGAAAGATTACAAACTCACGTCAATTCTGGGAGTCCCTCACCACTACTGACCACTTGGTATTTGTCTGTTAATCCTAACACTAAAATAATTAAGAAATCTATCAAAATTACTACAAATGAGAGTAATTTTGATAGACTTCTTAATTATTTTACCTAATTACCAAAACTTTTTCTTATTTTATTTCTTGAGTTCTCTGTCTCTCCGACTATCAAGTTCAAAGCGCTCATCAAAAAAGCAGCGCCGGCGCACCGGCCACATTCATCACTTATCAATGAATTCGCAGAAACTATAGCCCCGTACAGTCATAGCCTTTTTGTCGCTAATCATCGTATCAGCGTATGAACGACTCCTTAGATGGGTGAGGATGACAACTGTGTGTACAGCAGTGATTAATGTACTCTTTGAATCTGTGGTAAATACTCTAAAGTATGTGGTAATTTATTTATTTATTTTATTTATTTATTAAAACTTTATGCACAAGTAAAAAATACTGTACAAAGGCGGACTTAATGCCTGAGGCATTTTCTACCAGTCAACCTTAGGGTGATGCAGAGACAAAACATGGCAGGTGCAATATAATTGATAAATAACTCGAAAAAGAATAAATACTAATATATAGATACATAGATACATACATATAAACAAAATAAACTTCGTGAAGAGAAATAACGATAGGTAGAGGAGAAAACGAATCCAGCAAATCAGCGCTGGGACGAATCTGCCAACTTCTTATGAATATGTTCACGTGCCTTCACTTTAAATGATAATCGACTGGTTGCCGTCCTGATGTTCAGAGGGAGCGCATTCCAAAGAAAGACAGCCTGGACAAAGAAAGAAGAGTGAATGAAACCAGAGCGGTGAGAAGGACATCGTAGAAGACGATTGTTGGTGGAACGAAGATTTTTAGTATGGGCAGAGCATAAGTATTGAAAATGGGAAGTCAGGTAAGAAGGAGAAGTGGGTTTGTCGAGTATAGTAAACAACATAGACAAAGCCCTCAACTCCCTACGCTGACGAATGGGTAACCATTTTAAAAGCAATCGATGCGCGGATACATGGTCATACTTACGAAGATTGAAAACGAATCGAATGCAGTTATTAAGAAGGCGGTCTAGTTTATTGAGAAGATCTGCATTCAGGTCATAGTAACACACATCACCATAGTCAATTATGGGAAATATTAGGGACTGTACAAGCATTGCCTTTATGTGTGAAGGGAGAAGGTTTTTCAACCGATAGAGCGACCGCAACGTTCCGGTGACTTTATTACTAACAGTCGTGACCTGCTTACGCCAGTCAAGACAAGTGTCGACATGCAGACCCAGATCCTTAACATCCGAGCTATAAGGAATGACAGAGTTGTCGAATATTACAGGTGGCACAGTTAATCCATTCAGCTTCCTCATGCTATAGGGGCTCCCCACTATGATGGCCTGACACTTCGTAGGGTTAACCGACACCCCAAATCGATCTGACCAGCTTTTAACTACATCTAAATCCCGATTTAGCTCCTCAATGGCATTGGAAATGTTGTCAACACTTGCCTGGCAGTAAAGCTGCAAATCGTCAGCATAAAGATGATACGCAGTCGAAAGCACGGTGGTAATGAGATTAATAAAAATGGAGAACAAAAGAGGAGATAATATACCGCCTTGAGGGACGCCAGCTACAAGATCACACCAACTCGACGAGGAGTCTCCAGCATGAACAGACTGCTGACGCCCCCGAAGATAAGAGGAAAACCATTCCAACACCTCCGGAGAGACCATAAGATAGGAAAGGATGGATAAAAGGACTTCGTGACTGACGGTATTAAAAGCATTGGAGAAGTCAATTAACACTAAGACTGTAACTTTAGTGTCTTCCATTCCCCGCCTTATATCGTCAGTCACTTTAAGGAGAGCTGAAACGGTACTGTGCCCGGGCCTGAAACCAGATTGAAAGGGACTGATGAGGGAATTGTGGTGAATAAAGCGGGAGAATTGTTTATGGACACTGGCCTCGAGCACCTTAGACAGAAAGGGAAGGATGGAAATTGGGCGAAAATGACTAGGAAGAGAGGAGTTAGGTATTTTTGGAAGGGGCCGAACGAGGGCTTTACGCCACAGGGAAGGGAAAACACCGGTGTAAAGGGAGAAGTTTATGATGTGGGAGATTGCAGGAAGGAGTTGATCAAGAGCCGTTACGATCATATGGCGGCTGATATTATCGCAGCCCACGGCTTTGGATTTAATGGAAAGGATAATCTTTCTGATCTCTCCTGGGTCGACTGGGGTGAAGACAAAGGGGTTAATATTGGGACGCGTCAGACCATTAAGGTAGTCAAGGGTTTGGCATTTGGTTAGACTATCTAGAATGGGAACAGTGGAGAAATGGCGATTTAGATCGTCCAAACCAATTGTGTTGGGAAGGTCTGAATGTCGCGATTTGCCGATGCCTAAAGTCCCAAGGAACTTCCAAATATCGGCAGGAGAAGAAGAAGTGATGTTACTTAGAATGTGGCGGCGTTTAGCGTTGCGTATCATCTGATTACACCGATTCCTAGCAGCCTTAAAGAAAGTCCAGTTGTCTTCCGAGCGATCCTTTTTAAATTTCCGAAACGCGCGGTCCCTCCGTCGCATTGCCATTCGCACTCCCCTGTTCATCCAAGGTGCAGGCGGACGCTTCAACTTAATTTTCTTGATTGGAGCATGGGTGTCATACAGCTTGACGACAGCATTGTTGAAGAAACTAACTTTTTCGTCAACAGAAGTAGCTGCTTCCAAGGGTGACCAATCAATACTGGATGCATCATGTTGAAGCCTCTCGCAATTCATACGCGCAAAGGCACGCCTGTACTGGAACGTAGGTTTAGGTTTAGGGGGTTTTAGGACATAGGATAAAAATATAAGGTCGTGACGTGAAAAGCCAGGAGCAACGTGTTGACCATGTGAGGAAACTAGAGAAGGATTGGAGGTGAGGATCAAATCAAGCCAAGTATCATCACCAACTAAATTATGATGAGTGGGTTGGAGAGGCAAAACATGCAGGCTGGCTGACTCGATGAGATGCAGGAGTTTAAGGGATCGAGAGGAGCTAAGGGCAAGGAGGTTGGTATTAAAATCCCCCATAACAATGTGATGTGCATACTGCGAACCCAAAGATTCGAGTACCGATTCAAATTCAGTGAAGTAGTCAACGGAAGGGGGGCAATAGACGACACCAAGGACAGTTTTAGCTCCCTTGACACAAACCTCGAGGAAGAGAAACTCTGCAGATTCATTGGTAGAAGAAGAAGAAGCTAGAATTTTGAAAGGGAAATCACCACGAAGGTAGATAGCTACACCACCCCCCCTCTTACCGATCCGGTCATTCCGAAGAAGAACAAAACCGGGGAGCGGGTAAGTGGTTGAAAGCAGGTTAGGTTTGAGCCAAGTCTCGGAAATCAGGACGGCGTGCACGTTGTTGTCGGCAAACGTGTCGTACAGTTCATTGTAGTGACTGGGAACGCTCTGAGCATTGAGGTGGCATACATTGAATAGCCGGCTAGAATTGTTGCAGAAATTTTGGCGTAAAAGAATACCTAAGGTGTCTGTAAGAGAAGTAAAACTCCCATCGCTAGAAGAGGCACAAGATTCGTTAGCAGAATAAAAAGATTCGTTATCAGATGTCATAAATAAAATAAATATATAGAGATAAATAAATAAATATAATATAAAGCAAAACAATAAAAAGTTACACGATTCAGTGGTACTGCGTTTGCATCTGCACCACCCGCCAGCTCACAACATCATCAAATATAAATATAAACATCGGTACAATACTAATAAAATGATTGATAGCACACAGCAAAACCATAACAAGGGGAAAAAAAAATAAAAAAAGAAAGCTGTCATGAGCAAAAAAAAACAAGAGTAATAACAACATGACCAAAAACGAAGTTTACACCAATACATTTTTTGAGAACAATTTGAAAAAAAAAAAAACAATAAAAAAATTACCATCGTGATACAAAAAGAACAAGTTGTCAACGTATCCGATCATGTACGTGAATCTACGAACCATGGAACTAATAAATACTTCAAATCGAACTTTCCCTGCTGTCAAATATAGTCTGTGGACATTAATTGACATTTGCGTGCGTAGGTACAAGAATAATATAAATTGAAATGGTTAATTAATTAATCCCACTTGTTGAGGGTAATAATTATTATCTAAAGTGTGCCAATTAAAATCCACAAGAGATTACTAAAAGAAGAATTACTAGAAGAAACATAATTATGTAACAATAGAAGGGCTACTGAGAACATAAACAAAGCGATTCTAAAGGTAATAAAAAAAAATCCATGATAACAATTGCATGCAAGTCTCTAATATGTGTATTGGAGGCTTCCGGCGACTGGGACCGCAAATAACTAGGACCGCGGTCCCAGTCGCCGGATCCGTAAATGATACCATTAACAACCCGCTCTGCTCTGCAGGCTATCTCCAGTGCCTTGGGCCTTTGGATCTTGGACCTTTGGAAACTTCGCAAGCAGAGGAATGAGCTCATCCATTGAAGCTACTTTGTGTCTACTTCCGTCAAAGGCCTTCAGAACGATAACACCGTCCTGTGTCCAACACGACCGCATTCCGAAATGAAGACGCGCCTTCCCGAAGATGGATTGCCGGACTCTAGTCAAGAACTCCTTGATTGAGATGGATGTTCCCTTTAAGCGCGTCTTAGCTTTCCAGACCAGTGATTTGTCATCATAGCTGGAAAACCTTATCAGAATGGGCCTGTGATGATCTTTATTCGCAGCGCCAAGTCTGTGACAGACCTTTATGGAAAATGCAGAGAAGTTTTTGAGGGCCAGCTTGTTGGTGATAATATCCAGGATTACTGCGGTGCTGTCTTCACTGTCAACTTCGGCAACACCTTGGAAAACCAGTGCTTTCCGCCTATGTCTTGTCTCCATACTGTCAACCTGCTTAGCACACTCACAAATCTGAGTCCGTAGCAAGCCGAGCATGCTAAAAATAAGCTCCCTGAAGGTCCGGAACTCCTCAGCCACCCTTGCCACAGTATCCTTGGCAGGCCCAGCGCACTGAATTTGGGCTTCCAATGCTTCCATCTTCCTTGTGAAGTTCTCTTCAAGACTCTTCTGCGCAGACAGTATTTCAGCAAATTGGGACATAGTGATCTACTAGTATTACAGTGAAAGTGAAGTGACTATGTAGATGACGAGCTGGCAGGTGGTATTTTAATATTTTAGTCACATAAACGTGCCACAAACGTAAGTACCCGTGTAGTGGTGGTTACACACTTATAATTGATGAAAAATACTTCAAATTGCGGTGTTTTACTATTTTAAATATAATTTCAAAATCCGAGCTACGTCGTATCTTTTTTAACACCTCAAATAATTAGGTAATTAAATGTGAATCAAGTTTTTTGAGATAAATAAATCAGACGTACAAGTATTTAATGATGGCTCTAGGTTCTATATTGTTTTTTTTTTGTTAAATGTAGCCCAGTAGGTTAACCTCGGTTAACTTCCTATTATACATCTACCTATTCAACATAACTTACCTATTCAACATTTTAAAATAAATTAAGTTCGAAGTGGTCAATTTGATTTGATTACAATTTATTCGTTTCCCAAACTCGGAGGCTCAATGACCGATGTATCAATTTGTAAATTAATCATTATTGCTAAGGAACGTGCAGTTACCATTAACAACAGTATACCATATATAAAAGTACAGGAAGTAAGCAATTTAAAACACTTGCTTGCACTCACATAAATCTTTCCAAATTACTTTAAAAACACTACAAATCACCATACAGGTAGGTACACTGTAATGAATTTCAAATTCCAATTCAAGCCACATTTAAATCACTCGAGATTATTTTATCGAACATTCTTCTAACGTCTCAATTGATTTCCAAATAACGGAAGAAACCAATAACGGTCAATTAAAATTATACGAAGCTTTTTAGAAAAGGAATCGCTCGATATAAATCAGGGCCGATGCGTTACGAATTCACTACATTTACATAATCGACCACTTCGCTGCCGTCGACTATCGGTTCGTCCAACCATGTTTCATTGTAATTTTAATGCGCGACAACCCTAGAACCGCACCTGTACTTCAGCATTCCCAACTTTGTTGCTTACAAAGTAAGGTTGAAAATTAGTTAATGGTGTGCAAAAACAAGGTTGTGCTGGTATATTTAAGTGAGAACGGAGTACAATGGGACAAAGAAGCGTCCGCAATTAAATCGGCGCTTTTTGCGAATGCTGGTCGTTTTGAACAACGATGGGCGATGGACGATGGGCGGTGGACGCTGGCCTTTATGTGACGTCGCATTGAGCGCGTGTATTGAAGCGCTACAGATAGATGGACGCGATTGTTCGCTCTCGGAAAATGCTAATAGTGGAGTATTTGACTTATCTTTGCGGTTTTATGCTTCAGCATAACCATTTCCAAGAAAAACGACGTCCGTTTTCATTTTTGTTATAGTTAAAAAGACAGAATAATCTTTAGGATAATTTGAATATGAAAAGGGAAGTGGAGACAATATGTTTATATTTCTCCGAAAAGACAATGTTAACAGCATTGTTGTGTTTCGGCAGTTAGAGATAAGATAGCCAGTTCCTCTGTGGTTGAGGATTCCGGGTGAAGCTCGCTTCCACCTTCAGCCTGATCATTACTTACCATCAGGTGAGATGCAGGCCAAGAGCTTCCATGTCGAGGGTAAAAAAAAAAAAAAATCTAAATAATCTTTTTTTGAACCACAATTTGAACACTGGGTAATGGTCTTGCATTTTTAGCTAAACGCTTAAGTGTATCATTCAACATAAAACAACCATAAAATAAACCAATAAAAAAAATACACACATTGTTAGCAATAACAAAACAGACAGCGATACATTACACCAATACTTCATACAGAAGACTGAAAACAATCCATTGAACAAGGTAGTCTGTCAAGAGGCTGGCAACACTGGCGCTTATTAAAAACATCTCGATGATGTATTGCCAGTAATTTCTGCGGAATACCCCCTTAATGGGGGTGCGTCCCGCCGGCCCAGGAGGTAGGGCTGCCAAATGTGATACTGGACGACGCGAGAAAAAAAAAAGAAAACGCAGTGATTATTTGTAAAAGCCTTTTTTTATTATATTGAAGCTAGAAAATGCAGTAATTATGACAATCCTTCCATTACTGGAGCTTTTGGAACTCGATCAGCAATAGTTTTGTTTTTTGGATTGAAACGGAAGATTATTCATAGAATAGAATGGGTACTCTTTATTATGGTCCTGCACCATATAAATTCAATCAATCTGCATAGCCTTTTCCTAACTATGTTGGGGTCGGCTTCCAGTCTAACCGGATGCAGCTGAATACCGTATTTTTAATAGAGCGACTGCCTATCTGACCTCCACAACCCAGTAACTGGGTAATACGATACCCCTTGGAAAGACTGGTTGTCAGACTTTCGGGCTTCTGACGACCCGTAACGACTGTCAAAGATCCACAAATGACAGCCGGGACCAACAGCTTAACGAGCTGTCCGAGGCACGTAGGAGTCTCGGTATGTTACGATCACCCATCCACAGACCAACCCCCGCCAGCGTAGCTTAACCTGATGGATCGAACCGTACGGCTGTTGTTACTTAGCCACGAGCTCCTCCTGCACCATATAGATATAAATATATATTTATGTAAGTATTAAACTCTCTAGAAATCTGCAGCTGAGCCAGTGTCAGTAACTTAAAATTTTCAAATATAATAATACAGAAAAAACACTACCAAGTGAAAAATAACGTTAATTTCGGTGTCTTTGGTTTAGAATTTTCGTTTTTTGTCACCGACTTCCGAAATTAAAGTTATTTTTCACTTTGTAGCGTTTTTTTGGAAGCCGGTTGTTTTTTTTTTGTAAAAAGTTTTTATTTTTAACTTTTTAGTTGTGGTACCTACCTCATACAAATTCGAATACCACTACCTGTTACGCAAATAACAGTGTGTCAGGAAGCTATCATCATACCATCCATATAAACTAAGGGGGAAAATACGTATTCTTGAAGCTAACTCAAAAACTATCCAAGCAAACCTTTCAAAATCGGTCCACAATTGACGGAGATATCGGTGGACATGCATAAAAAAAAAACAAACAAACATACGCGACGAACATATAACCTCCTCCTTTTTGGAAGTCGGTTAATGACCGCATTCTACCACAACCTTCCGTTCCATTTTCAGACTTAAAATTTCAGTGTTTGGTTTGATTCGTAGACGTCCGAAAGGGTACACAAAGGTAAGTTATCCTAGCCTGCGGTGACCTCAGGATAAGAACATCTACACATCTACCTACACAATACCTACATACCCACAACATAGGGAAATGTTTACAGTCACCATTTTGGTAATACTATTGTATCCGTACCAAAGAACCGAAAAAAAAAATTGGTATTGCGATCATTAATGACCATAGTTATTTACGGAAGATGCTGATCTATTTCCTCGATTAATCCTGTGTGCCATGGACACCTACTGCCTGTGTCCATGGCATTTTCTTGTGTTGTGTTGGTTGTTATTATAATATTATGACCGCCCCAAAACTGTCTCCCAGCCCTACGCATTGTAATGATTTATAGGTTTCTTAATAAATACGGAGTGCGGCCATCGAGCGTTGTTATATTAATTGCAGCGGTTATTAATTCATGCTCTGGCCACAACTCGTGCGCCGCCGGTAGTAGGTGCTCAATGGACTGGTACTGGCTCATATTTTATACAACATTTATATTGTGAAGGCTTTGATGGAGCATTCAAACATTGTTGGACCAATCGCAGGCCATGCATTTTTGGATGAATGGTTTGATGCATGGATTCAATAAACCACCCCGCAAGTGTTGCCACTCTGTTATAAATTAAATAAATTGTTCTATTGTTGGACAGCCTGCAAAAGGAGCATTGATGGACGAACGTGAAACACATAAGTGAGTCCATCAATGCCTGGTTGTGGTCAAAGCTTGTGTAATACTTTTCAGTTTTCCAGTTGTTATAAATTCCAGAATCAATGACGAACAACGATAATTTTTCACGCGCCAATATGTTCATTTATTTCTTTTTTATTTTAAGCAGCTCTATTTACAAGCAAAATCGTTTTTTTTTTTTATATAAGTTACTACCTTTTTTTCATAGTATTCGGTCGCTAAACACGACAGATATTTCATAAACATTTCCTGCTCGCATGATTTGACCAGTACAGCATTTTCGATTTATCTCGAAGAAGGTTGTCAAAATAATGCTCGAATTTCCAAGCATGTTTGAGAAAAACAAATTCCTTGTAAGAAACATAAGTGGCAAATTAGGTAGGTGGGCACCTACCTATGATTATTAATAGGTACAGATAAGCAAATTAATTGTTATGCAAATAGACACGCTACGTCAATTTTAGCCATTTAGATAGATAGTGGTGCACACAAAAGACTTAGCACAACATAAAAATGACGTGTGGCACTCGGGGACTGCCCCGGCGAAGCAATTGCATAGCATTTTTAAGCTATTGCATAGCTTCTATCGCGGGCCTTGAGCGTGGAGACCTAATCCAGAAATTTCGTAACGAAAATACTACCTAAGAAAAGAGTGTTTTGTATTGAAAAGTATGTTTAACTGCTTGACAACAAAGTTCAAATTTACTTAAACGAATGATACGAGAGTGTTGTATTGAAAATTATGTTTAACTGCTTGACAACAAAGTTCAAATTTACTTAAACGAATGATACGAGAGTGTTGTATTGAAAATTATGTTTAACTGTTTGACAACAAAGTTCAAATTTACTTAGACGAATGATACGAGAGTATTGTACTGAAAATTATGTTTAACTGTTTGACAATAAAGTTCAAATTTACTTAGACGAATGATCCTTGACTATTAATAGTTAAATTAAAACCTTTTTATTAGTTTGATGTTCCCGGCCACTCTCAAGGCCCGCGATAGAAGCTATGCAATAGCTTAAAAACACGATTAAATAATAACTAAATACATGAATATAGCTACAAGGTGCAAAAATAAAAATGTAAGATCATTAAAAAAAACAACGGGTTGCACTCCGGGAGTGCCGGCAGAAGTGAAAACTTGAACATTAACGTTGTGCGACAACGAATAATTTCTCACGAATTGTTTTATTTATCAGTATAAAAGTACTATAATTTATGAAGTTAAATACAATATTCATTAGTAGTAGTGGTATATTTATTTATTTTCAAAATATAGTCTAACAAAAATAAACAATTTTATACCTATGTTTTGACTGCTTTTTTTCCCCATCAATATGGGTAAAATTATTTACTTTGTCGGTTGAGAGGCAACGGATCTTACAGTCAGTGTCCTGACGCGAGTTTAACGTTAATACCCATCCAAAAAAGGGCGCAACGCCGCGCCGCTAAAGAAGTTTTCACTTCAAAAAAACATACAACTATCAGAGAATGACAGTTGTGATTTGAACATACAGACAAATTAAGTTGGTAGTTAATCAACTTAGCATTAATTTCCCTTACTTTACTGTAAGAAAAAATGTTAATGCAAATTCTTGCAATCGATGGACCCACCTTTTAATTTTAAAGGTTTGATAAATTGTATTTTGTTCGAAGAGAAAACAAGCCACACTCTGTTCAAAGTTATAACAAACGTGTGACAGGGAACTCGAACATTGTCTATTTACTACTACAGTAACTGTCAGATATTCCATTAGTTTACGACTTGCGCGACCAGTAAGTAGCATGTCCGGGTAATAAGTAGCCCATGTAGTGGATTAGAGGACCAATAAACAGATTATAAGGGTTTGTGTTAATTATATTTCATAATTAGTTATTATGACGGCGGCTAAGCACAGGTAGTGTACTGAAAGCTATCGCTAATCATTGAACACGATTACGCTTTTGAAATTAATAATAACCATCTTGTGTACTCACAAGAGTGTGTTGTGTATCTTAATTACTCAGTTCTAAGAGCATAAGAATGAGAGAACAATTATTAAGTCTTTCAATGCAGCAAGGAATCAGTATCTATGATTATTGCATGTGAGCTATTTACTACGATGGGTCCCTTCAAGATAAATAAAGCATATTGGATCTCGGTACGCAACATCTTTTATTTGGTCCTGAATAATTGAAAAATGAAATGAAAGGAGCAGATGAAATTTTGTCGGTGTCAACGTGGAATGAAACAAAAATTAACATTCACTTGAGTGAACCTTTCACTCAATCGAAGCGTCTGAGGGGAACGTCGCAAATAGCTGTCAAATATTTCGCTGTTTTGATTAATTATTCATAATGAATGAAGAATATTTTAGTTCACTAGTTAGCCATATTTTTTATTTCCATTCAGTAATATTGCCAAATTAATCAAAACAGCGAAATATTTAACAGCTATTTGCGACGTTGCCCAATTTCAGTATAACCGCCTTTAGATTTACAGAAAGTAGGTAGCAATTAAAAGTCACAACTTTGTGCATGCTTAGTTTCGAATCTACGAGTCATTTACATGTATTATTTGCCTACGACCTCGTATATACTAACTACTAACGTATACTCTCTGGGTTGGACTTGGACCCTATCCATAATTAGGTGTAGGTATATAATTTTGTAGGTACTTCATCTATATTTAGTATTCCTTCTGTCCATTTGTCAAACTAGCCGTCGAAGACACCCTGCAGCCGAATGTAAGTGTAAAATTAAAAAGGAATAGTACCAGCTGCTTTTCAGCTCGCATAAAATATAAAAGTCAATACATATTGAGAAATGGGTACAACTGGTCTTTGACCATGTCTTTGTGTCTGTAATACATTAATTTCACTATCATATTATTAAAGTAATAAGAGACATTTCTTAAATAGTTTCAGCTGCTTCTTATGTATTTGTAAGTAAATGAAAATATATTTATTATCATGTCCCTCTCTCTAGTTGATGAATATGCAGCAATTAATGTCAGTAAGTACTAAAGTAATCTAAGAAAGAAGACAAAGTTAAAAAAAAAAAATAGTTGAACTCTTAATCTTCATAATTAGTTGTAAACTTTCGTTGTAGGCGAGTTGGTCCGAGGAAGTTACTACCATCATACTTATTTGTGCCGCAAGTCGGGTCTGGTTGGCACTGAAAATACAGGCACATGAGACGCTGAATTCGAACAAAAATATTATTAACACAAAAAAAAACAAAATTCTTTGAAATAAAACAAACAAATCAGTTTTCACGCCTCCCTCTTTAAGACCTAGGCCAAACTATTTTTTTTATATTCGGGTAGTTCATAAGTACTAATGACCTAAAGAGTTGCCATAGAGAATATTAATTAAAAATTTCAACTAATTAAAAAGTTATGCAACAACGCGAAGTTTTGCGGGTATTCACTCGTCACAAATTCACAATACTTACTACTAACACTACACTAATGTATCTGACCTAAGTTTAGTCTTTTTAATACGTGCTTTATCGTAAGTTATCGAAATTACATATATCGTACAAGACAGCCAACTGCCATAACTGTTTGCTCACCGAAAAAAAGATATCATCATAGAAACTCTGTGTAGAGAATACAAGGAAGTTTCTTCCACAACTTTTTCACAATCCTCCTGCGTAAACACAAGTCAGTTCAGTACATCATAAGTAAAGGCCAATAGTAGGGTAAGCAGAGAGGTCAGCTACATAAATAGACGGGCAGTTGTCTGCCACGGACAATTTGAAGCTAATGGGTCGCGGCTCATTTACCCCCGGCTTGTTTTGGACGGCCATATGCTAAGGACGCTAAATATTGTAGAGGGGACAGCTGTGTCGGTGGTATTGTGCCTATCCTGGTTATTGGGTGTGTTAGCAAGAGAGCTAGGAGGTGCTTGCATCAGGTAGCAGCACCGCCCTGCAGCCGGCATCTTTAATAGGTATTTGTTATGCAATATGCAATCCCAAAGCCTAACAAAAAAAATGATTTTGTTTCTGAAACTACGTCCTGAGCTAGTGATAGTTCGGAAAGTAGTTTGTATCGGTTTCGGTATTGGTAAAGCTGCTTAAATTATTGATTCAATTAAAATATTTAACACTACCAAATCTAAAAAAAATTCAGAGAGCAGTCAGTGGTGGCCCAGTGATAACGGCTGCGACTTACGAGTTGTAAGTCGTAGGTTCGAACCCCGACAGGCGCTTTACTTTGTGTAAAAACGGTGAAAGTAAACATCGTGAGGAAACCGGCATGTTTAGAAGACATGTGAAATCTACCAACACGCATTGGGCCCGCGTGGTGGATTATGTCCCAGGCCCTCTCACCGAGAGGTCTGTGTCCCAGCAGTGTGAACATTATAGACTGACTAGTGACTATGCATGTGATGGTAGTATGAAATCAGGTAGGTACTAAGGAGCATACACTTGAAAAAGACTGATACCTGGTGGCTCCAATCTCCTCAAAATGAAAGAGCTGTTCAGTTCTGGCAAGAGTCGTCTATAATCTTTCACCCCCACTAATCCGCCGCTTCTGCGCAATTTCGCCCCTAATCTATGTCCAGTTGGGGCGGTAGTTGCGAACTATCGCACTCGACCGCGAGCCACCGCCCTAATAAAGAAGGAACATTTTTTACACGAACACTACCGAATATTGCCGAACATTGCCGAAGATTAGTAACGCGCGAGCGCACCCCCGCGCAAATAATAAAAGTATTTGAACTGTGCGTAATCGAGGTAGTTCATGTGTCGGTTTGGGGGAATTACAGTTCTGTTATGTTTGTGATAAACACACGGATATGGTGATAGGCAGTTGAAATACACATATTGTTACGGCTATTGGGTTTCATGAAAGTTTCCGAATGTCTTGTTGCTGTAGTTTGTGACCCCCTATTTACTGGCGCTATATTGAATGCAACGAAGCAAACAAAGCATTTTTGGGTACCAAACGGTTGATATTTAATCATTAGTTGTACCTACATACTTACCACATTTTAAGATTCAGCATACATGAAATTTATTTATTTATTTAATTCGGGAAAACAAACAGTTACACAAATATCTTAATAAATAGGTACTGAGAAAAAAAAGAAGAAATTACATATTATATGTGTAGCTCACGACGTCATCCACATCTTAAATACTACATATTAGTTATGGAACTATTCGCACACGAGTGAAAATTAAAATGTAAAATCTAAAGAAAATTCTTAAATTAAAACTAAACTAAAAAAAAAAACAATAATCTTTTTTAATATTATATATTATTATGTTGGAAGACAGTCAGTTCGGCTTTAGACCAGGGCTCTCCACAGAGAGTGCTATTTTATGCCTCAAGCAGACTGTACAGTACTATACTGACAGAAAAACGCCTGTGTTTGCCTGTTTTCTGGATTTGTCAAAGGCATTTGATCTAGTGAATTATAAAGTACTGTGGCGTAAGCTACAAGAAGAAACGGCCTTGCCCGGTGACATCATAAATTTGTTTAAATATTGGTATAATAATCAACAAAACAGTGTGAAGTGGGAGGGTTCCTTCTCTGATGTGTATCGGTTGGAGTGCGGGGTGAGGCAGGGGGGATTGAGCTCACCTCGACTTTTCAATCTGTACATGAATCGACTGATCGTTGAGCTCAGCAGCACAAATATCGGTTGCCATATAGATGGAGTGTGTGTTAATAACATTAGTTATGCTGACGATATGGTGTTGCTGAGCCCATCGATCGGTGCCTTGAGGCGACTAGTGTCAATCTGTGAAGCATACGCGGTAGCTCAGGGACTCAAGTATAACACCAAAAAGAGCGAAATTATGGTTTTTAAAGCAGGTGCTATAGGTTATCCAACTATACCTGAGATATCGCTCTGCGGAGCACCCTTAAATAGGGTGACCAATTTTAAGTACTTGGGTCATTGGGTTACCGACGATTTGAAAGATAACAAGGACATTGACAGGGAACGTAGATCGCTGTCAGTACGCTGTAACATGCTGGCCCGCAGGTTTGCGCGATGTACTGAGGCGGTCAAGATCACTTTATTTAAGTCTTTTTGCTCGTCATTTTACACGTGCAGCCTGTGGACTAGTTATAGTTTGCGTACATATAGCGATCTACGTGTCCAGTATAATAACGCACTCAGGATACTGTTGGGGCTGCCATGGCGATGTAGCGCGTCAATGATGTTCGCGGAAAGGCGTATAGATGGTTTTGCGGCCATCATACGTAAAAGAAGCGCTTCTCTGCTCGCTCGTCTTCGTGGCAGTACCAACACTATCTTGAGTTTATTCGCAGATAAATGGGAGTCTCCAATGCTGCGACATTAGATGAAACTCCACACTTAATCCTGTATGTCTACTAACACTTTTTTTTTTTTTAAGATCATTGTTACTAACACTATGGGCGCAGCCTGAAATAAATGATATAATAATAATATTTAAACAAGATTATGGAAATAAAATATCAAAACTACAGTTCTCAACTAAAAATCTGAGTCACTAATTAATTTTATCAACGAGCCTCTAAACTTATTACAAAATACAAAATACAAAAAGTTTTATTGGCAAAGGAAAAGTTTATGACATACAGTGATCTTACATGGGTACAATTAAGTTTATATTTTATATAGGTACTTATTAGCAGACAAGGTAAACAAGAAATTGGTAACAACTTGAGATTCATTATTCGTAAACCTTGTACCTATACCCATAACTTCATATGATGCAGTTAAAACTAAACTTATGCACTTACTATCAACACAAAACCCATAAAAAAACTCTTCATTGAAAATTCCCACCAAAAAAATTAAATAATATTCATACAATTGTATTTCACCCCAGCTCCCCGGCGAGGGATGTGACGTAGAATTAGCCAACATGGCGGCTCTAACGCGTACTCTGAGTATTGGTACGCGGTATGATTTACCGACGACGTCCCGATAACCTTTCGTTTGATATATTGATCACGGACAAGCGGCTATGTATGAAGCTTTTTATCTCTTTACATGTTGACTTTGAAAGGGAATGCGGGGTGAAATTGTATGAGTTTTTATTTGGATGTAACTTCGAACTACTGTGGTTGAAAGGTCAATGTTTTTAGTTGTTATTGTATGAATTTGCAAATTGAATAATACACATACATACTTAGTTCATAATTGAAAAGATAGAGGCCGCCCTTTAGTGTAATCTTCAAATAAATACATAGAACATCACCTTTAGCAAAAGATGCATGCAATCAATAATACAACTTTAGAAAAAAAAATTACAAGGATATTTTAAATTTACTTACACATAAGAACACAATAATAGCACGTATTAAAAAAAAAAACCAAGACAATAAAAGGTGGCTAATCCTTTAGCACTGGTTTCACTTAAAGCTCAAAATCAAATACAGTAGGTAGCTAAACTAACCAACCTCAAAAAGCAACACATGATTTTTAAAACCAACGAATTGTCCAGTTTCAGCCACTTTCCGATCCCACAAGAGTCGCAAAGCAAAACAAACAGAGTGTCAAAAGTGCACATACAAGCAACTAATTAGAGATGTGATTGTGTGCGACTAGGGTCCGACCGCGGCACGGTACGGCACGGACCACGGTACGGCACGGCACGGCGCAAATTAAACAAATGCAATGATTTGTATAAATAAATTCTTGTTCTTGCAGCGTCCACTGCGAACCAATCAAATTACTTCACTTTGTTAGTTGATTGCGCGCAACGAGTCAGAAGAAGTGGATGTTGCTTTTTACACAAGTTTAATTTTACTTTCAGAGAAATTTGAGCCGGATTTTGATTTCGACGGATTTTTTACTTCCCCTTTAGGTTTTACTCCACCAAACCGCACTAGCCCCACGTGCATGATGGATTACGGCCCTCTCCCTCTCACTGAGAGGAAGCCTGTGTCCCAGCAGTGGGAATAGTATAGCTGATTATGCCTTTAGTAGATGGAAGCACCCAATTAAACAGCTCTAATAATTTATATTGACATTGAATTGCTTGAATTGTTACTTAGCTCTCTTCCTCTATCCTAATGTTGCTGTGCCCGACAGGGTCCATATTGGTCTTTCACTTTATTATACCATATATGTAATACATATGGAATGCAATAAATAATTGAGTATTGAGTATTGAAGACGGGGAAAGGTAGACTTTCCTGTAACGTTTATATCTAAAATCATAGATTCATAATACACCATTTTTTTCTTAACGTGTAGTGGATGACGATCTAAATCGAGTCGCCCCACAGAAACATACAGCTCAGGTGAGGTGAGGTGTCTACCTAATCATTACTCATCTATCTACATTGATTTTATGGTTTTCCAGGGAATTTTTTTAATTGAGAGTCTGAACCCTACTAAGCTGAACCACTTTGATGAGTGCAATCGGTTAATGTTGAAAGTTAGTTTATGCCCTATCCTTAGGGTACATAGCATATTGCTGTAAGCAACTCGAACGTACTGATAAAACAATAAGGCAGTAACAATGCCACATCCACAACCCACAGTTCCCTACATCCTGGTACACACAGTTCGACGTCCATGTTGGCTCTTAATTAATTTATACCCGTTCTTGTCCAGGTACAAAGTAGTGTTCTATGAAAAATTGCGCCAGCTTCCGACTAATGGGGACAGCAGAGTACAGGCACTTGTAGCCTTCACTATACTTTGACCCGTTGTCGGGAATTGAGACGGAAAGATTAGTTTTAACTTTTCGCTTTAACACTTTGAACTATAACTGTAAGAGCGAATTATGAGTTTATTTACTAAAGTTATGATAATATCAGCATATAATTTGAAATACCTAAACCTAGTTTGTATAAGGTGTACAGAAAGACCTTGGTAGACATACACCACCACCAATGGTGGTATTTTAGTATTGACCACCAACCCTGTTCTTTGGAGCGTTGGCGATTTCAGACCATAAATAATTCTAGATTTCCTCGCGATGTTTTCCTTCACCATAAGTCACATTGACGTTGATAAAGCCGTAATGGAGGTTTTCAACTCGCCCCTTGGTGCTTAAAAGTTCGTTTGAACCTCTCGGGTCCTTATACTTTTCAAATGGTTGACTTACCAATAACGTAAGTGTTTGGACGCAAAGTGGAGCATAGATCGAGACTATTATATTAATGATCTCGTCAGGGTCACCAGCTCCAGCTCGGGGGCACGGTAGCCCGCATGACAGAGATAACCAGCGAGTATAATCTGGTCTCTTATCCTATTTAAACTCTGTACTATGCTAGGCCAACTCAAGTTACAACTGACGTACAGCCTACGGTGTGTTCCTGCGATGTAAAGGGAGAATCCTCAAACTGCAAATGAAAATTGACGGCTATACGATTGTCTCTCAGTAACAATACATAAAGGTCATTCACATAATACCGTCCCACAAAGGCCCAGCTAAAAGCAAACTCAATACAAAACGCATTTTGCCGTTTGAACGCAATCCGTCTGACTACAAACAAACGTTTGCCACAGACATGCTTTGATACCTGGTCTCTGTATCGAGTTGAATATCAATCAAAGCCTATATATTCACATATATCTACATACGTCTCTCAAAGACTTTTGCTTTAGCCGAAGTGCAAACATAAGCTGAAATACTACCTCCGTTTCTTACAAATAGGTACTAATTCACTCTACAAGAGATACCAATGCAGCAATGCTGCTT
This sequence comes from Conistra vaccinii, assembly GCA_948150665.1. Taxonomy (NCBI): domain Eukaryota; kingdom Metazoa; phylum Arthropoda; class Insecta; order Lepidoptera; family Noctuidae; genus Conistra; species Conistra vaccinii. The sequence goes on from OX411327.1 coordinate 23,496,819, forward strand.
TTATATATTTTTATATTTAATTTTATTATTCGTGACAAAAAAAATCGACTAAACGGCACTCGTGAACATCTTACGTAGCAACTTACGTTCACAGAGAAGTTTTCTACGCGGTTCATTTGTTTACCAGCCATTAATTTACATACAAAACGATTTTTTTTAATTTTTTTTTGGGTGGGAAATCATCCAATGACTTCTCCCGCTCTGGGCGGAGCGGAAGGGCATGTCATACTTTTACTGACTAAAACCCACCCGTGTTCCTTCCCTTGCCATGCCAGGGGCCACGGTTTCCCCTTGGGACATACAAAACGAAACTACACTTGCGTACTTAGCCGTGGGCTGCTGTGGAGCGGGGTCTTAAAATCGGCGTAGCTAGTGACCTTGAGTAAAGCTCGCGTGTTCTGTACGTACTGAGCTCATGCAACGCGTTCAACGTCCAGCCAGTAATAGGACTTGCCCATCAAGGAGCGCTGTCCCACAGACGATTTATTAATTTAATATTCATAAAACAAAAGGAATTTTAATAAAACAAGCAAGATACTAAAAGATGAATAATAACTATCTTTAAAATTGTGAAGGTTTCAGAAAAATACGCTTGATAGATTTTGCGTTATTCTCAGTTTTTAATACTGACCTTTTTTTTTGACAAACAATTTTACAGGCAGCTCTGATTAGTATGTTATACAAGTAAGTAAGTTTACAGGCAGCTCTGATTAGTATGTTATACAGGTAAGTAAGTTCAGGTTTCTCTTGGTTCGGAAAAAGGCCTAAAAGTTTATATTATAACCTTTATGTTGAAATCATCAGTGTGAAAGTCACTCACCGCTTTATGTCGTTACATAAAAAAGACCCAAGTGATGTCATAGTTTGATGGATCGGTTCAGGATCAGCTCCAATCTGGTTGATACGGCGAACGGAAAGGGTACGGTTACGTGATATCGTGTTCCAAATATCTAGGATTTACGTGAATTTTCAGAAGTTTTTTCGATAGAGGTACGTAGAAAAAAGGCTATTTCGTGTATTTCAGATAAACGTTGGCAGTGATGCCAGTTCCATAGGTATTATATTAGTCAGCAGTGTTCTTTGAAAGCTAAAAGCAACATAAGCATCTACCGGCACCGATTCGTTTGTCAAGAGTTTCAAAATTTTCTGACGATTATCTTGAAAAATTTCTTTTTGTGTTATTTATATGGTGTACCGAGGTTTCTATCTATCTAGGTATTTATTATCTGATACCTAGGTGTTTGCTGATTTACTCTGCTGCAATAGTAACGTTATACGAAAGAGTACGTCTCAGGACTGTTCTGATTAACAGTGTTATAATTTTACATAGATATTTATACTGGTGACACTGTCTGGTAAAGAGCCAATCCAATTCAAAGCGAACTATCAAAAAATATAGCTACAACAAAACATAAAAATGCAGACACATATCTCAAACCGATATCATGTGACACAAACAAGAACGCAGTTCCTATTATAACAATCAGGACTTTCTAAAATGCGCATACATCGGATTCCCACAAATAGACAGACATTAAAATAAGTCTAGATTTCTTAGAAGCCCGTGTTGTGCCTGGGGTCTGTGACCTAGGAACAAAAACTCGTCTGGCTACACCATTGTTTGTTTATAGGTATTGTCAACTAGTCTGCCCATATTTTGAATTTGATTGATGATACGCGACTGTACGCGCGTAGATGAATGTAATGCAGAATTTAACGGACATTGGTTTACATTAGCTCATTGTCACTACTAGACTGGTATCGTTAACAAAGTAGTATTCCTTAACTGAGGTTTTTGAGGCAGTATAATCACCTGTAAGCAGAGCAAGTCTGGCAATCTTTGGTCGCTTTGGTACTCCTTTTATGTTCATGAACTTTTTCGTCTAGGTACCCTGATTAGCTAATATGTATAACTAGGTACGCATTAACATTAAACTGAGTAAAAGATATCACTGCTCGTCAAAGATTTTCAAATTTTTTCGCGGTACGTCTTCATCGATTACTCTGACCAATTCTGAGAAGAGCATTCAAATTCAAGTGACTTAATTACTAATAAATGAACACTACAATATCTGCATCAGTACAAAAGCGAATGAATCCGCGTATTTACCTAACTCGTGTACGTGTATAGTGGTGCGTGTTAACCTATTATGTAATTAAGTTTAATTAGGGTTCCGCAAATGTAGCGAGTCGACGCCGCCCGCGGCCTGATTAAATAACTTACTACTGAACCCGCTAATCGACGGCTCAGCCAAACTAATATTGAAACCCGCTAAATGTGCAAACGACCCGAGATAATAATTTGAAAGGGAATTTATTACTAAAAATATTGATATTTCAGGAATTCAAGTTTAGCTGGTGGCGTTACATTGTTCTTGATGTAGAGTAAGAGCTCTTGTACATTGTTATTGTTATGCATGACTATAACAATTTCATCTATCTGGAAAACATGTCTACCATACCATACCCCGAACACGAATACACCCAATAGACATGGTGTCAGGGACATATCGACGCGAAGCCTGTTACCATGGATTCAGTACATGATTCTGAACCAATGCAGGGCCGTTGAAATTTTAAGTCGCTTATTAAGTAAAAAACTTTACTGTTTCATAGAAAAGTGCAATACCTACGCGGTCAAAATGTATGGAACAGCTGTTTTTTTTTTAAATAACATGAAAAATTTCAGGTTCAGAATTATGTACTGAATCCATGGTAACAGGCTTTGCATCGATATCCCTGCCACCCTGTATAGACTACGTTTACACTCCCGTGACACTGGCGCTGAAAAAAGTACGAAAATACATCTCATTCAATCGCCACCCAATGACTAGGGAACTTAAAGGGTAACTAATTAAATTAATAGGAGCTTAGGGCCCTCGCCCACGGCGACTTTTTGTAGCGATGCTGTCGCGCGTCTACATCGATGCAGTCGCGATGCTGTAATTATGTATGAAGAATCCTGCGCGATAGTAGCGATGCAGAAGCGCGTTTACAAAACGCGCGACAGCATCGCTACAAAAAGTCGCCGTGGTTAATCGTAGGTCAAATTCAAATTCAAAAGTCATTTTAAATTCAAACTAGGCTGAGAATCAGCACTTTTCGAACGTCAAAATTACATAAGACAGTCCCCCAAAAACGCCGTAATACGCATACGCCGTAATATACGGGGTGGCAGGGACATCGACGCGAAGCCGGTTACCATGGATTCAGTACATGATTCTGAACCCCCCTGCATTGAAATTTTTCGTCGGTTATTAAAAAAAAAATCAGCTGCTCCATACATTTTGACCGCGTAGGTATTGCACTTTTCTATGGAACAGCTGATTTTTTTTTAAATAACCGACGAAAAATTTCAATGCAGGGGGGTTCAGAATCATGTACTGAATCCATGGTAACCGGCTTCGCGTCGATGTCCCTGCCACCCTGTATAATAACGCCGATAAACGTAGGTAGTGAAACAGTCCCTTAACGTAACATAATTCCTGCCAATTATTGTCCCGTTGCAGGGCAAAGGCCTATTCTCATACAGAGAAGACACGAGCATTGATGACCACGCTTGCTCAAGACGGGTTTCAGACTCCACAAGTCCAGGTTTCCTCATGATATTCTCCTTCACCGATGGTAACTTGATCAAGCTACATCGTCACATATTTCTATAAACTTGCAGGATATTCTCAAACAATATCATTGCTCTCACCCCACACCCTGTATTTACCCTCGTATCTAGTTGCACGAGTCCCAAGCCCATCTAAACCGTATATTTAATATTATTATGACGCTAATTAACTTAATTACACATTACACACCCCCACTGATGTACAAACATCGAAATATCCTAACTTACCCTTCACGCCCTTCGCAAACTCTTTAATTTTTTACAAGTAACTTCTAAAAGAACTGAAACGCCTACTAATATTTTAAGAGCAAAACCGCTAGCCAGCAAAATTTGGCTGTTAAATGCTAATTAGGAGAACCTTTGTGGAGAATAGTTTGAATAGCTACTAGCTCTGGTTTTAAGGATTTCTGAAATGAAAATAAAACTGAAAGTGATTTTTTGTTTTTACGTTTGAGTTTACTTAAAGTGACTACAAATTGCAGTGAGAATTAGTTGCCAAAAGTCCATCTGTAAGGTTTTTAGCTTTCCAGACTTGTCAGAGGAGATTCTATATTAATCTAAACCATAAATTATGTTGAAAAAAGAACTCAAGATTTTCAAGAAACAAACTTAGGTACCGTTTATAATTAACAAAAGTAATGGTCCCACAAACAACGTAACCCCGAATAAACAAAACATTTTCTTTTCTCCGCAATCATCACAAAATACCACATTGATATACAGCGCATATTTCGCAATACATAAAGCAAACATACCATAACGCAACATAAATGGGTAGGCAGTAATGATTTGTAACGTACAATAATCATATCCGGCCGGCGTCGAACCCGGGACTATAAATCACGACACGGCGTATTAACCACTGCGATGACCTTAGCATTGGGGGTACCCTAATGTATGAGGATTAATATTATGTATTTCCAGCAGATATATCACCAAAAACATCAGAGTTATGCGAAGTTTACTGATGGGTTTAGTAGAATAAATTGCAGTTTGGTAAAGCTTTCGTTTTCTGCTGTTTCGGAAATAGAAGAAAAACCTATTGCTGTGGTAAAATGTTACCTATTGATTTTATTAAAGTTTTGTATCACGAAACCGAGTCATAAAGAAGTGCTTTATCCTAATACATAACTCTCTATCACGGAAGAAAATAAGATGGGTGGGGTTTTCTTGTTGAGTCTTGTTTTGTGCCCAGGCAACGGAACACATGAAACTTACACATAAATACGGTAATTAAACATCTCTGCCTACCCCTTCGAAAACACAGGTGTGATATTGTATTATCATCATTGATGCGTATATACACACTGCAAATTGCCAGTCAATTTAATTTACCAACTAATTAAACATGGCGATTTGGATTATCGAGCACAGGTCATTGTATCATCGTACATGACAACATGACACCTTCACAGCTATTGTGTATGATGTACACGATGTACACACGTTTACCGATCACATATACATCATACATAGCTCAATGACAATTGACGAAGAGCCATCGAATGCCCTCTGTGTGTCAAATGACGATTGAAACTGATTCCGGCCATCAACGAGGATCGTGTAGTGCTCGCGGCAAGTGCACATAAATGTCAAATAGTGCACTTGTGCGGTAATATTACATATAACCCTCAGAGCGAACGAAATAGGGTGGCTGTACCTGCTTACACTAAAATAAAATTGCATCGTCTAAAATGAAAGATTCATACTACACATTAGCAGAGCAAACATACCTAGTTATGTTTGTAACACAGGTATATTTAAGTACATAAGTTTAAGGCTCTCTTGTATTGTAGACCCAATGTACCGTTTCTTATCTTAATACTATAATTTTGTCTGTATTGTGTTGTGTGTACCCAAAACCTACTCAAAGTAAATTCCACAACATTAATTTAAACATACATACAAGTTACATTGTAAGTAATCTAAACACAACAGAATCTCAGCCAGTATAATTAAAGCCTCTATCTCCGAGCCGTGCTTTAACTAACAGACTTTAATTACACGATTAGTAAATCATAACATATTGGACACACTGGCTAATCTCGCCACCTGATCTAGAGTTACTCGTAATTACTAATTAGGGCTAATCAATCACCTCTAAATTAACAGAGAGAGCTTGCTTGTAGGTACATACGAGTATGTAGTTACGAAGCTCTCTGTAATTACATAGATCGATAACTAATCATAATTATGCTATTATAAATACTATCTGATACAGACAGTCATGTATTTTATGATTGTCTCATCTGAGATTGACACTTAGGGCCTATTTCACGATGTTCGAATAGCCACTACTTACCGATAAATAAAAAAATTGAACAGAATTTTTATTTAATTATAGGAACTTAATCGTAGGTGGTGAAACAGGCCCTTAAAGTTTACAAATTCTAATTACTCCAGTCTTGTAGTATTCGTAAAATTTAAAATGAGATGATAATTTTAGTGCAAATTCACTAAACATAAACTTAAATACATCTAAGAAAATAATTAGAAATATAATCATGATCGTTCTATGCGACACAGCCAATCAGACAGAAAATTATTTCTGTTTAATTATACAATTTCGTTCATAATAGGCAATCAAGCATTTCAAGCCTGTTTAATAATTGTTTCGTTTTATTGAAGTATCGATAATGACATGGCAACAGAATTAAATTATTTTGGCGATAGCAACGGTAGGTAAAACTTCTTGATATTTTATTTGTGTAGGCACTCTGCCACTCACACTCGCGCGAGTATTATTGCTTGTAGAAATATATCAGGCGCTTTTGGTATAATTTAAATAGTTAAATGACTTACACGTGCTTTTTCAACGTATATCAAATAGTATTGCAATAAAGGACTTCTCTATTTGGTGAATTGTAGGAATTTAAACATATTTTCAAATATTTATGTATGAACTTAATGGAACTTAGCCAGATCTGATACGGATAACCTTTCCTAATATTTTAAACTAGTAGTATTATTCGAAGGAGTATGCTTTCAATAATCTAATGCAGCGATGTTTAAGTCAATCTAATAAGAATATAGTTTCGAATCAAGCCACCATGACATGTCCTCAAGCCTACCTACGATGTCATGTTCAGTGACATGCGAAATCGATGTCTCCTTACAAACACAATTACTGTTCTACATGCATTTGATCGATAGTTAACAGAGTTATGACAATGTTATACGTACCTACTTGCAATGATGTCTCTACAAAACCAGAGCCATGTGCACACGAGTTCTTAATATTACGTCTGCATTGCCCTAAAGGGTGAGCAGAGGTGATTCCTACACCCACAAGTCACCGGTTGTTTTTAAATCTTATGTAATTGAGGCCATCCATTGCCCCAACCAGGCATAATCCACACTCGTGGCAACGACGCAGAAATTCCTTTTTGGAAAACCCATTCATATCACTTTGTTCGACTTGGTGATCGAACAATAATATAATCAATATTTTAGTTCACTATGGCTAACTAGTGAACTAAAATATTGATTATGAAATGAAATAATTAATATCGTAACACCGAATGTTTAGTTTTAGATGTGAAAAAAGTATTTGGAAACTTTCCAAATGCCTTTTTGACCCCTAAAACGGTTACAACATCAAATTCAGTGTTATAATTGCAATTCATTATTAATATTCTAGTTCACTAGTTAGCCATATTTCTTATTTTCATACAGCAATATTGCCAAATTAATCAAAACAGGTACCTAAATATTTGACAGCTATTTGCGTCGTTGCCAACTTTTTGGATGAACGGTCTCGTAAAGATTTATTTATTTAACATAACAGCTATTACATTAGTTAAAGACATTTATAGGTACAATCATAAAAGTATACAACTACTTGACAGTCATTCGCTCATGATGACGATAAATAAATCGATAGAAAATATATTAAATTTCAGGATGATGATGACGATAACTAGACGGCCAGTCAAAACCTAAAGCCTAACTAGCCCATAATTTATCATAACATTATCTTCTCAACCACTCTATTTTCTGCTCCCAAAAATATAAACAAGTGGTCTAATAACGATTAACACAAACATGAGCCACTCGCCCGCTCCTCAGATAGGGCACAGTGGCTACTTAGCCGCCTAGCTATCATATGCAATATTTATAGGGGGCATTACCAGGTAGATAGGGTGAGTAATGCCGGTCGAATAGGGGACATTTTTGCACGTGCCCGGTAAATATAGCGGCTGAGAGAAAAGTGGAGGGCGATTCCTAATATTTTTCATGATCAAGTCGGCCGCGAAAAGCGTGGAAAACTGGTCCCCTGAGACGCGACCTCGGTTGTAAGATGTGAATGCCTTTCTTACTGATTTGGAACAAATGGAGACAATTGTGAAAGTCCACTGACTAGGGATGATTCATGTTTTGGGAATCAACAGCTTACCATAGCTAACAATTAAGAGCTTAACAATACAACTTTTAACTTACAACTTTACTTTACAACAATTAAGAATTTATACTGAAAGCGGGCAACGTCGCAAATAGCTGTCAAATATTTCGCAGTTTTGATTCATTTGGCAATATTACTGTATGAAAATAAGAAATTATGGCTAACTAGGGAACTAAAATATTGATTATGAAATGCAATAATGAATATCGTAACACCGAATATTTAGTTATAGATTTAAAAAAAAGTATTTGGAAACTTTCCAAATGCCTTTTTAACCCCTAAGGCTGCCTGTCCACTGGAGCGGAGAGGAGAGGAAAGGAGCGGAGATGTGAAAATATTAACCAATAGAATCTAAACTCCGCTACAGAGGTGCGATTCTATTGGTTAATATTGGCACATCTCCGCTCCTCTCCTCTCTTCTCCGCTCCAGTGGACAGGCAGCCTTAATCGGTTAAAACATCAAATTCAATGTTATTATTGCAATTCATTATTAATATTCTAGTTCGCTAGTTAGCCACATTTCTTATTTCCATACAGTAATATTATTACCAAATAGTTTGGAAAATCCAAAAGTGCACGCCTCATACTTATCACTCATTCATAAACGAAAAAGAAATTCAAAACATAGTTTAAAAATGAACAATTTATCACTTTTCATCCTTTTCATGAAGTCGTAATGTCAACGACTGACAAAGATATTTACTTGGTGGTTGCTAGGCAACTTTCGGACATCAATTCAAAGGTTGGAAATATTTAGAGATATTATATTTTAGTTAGTATTTTATTAAATACAATTAAACTACTTTGAATAAAATAGCCATTTTCAATAGGGTTCCTTCTACGGCTGAAACGAATGTATAAAAAATAAATTGACTCAATTAATTGATTTTATCGCAAGCTACAATGTTTTCAGGGTTCATAAATTGACGGACAGGAAATTTTTTTCAACTATTTTTATGCTTTTTCCATTTCTGCTGCATTAAATCAATTGTTAAAAAGTACAGTATTAATCTCCATTTAATCATCTATACAATGGTATATAAATTAAGTAGGTTCTGTGTATTAGCAGGAGTGTAACAATAAAAACAGTTACAGAAATGGGGAATTTTTTTTTTTCGATGGTACAGCACACTCTAATGCTTCGCATTACGAGTCGTGCAATAAATCAAAACAGCGAAATATTTTACTTCAATTTGCGACGTCGCAGACTTTCAGAATAAACGCTCTTAAATACATGCTTCTTCAAGAAATTAGATTTTGTTCAGTCATTATTTCCACGGGTGTTAGTAATTTTAGTGATACATATGGTTCAAGTTATCAAGTCGTTAAAGATTCGAAAGCTGCAGAAAAGCTTTATTCTGTTATATTGATACGTATCCAATTTTTTTTTTATGTGTACTTTACCAGAGAGCAATCATCAAAATAACTAGGTATCTAATCGCTATCGCCTGTGCCTTGTCCACGGGTCCCCTTTCGGTTATTTCACCAGATTTGTAGTCGACCGCTGAGGTTATTGCCGTATGACAGTGCCACCGTTTTTAGTTTATCTTTAGCAAATTTCGGCCAACATTACCGCTAAGTCCGTACTCACATTACCGTCCCATCTCTGTTTAACAATTAACGCCAAGATAAATGGTAGGAACACGAAACGATAACTGCAAACGTTTCAGTTTAAACCTACGTGCATACTCGCGTGAAATTTATTATGTAGAATAATGTGGGGAATTGAATCCGATAGGAGAGGTCGTCGGTTTGTCACTGTGTCATGGAAAAACGTCCGTAAATCGATTTTAATGTTTCGGTATCGAGTTGCGGAGGTGTCAGCTCGATTTTTGAATCGAATGTTGATAAAAGATGGGAGAGAAATATGAAAGTGAAATATGATTGCGCTCTCATAATCCTGGGATAACAGCAGGGTTATCGGGATTTGATGTTTTATATGACGTTTTGTTAACATTAAAATTATTCGATTTTGACTTCTATTACATAAAAAATGGCAGCTTCACTAAACAGTACTGTTACCACTTTTTTGCTTTTAATGCCATCCTTATACCTACGGTATAGAAATCAGAATCGGTTGAACGGACTGTAAAAAAAGTTATTTTTAATGTTCAAATGAATTATAGGTGTTATAAGATTGATCACACTGGGATTGGGTATTTGTCGAAAAGAATCCAAATGACATTGAAATCAATAAAGTCAAAGTCAAATCATTTATTTCAAATAGGCCCTTGAAGGCACTTTTGAACGTCAAAATTTACAAAATATAGTATTGATTCTACCGCCCCTTCCAAAAGGTAGTTTTCGTATGGAGAAGAATGGGCAAGAAACTCCACCGTTACTCTTTTAAAATGTTTTACAATATTTTGTATAGGTACATTATTTATATAATTATATGTGAAGACGATGCACCTAGAATAAAATTACTGTATAAAGTAAAAAGAATTTAAAGTGGAGCAAACGACAGATAAATTAATTATGTGGTAGATACCTACATGGTGTTCACATATTCACAAACATTGTAAAAATAGACGAATCTACAAAAAAATTACAATTAATAAGTCAGTGTGTGAGGAAGTAATCACAGGATGTACTCGTAAAATCAATGTCATATAAAAAATAAATACAATTAAGTAAGCAACCAGTTTGATTTTGTCTAGTATTTATACTATGTCTAGTATTTATTTTTGTCTAATATTCAACAATATAATATCCTCATCAATATACTTTCTTTGAACCTTATCACCAATCAAATACATATTAGGGTGCTTCTTAAATAGGCAAAATATTTTTTTTTTAATTATCCTTCGCGTCACCCTTTTATTCTCTTCTAAGGCGCTAAAAACTAATAAGTAATTTTTATTTTATTTTTAAAGTCATATTTAGAGGTCGCTACCAGCGAATGAAAAATAAAAAAAAGTATTTTTGAAAATTCTTTAATTAAGTTCTAAAAAAGACAAGCATACACAAATTATATTACTATTATGATAAAAAAATTGTAACTTATGCTAATAAAGTAGATTTTTTTGTATCAGGGCACATTTGCCTGAAATTTTTGACAACCAAAAGGCGGTTTTTTTTTTGTTCTTCGTCTGTGGTAATTAGTTTATTAAATTATTCAATCAATGCTACACCGCGTTCCGAAATGTCGTTCACCACTCTCATAGAACGTACAACTTCTCTAGAAGATTTGTAGTCTTCATCTTCTTCCCAAAGACGAGGTAGAAATGCAGACGGAATTCCCAGGATTCTAAAAAATCTTAAGGTGTTGCTGGTCACGAAATACTCAATATTTTTTTCTTCGAAGTGACTGAGATGCAATCACCATTTTTTGTTTGCTTTCAAGAGAAACTTCGTCATCAAAAAAAGCTTGCGCAACAAGTTCTTCGGACAGATACCACAAATGCCCCAGGAACTTCCAACCAACCAGCCAACCAAAGAGCATCTTTTACTATCTTTTGCTCTAATAGAATGCAAGCACCTGCTTTTAAACCAGTGTTGACCGCAGTGGTGTCGGTGTAAAACCATTTTATTTTGTCGCTTAAGTTCCAAGAAAGAATAGTGTCATATACAGCTGAAGCACACGCCTCCCCAGTTTCTTGACTGGGTTTTGGAAATGCCAAATGACCCGCTCGTTCCCACAATGGCATGACCGTCACAAGCAGCAGACTTGGCCGAATTGCGATTGGTTTGCTTCATTACGATTTTAAGGTAAAAAAATAAACTCAGCACTTCTTTTGTCGTTGGTAACTTGCTTTAAATTAAGTGGTCAGAGGTTTGTCCAACTAACCAAACATGTTTCTAGTCAACAAAAGCGAACTAGTTGAGGGCGCCATGATTTAACAAAACGCAATGCGTGCCAAAACACAATCGAACGTGCACTCTTTGTTTTCGCAGTTTTTTGCCAGATCTCAAGGAGTGACTGGTGCGTGCGGGAGGGGGAGAGGGGTGGGTACGAGTGTTCTTGTACGGAATAATGTGGCAACGAGTTGCATTAGTATGTTTTAACATGTATAAATGATGAATATAACTGTTTTATGTACATTGAGCTGCAAGTTATCATTATCATAATTTCTTCAAACTTTGACACGAGGTAGCAACCCCTAAAATCCTATCTAAAAAATAAATAAAAAATATAGGTTCGTTTTTTAGGTGATAGAAGCGAATGGCGGCCTGACGCAGTAATTTTTTAAAAGTCGAAAAATAAGAAGCACCCTAATACATATATGTATATACACGCACAAAATACATGGTGTACCTCAGTTGACCCATTGTTTAGTCCGGTCCAGTCCCATGGAGCCCACATTTGTCCCTTATTTGTGCGCTCCTCGCCTCCGGGCAAAAGGCTCACTCTATTGAGAATCCGATATCTTATTATTGTATGCAAAAGGAGGTAAATCGTGTTTAAAATGTACACGGATGGACCCGGGAATATCTAAGAGGACGAATAGTTTTGTAAATGTGTGTGTTTTGTTTTGAAACAAGAAAGTTGGAGGTGTTTTTGAATTAGAACTCTTTTTAATATCACGCCAGTATTCTTAGAAAGCTTGGGTAGAGGTTATAGGAGACCCACTTCCGCCAGTAATGTATAAGTCTCATGTCATAGGGGGCGAGCCTCAATCCAAAGTTCGGGCTGCTACTGAGAAATTCCTAATGGAAAAACTCAATAACACTTTGCCCAACCTGGGAATTGAACCCAAGAGTCGCGCTTGCGACCATTGCACCAACGAGGCAGTCTCCAGTAAAACACTTTTTTTGACGAAAGCGTAAAACACTTGACACTTTAATTTACATTTTAAAGTAAAGGTTTTGTGGAAGAAAATAGTTCCAGCTTTTTTATATAAATCATAACAACCTCGCACAGCTCTTCCCACCTGTAATAGAATAAAATAAAGCCATGCGCACACTGCACCGGTCGTCGATAGACCACTAATGGGCGGTTTGCCGGCGGCCGGCACGGAAATATGTCCGTGTGCGTTCGTCCGATAACACAGGATTATGGTAAATAGTACTCCATGGTGGGGATTAAGGGTATTTTCGGGGATACGCTGTATTTTAGGGCGTTTTTTCCGACGAGTCACTGAGTATTTTTTATTTCTTAGCGTTGGAGTAGATATGCTGCTTTGCGAGATTGATATTTTTTTTAACCGGCGAAAAAATTTGGTGATCCTGTTGTAGCTTAATATAAATCCATTAACATGCCAAGAGAGAGAGAGAGATTTCTTCTGCCTATTGGATTTTTTTGTGACATCCACATATACCTACAAATACATTTTCCTTATTTTACGCCAAAGAAACTTCTACAATTCTACGACTCCAATTTATCGCCCTGATTTACAGACAAGCTTCATTCTAATTTTTTTCACATCACTTTTTAGCTTCATTAGTAGTTAGTTAAGTACCTATCCAATCCACCCGACGCTTAAGCTCCGTTTTTTTTCATCCAAAAAAGCTCTTCAGCTAGTTAGCTCGTTTCACGAGAATATTTTACGCAAACCTAAACAAGTTCAGAATTAGGCAACGTTTCATAAACTTGTTAAACAAGTTACGGATTTTCTTTACAAATTTTCGTTAGAAGACGTTTTGAGAGACTAAACGAAGTCTCTCAAAGTTGTTAAAGCCAAAACACTCGACAACGTTGGCAACGTGTGCGCTGAACAAATCTCTCAGATCTCAGGCAATCCCAGATTACGCCAAGAATAAAGCCACCAAATTCCCATTAACTTTTTTAAAAAGGTTTCTCATTAAATAGCAAACAATAGCAAACACGCCGATGTGTCTGCGGGACGATTCTCGCCTATTTACAGAGCAGCTTACCGCGGGGGAGCGAAAGGGCCCAAGATTAAGCCGGATAGTTTCACAAACATTCATTCATTCAGCCAGCCGCCCAGCCCCATTCAAGCGAGCTTTAATAAGAGACCGCCACGGTAAGCGGCTTACTTTCTCAAATACCGGAAATTTAGTTTCCGTTGGTACCTACGGTTTTAAGATTGCCGATTACGAACTCTCTAATGCTACACGGTTTATGTTTCGCATCTAAAGGCAGCTCTGGATTCGCTTTCAGTCGGGATTAATGAACAAACAAAGAGAGTATTCAAACACAGTTTATCGGCCAACCATTTTAGTTTTAGACCCAGTTTACTTAAGGCTGAAATTGTTGAATAGAACTTCGTTTTTAAATGCAAACGAACGTCTCTTAATGGAGTTCCAAAATTAATGAAAGCCCAAGACGTTCGCTGAAGAAATTCTCAACGCATCGGTGACTCTTCATTCCGGCAATAAAATAAATAATTCCTGGTCGGGGAATGTTCAAAGTTCCACCCGAGCAACCCTCGGAAGGTCCTGCCTGTCCTAATTAGGGAATGCACTCGAGTGTCCCTTCAGTTTACGAGCAGAGGTCAATAGATAAAGGAGCGTAGTTGTGCCAAATGACGGTAGTTCGGATCGTTGCTGGGAAGCTAATTCAACACTATGGCTTCTACTTATCATCTCTCGCATTTCTTTCATTTGTGTCGTCACTTATCTCAGCAGGAGAATCGTTTGATCTTTACAATAAATACACACAACACTAGATAAGAAGGAATGTAGAACTATTCAGCCATGGTCAGTGATTGAATAATAAGTGATTGATAATGAGTGATTGAATAGAAAGAATAAGGCACTAGCTTGTGGCATAATATATTATTATGCTTATTAGAACTTTAATATCAAAATTCAGCAACATTACCATAATTATCACAACCAAAACACCTATTTAAATAACAATGCCATTACAATTTCCAGTTTTAAAACATCTGGGAACGAAATCTAGTTGCAAAATGACTAGGCAAGACCAGCACCCGAATTACACACTCTCAATCTCAATCTATATGAGTTTGAATGATAGCTAATCCGTTGCTTCATAGTTCGAAATATTTGTCTGCTCAACAACGTAAATAACGCTATGAATGTTGTTGAACTGTCAAATGGAAAGCCATTACTAAGTGCTGTTAGTGTGTTACGCAATTACTCTACCGCTTCCTGTTAAAAAATCCCTATTAAAATTAACTTAAGGTAGGTAATTAATTAAATAGTAAAATTTTACTAATATCTAGTTAGTTGTTAACTTTTCCTTCTGAACTTGGAGTAGACTTCTCGCAAGTATTTGAGTCTGTCGTTGTACCACAGCGGAGCCGTGTGGAACTCCTCGGCGATCACCAACGATGTTGGTTTTGAACTGTTTGTTCTGAGCCACTTCACTGGCAAGCCTTCGGGTGTTGGGTCCCTGGAAATAAGAACAGAAAATGTAATTGGTCATATTATAAAAGCAATTGAAAATAGCGATCAAACATTACTTCTAAGATTAAGGGCTCCCACACAAAACTGCGAAATCGCATCGCATCGCAAAAATTTGCGAGCTCCTAAAAACAAAGCTACTCTAAAAACCTGCGATGCGACGTCGCATCGCAGTTTTGTGTGAGAGCTTCTCAACAATTCTTATAATTTACACAAATAATGCGATAAATCGAGACACATTCGTCCGTACCAAAAAATACATTAGATACCTATTGATTATCTTATAACACAAGAATACTCACTCAACATGATGACTTGGTGCCAAAAATGCTGAATAATTATTAAACTGCATAATTGTGGGAATGTAAAACCTAATTATAATCACGGTACGTATTGTTAACTCGTAAAAGGAAAAACACTATATTTTTCTCATTTTTGCGAATCACAACTAAATTACATACAATAGATGACGAATGTTTAGTAACCTAATCCGCTTAACTGTTCTTAAAGAGTTTTAAAGAACCGTTGTGTTTCACCACTCAAAGAGGCATCTTCAGGATGACGATTGACTTGTTGCGGACCCGGACGCGTAATTACAAAAGGGGATGCAACAGAGACACCCATAGTCTGTGCTGCATCATGTCGCGTATGGCTTAAAGCAGTAATAGTCTGTCCGAACCCAGCTGCAACACAGAGCGGTCTGTAGTGCAGCCGCATTTGTTTGTATAAGGCAATACAAAGGCGGATGCAACACAGACACCCATAGTCTGTGCTGCATTATCTTGTGAATGGCTTAAAGCAGTAATAGTCCGTCCGAATAAAGCTGCAACACAGCGCAACGCATTTGTTGTGTTTTTGTGACACCCATAGTTGCATTATGTTACGAACGACTTGAAGCGTTATTAGTACGTTCGAATGCTGCTTCAATACAGTAATCTTTATAGTAGCATTTATTTATTTATTTTTTAATTTATTTGAAGAATATAATAAAAAAGACAAATACGGTAAAATTACGTTTTATTTTTCATGTACTAAGTATATTGATATCTTAGTAGGTAGGTACTCTAGTAGTAGTTTTAGGAACACATAAGCGCACACAACACATAGGTCTTACATAGGTCGCATAAGCGAGAATATAGCAGTCAAGTTAAGGTAAATGAAAATTTTCGTAAAAACGTATTACACTCTTCTTGCCGCGTACCGAGTGCTGGCCATTCACATTGAATTTTTTTTAGCGTTAAAAGACTCTTCTTTTGTTTTTTCGAAATTTAATATCGTGTACCTACTCCACACAGTAGTTATTTAAAAAAGTCATTAATTTGTCTTTATTCAACATTTTTCAATAAGATAGGTAATTCACGCACGCACGCACTACACCGACTCGTCGCTAAGTCAAAGGTAAACTAACATAACAAAATTCAAAAATCATAAATAATTGTGTCTTCCGCGATCGGTCTGTAAAGCCGCCGCATTTGTGCGACGTTGAAATTCCAAACGCGACCATAGTACAGACACTAATTACCTAGCGATCTGCATTGTAGACAGAGCGAGTACTTACCTACTTTTATGCTGTATTGCAGCCGCTTTTGTTGTAACAATGTCTTGCGGAACCGATCACATTGCAGACAGTCTTCAAATGTCTGTGGTGTAGTCGTGTTTGTAATGCTTTATTCATACGGACGCGGCTGCGTTACAGAGCAGCACCTGTCTGTGTTGCATCCCATTTTGTAATTACGCGACCCGGACACCACGTGTTGCAAACGCAAAGTCAACTCACTTTGCGGTACTTTGCCTTCGGCGCTGGTCGTGGCAGCACGTCGTGTCCGGGTCAAGTCAATCGTCATCCTGAGGATGCCTCGTTGAGAAGTGAAACACATTTCTTTTTCTTACAGGGTTCCTCATGACTCTTTAAAACAGTTAGGCTGTGTTCAGACGACACGCGCCCGCTACGCGTACGCCACGCGCATCAACACTCGTCTCGCGTTATCTGATAACCCGCGCCAACCACGCACAGGACCCGCCCACGCGTTGTAGAACAAATTTCAAAGCGAGTGTGCTGACGCGCTTGGCGTGCGCGTAGCGGGCGCGTGTCGTCTGAATGCAGCCTTAAGCGGAATAGGTTACTAAATATACGTCGCCTATTGTATTTTATAACGGATTTCCGCAAAGTCACGCCTGAGTCAGTTCACTAATCATGCCAAACCTACATACAACCATGCGTTTAAGAATAATCTCTCACAGTTATCATTAAACTGTATAAATTCATATCAAAAACAGTTCAGATGTTAAGGATTATTAAAAGTGACACGCTCATTGTTAATTGTTAGGTACTCATATATGTGAAGGTTACATGAGCGAACTGCCCATCATATAATCGTCTTAATATCGCGTGTCATAGGTACACTCTCATAAAGTAAAGTAAAGTATTGTCACGGTTAGGTGGTCACTTACCCATATTTAGCGAAGTTTGTCCACATAGTCGTCACTTTGTCTATCATTTCCTTCTCAAAGTTGGAAAATATGATATTCTGCGAGAATATATAGAAAAGATCATCAGCATGGGTAGCTCCGGATACCGCCTTCAACTTCTTGGGTAGAAAGAACTTTGGAATATTCCTTCCACCCGTGTACTGAAACAAGTAGTTGTAAATGGGCTGGTCGGAAGACTTCAGGAGCATCTCCGTCTCAGCCAACGAAGGGAAGCTCAGGGTCGGCTCTCCGTACCATCTCGATATTTTTGCTAAGGAGTCAACGGAAATTTCTTCTCCCTCCATATATAATCTTTCTAACTCTTTAGCTATCTCTTGCTTAGTTTTAATGTCGAGAATTTCCAAATTCTTAGGCAATGATTTCTCAAACTTCAACCGAGGTATCATGGTGTCGTTATCCATCCCTAATAGTAACAGCCCCTCTTCACTGTTAGTGCCGATGATCATAGGAACTTTATTATATTCTCCTTTTATGAGAAGATCGTATGGTGATTCAGTTAAAAATGCTTCCACACCTTCTAGTGGCTTTTCAGTGCACGGCGTGTATAATATTTCAGAAATAATCGTATTACCCTCCGCTCTCGGAACTCTGGTAAGGATAAGTTCGTCATTAGATTTAGTCATAAAATACTTGTACAGCTCCAGTGCGTCCTGCGACTCATACAACATGGTCTTTGCCAACAAACTCGCCAAGAATACGGGTTTGAACTGATATGCCCACGGAGCGATGGCCGATCCACTTTGAGTGATACCTTTGTGGAAGAGACCCTTCGACATCGGAGAATAGAAGTGGAAGGAGACTGATGCCGCTCCAGCACTCTCCCCAAATATCGTGACATTGTCAGGATCTCCTCCAAAATTCCTTATATTCCTCTGTACCCATCTCAGTGCAGCTACTTGGTCTTTCATGGCTGCGTTTCCAGGGTTTTCTTTGATGCCAAGGCAGAGGAAACCTTGTATATTGAGTCTGTAGTTTATAGTGACGAGGATGACACCTTTGGTTACTAAATAATTAGGACCGTAGAAGAACATGTTCCCTGAGCCTTTGAAGTATCCTCCTCCGTGAATGAAGAACATGACTGGTAGTTTCGAGTCGGGGCTGGCATCCAAGGGAGTGAAGACGTTAAGGGTGAGGCAGTCAGTGCGGCCGACGGTCCAGGTGTCCGCGACGCTCTGGGTACACCTCACGTTTTCATTGACTGCGTCAAAGGTACTCTCCCATGCTGGTTCAGGACCTGGAGCCTGGAAAAATTGTTATATTCATTATTCAACCAAAACGACAGAAAAACAATTACACTAATGTGTGAGTCCATGATTTTACAAAGTTATTACGTTCCATAATCGTAATGTCATCTCACTAGGTTTCAACTATTATGTACATAACAAACGGCTAATATGATATGAGCGAAAATAAATAAAATTTCAGTTTGACGCAGTTTATATCGTCTAATTTCTCATCATTATTTTAATTACACGATTGTTAAGAACAGAATCTGTACCCTAATTACGTAATACACGATCAATCAGAATTTAAATCGTTATGAAACAGATTGCTAATCCATTGCTTCAAAAGTTCGAAAAAAAAATCTGCTCAACAACGTAAATAACGCTATGAATGTTGTTGAACTGTCAAAATGAAACAGATCAGTCGGAATCGTTTACGAAAATGTGTTTCGTAATTAGATTTCTTAACTGTGCATCTGATGCACTAATGACAAACGAAGAGTAAATTGCAATAAGCATAGCATAAGCTTAATTTAGCTTATCGTGCACTTACCTGAAACCGATGTGGTACACTGGCATAAGGTATGGCGAGGTAGCTCTTGTGTAAACCATCAGGAGATATGGAGCCTCTCACGGGCCCATTGCTCAGCTGAAGAGTGGCAGTAGGCTGGCGAATCAGCCGTGCAGCCCATAGTGACCACAACACTAACCACTTCACACTAAAGAGTGACATTGTCACTATAGTCCACAGGTACACTACACTTTGGTATTACTTTTGTATGAAACACATTTTTACAATAACTTAAATTTAAATTGTCAGTGACCACGTTCTTATATCCTCTCAAATTCCGTTTAGTCCAGAGGTACACTACTTTGGGAAGTGTCACTTTTGTATGAAAAATATTTTAACAATATCATAAAATAAAATTATCACGTTCTTATCCACTGAAATTCCGTATAACAACTGAAAGTAATTGTCCAAGTTCACTGAGTGGCAAGACCTTCGCCCTTTAGGTGCGAGCTATCGCTATTGATAATGAAATGTATGCCTAATAGTCTAAACAGCAGCTGGTTGTGATAACTGATCGGTGATAACTGATAACGTATCGACATTCACACTAGTGACAGCCTGCCACGGAGGAGATATTATGCTATGCTATAGAAGTAAATCTCAAGAATCACTAAACACCACAAAGTATCATCTCTAACGTTACATAATAAGAGGACGGGAACCGACTCATGAATTTGGTAACTGACACTGCAAATAGCAACCACAACATCCACGAAAAGAGATAAGAAGCCTTGTGCAAGGACCCGACGAGCGTAAATATTTTGTACCATAACTAATCACAAGCACTATCACTATACAAAACTATCCACGACTTGTACCCACCCCGCGAGGGAAATCTGCGTCCCCGTACTAATCTCATCAATAATACACCGGAGATCGATATGTCAAGGGAACTCGAATTGTCGCAAACAGCACAGGTAGGCGCTCGATACAATACAGCATAACGATGGACTGGATATGGTAAACCACTGGAGATCAAAAGAAATATTCTATAATGTACAAGACTCTAAAAACTTAGGTGTTGTAATGGGCGGCCTTATCGCCAAAAGCGAACTGTAACCTTTAGATACCTCTTGGAAGGTTAAATGACAGAACAGGTTATTTGTAGAAAATTTTGTTAATGGTTGTATGGTTTTATTAAAAGTTAATCTTATTTTTTCCACTTAGATGATTTGTTAAAAAAACATTCAAGCTATCGATTGATTATTACAATAAAACTATAACTAAAACAAAAAATAGCATAGCTGGTCAGTACTCAGTATTCAATACATGATGTCTTCAAGGTCCTGGAATGGAAAGGGTTAGGCATCAACATTAATGGTGAGCACATCACTCACCTTCGGTTTATCGACGATATAGTTGTCATTACTGAGACTATGGAGGACCTCAGTACAATGCTTGACGACGTCAGCATCCGAAAGAGAGGGTCTTAAAATAAACATGGACAAGACAAAGGTCATGTCAAATGCCCATGTAACACCCAATCTCATGAAGATTGGAGACGCTACACTCAAAGTTGTGGACAAGTACTTTTAGGCGGACTAGTTAGGTAGGTCCAACTTCGAGGAGGAGGTCAATCGTGGAACCCGACTCAGTTGGGCAGCGTTTGGGAAGCTACGCTTCTCGTACCACATGCCGCAGTCATGACGGAAGTCGTTGACCAGTGCGTGTTGCCAGTTCTGTGGCACTTAAACGTAGCCACTCACAATGGGCCTTATTATAAGACGAAAAGTCACCCAAAGAGCAATGTAGAGGGCTATGCTTGGTGTGATCGAATCAGAAATGAAGAAATCCGTAAGAGAATTTAACCGACACAGCCCGGAGAATTGCAAAACTGAAGTGGCAGTGGGCAGGGCACATTGCTCACAGAACAGATGGCTGATGGGGCCGCAAAATTCTGGAGTGGCGACCGCCTACCGGAAAACGTGGTGTTAGAAGGCCTAACACAACCTTTTGTTATCGGTACACCTGGACCGATGACCTGGTAAAGGCTGCAGGAATCCGCTGGATGCGGAAACTACAGAACCGGTGGAAGTGGCGGTGCTTGGGGGAGGCCTATGTCCAGCAGTGAACGTCTTTCTTCTGAAATGATGATGATGATGACCCAATACATTTAAACAGACATTTACGATGACTTTGAACGGATGCTAGATGCATATCCTGTATTATACAATCCGTAATTCGCACACACACACACTTGAACAATGGTACCTTTGTCAAGGTCACTCACAAATTCACATTATTGTAATTATTTGCACAAAATATCAACTGTACACGTCTGTACCACACAATGTCCACGAGCACACTTAATTCTTAAAATCCAAGTCATTGTGTTACTGTCAAACCGTGAAAATTATAAATTCTGTTCTCAGCAAAGCTTAAATATTTATTATTTTTAGTAGGTACTTACTTTAGTGGAGGTAGGTTCTTTAAAGCTGACTTATCATCAGCCTATCAATGTTCCCACTGCTGGGACACGGGCCTCCTCTCTGTGAGAGGGAGTGGGCTGTAATCTACCACGCGGGCCCAGTGCGGGTTGGTAGATGTCACATGTCTTCGAATTTTTTGGTTCTAGGACATGCCGGTTTCCTCACAATGTTTTCCTTCACCGTTTTAAGAGCGGTGATGAAATTATTTACACAAAGTAAAGCGCCTGCTTTGGGTTCGAACCCACGACCTACAACTCGTAAGTCGAGGCCGTTACCACTGGGCCACCACGGCTCTGCTAAAGCTGACTAATTGTATTTATTTATACTCTGTTCTAAATTTTAAAAAAAATTGGGTTCTGTATCTCAAAAGGAAAACACGGAACCCTTATAGCAGAGGTGGCATACGGTCGATCGCGAGAGGTTTTAAGGTCACTCGCCGAGGATAGCTAAAATTATCAGTGAGAGAGCTGGCGACAGTAATCCTTTCTGGTCATCTATACCCGAAATGAAATATCTGTTAATAAAGCAAATAGCACTGCAAATAACTGCCTTCTTTGCATCGACATTATCTATGCGAGTCTGCATTTTCTCATAATTATGAAAGCAATAAAATTAAAATATCGTACTCGTCTCACTTATGACCACCTGACAGCCTGTTTGAGCTGTGAATATTCCTAACTACGAACATTTTGCGGAAGACGAATCAAATATCAAATATCGAGAACCGTACACAAGCAGGGTGCCTAAGGCATTATTAAAAAAAAATATTGACTGTTGTCGTACGTTGAGAAGTTGAAGAAGCGCATGTAATCAGCATGTTGCAATATCTTGGCCTATGCTAGACATGAAAACACTATGCAACAACCTGCTAGTTTTCTAGATTATTTTCTTAATTGACCGCAATTTGCCCATACAATATTAGGCATTTTCCTTATGTTAATCATATTATATTTGACAGGTATTTCGGCCAAAAATGTATTATTATCTTCTTATAATGTTCCAATAAATTAACGGTAATTCGGTTGTACAGCAACACGTTTTGTTGACGTCAACATACTATGACTGAATAAAACTTGTTGCTTGTTTATTATATCATTTTGTATTAATCGACATTGAACTATACTTTGGACATTGGACCTGTACGAAATAGTTTATGAGCATGTCGCAGCTAATTTGTAAATAAATACAGTTTGCAAGATGTCTAGCTATACACCAAAAGTATGACTACAGTCGGACTTTTAATTTGCTGCAGTAAAAAAAATGTTCAAGTTATTGACGAAATGACAGTTCATTATACTGCAACTAATTAAAAGTTCGACTGTATGCAAAAATATGTACTTAAGCAAAGTACATGTTTTTTGTCGTTGTAGATAATAATCGTACGAACAGAATATAAATATGGTCATGATGGATGCATTAGAATAACTTCAACTGTGTTATTCAAGTAAAATTTCTGGCATTTTTTTTAAATAGCTTTGTAATCTCGGCTCGTGGGGCTCGTTGCCAGTCGTGGCTAAATGATAACAGCCGCACGGGTCGATCGACGCTTGCTGTGGTCAATTAGTGGATGGGTGACCATCCATTACATATCGAGACCCCTCGGAAAGCACGTTAAGCCGTTGGTCCCGGCTGTCATTCGTAAATCTTATACACTTGTTACGGGTAGTCAGAAACCCAAAAGTCTGACAACCAGTCTTACCAAGGGGTATCGTGTGACCCCGTATCTGGGTTGTGGAGGTCAGATAGGCAGTTGCTCCATATAAAATACTGGTATTCAGCTGCATCCGGTTAGACTTAAAGCCGATCCCAACATAGTTAGGAAAAGGCTAGAAAAACTTATTAGACCTAGGCAAATTAGAAGCATAAATTAGTTATAAGGAGGCAAGGCGCAAGAGTTGGGAACTTTCAATAGACCGCTATTTTCGTTATGTATCCGCTACATACACCGCTACGCTATCTTCTCTATAGTGTTTATATAAATTTATATTCACAACCTGGATTAGATAACTTTTATCTCTACTATCAATGTCCTACATTAGTATATTATTTACTTCAAATATTAGGTTCAATTTAATAAAATACCTACTGTTTCATTTCTCACTGTATTCATGCGGTAAACACATGCTGTTTAACAAGCAATATTATTGTATTAACTTAAGGTGAATGCGCAAAAGTGGCCCGCGAAATTCATCTTAGGTTTTTGTATTTGCAGGTCAGGTTGTATGATAATAAAAATATGATACTTGTTTAGTATTGGAGCTATTTGTGGAGCTCACTTTTTACACAGCTGTAGCCATGTTTATATATTTTTGAAATATGTATTTTTGTTAAGAGCAACTACAATTTATTTATACCTAACACTGGCAGGCCAAATAGCCGAACACGGCATAAAGATAGACTTCGGCTGCCACAAATAAAACTAAAATTATTTAAGAAAAATGTATACTGCATGTCGATTATTATTTACAATCATTTACCAAATAGGTTTCAAGACTTACCGCTGACAATGTTTAAAAAAATACTTTTCAAACTATTATTATTTAAAAGATATTATACTATTAAGGACTATTTAGAAGACAGATCAATAGAATCTATAAATTGTAATTTAGATTGATTGACATCGCTAATTGTGATTATATTAGCACGCTAGGTTGTGGCAGGATCTGCTGAAACAAATCTACTGAAACACCATATTCTTGCAAATAAATATTTTTGATTTGATTTTTGATTTGATTTGAAGAACTTCAATATCAACGTTAAATTTACTATAATGATCACAACTAACACCAAAATACCATTACCATTTAAGCCGCCCGCCGTGAGGCACATTTTCCTGCTAATTTCTTAATACTTTTTATTTGTTTTGTTTTTATCTGCTGTAAGTATATTATATTGTGTGCTAAATAAATGTATTTTCTTTCTTTCTATTTACAGTTTAAAAAGATCTGGAAACAAAATCTAGTTGCAAAAGACTAGGTAAGAAACGCTTGCTGTTCAAAAAATCCCTATTAAAATTAATTTAAGGTAGGTAATTACTTAGGTAGTAAAATTTTACTAATATCTAGTTAGTTGTTAACTTTTCCTTCTGAACTTGGAGTAGACTTCTCGTAAGTATTTGAGTCTGTCGTTGTACCACAGCGGAGCCGTGTGGAACTCCTCGGCGATCACCAAGGACGTTGGTGTTGAACTATTTGTTCTGAGCCACTTCACTGGCAAGCTGGAGCCTTCGGGTGTTGGGTCCCTGGAAATAAGAACAGAAAATGTGATAGACATGTAAGCCATTGATATACTGATCAACATTCCTCCCAAGATTGTTAAGACTGCAAAACTTGAACATTCTTAGAATTAACGCAAATAATGCGAAACGTCGGGACAAAATATCGTCCTTGCCAAAAATATTTACTATGTATGTTATTAGTATAACACAAAAAAACATTAGTTTTAGTAGTATGGAAACTTGGTATCACTAAAACTGAATAAATAATACCTAATTAAACTGTATATTCGTAAAAACATTTAAAGAAAATGACAGTCATGAAATCGAAACTAGAAAAACACTGCAAAGTTCTCGCTTTTGCTACCGAATCATTCGGAATCTAGAAACCCACGATTTTTGTTTTCTCTCTATTTATATTTGGATCTCATAAAAAGCTATTATAAAACGGTGTTTTATTCATATCAAAAACAGTTCAGATGCTCAAGAATTATTAAAAGCGTCAAGCTGGATAAAACCCAAGCTTCTTGTCACTATCTCGTCCTTCATATAATCGCCTTAAACATAGCTAGTCGCGTGCCGTATACTCCTACATATAAAGAAAAGATAAATGTGAATGATGTATAGTCAAGGTCAGACTCACCCATATTTAGCGAAGTTTGTCCACATCGTCGTCACTTTGTCTATCATTTCCTTCTCAAAGTTAGAAAATATGACAGTCTGCGAGAATATATAGAAAAGATCATCAGCATGGGTAGCTCCTGATACCGCCTTCAACTTCTTGGGTAGAAAGAACTTTGGAATATTCCTTCCACCCGTGTACTGAAACAAGTAGTTGTAAATGGGCTGGTCTGAAGACTTCAGGAGCATCTCCGTCTCAGCCAACGAAGGGAAGCTCAGGGTCGGCTCTCCGTACCATCTCGATATTTTTGCTACGGAGTCAACAGAAATTTCTTCTCCCTCCATATATAATCTTTCTAACTCTTTAGCTATCTCTTGTTTAGTTTTAATGTCGAGAATTTCCAAATTCTTCGGCAATGACTTCTCAAACTTCAACCGAGGTATCATGGTGTCGTTATCCATCCCTAATAGTAACATTCCCTCTTCACTGTTAGTGCCGATGATCATAGGAACTTTATTATATTCTCCTTTTGTGAGAAGATCGTATGGTGATTCAGTTAAAAATGCTTCCACACCTTCTAATGGCTTTTCAGTGCACGGCGTGTATAATATTTCAGAAATAATCGTATTAGTAGGATGTTATTGGGCACTCTAAGCCACCTTACGTTCCATCGGTTCACTTCGTTCACCTCGTCACTTCAGGTGGCTTAGATTGCCCAATAACATATATGAAATCCATTCTATTCCACCTGATGAACAGAAGGTGGAGTACGAATTTTTGCATAGTGCAGTAAAACAGGTGGCTTAGATTGCCCAATAACATATATGAAATCCATTCTATTCCACCTGATGAACGGAAGGTGGAGTACGAATTCTTCATATCAACCACTTACCTCGATTAACAAAAGCAGATCTACGGTTTAAACTTTGTTTCACTACACTACTTTACTGTCATTCTTTCATAGTTTCACTACACATTTCACCACTACTGAATTTATTCCTAATTTTAATCTATATGAAACGTGGTAAGCTAAACTTCAGGACAGATTGCCTCATGCCTCTCCGCAAAGTTAGAGATAGCGCATTACCACAAAGGTTCAACGCACACTCAGTTTATGCGACCAGATTGGTACCGAGGGCATCTGAAATTTAGAATATCGTATATATTAAACTAAAACTTGGGACAGATTGTCACTATGCCTGTCCACAGAAGAAAGAAATAGCGCATACCCATAGGTGCACACACATTCTATTTCCTGCGGCTAGACATCCGAAATTTTAATTTAATTTCATTTCATATAGATGAAAATTTACATGTTTATTAAACAAGTAAATGCGTCGGCTGTCTGAACCGATGACCTAAACTTCAGGACAGATTGTCCCTAGTCTCTCCACAAAGTTAGAGATAGCGCCTTACCACAGAGGTTCAACGCGCACTCAGATTATGCGACCAGATTGGTACCGAGGACATCTGAATTTTAGGCTACCGTAAACATTAAACTAAAATTCAGGACAGATTGTCTCATGTCTCTTCACAGAGCAAGAAATAACATGCACAGGCACACGCTTATTCCAAGTCCATGACCCCAGATTGGGCACCAAGATACATCCAAATTTTAATTTAATTCGTTCATACAGCTAACACTACCAAGTTACACGCTAACAATCAACGACTGGCTACTCTGCTGTTACTCCACATTTTAAAATCTCAAAGACTGCAAAATTGCATTATGTAAATTTGCTGAATTCGAACTTTATCGTTATTACGTGAGGTGTATGTGTGAGTAACTTCCATGTATTCAGCGATAACATTGTAAGATGATCGTCGCGCATGTTGCAGTCTTTTTAATTATCAATTTAAAGTTTACTACAACATACCTGTGAACATACTTTATGACACGGGTTCGTTTACATATATTTATATGTTTATAATAAGGTGTTAGTTCTATCAATCTAGGATTGTTTGAAAGATGATTCTTAATTATCAATTTAAAGTTTACTGCAACATATCTGTGAACTTACTTTTTGACACGGATTCGTATACATGTATTGTACAGAAAAAAAAAAAAAAAAAAAAAAAAAAAAAAAAAAAAATGCTTCTAGGATATTTTACTTTCGACTCATCTTAACTTGCAGATTTTTTTTATTTTTTTTTAATTTCAGATGGATTTATGTTATCATACAGAGTTTTTCTAAGACGGTTTATTAAACAAACATACATTCTTTACTATAATACATATTGTATACATTATAAGTAACAGCCCGGTGTCGGTTTCGCCTGTCGGCGAGCGTTAAAGCTGGTTTTGTATTTCGTTTCTCACGATAAAATTGCAATTTGACAGAAGCTGGTTTTGTATTTCGTTTCTCACGATAAAATTGCTATTTGACAGAAGGGTTTTCAATCAATGCGGTTTAATTTGTCGTAAGTAACATAATTTAGTTATACACCTGTGAGGACATGTAGTTAAGGTTTAATTTTGATATGAGATAAATATTGCTGAAATTGTATTTTTTATGTATATAAACCAAGCAATTTCGATCATATAATACATTCGCTCCAGTATCTTCCAGTGATTCACTTACCTTTTTCGTTACATATTACGTCATCCTACAACTATAAAATGTGAGTAAGTACTACTAAGTTTATTGAATATTTTAATGTTTAATCGGTACTCAGCTACGGACCTGGTTCTTGCCTGCCGGCTGGTGTAACTCTCGTCATTTCTTAATGTGTTTAATTGTTACCCAGCTACGGACCCGGTTTTTGTCTGCCGACTGGTGTAACTACTCGTATTATCATTTAGAGCGAGTTTTGTAACCTTCTTTTAATTCATAGTAGCATAATTATAAAATTAATCTTTCGTGTTCCATTAGGTTTGACTCCGAATCAGAATACCAGCAGTCACAGCGCTCAGCTGCTGTAGTTGAGGTTACAAAGGTGCAGCCGAAGAAAAAGGCGACGAAGCGTAAAGCTTCTGAAAGCACCACCACACCTTCAGAATATAAATCAAGGTAATTTACATTTACTGCTTATATCTTTCTATATACTACTATTTTTATGAAATGTAAGTAAGTACTCTATTAGTTTACTGAATTTGCAGTAGAACGTAATTGCTACCCAGTTACGGACCCGGTTTCTGTCTGCCGGGTGGTGTAAATATTATCATATTCGAGCGATTGATATTTCTTTAAATTTCTTCTGCAATTATTAACGTGTTCATTTTATTGCATCAGTCTTCTTTTAAGTCATAGCTGCATAAAATTTTAAATTAATGTTTTGTGTTCCATTTCAGATCTGACTCCGAGTCAGAGTACCAGCAGCCACGGCGCTCAGCTGCTGTAATTGAGGTTGCAAAGGTGCAGCCGAAGAAAAAGCCGACAAAGCTTAAAGCTTCTGAAAGCACCATCAAGCCATCAGAATATAAATCGAGGTAATTTTACTATTACTGTTTATATCTTTAGATACCTTCTTGTCGAATATGATACGTTAATTTCAGTGGTTAGTGGATTTATATATAAAAACAACTTTAGATTGTATTTAGCAAAACATACAATTAGTTCAAGAGGTATTTTTCTTTTATTTTGACAGTAAAAGATGCAGCTCGAACCTCTTTGGTTTGGAGGAATGCGATAGCGTTCCACCACCAACCTCAACCGAAGACTTCGCTTCGTCCCTCGTAAGCCGTGTCGCCAACGGGAAAGTGCGGCGAACGGCGGACTTGACTGGGGACTTTTATGTAGAGGTTAAAGTATATAATAAGAGCGAAGTTGTCTCCACTCCTAAAGAGGATCGGTGGAAGAAGGCATCGGTTGCACTTAAAGTGCAACTTAATAGAGACACTCCACAGTGGGACGGGCTACAAATATTTATGAGACGGACTCATCAGTTATTTGATAATTCTGAACCAGTTTTTTATAGATACTGATAGATAGATAGGAATAAATAATATAATTTCTTTTTCGATATTGGGGTACCAAGATAATTTATTATTTGATATCTTTTGCGATCTTAGATAATCCATATTGCGACATCTTATAGTAAGTCTAAAATTATTTTAACGTACAGGTTAGTTGACATAAAATAAAACTAAAATGCCTTTCTGTACCGTTTGTAACACATCTCTTGAGCGCAGTCACTGGACAGGTCACTTACGTAGTACTAATCATAAAAACAAAAATATTTCGCATTTTTGTGAAGGTGTAGAAATAATACATTCTGCATTTCGTAATCGTATAGCTTCCTATAGAATTGTCGACCCGTCTGAGAATTGTTCAACAGAATCATTTTTAAATAATATTCGAAACAAAATTAAAACCTTAATCGACATGACTATTAAAGAACACATTTGTCTAAAAGTTAACTTCGAATATTTCGCTTTGTTTTTAATGGTTAAAAATGATTCTCAAGAAATGAAATCATTTGCCACAAAAAACTTTACTTTGCATCAGAATTATGAATTGGATTCATTACTGTCTCAAGTCAAAAACACCTTAACAAAAAAGATAGAAGAATTTCAGGATCGAGATAGTGGATGGACGTTCTTGAACAATTCCCATTTGGAAATTAATGTTAACAAATATCAACCTTTGCGCGGTTCAGGTTTTATCGAATTGCCTGCATCATTAAAATATAAAAAAGCATGTGTTAATATCCGCAATAATGATGAGTATTGTTTTTTATGGTCAGTTATTGCTGCTTTATATCCAGCTAAAAGTCATCCTGAAAGAGTATCGTCTTACCCTGATTTTCGAAAAGTCTTAAATGTAAAGGATATATCATTCCCAATTAATTTCTCAGATATTACGCGGTTCGAAGTGAATAACCCTGAAATTTGTATTTACATTTATGGTTTAAAAAATAATACCATCGTAGGACCTCTATACAAACCAAAAACCTTGAACGGAAAGGTGATTCATTTACTTTATTTAGAAAGTGATGATTTATCACATTACTGTCTGATTAAAGACTTGCCGCGACTTGTTAAGAACCAAATGACAAAGCATCACGGTAAACTATACTTTTGTGATGTTTGTTTAATGTTTTTTAATTCTTGCGATATTCTTAGTTCACATAATTGTGGAGGTGTCGCCACGGAACTACCTCCAAAGGGTTCTTTCATACAGTTTGAAAATTATAACAGAAAGCAAATTGTACCATTTGTTGTATACGCAGATTTTGAAACAATGTTAGAACGGTATGAATCTTGTAACCCCGATCCTACTAAGGCGGGTACTGTTACGCGGCAGCGACATGTGCCTATAGCTTACGCATATCATATTACGTGTGTGCTAGACGAAAACTACAATCGTTACGTTTCTTATCGCGGCTCGGATTGTGTATCTAATTTTGTGAAGTCTATTTATAAAGATGCCCGAAAAATTTACGATATTTTAAAAAATAATATTCCTATGATATACTCAGATGACAATGCTCGCGACTTTGAAAACGCGATGACTTGTCATATTTGTGATCACTTCTTGTTCGGCGACAGGGTTCGCGATCATTGTCACTTGACTGGTAAATATCGCGGCGCAGCTCATTGTTATTGTAACATGCAAAATAAGCTACCAAAATTTTTGCCTGTATTTTTTCATAACTTGTCTGGTTATGATTGTCACCTTTTTATAAAAGAATTAGGTGAAGCTCCTGGATCTATTAAAGTGGTACCTAAAACAAAAGAAAACTACATTTCTTTTACAAAGTTTATTCCTATTTCCACCGAGGAAAGCATGCAGGTTCGGTTTGTAGATTCTTTCAAGTTTTTAGGAACAAGCTTAGAAAAACTAGCTAGTACAATGAAAAAACAAGAGTTTAAACAATTAAAATCCTATTTTCCTAATAAAACACAATTTGACTTACTTACCCGTAAAGGTGTTTATCCGTACGACTATATGTCTCAATGGAAACATTACGAAGATACGTGTTTACCTCCTAAATCATTTTTTTTTAACTCTTTAACTAATGAGCCAATTACTGATGAAGACTATGAACACGCTCAGTCCGTTTGGTCAGTATTTAATATTCGTAACATGGGTATGTATACAGATTTATATCTCAAAACAGACGTACTGTTGTTAACAGATGTATTTGAAAATTTTAGAAAAACATGTAAACAACATTACAATCTCGATCCCGCGTTCTATCTTACAGCACCAAGCCTATCTTTTGATGCAATGCTTTTAAAAACAGGAATACAATTAGAGTTGATTAGTGATATTGAAATTTTTAGGATGATCCAAAAAGGTATTCGAGGTGGTGTTTGCATGTGTTCCAAAAGACATGTCAAAGCCAATCATAAATATTTAGATACTTACAACCCATCTCGTTCAAATTCATTTATCATTTATTTAGACTGTAACAATTTATACGGTTATAGCATGTGTCAATCCCTGCCCTATTCCGATTTCAGTTTTATGAATAGACAAGAAATAGATAATTTACAATTGAATTTGGCGGATATTAGCAATACTGCGGAAAACGGTTATATTCTAGAAGTTGATTTAATATATCCAGATAATTTACATATTGACCATAATGACTTTCCATTTTGTCCAGAAAAATGTTTGCCACCCGGTGGTAAGAATAAAAAACTAATACCGAATTTATATGATAAATATCACTATGTTATTCATTACATACATTTAAAAACGTGTTTACAACACGGTTTAATATTGAAAAGGATCCATCGCGCTATTGTATTCAAGCAAAGTTGTTTTTTAAAACAATATATTGATATTAACACTCAGTTACGTCAAAAAGCAGAGTCAACGTTTGAACAAGATTTTTTCAAATTATTAAACAATAGTATTTTTGGAAAGACTCTGGAAAATAATGAACATCGAATAGATGTTAAGTTAGTAAACAAGTGGTGTGACTTGAACAATAAAACAAAAAAGACTACTTGTGCTGAGAAATTGATCGGCAGTCCATATTTTCATAGCGCTTCTGTTTTTTCTGATGATCTAGTGGCAATCCAAATGAAGCCTTCGCGTGTTATTCTTAATAAACCAATATATATAGGATTTACCGTATTGGAATTATCTAAGAGTCACATGTATGACTTCCACTATTCAATTTTAAAACCTTTTTATGGTAACCGAATAGAATTGTGTTATACTGATACGGATAGTTTAGTTTATGATGTAAATACCGACGATGTTTACGAAGATATCAATGGTCATTTTCTAAAATATTTTGATACCAGCAACTATGACATAGACAACGAATTTAACTTGCCAATTATTAATAAGAAGGTTCCAGGGCTATTTAAGGATGAAATGAGTGGCAAAATTATCAAAGAATTTGTAGGACTGCGCTCAAAGCTTTATTGTATTAAAACTAACGACAAAACAATTAAGAAAGCAAAAGGTACAAAAAAATGTGTTACGAAAAATTTAAATATGTTAGATTATAAAAACGTTTTGTACAATTGCAATGTCATTCGCAAAAAAAATGTCTTGTTTAAGTCAATAAAACATGAAATATTCACTCAGGACGTAAATAAAATAGCACTATCAAGTAATGATGATAAGCGGTTGCTATCGTTTGATAAGGTATCTACTTTAGCCTGGGGTAATGCAACTATATTTAAGTAATGCATTAACATTATTTTTAAATGTAAATAATTATAGTAGATACATTTTTAATGTATTTTAGAGGACGTCTTAAATGTAAAGATAGGAAATATTATGAACCTACTAATGCTTATTACCTATAGCAGGATCCAGACATAAGTAATGGGTAATGTAATTGTAAAACATTTATTTTCTTGGTGCCCCAAACAAATATTATTTTTAGTATTAAATAATATTAGAACTTATTTAGTACTTAATTAATTTTAAAAGCGTTTATGTGACATAGCATTTCGTAAAAATGACTAAAATATTCTCTACTAACTTTTTATATCGTATCCTGCTTAGACGTCTAAATTTTAATAAATCATATTATTCATTGCCAAAACTTTGGATTTTAAAATTTGTATGAAATGCTGTCCCATAAACGTGATAAGTTTTCTTTTATTTGTAGTACGTAAATGTAATAAATAGTATTTTATAATTATAATTATATCTGTTTCATTTCTATTCCTGATTGATGACAAAGCATACAGCGCTCGCAGCGAGTCGCGCATGAGGATACAGGCTCTAACTTGATAAAACATTGTAATGTTCATTTTTGATGACAAAGCACGAAGACGAAGCTGACATAGCTCGAAGTTCGGACGCGCGCGGTGTAGAATTCGACACCGAACAGGTGCTTATGCACGAGTTTGAACATGTTGAAACATGAAATTGAATCACAGCACAGCGTAAGGCTTTATAGAGCGTAATTAGATATTAGCCACGTTCCACATTATTATATTGGGTAGAACATCCATCATTAGACAGTCAACCACTCAGCCGGAGCGGTCATATCACGTCGAATAAAAACGAAACGAATTGTAAGTATTGTACAAGTACCCATCTACTTATAACATTATTTCATCATGTTGTTTATGTAATTATAATTAATTATTATTTCGTTTGTTTCAGATCATTGATAATGTGTGATTCTCCAGATATTATCGACTTCTCACAATACGCTCAAGGTTTTCCGACTCCGAGTCTAAGCTGGCATATCCCAGATTTCCCAGAACAAGAAAGACCTGTCAACAAGGAGCCTAGACCAAGACAAAACTGCGGACCTGCCATCAAAAAACCTAGAACAAGACGGGAGTGTCTAAAACAGAAGTCATCTCTGCATACATGTCAATCATTCGTTATAAACAATGAGAAGAAAAAAGGTTTACGGCTGATCCAGGTACAAGTGTTGGATATTAGTGAACAAGAGCCTGCAAGTGACAATCAGGACGGGGTAATGTTAAGTGCGCAGTATGTAGTGACTGAATCGGTGGATCATGTTATGGAGGAGACGCAATCGTTAATTAATAAAATATCAAAAAAACTTTGTGGGGACAGTTGTTATTATTAGCTGATAGTTGGTGTCATTATTTTGTAAGTATTTACTTTATAAGATTTTAGTAATAAGCAATAATAAATTATGTAAGTTATATTATAGTTATTAGAACATATTATTTGTTTTCGTATTTTTTACTGTTTAAACATCTTAGGTTTTTATGTTGTATAAGTTTTGAATGTAAGTATATCTAAATTATTAAAATGTTAAATATGTAAGTTTTATAGTAATTAACCTTTTGTATTTTATCCTGTACATAGTCTAAAAATTATAATAATAAAACATAAAATAATTATAATATATAATGTTAAGTTCTTTGTTTAATTTATTTGTGATAATGTTCATACATCACAAGTTTGTAAAATTAAGTATGTGGAGACAATTATTACTATTATTGGGTAGGTAGGTATAATTAGTTTGTAATACTTGTAAATAATATAAAAAATAAATAAAAATACATTATTTTACCATTTAAATTATGTTTTATTTTGTATTACTTATTTATACTCGGACTCTAAATTAGCTCTAGTGTAGTGTATTATAGGTTATTTTCTTTCAGTATATTTTATTAGAATAATTCATTTAAAATCATAGTACATTTGAAATTATATATTAAAATTTTTAAGAAATAATAATTTTGCTGCAGCTAATTTAAAGTTTGATAAGTAGGTTACCCTGATTATATTAAATGAAACACTCTTAAGTAGATAAACATTTTTTATTAACTTTTCAACACAATAATGAATTAAAATAAATTAAAAACAGACATATTATTATCAACATACCATTTTCTAATACACACCGCATTATTTAATGCACAATTCATTTTATGGTTCACACAATTAAAATCAGTTTTATTTTTACAAAACTTTTTTTTTAATATTGCAAAATTAGGACATCCCTTCTCACCTATGTCGATCACTTCACAATTTGTACATAACTCTTTAATCCACTTAATCTTTTCCAAACCCTTGGTAATAATTTTTTTATTTTCTAAATATGGTAAAATAACGCGTTGAAACTCTTTGTAGTCTATGAACCCCTCACTCCAGTAAATTCCTCGATTCCTTTCTAGCCACCTCACCTGCTTTTTTTCTTCTGGTGTTAGGTAATGGAATGAATATGGTGGTTTTACCAAGAACGTCTGTGTATGATCCTGACTCGCAATGCTTAATTCTTTGATAATAAAATTATTTATAGAATCTTTAAATCCTTGGAGTTCCACTATAATGGTATCCGAGTTCATGATATCTTCTTAACAATGTTACTTAATGGTTTGTATTCAACAATGCAATCGTTCAGAATAAGACAATATGCTGAAGTTTGATCTGGTATCTCTGAATCACTTTCAATTTCTACTCTCACATCCACAACCGGACCTGTCTTTAGATTATCCGCTTGTCTAGAGCAATCGACTACAAACAGCGGTGCTAAATCTCTAAATTGTTTCTCACTTAGTATGGGCTCCGAACGACGTCCGTAATACGACTGTTGAAATCTGGTGTATTGCTCGTATAATAAAGCGATTCTGTTATCAGCAAAACTCACATTTAAGCTTTCGTATGGAAAATACGTTGAATTAAGATACACTCTAACGTCTCGAATATGACAGTGATCGAATTGAGACATGTCGGAACTTGCATTGTTTTTTCTATTTGTCTGTAACCCAATAATAATGTATCTTGGTTTTTCTATTTGAGATGAAGTTTTGATGGACCAGGTATGTTTTGTAGTTTTAGGCAAAGCTGGATATTCGTACAGATCCCAATTTCTGTATATCATTTGAAGTGGGCGATCTTTTTCTAATACTTTTAACAAACCAATTTTTTCTTTGTCTGATACTTTAACATGCGGTACGCGCCATATGATTTTGTTAATCTGAACATCATCCACAACTTCGCCAGTATTAAGTTTTACAGCGTTCAAATTAGTATTACTACGTAACAAAATCAGTTCATGTCTACTATTTATCACGACTTTTTTAAAATCTTCAGCAAAACCGAGGAGGTTACGAAGTGGTATAGAAGCAGAAAATCTTCCTCCATTTATATTTTTTATGCCATCAATATTCCAGCCCCAGGCATTAGACATTTTTGATTCACTTTCGTTCATTGAAATGAGTGATTTCATGGTTGTTGTTATACCTGCATTTTTTATTTTATCAATCTCCACACCATTTAGCTCATACCTAATGTCTTGGAACAAGTAGAGTAGAGCATTGTTCGTGAAATTGATACTAGTAGCTTTGTCCTTCGTATCTTTTTTGCTAACGATAACAGTTCCTTCCAAATATAGGGTGCTAGCTGACGGTAATATGTACAAGTCCTGTTGGTTGATAGGTATGCGGATTTCATCGTTCCTGTTAAAACTCGTTACATAGGGCTTGTAGGAATGAAATTCTATTCCTTCTATAGTATTGTCGTATGTCGGAGCGGATAAAACATCTAAGATATTCATTTTAATAATCCGATCGCTCTAAGGAATGCTTTATTGTCTTTAGTTAATTTTATTTTCTTCTTAAAGAGAGGTCTTATTTGAGAGCTAGCTCGAGCAGAACTGATATTCTTTACTTGTTGAGACACATTTTTATTGTAGTCAATCATTGTTTTCTTCTAAGATGCAGATATACCTGCACTTCTTCACCTCGTAAATTGATTAATCGTTTGTTTATATCTAACAGCCTGATATGTATGCAGCTTATGTTGTTTTGATTGATTGGAAAGTATATTGCGTTTTTCGGGATTTCTATGATCCTGTATCCAGGTGGCACATTAAGTGCAAATTCGTGAATAATATGACTTGGTTCACCGTTTATATATGAACCGCTTACAATATCACATTCAATCCTGACTACGGTCGTAGGTAGAATGTTGACTGGAGACTGTGACACATGCCATTTATTTGCTTTCAAGATTTGTTTGTTAAATCCTAACAGTCTTCTAAAAGAGTCTTCTTTAATAAAATTAATGTCTTTTGTACAGAATATTGTAGTTTTTAAAGTATTATTATTGCACCGTAGTTTGATCGCTGCATCTTTTATTTCAGATTTTAAATAATCGCCGATATCTTGCAATTCATAAGTGCCTTCCGGTATTTCAATAACTTGATTAAAACCATAATAGAACTTATTATTACTTATATCAATGTTTGGAATAGAATTAAATGTTGAAAAGTGCAATAAAGCACACTCATACTCTCCATCTAGTTGCAATGTATTAGGATAGTATGTAGTTAACACTGACGAGTCTCCAGTTATCGACAAAGTGAGCGACATCTTGCAAATGATTGAAATGAAAGAAAAGCATATATTTTATAATACATTTTTATTCCAAAAAGTCCACAAATAATTTAAACATAAATGACCACAATTAACTGCGTTAAATTTTTGATATCTTGTGTAGTTATAAAACACATTACAATTTTTAAAATATTGCATCAATTCCATTGGAGGTTTTAAATTTCCATAGCTATCAAAGTATTCACAGTGATTGTATACTTTAGCATAAGCTACCCAATGCGTTCCTTCGTTCTTAGAATCGTCTAAGTTAACGATACCACATTCAATGCATTTCGGCTTCCGAGGTAGTCGATCCTTCATGTAGACCCCACGAAAATATGGGATGTCACTTGAAAACTTTCGGATGTCTACATTTGTTAGAGGGCGTTTAGGTAGCATATTTTTCAGTTTTTTGAAGATGTTATAAACAATCCTTTACCACTTTTATACGACTTAATGTATAAACCCTTACCCAACACTAATGCCTCCATAGCTTTATTATGACGTTCTGTTTCTTGCAAATTTTGTTTGCTTGCTTTGTAATCATTGACGGTTTTTGCAATGCCAGCTGCACCACCAGCTAAAGTTCCTAAAGCTGATAAACCAGCGAAAATTGGAATTAAAGGTAAAACTCCTCCAGTCTTTGGTATGGGTATTACTCGGGGTACTCGAATTCGATGATGAATGTTTGGAAATAACTTTTTTGCGGTTAAGTAAGCTGCTTTTATTAAAGTCTTATTATCTTTGCGTTTGAGTTTCTTAATTTTTGATTTTATTTTTGAAACTAAGCTTTTAAATGTTTTAATGCCAGATCCCGACTTTAGTTTCGCTTTCATAACTTTGTTCACTACCCAAGAGCTTAGTTTTTCACCTTTCCCTGCATCTTTTGATTTAAGTCTTTGTTTAGCCATGTTAAGTAGTTGTAAATCGGCTTTGTGACGATTTGATAAGTCTGTATAGTTTGTATACGCAATGTCGTGTTGCATGCAAGCTTCGTCTAGCTTATTTACACCTCGGTCACCTCGCGCTAAACGTTTCTGAAGTTTGGTTCCTGGTCCGCAATAATTGTATCCTGGTAAATGAACTTCGAAAGGTAGATTATTAATTATGTTGTTAACTAGTCCACCCCCTTGCATTACTCAAATAATAATGATAGGATTTCAGATGAAAAATGGTTATATAATAATATTATTCCATTATTGCAGCTTTTTCAATCCAACTATTTTCTGCGCTGTTTAGACCTAACCATTTGACATACAATTTATTACCTTTCTTTCTCAAAACCTTTTCTATCAAATAAACATCAGGATAATTCGATTTTTGTAGTTCTTGTTCGTAAAAAGCTCCTAATATGTTTTGCTTTCGTTGATCTTCTATGTGATAAGTAACTGGTAAGGTTTTATTTACTTTTTTTATAATAAATAATTCAGTAGACCAATTAGGAGTGTAACCTTTCTCAAAATTATGTTTGTATTTACTTATACGAACACAATCACCAACTTTGAATTTAGGCTTCCACTGAACTAAATCATGTTTGTTAATTTTTTTTATATTTTCTTTGATTATTTGTTCATTATATTTATTCACATCAACCGGTTTAAATCGAATAGTACGATGTTTTGTGTTGTTATATCTCTTCAATGTATCTTCCAATGGTAGACCTAACCACTTATAGTTTCCATTGAGACTAAAATATTTATATAATTTATTTTTTACAGTTCTAATCAGTCTCTCTACAATTGATGCTTTTTTAGTAGAAAACGATGAGTAATGGTTAATGTTGTGCTTTTTCATAAGCGTTTGAAAAGTGATGTTATAAAATTCAGTTCCCATATCAGTTTGTAAGTTCATAGGCTTATTACGACTACTAAGCAATATATGTTCGAATGCACGAGTAACATCGAATTTATTTTTCGATTTTAACGGTTCAGCCCAGGCATACTTCGAGAAGCAGTCAATCACCACTAAGATGAAATTGTAACCTTTGTTATACTTTTTCAGGTTTTGCATGTCCATCAAGTCTGCTTGCCATAAGTCGTGGATTCCTTTCAGAATAACAGAACGTCGAAGGAAATTTCTTCGTGCCGCTTTGTGTATTTCATTTACAATCTGCTGTTTTACCATTACGGAGTTTTTTGAAGTAATTTATCTACCTCTGCTTTAGTGTAAAACTTATCTTGCAAATGAGTTGAAACCTCTGGTAACCTTGTTTTTAAAGTAGCTTGAACTGTACCCTTTGCATCTTTTATGATTTGAGAACGCAAGATACCAATCAGATTATTAACTTCTTTAAACATATTAGCATTCAATCCATCTACATAATCCTTGTTCACACCCAGATTCTTTAATTCTTTTAACGTGTTAGCATTCAATTGATCTACGTAATCCTTGTTCACAGCATCGTCAGCTTCTACTGGAGATCTAATTCCTCTCAGTCTTGATGTTTTTATATCGTAATCTCCGTTTTCTGATTTTAACAATGCATTCTCATTAAACTCAAATAACTCTGATAAACGCATTCTTTTGTGAATGTAGTGTCCGAATTTGTCTACGTTCATGTTTAAGGTGTATTGTATCGAGAGGCTGATAGTAAAATAAACACATTTTTAAATATTTATTTATTTATAATTTTACTTTCCCGCAATTCTTCAATGATAGATATAATTTCATTATCTAATCCTGTGTTGCCAGCATCTCTAGATGCAATTAATAATTTCAATCTTTCTACTAATTCATTAGGATTATCCCAGTACACTAAATCTACGTTTTTTCTCCACTTTTTTATTAACGGTAGACCCTTTCCTTGAACTGTATTCTTCAGTTTAAAAAGAGGTTTAATAATTTGCATATATTTTTGCCCTTTATTACTTTTTATTGGTTTACTTGGATCATAATCTCTACGATGTGCATTTGTATCAAGTAACATCGACTTATAATTTTGCATATCATTATCTGTAACCAAGCTTAAGTCTACATCTTTCTTAAGCAACAACTGTTTTAAACCAGGTGTATTTCGGTATTTACGTTCAGCTACGGTAATGTATTGATCGTTGATCGTTATGCAAGCAGAACCTAGCATCAGTTTCCCGCGATCTGCTCTAACCCCAAATGGAATATCTACCAACGCTTCTGAAGATACTGACCAGGATGATGTATCATAATCTTGATTCCTTTCAACTACTGATTCATAAGAAGAGTCACTGTTGATATCGGATTCATATTTGTCTTCATCGCTATTATTATCATTACTTTTTGCGCTGCCAGTTCCTTCTTTCGACATAGTTTCGTTAGTAAACGGAACATCAACAAAATCATTACTAGCACCCAGGAGAGCAGTTTGTTTACTAGCATTAGCAATTAGGTTGAGAGGATCTGTAACAGGTTTGAAAACAGTTTCTAGTGCTTGTTTATTATCAATCTCAGTATCTCTCATTTTTCGTACTTTTATCTTTACAGCTTCTGCCGCATCAACAATTTGCCGTTTCAATGATTTTTCCATATTGGTAAAATAGGTTGTAATTGATCTAGCGTCGTAAGGTGAATAATAATGTTTTGTAGGTAATAAACCTTTTATATGTATTCGTGTTCTTAGTCAAAGACTACAAACGTATCAAATTTATTTCTATAACATCCTTTGTTTTTGGAACAATCTTTATTAATTACAACATAATTGAAAGGTATACTCCATATTTTTGAACACATTTCCCGAAATTCAGTCCATGTCATGTCAGTGTTGACGTGTTCTTCATAAACATGTCTCATATTTCTTTCATCTTGTTTAAAAAGTACGATTAGGTTTGCGTTGTCTCTTACTAACTGTTTAGGGATTTTACTATACGTCTGATTTAGATAAAAACAATCGATGGACTTGTGTCTCCCCATAGCAAAATAATCACGTATACTACTTTGATTTTCACAAGCAACATCATCAAATACAATTACAGAATTCGGTTTTGCGGTCTGAACACTCAGTACTTGCTCATTTTCATGATATTTCTGAAATGAAACGCCTGGTACTCGTTGCAAGACTTTTTCTAAAAAAACGTACTTGGGTTGTTGCAAGGTTTTCGAATAAACATAAACATTTTGAAATCTTAATCCATTCTCGTGTATAAGAAGACCAATTAATAAATTAGTTTTTCCACAATTTGACGGCCCGCAAATGATACATCGTACCGATTTAGGTAATAATTCTCCATGGCGAAAACCAGTCTCCTGAGAATTAACACAAAGTTTGTTTATATGTAACGATTGTGGTTGTTTTACAAATTTCATGACAACTGCTTGAAACGGATATATTAATAATGAGTCGATTAATGTATTACATTGACATTTATAACTAGTTCCATCGGGTGGAATAGGCGCTGAACCATTATTTTACTGCACTATGCAAAAATTCGTACTCCACCTTCCGTTCATCAGGTGGAATAGAATGGATTTCATATATGTTATTGGGCAATCTAAGCCACCTGTTTTACTGCACTATGCAAAAATTCGTACTCCACCTTCTGTTCATCAGGTGGAATAGAATGGATTTCATATATGTTATTGGGCAATCTAAGCCACCTGAAGTGACGAGGTGAACGAAGTGAACCGATGGAACGTAAGGTGGCTTAGAGTGCCCAATAACATCCTACTCGTATTACCCTCCGCTCTCGGAACTCTGGTAAGGATAAGTTCGTCATTAGATTTAGTCATAAAATACTTGTACAGCTCCAGTGCGTCCTGCGACTCATACAACATGGTCTTCGCCAACAAACTCGCCAAGAATACGGGTTTGAACTGATATGCCCACGGAGCGATTGCCGATCCACTTTGAGTGATAGCTTTGTGGAAGAGACCCTTCGACATCGGAGAATAGAAGTGGAAGGAGACTGATGCCGCTCCAGCACTCTCCCCAAATATCGTGACATTGTCAGGATCTCCTCCAAACTTCCTTATATTCCTCTGTACCCATCTCAATGCAGCTACTTGGTCTTTCATGGCTGCGTTTCCAGGGTTTTCTTTGATGCCAAGGCAGAGGAAACCTTGTATATTGAGTCTGTAGTTAATGGTGACGAGAATGACACCTTTAGGTACTAAATAATTTGGACCGTAGATCACCATGTTCCCTGAGCCTTCGAAGTATCCTCCTCCGTGGATGAAGAACATAACTGGTAGCTTAGAGCCAGGGCTGGCGTCCAAGGGAGTGAAAACATTGAGGGTGAGGCAATCAGAGTGGCCGATTGTCCAGCTGTCTGCGACGTTCTGTGTACACCTCACGTTCTCGTTGACTGCCTCGAAGGTACTCTCCCATGTTGGTTCAGGACCTGGAGCCTGGAAAAGTAATTTATTTATTTCTTCGAACGACATACAGCTAAATGCACTAACGTGGTACTCCATGATTTTGCATTAAATTTTTATTAATACGTTCCACAATCGTCATATAATCTCTCTGGGCTTCGAGATAGACTACTACATAAACTACTGTTTTTAAAAACTTGAATGAATTTTCTTTTATCTCTGCTAAAATTATATGAGCAAAATCAAATTTTATTTTACGTAGTTTATAACGTCTTACGTCCCTTTCCCTCCCACGGCAACATCCCATTTTCTGCAGGTATGGGTTTTTACAGGATCCCGTTTAGTAGTGTACGTATTTCAATACTAACAGTCACACGAGTATCCTGTTTATAGTGTCCTGCAAAAATAGATTCGTGAGCATCTGACATTCGGTTTTACCACTACAATCTGGATCCAGTTGTCCAGTAAAAAACAGGATCCAGTTTAATTACACGTATAGTTTAATGGAAGTGTTTCCCACTTCCTGCATACCGTTTTGCTGACTGGGTTGCGGGGAGCGGGGGCAGGGCACTCAATGTCGATCGTTGTTTCAGCTTTAGGTGAACCCAAAACCTGTTTTTTTTTCACTGCCGGGCGGCGGGCGCCGATAATATTAATATAACAATATAATATTAATAATATAATATAATATCATAGGCGTGTTTACGTCCGTCACATGATCTGAATTTTCGTATGAGACTAATCTAATAACCACTCATTGCTCTACCACAAAAAAACAGGATGCAAACTACTGTGTGTGAACATGCCAATGATTTTTGCGGGATCCAGTTAAAAACCGTTCCCACAGAACTGGATGACCGTGGGAAAGGGCCGTAACTCATCATTCTCTTTAATTACACGATTATTAAAAACGGATGCGCTTATGACTGAAGGGAAGTAAATTGCAATAAGCATGGCATAAGATTTATTTAGCTTGTCGTGCACTTACCTGAAACCGATGTGGTACACTGGCATAAGGTATGGCGAGGTAGCTCTTGTGTAAACCATCAGGAGATATGGAGCCTCTCACGGGCCCATTGCTCAGCTGAAGAGTGG
Organism: Conistra vaccinii; assembly: GCA_948150665.1. Taxonomy (NCBI): domain Eukaryota; kingdom Metazoa; phylum Arthropoda; class Insecta; order Lepidoptera; family Noctuidae; genus Conistra; species Conistra vaccinii. Next base: position 23,541,271 of record OX411327.1, read on the forward strand.
CAGTAGGCTGGCGAACCAGCCGTGCAGCCCATAGTGACCACAACACTAACCACTTCACACTAAAGAGTGACATTGTCACTATAGTCCACAGGTACACGACACTTTGGTAAGTATTACTTTTGCATAAAACACATCTTTACAATATTTAAATTGTCACGGACCACGTTCTTATCCTCTCAAATTAAATTTAGTCCACAGGTACACTACTTTGGGAAGTGTCACTTTTGTATGAAAAATATATAACAATATCATAAATTAAAATTATCACGTTCGAGTTCTTATCCACTCAAATTCCGTATAACAACTGAAAGTAATTGTTCAAGTCCACTGAGTGGCAAGACCTTCGCCCTTTAGGTGCGAGCTATCGCTATTGATAATTAAATGTATGCCTAATAGTCTAAACATCTGTTTGTGATAGGTGATAACGTATCGAGGTATTATGTCATTATCTACCTCAGACATTCACTATCTACAAACCCACAAGTAGGACTGAGATACAGGAGAACACCTTGTGTAGGGTTCGATAATAATATGAACAATAATAATTCATTAAAAGACAATTGACAATGGAGGTAGCCGCCATGAGGTGTTTTCTACCTCTGGGTTAACAAATGCTAACGAGTACAAGAGAGAATTTTTGATCATCATTACCAATCTTGTTCTAACCAGTGCTGAGTACGGGCCCCTTGTATGCCATGCTTCCTTGGGGTGCTCGAGCTCATGTCAAGTCTTTTTATGACGAAGTGTAGTCGGGATGCATGGGTTGGGTTATTAGACGGTTTCTTTGAGGGTCAAACTTGCTTTAATTTTGTAGTAGTAGCATAACACAAACAAAACAACCTCGATAAGCGAAATGTCACACGTGTCCTCTTCACAAGCTGTCACACTAGTGACAGCCCGCCACGGAAGAGAAGTTAGTATGATGCGCTAGAGAAGGAATCGACAATAGTTTATCTCTAACGTAACATAATAAGAGGACGTAACATAAGAGGAGGAAACAACTTCTGAATTTAGCAACTGCCAATGCAAACAGCTTTCAATCCTGCAAAAATGAAGCCAAAATACCTTTTTAAAGGACCCCACGAACCTAAATATTTAGTGTCAAAACCACTATGACTATACACGACTTGTACCACGCGAGGGAAATCTGCGTCCCCGTACTAATCACATCAATAATACATCGCCGGGGATCGATATGTCAAGGGAACGCTCGCAAACCGCACAGGTAAGCGCTCGATACCATACAAGATAAACTATAGACTGGATAGTTAATTGACTCACACGTGACTTTGCGGAAATCCATTATAAAATACAATAGATGATGTATATTTAGTAACTTAATCCGCTTAACTGTTCTTAAAGAGTTAGAGAACCCTGTAAGAAATCGACACGTGTTTCGCCTCTCAACGAAGCATCCTCAGTACGACGATTGACCTGTTGCGAACTCGGACACGAAGTGTTGCCACTACACGAGCCGAACGCAAAGACTTTGCGTTCGGTGAGAGAGGCGAAACACGTGTCGATTCCTTACAGGGTTCTCTAACTCTTTAAGAACAGTTAAGTGGATTAAGTTACTAAATATACACCATCTATTGTATTTTATAGACTGGATATAGCACACCTCTAAAGATTACAAGAAATATTCTATATTGAACCAGACTCCAAAACTTGAGTGTAAATAAGATGGACGGCCTTATCGCCAGAACGGTGACCTTTCGATACCTCACGGAAGATTAAAAGACAGAACTGGTAATTTGTAGTTAATTTTGTTGGTTCTTATGTGGTTTTTTTTAAGGTACTTAAACTCATTTTTCTAACAGGTTACGGATAAAAAAAAAAAAACTATCGTAGATATTGATTATTACAATAAAATTTTATCTCCAAAAAAAATAGTATAGCTTGTTATGAGTATGACCCAATACATGTAAGCCATAGAGTAATATTTCTATGATGTAAACAGACATTTACGGTCAGATTAGACGGATGCTAGGGACATATCCTGTATTATGTAATCCGTGGTACGCGCACACACACTTGAACTATGGTACCTTTGTCAAGTTCACTTACAATTTCACAAACATTATTATAATTATTTGCACAAAATATCAACTGTACACGTCTGTACCACACAATGTCCACGAGCACACTTATTCTTTTTAAATCAATGCCATTGTGTTACTGTCAAACCGCGAAAATTATAAATACAAAAGTTTTCTGCAAAGCATTACATTATTTTGAGTACTTTATGTCCCTACATAGTGCTTATTTATTACATGACATGTTTTGAATTATGTATTTTTTGATAATTAATTGATTTTTATCAGTCATATGTCAATTTTCCCGCAAATTCCTTCCAATTATGTGCTTCTAAGAAACTTTGCTAAATAGTGCAAGTTTTACATAAAAATAAAACTTGTATTATTAAGCAGAGACGATGCACAGCATCTGTGGGAGAGGGCGTTGTATACTTCCCGTTAGTTGTCAGCTAATCACAGCTCACGTGACGTCATATCCTCGACCAATCAGCGCCGAGTTCCGGTAGTCACGTGGTCCCAGGTGGCGTGTTCGCAAATGGCGGACCTTTACCTCATAGAAGTCTCTCACCAGGAGGCCTTGAATGATGCTGTGCATCGTCTCTGCTTAATAATACAAGTTTTATTTTTATGTAAAACTTGCACTATTATTTGGCATGTGACGATGCACAGCATCTGTGAGAGACGTGTTTATAACTCCTGGTGACCACGATGACGCTATGTGAGGATATGATAATATTTACTGAAAAATAGAACCATATAAACCAACATGTATTCATTATACAAATTAGGATGTATGTACTTCAAGCTATAGGTACCGTCCAATGTAGATATCTAAAAAATATTAATATTTTATATCATTTAATACCTGTATGGTACCGTAATAATCCGGAAAATAAGAATAATCAGATTAACAACGATCAAGAGACCATCGATTTTATCTTAAACCAGTTTTAACATTCTTCGAGAGATTAAAGTGACAGCTTTACCTATAATAATCAGTTTACAATAATATTTTGTAAAAGTATTCGGACTGCGCCAATTACCGCGAGAGAGGTTATCTTCGATTGAAAATTATTCGTACCAATTCAAAGAAGCTTCAGCTTAGCGCATACTTCGAGGAGATGCAGAGATGCCTGGATATTTCAGTACCTATCACAGTCCGTGATACACTGCGTGAGACCTCGAACTGAATAAACAATGAGTGTCCTAGTCTTCCTGATTTCAAAACTTTCCATAATTCATTAACTGGACATAAATGTTTTCGTTAGCATGACAAGATAGTTTTTAGCCTGATTGCCTGTACGCAGCCCTCTTTGACCCAAACACTGGGTACAGAATGATGTAATCACCTCGATCGATATATAGAAGTAATTTGCTGAAATCCTGTGTAGAAATAAGGTCTTGAACTCGTGTTCCTGACGCTAGTAATAAAAAGACAAGCCGATCGACGTGACGGTTTTGACAAAGGAGGATTTGTCTGCATTCAGGTAATCAGTTCACTCGGGTCCCCAATAGGGGGTTCTCTACTCTAAGAGATTGGAGAGAGATAGCTTTAAGAATATGTTGTACTAAGAAGTCTGAATTCAAATTTTCGTTACAGGACATTCACAAGTTAGAAACGAAAATTTTTGCAACAATATGGTATTATAAGCCTAATCTCTCTTTAATTATTATGAACGCTAATAATCTTGTCAAACCAATGTTATTGGGACAATTGAAGTCATAATTGTTATCTTTACACCATTTGACCGACCGAGACCATGCCGGTCTGTACTTAGTGTGGACTCCGTCCAACTATAATAGATCGGAACAGGGACCTTTCAGATTCTGACCAATTAATAATTATTTCACCCCACCCGCTATCTTCCAAGCATAGAGCTCCATGTCTTGAACTTGAGTAGGTAGAAGGCCCGTGCTCCGATCTACTAGAACTCGAGCTAGGTTGACGATTCTCATGGGTCTACAGAGAAGTTGACGTCGAAGTTCCAGTAACCAATATGCTCTCCTCCACATTGGAGGGGCTATAGAAAACGTCTTGAGCTGAATTCAGTTGGTGAAGAACTCGAGGGGGAAGCTTAGTCCCGGGAACACCAACGCCATCTGAAATAGCCACTGACGACTAAAGGCGGCTGATGAGTCTGAAAAATCTTTCGTTACATACTTCCTCACCACCCTGGTATCCCTGGTGCCAGAGGTCTACCTACGGAACTCTATATTTGCAAAAAACATTCCTTGGAGCCGGTCTTAGTAGGTGCCACACAGCCGCCTGTTTCTCACGGGATAACCTGTCTGTGATGTCTTTGAATCTACCTGGAATTTTATTCCACAATCATGGAAATACGGTCTTTGTCTAGAAGGTTCAATAAGTCATATGGAGTAACGCTGATCATGTTCCGCCTTATTTTCGAACAAAGGAAACAACTGGGCGATTGTACGATTGCAGGCAAGCATGGCGACCGCGAAGGCGAGAACGGAAATGTTAACTGCTGCTACAATGGCAAACATTTCCTTTCGATTGCAGTGCCATCGCCGCTGGTCTACTTCCACTTTCCTGAAACCGAAAGATCATCTAACTGTGCTCCCCACCCGTAATCTGCAGTATCTGAGGTCATGAAATGGTGAATCACCCCGGAGCAAGTTGTTCCGAGCTATAGGCTTTCCTAAGGTTGTGACCCACCATTTCAGATCCTTGGCGACCGTTTGTAATGTTGCTACCGGTCGGAGTTGGCGATAATAAAGACGACCTATTAGAACGACCAAGTTTAGAGTGCTTAAAATAATCTGCGCCTGTTTCAAATAAAGTTTTCCCCTGCGAATAACGCTATTCGCGAGACCGATAGAATTGACTGGGTCTTCAGTTATTTGAATCATTGGTGGTTTGGAGGTAAATGGCAGACGCATTCCCGTTAACATACCGAGAAGGACCTACGGAGCCTGCAGCGTCTGCCACTGTCACCGATACGCTCGGAGACAGCCTCCTTAGAACTGGTGTGGCGGCCAGTTCCAATGAACCCGACAAATTCTATCATTTGAGAGGTTTCGGTGACAGATTTCTTGTAATGTACTGGTCCACTATAACGTCTCTAGAACGTATAAAGACAAAACCGCCTAAAAGCGAAGAAGAGTTCTCGATTCGCATGCTATCAAAGAAATCTTCTAAGCAGGCCATAAACTCGCATTCCTTTTGATCGTAGATCTTGGGCCAGCTAGTTGATAACCCTGCGAAATCATTCGGCGCGCATGATAAACCGAACGGCAAGCTGGTCATCTGCTGTTCTACCTGGATCGCCATCTCCGGCGATTGTGCGGTTTTGAATCGACTCAGAGCTCGTACTGATAGATGAATCAGTGGTTCGGAGGTAAATGGCAGACGCATTCCCGTGATTATTCCGAGAAGGGCCTACGGAGCCCACAGCGTCCGCCACTGTCTTCGATACGCTCGGAGACAGCCTCCGTAGAACTGGTGTGACTGTTATTTGGCCCCACCCACGAGTCAATAGTCATAATATCTCGTCTTGCTTGGATGCCTTTTCTGAACTTTCGATCGTAATCTTTTTGATGAAAGAGCACATCACTTTATGGTTACTCTCAAAATTTTCTATTTTGAAGTAAGTACGCAATTGCGGTCTTGAATCGACTCAGAGATGAATCAGTGGTTCAGAGGTAAATGACAGACGCATTCCCGTGATTATTCCGAGAAGGGCCTACGGAGCCCATAGCGTCTGCCACTGTCTCCAATACGCTCGGAGACAGCCTCCATAGAACTGGTGCAATTAATTTTCATCAAATAAGCAACTAGAACTCGAGAGATCTTACGCAGACCTTCACGAAGGTTCTTAATAGCAATTTCGCTCAGGATGCGCTCCCGGCGATTTACAATGTATTCAGCTCGTTTTCCGCAAACTAGCTATAAGATTCACTCACAAATTTTGTGGAATTTTGATGAGAGTAGAAATAATTCCGAAAATTTTATCGAATTTAAAATCAGCAATTAGAACTCGGAGGGATCTTACGCAGACCGTCACGAAGGTTTTTATTAGTAATTTTGCTCAGGATACGCTCCTGGCAATTTACAATATATTCAGCTCGTTTTCCGCAAACTAGCTTTATGATTCACTCCCAAATGTTGTGAAATTTTGATGAGAGTAAAACTAATTCAGAATTTTTTATCGAATTTCAAATCAACTAAGCAATTAGCTCGGAGAGATCTTACGCAGACCATCACGCGATTTACAATATATTCAGCTCGTTTTCCGTAAACTAGCTGCGTGACTTGGTCACTATTATATCGTTAATTTTGAAGAGGGTATAAATGATTTCAAAATTATATCGAAAATTCTATAGGCAGAAAGCGAATGAAATTCTATAAGCTTTGAGTAACGTTAGTAATTAAATCATTACAGTCCTAGCTGCTACCATCTTCAACGAGTCCGCGTAGCGCCCCTCCTTCCATGACGAATCACCGCACTTTTGAAACGCTTTAAGTTGTTTCATCCGATTTGGAGCGAGGCGCCTCGGGTCCTTAAGCAACGTACTAACGACGTTTAAATTTAACCGTGACATTACACTCGATATATTGTTGATAGCCGCCGGCGGGCGGTTCAAATTATAGTCTAAACATATCGCGTAGCTAGGTCCCGGAACCGGTTCAGGCATATATGCTGATATAGGGTTATTCGGAGTCGAACCAGATGCAGCCACACATTAAAAAGTTAGTGAGCACAGCCACATCAACAAGATTTCAAATGTCTTATGACTCACCTGCATTTCCGCCGTTTTACCTCAGTAAGCTAGCATTTGCTCAGCTAAGCATCGGATTGCGAAGAGCTCGAATCGCTTCGTGGTAGCCGGCTCGATGTAAACACCAAGCCGTTGCCTACCTGCACTTCTTGATCCGAATCACAATTATTCACAATTGCACTATTTATTTGATTTTCACTAATTTTAAATATTAACTTTATATCACTTTGAACTTTAAAAAGATTCAAAATATTTAAAAGTAGCTAAAAACATTAAATTTGATGTTACTTAGTCGGGAAGTAACGACGCTATGAGGTAAAGGTCCGCCATTTGCGAACACGCCACCTGGGACCACGTGACTACCGGAACTCGGCGCTGATTGGTCGAGGATATGACGTCACGTGAGCTGTGATTGGCTGACAACTAACGGGAAGTATACAACGCCCTCTCCCACAGATGCTGTGCATCGTCACATGCCAAATAATTATGTATTGTTTCGTTGATATTTTAATTATAAGTATAATTATAAAAATTAATTACCTATGTATATATTTCAACTTTTTATATGATGTTCCAATAAATTAACGGTTATTCGGTTGTACAGCAACACGTTTTTTTACGTGTGACGTCATCTTATGACTACGTTAAAGCTCGAGTAATAAAACTTGTTGCTAGTGTATTATATCATTTATTGTTAATCGTCGTTGAACTATATCACAGTATAATAAAATAACAGTACTACATCTTGGCAGTGACCTTGAAATAATTACCTACAGCTCGGCCGCTCGGTAGATATACGTTCCGCGTCCGTGCGTAACAGCCGCGCACTCGATACTGTTGCGTACTGTTATACACTGAGCTTTTGAAGAGCGTAGTTTCGGTCGTTTCCTATGATGATATAATACTGCTACTTATTTATACTGTGACTATACTTTGGACATTGTACCCGTACGAAATAGTTTATGAGCATGTCGCAGGTAATTTGTAAATAAAGAAACTTTGCAAGATGTCTAGCTAGGACGTTGACTATGCATAATGTTTAAGTACCTATTTTTTTCGTGAATATTCGAATTGTCAAAACATCCTACGACTTATGTAATAAAAATCATAACCCTCCATTTTGCTTCAACGTATACTTTAATGTTTTCTTAAAAGCTTGAGGCTTATCTTTATGTTTAAGAAAGACGTTCACGCCTCAAGCTTTTAAGAAAACATTAAAGTTATCTGTTTACGTAAGGTTTATTTTGTACTTTTTAGTTCAATAAAAGCTTGTTTTAAAAAGATTTTTACTAATATTTTATTTTGTGTTTTTTAGCATTAGTATTTTGATAAAATATCTGTTCTGTCACTTTCACTTGTCTAAACAAATCCAACGAGTTCAACACAACAGGGCTACCTTGTAAAGTCGAGGTTTTCCTGTGGCTACCTTCCGGCACTATCATCACACCCTAGACTACACCTCGGGAAATAGTTTTTGACAAAAGATCTTATTTAGTTGCGGATTTTCTATGACCACTTTCTATGTGTCATCTCTTTTCAGCTCTATCATCAGACCCTGGATACTACTTTGGGCTATAGTTCTAGTCAAGACAAAACCAACCAGTTCAAACTCGATGGTAGTCTAGTTTTTTTTTGAAGTTCCTATGTTAATCTTCCGGCTCCATCATCAGACCCTGAATTCCATTGAAGTATAATAGCACAATACATATCCATGTATAAAATGTCGTGTTTATCCTGTTGATTATTGAGAAATCTAATCGTCTGGAGCCGATCCCGGGTGTAGCAGCCAGGTCATGTTGGAATTTAGAACGGAATATCATAATTAAATGCGTATATAAAATTTCCTGCTTGTACTGTTGACCGTTGAGGAGTTACCTCGTCTGTAGCCAATCCTGGGTGCAGCAGTCAGATCATGGTGGACTTTAGAATGGTCTATCATAATTATAGCGTATATAATGTTACGTGTCTATACTGTTGGCCGTTGAGAAGTTCCCTCATCTGGAGCCAATCCTGGGTGCAGCAGTCAGGTCATAATGGACTCTAGAACGGACTATCATAATTCAAGCGTATATAAAATTTCATGTCTGTACTGTTGACCGTTCAGGACTTCCCTCGTCTGAAGTCAATCCTGGGTGCAGCAGTCAAATCATGGTGGACTTTAGAACGGTCTATCATAATTAAAGTGTATGTAATATTTCGTGTCTCTACTGTTGCCCGTTGAGGAGTTCCCTCGTCTGAAGTCAGTCCTGGGTGCAGCAGCCAGATCATGCTGTAATTTAGAACGGACTGTAATAATTAAAGCGTATATAAAATTTCCTGTTTGTACTGTTGACCGTTGAAGAGTTCCTTCGTCTGGAGCCAATCCTGGGTGCAGCAGTCAGATCATGGTGGACTTTAGAACAGTCTATCATAATTAAAGCGTATATAATATTTCGTGTCTGTACTATTGGCCGTTGAGGAGTTCCCTCGTCTGAAGTCAGTCCTGGGTGCAGCAGCCAGATCATGGTGTAATTTAGAACGGACTATCATAATTGAAGGATATATAAAATTTCGTGTCTGCGCTGTTGATCATTGAGGAGTTCCCTCGCCTGAAGCCAATCCTGGGTGCAACAGCGAAATCATGATGGAATTCAGATCGGATCGTCATAATTAAAGCCTATATAAAAATTTCTGTTTGTACTGTTAACCGTTGAGGAGTTCCCTCGTCTGGAGTCAATCCTAGGTGCAACAGCCAAATCATGGTGGAATTTAGATCGGACCGTGATAATAAAATTGTATATAAAATTTCCTGTTTGTACTGTTAACCGTTGAGGAGTTCCCTCGTCTGAAGCCAATCCTGGATGCAGTAGCCAGATCGTGGTGGAATTTAAAACAGACCATTATAATGAAAGCGCATATAAAATTTCGTGTCTATACTATTGGCCGTTGAGGAGTTCTCTCGTCTGGAGCCAATCCTGGGTAGCCAATCAGGTCATGTTTGTCATAAAAATGTATTGTCATCGGAATTGAACCAACATGTAAAATATCAACTCCATGGAGTTAGAGGAAGTGGTCTTAATTCAGCTTGCAAGAATCCACCTAAACAAACACTAACTTACATACAAAAAAAACAAACATTGCAAGTCGAATAAAAGCTTTTAAAAATTAAATGCGTTTGTAAGCGCATCACTTGAGAACGGCTGAACCGATTTGGCAAATTGTTGCTATAAAATGTTCGTAATAGTCCGAATTAAAGAAAAAAAAATCGGGAAAACTGAAAGTGTATTTTGTATGGGAATTTTGTATAAATTATTGAAATTAGGACAGGATCCGTCTGTCGGATCAGATAGTAATAAATAATTTAACATTGTTTGCATTCCTATTTTGAGTCGCAAGTACAGTTATTTTTTGTATATTATTGTGGTGTCTTACGACTTCCACGCGAACGAAGTCGTGGATAGAAGCTAGTTAGTTATAAGGAGACAAGGCGCTAGAGCTGGGAACTTTCTATATACTTACCACTAATTCGTAAATTATAAGCTACATACACCGCTATCTTATCTATAGTGTCCATTTTAAGTTAATATTCACAACCTGGATTAGATAACCTTTATCTCTGTTATCAGTGTCCTACATTTGTAGGAGTATATTATTTACTTCAAATAATAGGTAAAATTTTATAGAATCACAATTATACTGCTTCATTACTCATTCTATTGTTTAAATAATTGTTTTGCCCTTGTCTTTCAATAATTACAGTTTTTTTTTCTTACTAAAATAAAATAAGTGTAGGTAAGTGGCTAGCCAGGAACGTAATGGGTGGAGATTGAACTATGTAATTAGCATGCTGAGCATGGCAGTGACCATCTTAGCCTTTTATTACCAATTAAATTAGTTAAATTGAAATCAATATTGAGACATTATATTGTTGAAAATGTTGGGGTTTCTAGACAAATGTATTAAATATTTCATTAAAATAATCCGCATTGTATGAATATAATTTTAGAGGCTGTATCAAAATTATTAATTAAGGTCAATAAACCTATGTAGGTATTCCACGATGATTTAGCAAATATTACTAGGTTATTTTGTGAAACGAGGCGTAGGAAACGATGTCGTAAAGACTACCGGTTTCTCTTGAAGAAATCACCATAACGACCTTTGTATCTACATACATACTAAATTAATTCTTTGGAATTATAAGTTGAAACTTGTTTGTGGGTTTAGAAAATAAGTTATCAAGACTACGGACTTCTGGAGAAGAAATGACCATGATTACTTTTATACGTTTCATACCTACTTCCTCCCTACGAATTATTTATACGAATAATTATGGTCTGTTTGAAAATTATATAATGAGTGTTAAAAAAAATCAAACAAACCCTACAAACCCTGTTCAGGTTAAATACTTCCGCAATCACTCACAAAAACGAAGTAGTAACACATTCATGTGTAGGTTATGGTATGGAATGAAGTTCTTTATAAAGAAGTTTGAAGTTCTAAAAAGTGTTAATATTTGCGACTGTCTTCGTCTAATTCCAAGAGAATGAAAGACAGGGAGAGAGAACGCGGGCAGAAAAAATCAAAAGAAAAGAGTATTAGTATAGTATAGAATATAGTGGGATTAAATTGTACACATCGGCCCGAGTACACTGCGGAGAGTGAGAGAGGAAGTGTGAATTTGGTCAAAACCTAAATCCAAGATGGCGGCTCTGAAATTTAAAATTTTTCATCATAGGTATCGTTTTCATGATTTCAGAGGATGCTAAAGCCGATAGTGAGGTCAAAATGAAAATCCAAGATGGCGGCTATGAAAATTTTCATACTTTTATCATGGGTTTCGTTTTTATGATTTCAGAGGGTGCTAAAGCCAAAAGTGGGGTCAAAATGTAAATCCAAAATGGCGGCTGCGAAAATTTTCGTCATGGGTGGTGTTTTCACAGTTTTCGAGGGTTCTAAAGCCGCTCATGAAGTCAAACTGTAAATCCAAGAGGCGAATGTTTTGTTTTGTTTTAAATCATACGTTAGAAGGAAATACGTTCCTGACGCGGGGTCGCACACGTTTTTTTATTTCATTCTATTTTATTTTTTAACCGACTTCCAAAAGGAGGAGGTTCTCAATTCGTCTGTATTTTTTTTTTTTTTTTTTTGTATGTTTGTTACGCGATTTCTCCGTCAATTGTGGACCGATTTTAAAAATTGTTTTTTGTTTGAAAGGGTATGCTCCCGAGGTGGTCCCATATAAATTTTATTAACTTTACTTGGATAGTTTTTGAGTTAGCTCCAATAATACGTATTTTTCCCTCTTAGTTTATAAAGATGATATGATGATAACTTCCAATCACTGTTATTTACATAGCAGGTTAGTGGTATTCGAATTAGTGTGAGGTAGGTACCACAACTAAAAGTGCAAAATAAAAACTTTTTACAAAAAAGAACAACCGACTTCCAAAAAAGACACTACAAAGTCAAAAATAACTTTAATTTCGGAAGTCGGTGGCGAAAACCCTAAGTTCAAAACCAAGTACACCGACTTCCGAAATTAAAGTTATTTTTGACTTTGTAGTGTCTTTTTTGGAAGTCGGTTGTTCTTTTTTGTAAAAAGTTTTTCTTAAATGGCAAGCAAAGCCGATGTCGACTATTCTGGCCTCAAAGTTAGTCTAAAGTGCATTGGAAAAACAAGTGTGCATAAAAAAAACATATATCTCACCACTTTTTAGAACAGTATTAAATAGCAATAACCATCGGCGAAGGTGGTCTATTTTACCCAAGGGCCAAGAGTCATGTTATCGAATTGTTTGACAGCTTGAAAAGCATCGCATCGCACAGAGTTCAGCTTACTCTAATTAATTAACTATCTTGATGAACCAATGTGACCGTTTAATGTGTACCCATGTGGAAAACGTACATAATAAACATGTGATGTGATGTGACGTCTCTCAAACCGTACATTTGTCGTAATGTCCCAGTTTACGACTTACCGCTACATGGACATGTAGCGAAACGACCGTGATGCCACTAGGGGCACTAAAGTACCGGAGTAGTATCAATTATGATATGTTTAGTGCCCGTTTGATAACATTTAGCACTTACTGTGGCCTGGGGAAGCAAAGTTTAAATATTGAAACTAAATAATATAACATCATAACACCACTCCTGTTCACTCCGAAGTGGTAGGCAGAAACAGTACACCCGCGTTTCAATTGGAGCGTCGACAATTTTGAATTTCCGCGGTTATTCAAACCTAAGCTAAGTGGTAGGTACAGTCATGAAAATGTTAATGGTTAAAACCGTTAAGATTTATATTCGTAAGAGCTGAGATGGTTTGGTCATGTTGAGAGGTTGAATGAAAGGCGGCTAACAAGATGTGAGTGAAAACGCCGGGACGACGCGGACGCCCTAGGAGGAAACATACTGACCTTACATGGGCGTACCCAGCTTTTGTTTTGGCCCAGGGGGGGGGGGGGGGCAAATCAGAAATCCCCCCCCCCACATGTTTTACATAGTTTGATATTGCTGCTGCGTTCGTGTATTTATAACCGACTTCAAAAAAGAAGGAAGTATTAAGCTTTTTTTTATATGTATGTTTTTCGATATTTTTGCCAATTGTGGACCGAATATAATTTTCTTTTTTTAAATGATACACGAATTTTCAAAATTGCTTTACAATTGACGAAAATATCGTTAACCATAGGTAGTAAAAAAAAACAGTCGAAAATAGAACGTCCTCCTTTTTTAGTCGGTTATGCCTAATAGATACAGCATGAAAAGCCGCGCAACGCGGTTTTTTTCTAAAATTAATTCAAAATAATATATTGTAATTGTAAAGGAAGACTTATCGTGACTGTAACTTAACTTTTATCGACAACAGTACCTACTCATACAAAATCCAGGGGGGGGCAGCTGCCCTCCCCTGCCCCCCCCCCTGGGTACGCCCATGTGACCTTATTAATAATACCATTTATTTCAGGCGACACAGGCCCATAGAAAAATACCATAAACTAAACATACATATTTTAATATAAACAAAAACTTAGCGATAACAGCGGAGCGGAGCGCATTGCGGTTATTGGCGATGTTCTTCAGAAAGGACAGGCGGGTAGTACTCACAACCGGCACGCGTGTATGACCAGATGTATGAACGTAAACGAGGCAAAATTAGGATGTAAGGATCGTAGCAGATGGCTTTCTGTAGTTTCTACCTACCCCCATGGGAAGAAGGCGTGACTCTATGTATGTATGTATGTATATTAATATTCTTGATGGAAATACTATTCTTATGTCTACCCTCTTAAAGTTTTTTTTTCAACAATATACCTACCGCAATAGCAACTTGTTGATGAAAAAAAAAGTATGTTCGAAGTCGGTCCAGCCGTCTTCAAGTACTTAATCGGTGAACATACATAAAAAATAATTAACAAAAAATCCGACGAACTGAGAACCTCCTCCTTTTTTTAAGTCGGTTAAAAAATAAGCATGTTGTACTTATAACCTATAAAGTTTTCTATCTTAATATTTGATAACAATAGATACCACTTAGCACTTACTTACGGTAGGTACATAAAACCACCGTCAGGAAAACTGAACTTGATGCACATGTTCATTCTTCTGTATAACAAGAGGTCTTTGACCTGCAGAGTTCACAATACAGGCTGGTAGGTATTATTATTTGATAAGGGAAACCCACAATCAAAATATTAATCGGGAAACAACTAACGCACCCGCAACGGGTTACGGATCGATATATTGATTAGCAAGAAGCGGCATCGTGTAGTGACATATTAAAGACGACCGGTTGGCTGCGCACACGCATTCAAGCAGCGCTCAGACGCACGGGTAAACGCGTCGGCGTAACTGTGAAAGCAACTATCACATTTTACTTAAAAACTTAGATCAACCAAAAATGTACTCTAGCTTTATAAAAACACGTTTGAATTTTGAGTGTGGGAAGTTGTGTGAAAAAGTGCAGTGATTTAATGATTTTGTGTGACATTTCCTAGTGGATTTGGTCTGGAAACCTATTTGTAAGTTAACGCCATGTGTTTTGAATGACAATGTCATAGGTGACGTTATCTAGCAATCTGATTTGCATCTTATTACGTAGGTGCAAGGTTGATAGTGAATTGATTACGGTTGTGTTTGCTTGTGAATCAACTGGGGTCAATGATAGCGAAATTAGTATAACGTCACTCGCTCTAATCAATAAATATAGTACACACGTAGTAAGTTTTTTTTTTCCTTGTTCGACAACTGAGCAAATGTCGACTAGGTATTCTGCCAGCGTCAAGTATTTATTTAATGACTTGAGTGAAATTGTTAGTAGTTATCTGACACTTTATACCTACATATTACATTATTTACTTAAGTACCTTATTTCAAATTCGTCACAGCTTTGTAAGATTCCTTTAGACATCTTCTGATTCCTAACCTAACCTAACTTATTAACATACTCGTAGCTTGCACCAATAAACCTTTAATTCAATAAAGTGCAGTCGATGATATAACTATACTCGTACAGTAGCGGTCTTAAGTCGCTATGCCATTTTTTTGAGTAATCGACTGACGGTTCGGTTTGACTTACGACCTTCTTCTATAAGTTGTTCCACACGCACACACACTCACTTGGTTTATAACTTATAGTAGTTCATAATTTCAACCAGCAAAATGTATGACATGCTAGCTCAATGGTTACGTCCTTTGATACTTGTGTGTTTTCAGCGAGCCGACAGTTCGCATCTCTCCTGCGGATATTTTTTTTTTAAATAATTACTATTTATAGTTCACTTTTTCTTTTTAATATTTAGTTTAGTTTTTAATATTTAATATTTAGTAGTAGATCGATAATAATCATTCGTTTTTTGTTTCTTTCATTCGTCTTGTTCACATAAATAATAAAGTTTAGTAGGTAGCCCATAAAAAAACTTTACTTCGATTTTTGAAGTCTACCTACTAATCATTTTGATTTCTGTGAGTACAGATCCTGTTCGTTACGAGTATTCATATCTTATTTCATATAATCTCATAATTTATATTCTCATCAGTAACACACACCGTCGCACTAACGCGAAACAACATTATATTTCTGTTGCATTTAGAATAAGCGTCATAGAGGTGACCTTTCTTACCATTGCATTGATAAAATTCACTTAAAGTTGACATGTGCCCGTAGCTGTTTGAGTAAAGCAATGGATACGCGATCAATGAGGCTTGAGTTCGAATCCCACATAAAATGTGTGAATGTTAGACCATATTTGTATTTATAACAAAAACTTTTAGATATTTGTATTTATTTTAAAGTGTATTTATGCATAATATTTATAAGAAACTAAATATAAGTTTTTGTATTATTATTTAACTATTTATGTGATTAAAAATCACATAAATAGTTAAATAATATTTATCTTTTCGGTGTTGAAAGGTGGAAATAAAAAAATTGTGCTATGATAACAAAAATGTTTATTCGTTTTATTCATTTATAAAATTAACAAACTTTTATGAGAATTGTGACGTCACATTCCTACCTAGATAAAAGAAGTTCTCTTGTTAACCGTTCTTAAGATTTTTTGTTAGTGGGTACCACTACCCACTTAGTCAATTCATAATAATATAACAAGGAATGGATATTCTAATACTTAATAACACAAATATAATATTGTTGATACCCACTTATTATAGGTATCGGCAGAGTTTATGGAAAACTATTACCTATATGATATTTTAGACTTTATGCATGTTTTTATGTAACGTCACAATGAATGTTATTATATTGAGGTTATATAGCTTAACGGTCTTATTCATAAAAAGTTATCGAACATCTAAACACTTGCTAAAGTCTGGTTTGCAAAAAATGGTATTCATAAACGCATTTTAGCACCAAAACGTTCTATAAACCTACTATAAAGTTATAGAAGCCAGAACCCTACTTTAACAGTACTATAAGGAAAAAATGGCAGACTCAACAGCAGCTGATTACTAGAAAACGACATTTGACGTACAAATCTAACCTGTGTGTCTACTGTCTACAAAATGTCAGTTTTGTAAACAATCGTACGTGTTTAATTTATTTTGCATTTCTGTTTAACTAATTTAGTTTATTATTATATAAAATGCAAGCTTTGCAAAGCTTGGATACTATTGAAAGAATTGTACGTCTTGAGAACCGTCCGCTTCGAAGAAAGGTTTACAGAAATAGAAGTGATCCATTTTCTTTGGACGACGACGATTGGAAGCATTGTCCTTATTAAATCTACAGCGACTTTCATAATTAACCTTGTTCGTGAGAGGATCTTATGTTAGAGGCATATCTCTTCACTCCTATTTTAACGCCTCAAAATAGAAGCGGGAAAACATAT
Organism: Conistra vaccinii; assembly: GCA_948150665.1. Lineage (NCBI taxonomy): Eukaryota > Metazoa > Arthropoda > Insecta > Lepidoptera > Noctuidae > Conistra > Conistra vaccinii. Next base: position 23,558,378 of record OX411327.1, read on the forward strand.
CACGAAGCACTGCAACAACATAATACTGTGGAACGCTGCTTTGGTGTGTGAAAAAAACGCTTTCAATGCCTTTTACATGAACACTAGGAAATGTGAAAACAACCCTAATGGCAGTATACTTCACAACATTGCAGTTCACCATGGAGACATGCAGTTAGAGGGTAGTAATATCAATGAATATCATACAAGTGAAGTAATTCAAGAAGTTGCAAGGGGAAACGCAAATGCTAATGCTATTTTACAAACTTTTATAAGAAGACATTTTAGCGAGTAGTTAATTAATAAAAAAACTTGTTTAATATATCAGTTTAATATATCAGTTTAATTTATTTTGTAATACTCTAATTTGACTTTTCGATTTTTTCTTAGAACAAAAATTTTTCTTTTTCGTTTGCCTTCTGTGCCTCATGTAATTCTTTTCTGCAGGCTGTTTCAGTTTCTGCTATTTGTAGCAGCGCCATCCTTACCATTCTAACCTGAAATACAAAATGAATGTAATAGTTTGTTTGTAAATTATAGTTATTATCAAATTAATTAAATCAGTAGGGGCATAAGAATAACTAATATTACGAGTCCTTAATAGATATTCTTAGGGCCGCGGGTTTTTGTTACAAAATTCTTGACATGCTTAGTTAGGAAATATGTAACGTAAAAGATAGGTACCTAATTCGTAAACCATGCCAGGCCGCCACTTTTTTCGCGTTGGTGTTTGGTTCCGTATTTTGATTTTCCATTAAGGAGACCCTCTCCTGACTAATTCTTTCAAAACAATCTAAGGAACAGAAGCAAAAGCAAGCATGTAAGTATGAGAACGTTTACAAAACAAAACTTACTTTGAATTTGTTCTAGCTGTAATGGTACAAACCTTATCCTCCTCCAACCAAGTTTCACTTCTTTGCCTTTTATTGGAACTAGTCTACGGTATTGATTCCATTTGTTTATTTAGTACATGCATGTAATTATTCAAAAATTTTCGTCGCTTCAATACCAAATTTATTGACAAATACGTGTTTTGAAAGAAAGACGCGCCGTGTCAAAAGAGTCGAAACTGTAGACAATAAAATAGTTTACAGTACGTAATAATGTCTATGGTCACAATTTTTTGGTGCGCAGACAGACATTCTCGTTTGACGACTCGATGTGTTGGTCAATTTGTTGGACGACTTCATTAAAATGGCAATATTTTGATTTATAACGACATATTAGTAATAGAAGGTTTATGAAACGTTTATGAATACAAAATGTTATCGAAGGTTTTATAGGCTTATCAAGCATTTTAACTAAGTAATGTCTAAAACCTTCGATAAGGTTTTTTTATGAATAAGACCGTATGTGTTCATTTTCTTGACGAAAAGAAGATTGAAACTAAACCTCAATTTAAGATCATTAAATAATTATGGTTATGTTAATATAAATATTTAGTGACACCGTCTAATAATTATAACCAAACATCTAGGTATTAATATTTTGTATAACTCCCATTATTTTCGATGCAGTCAAGTAGACGTTTGCGAATCGACCCTACAATATTACCACATATTTCGGTTCCTCTTAAATTTTCCCACACCTCCTTGCAATGGGTTTTTAATTGTTCTATACATCTCTCATCCCACCTTTGCACTTTGTTATGCAAGCCTTCAGCGTGAAGGGCACGGCGAACAGTTCGCACTGAAGTGTCGAATAAGTTTGCAAAGTGTCTAGTTGGTGTGAAACCATTTGTTTCATACTCGCCCACCATATATCGTCGCTGTGCCTCGCTAATAAGCGTTGGCCTTCCACTTCGCTGTCGACTAGCAAGGCTACCCTCTTCCTCATATCTTTTAATCCAGAGACTAACAGTATTCCTCTAAAACAAAAAAATATATATATTAGTTATAATAAAGTAGCTATAACAAAATGCTACTACTAACAAGACTTCATTTTTATAAAATATAATAATATTTATTTAATGTAACAATAAAATATAAAAACTCTGCATATATAAATCCAATAACAAACACTTGTTATTTTTAATAATATTTATAATATAACAATATCCCTCTCACAGAGAGAAGGCCTGTGTCCCAGCAGTGGGAACATTAATAGGCTGATTATGTTATGTGATAACAATATAACATTAAAATATTAAAACTCTGCATTTATAAATCCAATAATAAACACTAATTATTTATCGGCCTCATGATGGATTTAAAAAATAATTAAAACAATTAATCCATATGCCACCAAATAATCTTAGGTATTTTCAAATAAAAGTTTAAGTTACAATTCATAAATAAAATCACTCACATTTAGTCCGGTTTCATCAGATATTTGTCTTCTATTAAGACCACTTTTATGCAGCGCAATAATAGTCGCCCTCGTCTCAATATTAATATTTGCATACATTTTGCAAATTTTGAGTAGTAGTTTAATTTCTCTTTGCTATTACCTAAACCACACGTCACAACCAACAACTACAACCAAACGACAACATTCATTCCGATCAAGTTAAATATTCCTAAAACTCATGTCTACCTCACAGAAATCTAAATTCTTCATTTAATTTAATATGATCTACCTTCCTAACTTTACGAAATGTGTGAACAAGGCGAACAAGATAAAGAATAATATCATTATATTTCTGTCCCATTACTTCCAATCAAGTAAAAACTTACAAAAAGTCTAATGCTACGCGGGATTTGAACTCACGGCTCATCGATTTTATCTGAACCGCTAGGTCAACTTGACTCAGATTGTAAGGTTGAAATTATGAACTACAATCACTTGAAGATGATGCATGTCTCTTGAAAATAGAAGGTCGTAAGTCAAACTAAACGTCAAGCGATTCCTTTAAAAAATGGCCTAGCGACATAAGACCGCTACTGTACATTGCAAGACTATTTTAAAATGAAGGCTAACAAGAAAATTATTCCAATACCCTTATATAAAACACTTTAAATTTAACAACGTGTATGCTAAAAATAGCTGACATTGACCTTACGATATTTCCAGAACAAGTCAACATAATAAAATCTCACTAAAATATGTTTGTTAAAGAGCCTACAACAATTTCCTTTTGAGGTAAAAATAAATAATTAACAATCCATTTTTAGGGTTCCGTAGCCAAATGGAAAAATCGGAACCCTTGTGGATTCGTCATGTCTGTCTGTCTGTCCGTCCGTATGTCACAGCCACTTTTTTCCGAAACTATAAGAACTATACTGTTGAAACTTGGTACGTAGAATGGATTCTGTGAACCGCATTAAGATTTTCACACAAAAATAGAAAAAAAATGGGGGTTCCCCATACTTAGAACTGAAACTCAAAAATTTGGGGTACATGTGGGGTATCTATGGATGGGTCTTCAAAAATGATATCAGGGTTTCTAATATAATTTTTTTTCTAAACTGAATAGTTTGCGCGAGAGACACTTCCAAAGTGGTAAAATGTGTCCCCCCCCTGTAACTTCTAAAATAAGAGAATGATAAAACTAAAAAAAATATATGATGTACATTATTACCATGTAAACTTCCACCGAAAATTGGTTTTGAACGAGATCTAGTAAGTAGTTTTTTTTTTTTATACGTCATAAATCGTAAACCGCAATTTACCTTTGACGAAATACAAGACCTTTTATATTATGTTACTTGCTGCTACGGAACCCTTCATGGGCGAGTCCGACTCGCACTTGGCCTTTTTTTTTTTGGTTTGTCACCTAGCGACCACATCGGCCAGTGCAGAAAAACACAATATTGTTGATAACGATCTACCTTATCTTAACTAACCTGTACAATTGTTTAGCCTTATCGGACATTGCAAACGTAAGGATGGTATTACAAAAGCCAATATTATACCTTTTATATCGTCCGAAAACATCAATTTTAGTTTTTTCATTCCGGGCACACTCTATCAGAATATGGAAGACATCATGAACCACTCCACAGTCATCACAATTTAACTTTTTTTTTACAGATTTATAATCAGTGGAATCATTAATACATCTCTCTAAGTTAGATTTGTTCCATAAGAACTTTGTTGTATGTATGTTATATATAATTCTGTAAATACATATCTGTTATAGTTGCGAATCATATTTTAATCAAGATACAACCTGTCACTGATCTGCAAATTGCAAAAACGTAAAAAAATTTGAATTTCGCGGGCTACAACTGCGGATCCACCTTAAGGCTATAGTATTTAGGTTTTTATCGAGGTTAAAATCAATCCACGGAACCCGAGAAATCTCTGGCTGGATAGTTCGATATCAAATCCCTTTTTCTTTTGATCTTTCATTAAAATATTCCTGCCAAACAAACCATCATCACCATAATAATTATCAGCCTGGCATCACCCTCTGCTGGGTTATAGGCATCCTTTCCGTTCTGCCATACTTCCGGTTCTGTGCGTCTCACATCCAGGTGTTTCCTACGATTTTGGTGATATCGTGGGCCCAACGCTCTTTTGAACGTCCTTGATTCTTATGACCTTACATAGGCCATTACCACCACCACCACGACCTTACTCCAGCGGTCAATTAACTGGGGAAGAGACTGCTGCGGCGGTCGCAGTAGTACCTAGTAACTACACACCCACCATATTTAGACATCCTGCTATATAAATGGTCTATCCACTTGCCTAGCAGGTCGATAGTTTAGCGCGTAGACCGTCTGCTGCTACATATGACCTTCGTGATCTATTGCTACAATTTTTCTTCGACGTGACTCATTCACGTCAAAGAGTCTGCGATTTTGATTTCATATTAAAATCAACATAGTAATAGTAGTAACTTCTTTAAATACCAGCGTGCTGGCCAATGAGGTTGTATTGTATAACCTCATTGGTGCTGGCAATTTTAAATCCAGGATTCCGCCATCAGGAATCCTAAATTTTTCTTATTCACAATAGAGTAGATCTCAGAGTTAATTTAAGGATTAAATTAGAGGGTACGGTACTTAGAACAATAAGCCATACCATACCCAGCCTCCAGAAGCCTGATGCCACAATCAAGATAGCTTGGTAGGAATCAATTGATAAATGGAAAATCATTTATAATAAGGAGATTTATGACAAAAGTAGGTAAATTCTCTGAATCATCTCCAAGTTTTCTAAAGATACCGTCTCAATGAGCTTATTAGGGCTAATAAGATCCTTAACGAATATAAACAGCTCATTATTGAGTACTCAGACGTCTCAATAATTATCCAATTGAGTTTATTTTAGTACCTTCACCAGCATAATGCCGTACTTGGATTTAAATTCTAAATATTCTTCGTTTTATTTGCTGGAAGCTATTTTCATTAGTCTATTTCAAGATCCAATTTAATATGTAGGTAGTTCAGATTGGGAATTATTGACAATTCATAAAGACCCAGGGTTTCTATAATGAGTACCATTGACTGTCGAGTCACAGGTAAGTACCCTCGTAGCTCAGCTCATATAAAATGATTTTAATTTATATCTAGAAAATGAAAACTTCACGCAGATTCCTACGCAAGTTTCAGATCGTGACCACAAAATGGTTTTGACCGTGCCAAGACCAACCAATTGACATCGTGTACAGTCACGAGCAGCAATATGTATACACTTAGCAACTTTTAAAAGTGATTTGCTCCTACTGTGTTGATTGTTATATTATGTTTTTACGAATGTAGTATTTTGGAACCCATTTTAATATGAAATAGACCTTATCTCAAAATTGCAGTCAATATTCCACGAGAAAATCCCTATTGAATTTTGCTCTAAGTGGATACATATTGGTGCTCGTGACTGTACATACTCGTATTATTATTATTATAAGACTTTAAGACTGTGAGCATAAATGTATATAATATAAATATAAATATTATTATTATCAATAGTTCTATATCATATTTTTTTTCAACACACGCAATTTCTGAATTAATAATTAAAACATAATCAATGCACTTTTCAAAATGGGTATGCAAAAATGGAAGGCATTTAATATACTAGTGCCTGCTATAAAATAAGACCATCTTATGAGTATAGAAACATAATTGATAGCTCATAATATTCTTACTCGTTTCAACATCATTGCAATTAAAGCTTTTGAAACTAGTTTGCTAAAACACAGGAAATCATATAAAGCATTTGAAGACACGCACCGTTCAATAGTTCTAGTTAGTTCTGTTGACTTAACCGGTATTTATGCAACAAGGTTCTCTGTTGAACAAATAGCAAAAAGTGAAGACAGTTACCTAGTACTGTAGACACAGCTAATGCGCTAACTGATGTTGACTTAAGTAATGTTATTTATACTTGACTTAGTTAAAAAGGACTCTGATGACTAGTCAAGCAAATTTTTTCGAATACCACGTTATGCACTACAGCTGGCAGAATCAAATTAAGTAGGCTACCACCATCTGACATACCAAGTCTCAGTAAAGTCGTTACCCGGAAACTAAGATGATAGATAACCCTGAGCATGCATTTTCATGACTTTCAAACGAAACTCAAATTATACTGTCTTTATCCATATTAAAAGTAGTCTCTTCTCTTTTTAGATTCCCTTTGGATTTGGAGTTCAACCAGTTCTACAACCTGGACTTTGTACCTACCTGTGATGACGGCATAAAAACCCGTCACACGAATGGAGAAACATGGCTTATTATATCTACATAAGAGAAAATACGCACCATCATCGTCAGTCGCATATTAAGAGTTGGAACTAATAAAATTAACACAATGTACAGTGATAGTGTTAAATTCTAAAAATTTGAATTGAAATCTCTGGCTGTGAATATAGTGATTTTTAATATGTTTCAATAGCCAGTGCATTCAGTGTAAGTGTCATTAACATCAGTACCAAGTTACGTCATAAAGAACTACGGAAAAATGAAGAACTATTTGAAGTCGTTGTCGAGTTTAAAGATGTTGGTGCTAATCTCACTGTGGGTGGCTCCGCTGGTGCCCCAGCCGACAGCGCCGGTGCAGCTGAGTGGAGGGCAAGCTCGGGGCTCGGTGGCCCCGGACGGTTCATACCTGCAGTACTTCGGCATACCGTACGCCACCGTTACACACAGGTTCCAAGTAAGTTTCCCTTTTTTAAAGATGGAGTCCTAATATCAGCCCGTCTTCGGCTTAAGAGAAGACTCCTAAACGACCATCATGTACGATTAACAGAGTCACACTACAAAAGCCTTAAAATATATATTTGGAACAGTGGAGTGGAGTGGACATTACACCTTAAAAACTTAACAGAATTATGTATTCACTATGTCCCAATAGGCAACGCTGCTAAAATCTCTAGATTTATAATATAAAATACCAAAACATAAGTGATGTATGTTCACATGGTTACCAATATATTATTGTAAAATACCGTGCATATTCTAGGACTATTGATGAGAAATATTCAGAAACAATTATTACGTATATAATAGTTTCTGTGAAGGGTTGGTAATAGCAGAAGTTAATAATGATGAACGTAACGTCGCACGTCACAGTACTAATCTACTTGTGATTGCTACCTAGCCGACTAATCACACCTCCCCTGTATTGTGAAGTCTCGACTAATTGTCGCGATACATTTTTAATGAAATGTCACAGTCGTTGTATGATTGCAGTACGAGTATTACAAATTTGGTTGATATCCGAGTGAGGATTAATTGTCAATAGAAGCAATTCAATATCCATAATAAAATACTGTATTTCCCACTATTTGACGTATTAATGTTCAATATTTGCGATTCCAGGAAGCCGAACCGAATCCAAAATGGGAAGGTGTGTTCAACGCTCACAACGAACACATCAGATGCAAGCAACGCTTCACCAGTACTCGCATCCTAGGCGATGAAGACTGCCTCACTGTCAACGTGTACACCCCCATCGTGCCGAGCGACAGCCCCCTACCGGTCATGGTGTTCATACACGGAGGAGGATTCAGAGACGGCTCGGGATCTCCCTTCATCTATGGTCCCAAGTACTTCGTCAAACATGGAGTAATCTTAGTCACCTTCAACTATAGACTGGAAATTCTAGGCTTCCTATGTCTAGGTATCGAAGAAGCCCCGGGCAATATTGGGCTGAAAGACCAAGTGCAAGCACTCAAGTGGGTGAAGAGTAATATAAGAGTGTTCGGAGGTGATCCGGATAATGTTACAATTTTTGGAGAAAGTGCGGGATCTGCTTCAGTTTCTTATCATCTACTATCTCCATTGTCTAAAGGACTGTTCAATAAAGCTATCATGCAAAGTGGTTCAGCCTTAGGGTATTGGGCCTTACAATTAGAACCTTTGGAGACAGCTAGTCTACTTGCTCAACAAATGGGCCACACAACCACGAACCCTAAAGAAATCTACAGTTTATTCAATAATATGACTGCTGAAGATTTGTTGAAGTATCGTGTTCCTAGAAAAGAAGGTGATATCGTTATATCAGAAAACCTATTCGTGCCGTGCATTGAAAAGAAAATTCATAATGTAAAACCATTTTTACCTGACAGTCCTTACAATTTGATAACGCAGGGCAAATATAACAAGGTCCCTGTAATAATTGGATTCAATAGCGCGGAAGGTTTATATTTTGCTGGTAAAGAGAACGACACTACGCTGGCCAAGATAGATTTCTACAAAGCGATACCAAGAGATCTGACTTTCCCTTCAGACGAGGAAAAGGTGAAAACAGCGAATAGGTTGAATGAGTTGTACATGGCTGGAGAGAAAATTACAAAACAGAAGTCTTCCTTAGAAAAGTTGGCACGTTTTGAAGGTGACGCGGCTATAACTTACCCTGTATTAGCTACCATGGATCTGTTTCTACAAACGTTAAATGAGCCTGTGTACGCTTACAAATTCAATTACGATGGGTTACTAAACTTCGCTAAGATAATGTTTGGGTTCCGCAAATCCCCGGGAGCGACGCACGCCGATGAATTATTCTATCTCTTCAGCACCTTGACCTTACCGGCATTTACCGAAGTAAGGTTCATTGACAAGTTTACTACTCTGTGGACGAACTTTGCGAAATACAGGTAAGTCAAATTAATTTATTTCTTTAGCGTTGCGTTTGTTAACCTTTTAAGTTTTATGATTCCGTTAGCTCGCCAGCAAAGAGCCCATATTTTTTTTTCTCACCTTGAATTCTCAATGGAATCGGCCCCATGACCCTGCCACGCAATGCTTGCAGACAAAACAGTTTACTTAGAATGCATAATAACCTTGAATGAAAAACAAAAGTTTACAAATCATAAACACTTTTAACCTCATTTGCACAAATACTTTGCACACACAATTTAATTCAGTAAGACCAAGATGAAATGCTTTCATATGCACAGAAAACATTTGTTATGTATTAAACTATTCTGAAACAGGAGCAGCGAGATGAAGGAGTGAATGAATTACTTTGCAGCTGTGGAATGAATGACTTGGAGCCGCGCTATGTTTTGCAACAAAATGTTGATACAAGCATTTGATGAAAGAATATTTTAAGATGATTGGCTGCTGACCGAGACCTACATAACTTAATTTTCGAATCAGAACGGATTATTTTTTTATTTGTATTATGTTGTGCCCAGTGTCAGTCTTCTTTACTAATCATTATTTCAAGGCCAAAACAATTATTTTTATAATAAAATCAGTGACGAAGTTATTGAGGTCTGCCTTAGTTTTTAATTGAAATAACATTTTACAATGAGTTCTCGCTATGACATAACAGCTCAATGAGATCTCTAGATTTTAATGTTGTTTTCTTATTCAAAACCTTTTAAGCCCCTTTCCTTTTGTATCGTCTAGCGCTTAGGTTACTATGTTTAACATACCAATTTTTTTTCTTATTTCAGTAATCCTACACCACCATCGTCTTCAATCTCACCGAAATGGGAGCCAGCAGCAGTGCAGGACCCGCGCTTACTGCTAATAGACAAGGAATTCTCGATGGAACCAATTTGGAAAGATTCTGACGAAGCCCTGCGGTTTTGGAATACGACATATTCTTTGTACAGAAGGAAGAATGAGTAATGTTTGTATTAGTTTTAATATGATGACTGAGATGAGATGATGACTGAGATTAAAAAGTGGGAAAAGAGAAAATAATAAATGTATGTATAGTTTCCAAAAGTCAGCAGGTAATTATACAGGGTTAGTTTGCAAAGACCACCGTTTTAAAGGGTCATTGTACTCAAAGTAAAAGTTGTTAACACTAAAGAGTACAATGCCTTCTTAAAATGTGCCCGGTCTTTAAAAATGAACTGCTTATTCTGTCAAATTAACGCAAGGCACTGTTTTCGCTATCAATATGTCACTAGGTAATTAAATTATGGTGCTAAGTTATTTTTATGTACGTAAGTGAGAAAAACGATATGTCAATGACATTTAATTAAACAGAAGCTATGCAAATACCTAATGTTATAATTAGTTTGCTTGCCTTAAATGTTAGCCTTAGAATCAAAGTATGTGTATTTATAGAATAAGATCGCTTTCAAAGTTAAATTTGAAGTCGATCCCTTGTCGTGAATTAAGTCACACTTAGAAAAGAAGTGTTTTTGTAAGGATACTGATTCGATAATTTTAAGTGAAGAATCTACTCAACAATCAACCTTTTTATTAAATACTCGTTCTAGATTGTACTTAATTAGATTTATTTATTTTTAGTTAGATTCTCATTAGGAAATTCTCACATCGGACTTTTATAACACACGTGGCGAAATGTGGACATGATAGTACATCCATACTTATACAAAATGTTAGCAGAAATACAGACAGGATATTTATAAAGTGTGTTTTTATTTAAGTTCCTTATTTCTAGTACTTAATTATAAATAAATTATTGTAACAATGAAACAATTTTCCATACAAAAGAATACATACAAAAAGACACTTTTTCTCTTCCTAATTAATAAACCTTTAGTTACTAAGAAATCGTGACAGCTTCTCAAACCCGATTGTTTGCGTGAACTCTCAGTGATATAATAGCCTTATAGCCTATTTCTTGTGGGGGTGGGTCAGGTTAACAAAAAGGATTGAGGGTTAAACTTTATATTTTTGCCACACATTTTACAACATAACGTGCCTACCTGGGGGCCAAGTCTACTAATTTACAAACGTCACAATGGTCTCTCCATTGTGAGTTTTTGACAGATTTTGTATGGCAAATCTGTCAAAAACTAACAATGGAGAGACCATTGTGACGTTTGTAAATTAGAAGACTTGGCAAGTCCTGTCATAACTGTCAGGATGCCATGTAAGTGACTGGCGCCTCAGGGACGGAAGTGCTCATGCACCGCCGCTATACACATATATTTCTAATTATAAGTAGAAGAAATAGGCTATAAGCTATTATGTCATTGAGAGTTAACCCTCCTTAATGAAGTGTTGACGGAACGTCTCTGAAATGGGCTCAGCATCCCGCAACGCGCGAACGAAATAAGTGCAAACAGAAGAAGAGATCATAATGTCATCTACATTATGATTATATTCATTATGATGAATAAAGACCCAAAATGAATGACGTATAATCGGTGAAGTTAATGATGAAAAATTGTGTAAAATAAAAAACTGTTACAGTGCCAGAAACTGGATATCATCCATATAGATAGACTATGTGGAAAAAATACGTATTATTAAAGCTAACTCACAAAATATCCATGCAAAATTAATCCAATTTATATGGGACCACCTCTAGAACATACCCTTTAAAACAAAAAAAAATGAATTTTCTAAATTGGTCAACAATTGACGGAGAAATCGGTGGACATACATAAAAAAAAACTTACATGACATAATGCTAAGAAAATAGAAAATTCTACTAAAAATTCTACTTGATCTCAATAATAGTACTTAATCTTCAGTTACATTAACATAAGTTGCAGCAGTTTGAACCACTTCACGATTGAAGGCCATTATAAGGCATAAAGGTAAGTAGTCCAAGCATAAGAAGTTGACCATAACAGTCTCACGTACACACTTTACTCAGTTTCTCTGAACTCAAGTAGGTATGCCTGAAGCAATCAGTGAAGTACTAACATCTCAAGTACTTATGCGACACGCTGACCGATCACGTGGAACACATTGAGCGAAGATTGCACGTCTCTGACCAAGTGGGTATAAGCGTCATTTACCTCAATTCTAAATGGGCCTACTTGGTATGATAAAAATAAATGTAGGTAGGTAATAGTTAAGATATCCCTGCGGTCAGTAAACGGCTTTACTGTCAACGTAGTAACTACAATGTGTGGTGTAGCAAAAATGGTTCAAAGATGTTGATGGTGGTATCGTGACTAACCTCTCCTATTTTACAGTTATCCGCTTCACTGCACCGTTACAGTGGACATCAGGTGGGCATACACTTAAAATTGTATTGTATCTCGTTAATGATAGCTGAAGTTCTAAGAGTTATCATGAAACAAGACCAAGACAGAACTGTCTACGTGGTTCTTAGACAACCGCAAATACGTAATAATTTGTGATTTACATATTTGGCAATCTACTCAGACAGCACGGTTTAGATCTTGATCTAGATGAAAATTAGATTTTTGGTCGATTAGAGCACAACTCTCAAAGGATATCATAATTCTTAACATTGAAAGTAAGTTGGTCAAGTTTAAGAATTTCTAGCTAGATCCAATTCTTTCACTGCGAGTTCGTGACGCAATAACAGAGACAATACAGGGGTCCATCATAGATGCTGTTTACTAAGTAAAACTGCGTTTACCGTAATATTGACAAAACTTGTGTCTTATGTGTGTCTTATGTGTGTAGAGCACACAAACACAAAACAACAGCTGAACTGAACTAATGTACAATTCACTGGAACCTCACAAGTACATCAATTACCCAACATCGCAGTTCGTGGCTCATAAATTCCAAAAGAACACCAACATTGCAATAAGCGTCAATGTCGCGTAAACACTCAGCCAATTACACGTGCTTTTTACGTAACCATTGATAACTCGGTCCCTACCACCAGCGCCACCAGCACCAACTGCTTTATGATCTATTGTCAAACAACCTTCGTTGTGAAAGGCTCGTCTCGCCCCGATATCACGCGCGATGGCCAAAGTCGCAAGACTCGCGCGCTAGTGATAACGTGCTGCGCGCGCGCATACATAAGCGAATCTAACACCATTAGTTGTGATTTCGAAATACGATGCGAGAAAAATGGTACCAATTGACTAGTGATGTTCCCAAAAATCGGTGCCTGTTGTGTTGAAGTGATGTGCTGTTGAAAAAGGTGTGTTTTTGTTCGCAAGTATTTGCAATGGTATAGTGATTAAATGTAACGATTTGCGAGTAGCGTGTCGCAGCCTAGATACTACGCTATTGTGCTACAATTACATACTACAGCTGACCGGTGAATTCCTGTTGTACACATGGGCCTAGCGTGAGGTCGATGTAACAATACGATATATGTTTATTTCAGAAATCACCCGTCAATATAATATACCTCTAGTAGTTTTAACTTGAAGTTATCCCATCACACATGATAGTAAAACTGAGCCTCATTATGTTTAAATGTACAAAGTGGGGCTCAGAGGGCTTAACGGTAAGTACCGCTACGCCCATACATTATGCATGTGTAGTGCTATATTTCGCAGTAATTTATAATCATAACACAACAGCTTTAGTTTTCTAGGTGAAAACACACTCACTTTCTATTACGACTATCTAAGTCGGCCTTTATTAATATTTTTTATAATTAATAGGCTTGCGTTTGTCCACTATCTCACGTGATGGTAAGCGATGTTGTCCACCATCTCACGTGATGGTAAGCGATGCTGCTGCGGTTGACGATGATGCACGTCTGCTAGAAGTAACCTATTCGCAGTAGACTTGAAGACAAATGACAAGTAGCAAATAACCTTAATCATAAAACTAGCTAACCTCCCCTGATGACATAGTCAAAAGACATGTCGCCATTGCACCCGTGCGACGCATCGAGATTTCTGTGCTAAAACCTTAGTTAAATATTAATTTAGTATACACACAAACCTGGAATAAATGATCGAAATCATGGTACAAACCGCATCTGTTTCCATTGTGCAGTTAAGAAGATCTAACCGGTCACACAAACACATAATTGAAAAGGTTTCATAAAAGGAAGTACTTACTTTACTCCTTTTTATGAAACCTTTTCGTATGTGTATAATTCCTTCGTTTACACACTTACAGTACTAAATCATAAGCACAGTGCAAGCAAGGCGTTCAGGAAATCCATCCGTGCGATGCCAATCATTTTGCTTGGTGTCTCAATATCCTGGCCCGGCCATTATGACGATAACGTTAGTATTGACGTGTGCGTGAGTCAATTGCACTGCAATTAGTACAATGACGACACAGTGTACCCTCGGCTATAACTGCTGTTTGTTTAACTACAATTGTACCTTTTATTGCTGTGGACACCGCGCACTGTGGTATACGATCATCAAGGTTTGTCATTAATATTATCGCAATCGATCAATTGGTTTAGATATTCTGTCTCCTCCATTTCACAGCTTATTCAAAGATTTATCTTATGATGGAAATAATATCAAATTATCAACATTGGCTTAACAAACTTGCCAACAACTGATTGGTTTTGTTATTTGAACAGAACATACGTAGATACTATGATCAAATATGCATGAATCACTTAATGAAAGGGCAAATATTCGCAGTCTTCAATAACAAATAAACGTTTCATAATCGCAAGGACGTCCTGCGGTGGATGCCGAAAGGTTGTAACTCAACTGGGTCAAAGAAAAGTGATCCTTCACTGTTTGTACGCAAATAATATGACTCCGTATTAGCGCGACACAATTTTTACTCGACAAACTAAAGCACGACAAACATTTCTATTATATTTTGTTGCTTATAGCAGATAAGAAAAAAAAAATTAAGTTTTAGGTTCTTTAATACATGGTTTTCGCTTACCTTGCTCGTAACTGCACTCGGGCACTGCAGTCATTTAACATTGACAATAAAGAATATTGCCAATAAAAACATTAAAAACGAAAGTACTTAGTACTTCACATTTTTTTGTTATCTGCAACAAAATATTATAGAAATGTTTGTCGTGCTTTAGTTTGTCGAGTAAAAATTGTGTCGCGCTATCGTTCGTCGATCAAAAGTTTCGTCGTCCCATCGATGGTCGTGAAAACAATCAGTCGCGCTAACGTTCGTCGATCAAAAGTTTCGTCGTGCCATCGTTTGTCGTGAAAACAATCTGTTGCGCTAACGTTCGTCGAGCTGATGTGCTGTCGCACCGCTAATGGTCGACCTATCGTACTGTCGCTCCAGCATTTGTCGCGCATTTGTTTGTCGCAACTTTGATACGGAGTCAAATAATATGAGTCTGTGTCTGGGGAGGCCAAGGAATTGATTATATCCAGATGATGACCAGCAGTGCCCTGTCAGGTATCATCAATCTCCAACATCAGGTGTCTGCCAATTGCTGATATACGAACTCCTCTTTGACTTTTCATTGGTTGGGTAGCCCTATGCTCAGTAGCAGACGCGGTTGTATAAGGAGGATGAGATTGTAGGGTACATTAAGCCTCGATACTTACTTTGGGGGCTGACAAATCTTTCCATTACGACATTTGCTATTTGCGGTTATCTCATGCTGACACTAGATGAATAACTGCGGCTACGCGGGTAGATGACCTTATAAACACTTATATCTTGCACAAATCCAGCACAAAGTTCATAGTTGATCACTGACTCGTTTACAAGGACATACTAGACGAGCGATGTACTGTAAATGTGTCAACTGTGTTGTTTCACTTATAGACAAGAGTTATCAGATAACGGGAGTGGTCAGCGGGTCAGGTTGTGACATCTCAGTCCTGTGGATATCGATGCTGGTAGTGAGAACAACTCGTCCTATTTTGGTGTTAATTGTCTCGAGTATATTAGATGCTGCGTCTTTATAAATTGGCCATTCAATTAAGAACGACATAGGTACTATTATGTTGAATAGGTAGCCAAACATCCATTCTTTACATGTTTATTTGCTCATCAAACGATTTTCTCATTCAACATGGACTAGTTCACTGGACTAAATCATAGACAAACTTTTTTAACAATTGGATACGGTACCTTGATCTTTTGCGGATTTTGACTCATACAAACAATTGTTTCGGATACAGTAGCTCACACCAACCCGCACTGGGCCCGCGAGGTGGATTACAGCCCACTTTCACAGAGACGACGTATGTCCCGTGGGAACATTATAGGTTGATTATGTAGTAAGTCATACGTAGTAGATCATTTTGTGCTCAATATGTGACGTTGGTTGTTTTAGA
This sequence comes from Conistra vaccinii, assembly GCA_948150665.1. Classification (NCBI taxonomy): domain Eukaryota; kingdom Metazoa; phylum Arthropoda; class Insecta; order Lepidoptera; family Noctuidae; genus Conistra; species Conistra vaccinii. The sequence continues at coordinate 23,574,594 of OX411327.1, forward strand.
ATACGCTGAACTAAAGTACTTATAGTTTCTAGTAATAATCGTCGTCATCAATTTCACATTTCGATGATGTTATACAGTCGTTCCACTCATAACAGCAATGATTTACGAGACCCATACCACGAATTAACATATTACGAGCTGTTACCTACATAAATTCAAGAAGGTACAAGAGTGTATTTAATTCATAAGTAACTAATACGACAATGTAACTATGTATATTCAAGCGTAGGTACTAATCATGTTTATCGATCGGTATGCTATGTAAACTACTTGTCGCGGTTTTTAAGTGGATGGGTGACAATTCACGTTAAATCGTCGATTCCAATATGTAAATAAAATAATAAATTAATGACGCCCCTTTACAACTAGTAAGAAGCCAGAAAGACGGACCTTATAAAGCGCAGGCCACACCGCCAGCTAGCGGGCGGGCGGGCGAACATCGTTTCACCTCTTTACATACTTCGGTTCACACCGCGAGCTACAATATTTCGCGTAGTTTGTATAGTTTCCTTCGTTCGCTTCGCCCGCTCCGCCCGCTAAGCTGGCGGTGTGGCCTCGGATGAAAGTATATCCGTCTGAAATACTTTTAAAATCAAAATCAAAAGTCATTTATTCAAATTAGGCTGAGAATCAGCACTTTTCGATCGTCAATTTAAAGTAAACGGTTTAGACAGAAAGCTGAACTAATAGTTGAGAAAAGGATAAGGCAGATGAATTTACAGTCAACAGTCAATTTCACAATGTTTATAAAAATAAAATAAATAAATGTTCTTAACTCATGCACCAACAGTTATTATTTAATCTGAAGATCATTATGTCATTTGTCAGTTTACTTTCAACATTATAAAAAAAATCCCCAAACCAAACTATGACTGGATTTACGTTTAATTGCACGAAAACATAACATATTTCATTAGTTGTATCAGAGCCACTACACCAAGAATCCAAAAACGCCATTCCGCTGGAAATTAAACAATGCATTAATTATTACGTAGTCGAGCTCGATGTACTACCAGCTCGGTATTTTTCCTCGGTCAATTAATTAGAGAGACCGGTACTGGCAGAGAGACTCGTCTTTTATTGTAGGTACCTTCAGCTAGCATACGTCTTGCTCGTGTAGTAAATAAAGACACGTTTATGTAATTTTTATTAGACAGGGACAAATAAAATTACTTAGCGAAACACCGCAGACGTGATGGGTATCGAATTATCGTTATCTCAACATGATAAACAAAAAAAAAACATTCTATGTTTATTTTTTATTGGGTACGTATTGCAATATCTAAAATTAAAAGAACTAACATAAAATAACCTACGTTAAAAATCCTTAAAATCTAAATACCTAATGATTGTTTCACTTATATTCAAAATATCGAAAGCTTAAAATGTCAAATGGATATGTTACTGAAGTTCATAAAGCTAAAACTTGAAATTCCTATGTACAAAGTTCCTTAACATTGGTTTACCTCACCGTTAATTGACCAAAATGAAAAATAGGGATCTAAGTACCTAAGTAAAGTTCAAAATCCAAATAAAAACACAATTATTATTTTAAATATAACAGAAACGAATCGCTGCAAAACCGACTTCACGCAGTCTTGTCTGCCCTACCCCTAGAGTGTAATTACGCCCGCGTAGACGCGGAGGGGTGGGGCGGCCAGCAAGCTGAAGCTGCGGTGGTGAGCGTTAAATCCATCTGCGACGATAAGCTCGCGTGGGGCCGCCTAAACCCTGCAGCGCCGAAGCCGTGACAGAAACAATGCTTATTGCATGTTGTATGCCTGCTTGAATACTAATTCAAATTCAAAAGTCATTTATTCAAACTAGGCTGAGAATCAGCACTTTTCGAACGTAAAAATTACATAAGACATAATGTTGCATCTTGTATGTTGCATGCCTGCTTGCACGCTGCATGCCTGCTTGCACGCTGCATGCCTGCTGTATGCCTGCATGCTTGTTGCATCCTTCCCCATGTATAATCCCCAGTGGTATAATTCGCAATATCCCAATTAAGTAATTTCATAATTGGGATATTGCGAAAACCCGGATACTTAGAAAATGGTGAAATAAATTCTGCGAGCAACTTGGAAGTAGCGTTCGCCGGCCGCTGACGCGGCACCGCTCTCGGTTATTTTACGTTAGTTCTTTTAATTTTAGATATATATATATTTTTTTTTTTCAGATCTAATTAGGTACAGGATCCATTAGTTGTTAGTAAAGGTCTTAACCTAATGTTAGTAAAAAGCCACACCCTATGTACAAAATTAAAACGACTGACACCTACGTGTGCAGCCGTATCCAGTGAGCCAGCATGGGGCTGTCCCACTTATCACACAATACACTCAGGATGCTGTGGGAGCTAGCACGTATTCTACCAAGAATAGAAGCGCACCGTTTCCGTATAATGGCATGAAAACCATCAACCCTGGCCTCGGTGAACATCCCGGAAGCGCTACAAAAGCGTGGTAGACCCAACAGCATCCTGAATACATTGTTATACTGGACACGATTGCAATACGTACCCATTTTATTCGATGACCGTAATTTTCTCGAAATATCAGTTTGAAAAATGAGTACCAATATCTAAATACGATAAAACACAAAAATACTTATTTCTTAACTCACACATCAAGTAACTATACTAAAAGCGGTCGTAGACCCCAAAAAAATAAACTGACAATACAACAAAACGTTATCATTAATTTTCCTTAATTCTTTGATAAATCCTACCAACTTACTACGAATAATATTTATTTTGGGACACCTAAGTCTTGCCCATTCTTCTCCATACGAAACTACCCTTTGGAACCGCGACTAGAATAAATACAATTTTTATGTAAATTGAGACGTTCAAAAATGCCTTTTATGGGCCTATTTTAAATAAATTATTTGTCTTGGGTTTGTTTATTATACTCACCTATCTAAAAAATAACAGAAAAGAATCTAAAGAATCTCCTAAATACATATATAATTAATGTACGCTTATATATTTTATAGCTGTAATTTTCTGTGTAACGACGCATTATAGTACATGTACCTATGACATCAACTACTCGAGGGCCACAATAATAGTAGACAACAGACAACAGGAGTGCGCGCGCGCAAGTATTGCGATAAGAATTTACTAGTTCATAAAATATTAATAGAGGACAATTTATTTATTTATTTATGTGAAATAAAATAAAATAAGGTGAGTGCATGTTTAAAATGAGTGTTAAATAAGTTAAAATAAAAATAACAAAATAATAACACAGCGTTGAAATCGGTTCCTTTTTTTTATGTGATTGTTTTTTATTGATTATTTTTTCGATGTGAGGAGACGTTTAGTTTTATTCAATTTACTAGCTGTTCCCCGCAGTTTCACCCGCACCGCGCCCTTTAATTTATAACAAATCGGGGATAAATTACTTCATTGTCGCTTATCATTATTTCTGAAGTTTTGTCTTTTTGCTCGGCTCGTAAGGCCTGTTGTTAAATAGATTATAACCTTTCTCACATTCTTTTTTTTTAAACCTACCTACTTGTTAGTATTTCCAGAGATTTTTCCGTTCAAATAAAAACCAAAGAAACTCTTCAGCTTTATTTACTACTAGCTGTTACAACTTCGTCCGCGTGGAATTCTATACATCAACTTTAATTATTTGTATAGCTGCTAGTGAAACCCCCATCAAAATCAGTTCAGCCGTTTAGGAGATTAGCCGGAACAAACAGACAGAGACCAAAATTAAAGTTGTGTTTTGTTATAAGGATCGTATATAGTACTTTCATATGCATTTAGTAAAAAGCTCTTATTTTGACATTACAAACAGACTTCAATTTTATTTACTATAGATTAAATAAAACGAAACGCTTATTTAAATTAAACGTTGGTAACTTTAACTCCTTTTTACCATATGCATGTATATTATCTTATTTGTATTACGTGCCTGCCGAAATTGTATTTAAATAAAACAATGCTTATAAGTGGCCATTTTCATTTTAGTTTTTTTTTCTAGCACTAAAATAAAATATTGATTAAATCAGAGTGTACACAGTAGTTGCAGTGGTAAGTTTCATTCACATACCCAAAAACAAACTGGTTATATTCGGAAATATCATCACGTCATCTCGTCACGTTAAAAAACCTCTCTTTTTATCTTTAGTGTGTGGTTTATCTTTATATGAACCGGTCCTAAGTTCAAAACCGGCCAAGTACGGGTCGGACTCGCTCACGAAGGGTTCCGTACAGTATTAAGATAGAACAAACAACGCCAAAAAAAAGATTCGTGTATCGACCCCCTTTACATATTAATTATATGTAAAATCATAATCAGCCTATTAATGTTCCCCATGCTGAGACACAGACTTCCTCTCGGTGAAAGTAGATGTGCTTTAATCTACCACGTGAGCCCAGTGCGGGTTGCTAGATGTCACATGTCATCAAATTTTTGGTTCTAAGACATGTCGGTTTCCTCTCACGATATTTTCCTTCACCGTTTTGCGAGCAGTGGTGATGAAATGATTTACACAAAGTAAAGCGCCTGCTTGGTTTCGAACCCTCGACCTACAACTCGGTAAGTTGGGGCCGTTACCACTGGGCCACCACTGCTCCCTTTACATTTTAACTTTATTTAATTTTCATTATAGCGGCAATAGAAATACACAATTTGTGTCAATTCCAACTGTCTACCTATTACGGTTCATGAGATACAGCCCGCTGACAGACAGACGACGGACGGACAGCGGAGGCTTATTAATAGGGTTCCGTTTGGCACGTCCATTTTCGGGTACGTAACCCTAAAAATTAAGATATTATTATGTCATCCTTGATCTTCAAAAGAAGTTTTTTTTCAGTGGACAATTACTACACCGCTTGCTTACCTTGAAGCACAAGATCATAATTGTTATATCTTCATTGTCAGTATGAATGAATATTATCTTAATTAAAAACAGTAAAGTTTTCCAGACCAATAAGGAGGGCTAAAAACTTATGCCATAGCATGTGGCAAACATGTCTGAACCTGTATTTTTTTCTTTATGTTATCCTGCATTGCACGTTTTTATTATTTTATGTTTACCTACACATGTTTGAGTAAATGTTAAAAGACACAGTTATGTTTCTCGAGCTGACTTCCTTTTTTTTCTTTTTATCAAAGATCCCTGAGCCCTTCCCTATGTGGTGAGGACGGCCAATTTGATAATTCTAGTCGATATAACTCCGACACCTATCCATTAGATAATATTCCATGGATCATCTATGAATTTTATTTTAACATCAAAAAGTAATTTAAAAAAAAATCGGGCTTTCTTTGGAGACTGCCTATAAAAGTGAAAACTAAGTAACTTTTTGATTCTCGCGTTGATGTCTTTGGTTCGAGCGTTAGGTGACGATGACGCGAGTTCCATGATTTCTGTTGACCCAAAAAGTGCGCCTAAAGAAGTTTTCACTTCATAAGAAAAAAGTGATGAATGTACCTGATTGTTAATGAATGGAGAGGTTGAGGAAGACCAAAGAAAAGATAAATGGATTTTGTGAGGGATAATATGAAAGAAAACGAAGTGAATAATTGACTGACGGGAAAGTGTTGCTCCGACCGGCGCGACCCCAACACGTAACATGGGATATGGGCAGAAGATGGAAATGTAATAGTTTCCTTTTGATGGTTTCCAGAGCAATGAAGTGGTTGGTGCTGCTGTCGCTGATCGCGGCGCGCATGGTGCAGCAGCCGACGCAGCCGGTGCGCACGCGCGGCGGGCTCGTGCGCGGCACCGTCAGCAGGAACGGCAAGTTCTTCCAGTACTTCGGCATACCGTACGCGACAGTCGATGAGACGAATCGGTTCCAGGTGAGGGTTTCGTTCCTTCATATTTTGATGTCTTCTTTCTTAGGCCGCGTCCTTACCAAAATATTCTGTCGGCGCGACAACTTGAACTCGTGTGCGGCCGACGATAGGTACAACGCTAGGTAGCTTTAGCGTCCCTGGATTCGATGTCTGTGGAAAGTATAGTCGTGCTTTTGATTAAGATTAGATTTAAAGTTCCTATATAGATTAAGGGCTGTAAATGACGAAAGGCTGTGCAACAGGTAAGGTAGGTTAGGTAAGTTACCGGAAATTAGACTATACTGTATTTTTACTACATCTACATTTAAACTTTAATCTTTGGGAATTACATTCATCATCATGCCTGACATATGCTATGAAAAAATAAAATCTAAAGAGACAACAATAACATAATATCAACATGATAGGTGCAATAAGTAAAACATCTTGGGTCAATCACACAACAAAAAAAAGTGTGATTTTATACAGCCAAGAGCAGCTCCTCCTACCAATAAAGCCCAGTGTACATTAAATAAACTCTTACAATATTCCACAAGGTACTTAAGACGCAGTTCCGAGTTCGCATCGGTATAGATCGGAACTCCTCACTCCGGCATAGTTGGGCGAACTTGCAACAACTAGTTATTAGCCGGGTTACCCTCCGTCTGTGCTCCGCTTTACTGCTGTTCAGGAATCAAAGAAAAACAAAGGGTAGGAGTTTGAAGTCTTAGAGATGGTGTGCGTGCAACTGACGGGTGGAAGTTTATAGAAATACAGCAATGATACAGCATTTTGTTGTTGTAATGCACAGGTACGGTTGACGACAATGATACAGCATTTTGTTGTTGATGCACAGGTACCTACGGTTGACGACAAAAGTCGATTAACACTGCTACTTTTACACATCATCTAAACTGACACAAAATTATACTATACATTGTATTTCAGCAAATCATATAAAAAAATCAAATTATTTTATTTCCAGATCATACAATCCAATTTGTTAATAATTCAATAATTAATTAATTAAACATACTTACTCATCTTAAACACTAGTGTTAGTACATAATAATATTTGGCGAATTTTGGTCATGAGTTACTAGTAATGTCAAAACTATCAATAATAATGTCATAATCATAACTATAATGTCAAAATTACCTTCAAATAATAACTAATTTAAAATAAGTAATATTTTTCTGTTCTGTTTACACGGAACAGGCAATATTCCCCGCATACCATTAAATTGAAGCATAATTGACTGGCACCATCTAAATAACACGTACAATTGTTGCACGAAAAGGGCAACTTAGCTGCCGTTCAAAGCTACTATACATAGGTGTAGACAGCACGTACAATAAAATCGGTCATGCAATAAAGTCATATTCAACTCTGGTATGAAAATTTTCTATGATTCAAACATGAGATAGCGAAACAATTTCAACAAAATTTAATTAAATATTTGGTAGCGCAAATACAGGCCATACTTGAATCAATTGCACAAGGATGTGCAACTCTGTGTTTAGACGAGGCAAAACTTGCACGCAATAATTGGTGTAAACAGCCTTGGTGTAAACAGATGTCGCATGCAGTTATTGAACGGAAAAACTTGCATGCAATTATTGAACGGAAAAACTTGCATTCAATTATTGAATGCTATTTTATGGAAATTGGACACGTGTAAACACTTGCATGTCATTTTTGAATGGCAATAATTGAACGTGCTTCATGGCATGCGATTATTGCTCTTGAATGTTCCAGAAACCTGTGCCGTGTAAATGGGGCTAAGTACAATTCAATTGGCAATTTCGAAAACTATATTTAAATAAAAAGAAAAGTCCAGACTGACTGACTGACTGACTGTCTGACTGATTCATCAACGCCAGCGAAAACCCTTGGACCTAGAAAGCTGAAATTATGCACAGAGGGTTCGTTTATAATGTAGACAAGGAATAAGGAAGATTTTTTTTTAATTTAACCCCTAAGGTAGTAAAATAGGGGGTTCAAATTTGGCATGCAAGTAGGTTATTTCCGTTCCATTATAAATTCCGTTACTATTGTTAATTTTCAGGATTTTATCCTTCAACAATCATGATTGTATTAAACCGCGTGCCGCTCCGGATACTATATAATTATTATAGTTGTCTGGCATTTTTTGCTGAACTGAGCCTTTTTAGCGTAGCCGTGAGGCACACTCACCTGCTAATTATTACATCGCATTTTACACAATTTTTTTTTTTGCTTTATAAATTGTGTGCTTTTTGGTCTGTGTTAAATAAATGTATTTTCTTTCTTCCTTCCTTTCTTTCTTTCTCTTTCTTTCTTTATATAAACAGTGCGAGAAGGCGGTCAGTTACCGGATTTTACAATAGGTGGCGTGCGAATTGTTTAAAATAGAGTTAAAGTGAGAACGAAGTCTATAACCTGGATTAACACATAGCGTACTTTTGATCCCGGTAGTATGTTCCCCGTGGGATATTTTCCAACATCCACGCGGGCGAAGCCGCGGACAAAAGCTAGTATGAGAATAATTAATTAGATGCTAAACTCATTGCCACATGCTATGAATGCTAAGGTTATTTATTTGTCATAAACGAATAAATAAGTGACGCTAATCCATTCATTTATTATTCAGAATATTAATCAGACTAACGTAGAGTCCGCAAAACATCGCTGAAATGGTCATGAACCAATTCATTAATGACCTGACTGATTTAACTCATGAATATTTTCATTGTATACGAATTTTCCTGCTCAGTTTCATGTGTTAGATATTTTCCCCCCGTATTCCCCAAAGGTGCAGAGGAGTTAGTACTCCCCGGACAGGTGTCTGAAGTTGGGTCAAGCAATTAGGGCACGTGTAATATCGGGCGGGCCTATTGCCAATACCGGACACGACTGCACTGTTCCTATTGAGAATTTCCTAACAAGAAATTCCAATATCACTTTCCTAATCTAGAAGTCAAAGCCAGGACCACACCACTTGAGGTCTGAGCTTGCTGGGCAACTTTTGTACGGATCCATAGAACGTCAAATACCTCAATAGCATGTAGATTCCAGAGTTCCGATTGTGAAAAGCTCGTGCATTTAAAATTCCTTTAAGAATATCATATATCGATAAATTCTATCCTAAACTAGAATCATTTTATTGACTACACTTGGTCTTAGATCTATAGGTTAGGTACATATAATTTATTTCTCCTATTACAAGCAATTATCGTCATTGGAATTAGAATATAAAACCGCAAGCGATCCGTAATCGCGCAGTCAGGGTGAACCACGCAGATCGGTCGGTCAAGGAGGCGACCACTGAGAAAAGGTTTTTATCACGCACCAGACAGACCTTGATGTTACGAATAGAAGTATCTTGTCTATGTATAACTCTAACTTTATAATGCAGCTGAAGGTTATACAGAGAATCATAAAGATTTCGTATCTTACGAAAGGATTAGGTGCTAAATACGAGGTATCTACATGTCAATGTGACCGCAAGGTTAACTTGTGGTAGATCATGGTAGGTCGGTGCCTCAGAAAGTAAAAATTATCTTTGAGAAGTAACTGTCTTTTTGGCGATGAGAAGACAGTCGTACCATTTAAAATGCAACTCGTTTTTTTTTTATACAAACGGAACAACAAACAGCTGCAATGTAAAACATAGAAAACATAGAAAACAAGAGATTCATTAAAAAATATAGACAAAATTGCAGTCCACAACGCTGTTCACAGATTAGCTACAGGATACATAACAGTCAAAATAATCACTAGGGTTACAAATACATTATTTTTACTTAACTAACGTGTTTAATATGTATTTAGTATAAATCTATATTAATCTTAAGAAAAGGTACACAAAAAAGAAGAAAATATGATCAAGAAAACACCTTAAGTATAAGACTTTTGAACGTATAGGAAGCACATACAAAAATGTATATAATATGTTCAAAAGTCACATTGTAGGAATCGACCATTCTGCGAACAGGCGAACGCGCGTTGTTCTATTAATTTTGGGATAAATGTCATAATTGTTTATCTTAACAGTAGCTTGACTTGTCTGTTAATACATTCGCAGATGCAGGAAAAATCTTAGTGACGTGCAACGTCTATTTTACCTAAACACCGGTTGTCAGACAACAATCACCGAAATAGGAATAAAATACCAAGGTTATTTGAAAATATCACAAGTTTAACAACATCAGAGATGCACGCATAATAATAAAAACATCACCAATTCACCATATTATACGGCGCACCGATATCTTCGCAGCCGAACTGTATGGCACTAGTGTGCCGTCACACGTTCCTATCAAAGCCAAGGGCGCTTGCTCCGCCGACCTTCACCCACTGGCCACTGCACAAAATAATATTGCTTTCAGAACTTGTGGAAATACGGACGTTGGGTTTAATTAAAACGAGATTTCGTGTGGTTTGACAGTTGACATGTTTATGGTTCTAGGTAAATATTATTTTACTAGCATGAGTTTACTTTACTTCACTTATGGACATATGTTTCAAGTGCGGTTGGCGAGCGGAAGTCAGAAATTCGGATCCCAGATTGAGGTAGACCGCGGTTTAGACCTATGGTTATAACCTAATATTTGACCTGGCACTGAATAGTTACTGTTACTAGATAAAAATGGGTCTGCAATATCACACCTCAGTGTACAGTGTATCTCTTTGGATAATTGTTGCAAAAAAGTATTTAATTTCTACATAAGTATTCCTCTATTCGTAGAATGTACTTGATTTAGATTTTAATAAAAACCTTGCATTTCTTTATTCTTAGTACTAGTAAACAATCGCTAGTGTTGGAATGCCAATGTCGTCTCGAGGTCGAATTTCTTTCGCAATATGGAATAGTTAATTTCCCAACGCCTACAGAGCAAATTGAAAAAGTACTAAATCAATGTCTTGCGCCTCAAACTTCTAACTTATCAAAGCCTCGGAAAGTTCCTGAACATTATTTTCAATAGTCTGAAACTTTCCGACGATAAAATTAACATACTTTTTCAATATTTCCAGGCGCCGCTGCCGCCTCCGACATGGACGGGAATCTTCGAGGCCGTCGATGAGAATACTTGGTGCCCTCAGCACTCGGGGGGCATCGTCATCGGAGAACCGAACTGCTTGAAGCTTAACATCTACACCCCTACTCGGGTCACGAAACCTCTACCTGTGATGGTCTACATTCACGGAGGCTGCTTCTTCAGCGGCACCGGGTCCCCATTTCTGTATGGAGGTGACTTCCTAGCAGAAAACGATGTGATATTTGTCGGTATTAATTACAGACTTAACGTCGAAGGATTCCTGTGTTTGGGTATTAAAGAAGCGCCAGGAAATGCTGGATTAAAAGACCAAATAGCTGCTATGAAATGGATTCAGGAGAATATCGAAGCTTTTGGTGGAGACCCTAACGATGTGACTCTATTTGGCGAAAGTGCTGGTGCAGTTTCTACCTCTTTCATGATGCTATCGCCAGCTGCTAAGGGATTATTTCATAAAGCTATACTACAAAGTGGGTCTTCGTTGGCACCCTGGGCACTCCAGCACGACCCTATAGGAACAGCAAGCGCTCTAGTCAAAAAACTTGGATACATTACCAACGACCCTAGAGAAATCTACAACATTCTATCAAATAGGACAGCCAAAGAAATCCTGACTACTATCAGTAACTTCGAGGACAAGTTTTGCCTTGCTGAGAAAAACTTATTTGTTCCTTGCGTTGAAAAACCAATAGAGGGAGTAGATCCTGTGGTCACTGAATACCCAGCTGACATAATCAAATCTGGAAACTACACTAAAGTACCCATGATAATTGGTTACACAGACAAGGAAGGAATATACTTTGTATCGGCAGATTATGGTACTAGTATCAAAAACAATTCTGATGCCTTAGATCCTTTGAATACTTTGCAAGAGGATTTACAGTTTCCAAACGAGATCGACAAGAACTGTACAGCGGAGGCGATAAAGCGACATTACTTCTCGTCTTACGAGGAAGACTTAATCACAGACATGGTAGATCTGTACTCTGACGTACATATTAAATTCCCTCTGATTTTAGAGTCAGAACTATATACTAGAACTACAGACCAGCCTATATATTACTACCTGTTCAGGTACAGTGGGTTGAGGAACATGCCAAAGATAATGTCAGGGTTTCGAGAGCTGGTGAATGGGGCTTCACATGCTGATGAACTGTTCTACCTCTTCAAGCCTCATGCTTTCCCTCTGCTGCATTCTGCGGAGAAGAACATGATAAGCCGGATGGTGAGCATGTGGACCAACTTCGCTAAATATACGTAAGTATTACAACTGAATTATTGGTTATTTAAAAGCGTGTATAATTCCATTAAAGGACATCATTCAAGTGTCGAACATTTTGTACCCAAAAACTAAAGTGCCGGCCAGAAAAAAAAAACATGGTATTCTTATGGAAAATAACACCCTTAACATTTTTTACTACTACAATGAAAGTATACAATTAACCCTTCCGCTGCTATTTAAGTTTGAAAAAGAAAATATTAAAAATCTTATTTTGAGCATTACAATAATGTTTAAAACGAGAAACAACCTTCATCATCATCATTTCATCTTCATCATCATAATTTCAGCTGGAAGATTTCCACTGCTGGACATAGGCCTCCCCCAAATATCGCCACTTCGACTGGTTCTGTGATTCTCGCATCCAGCGGATTCCTGCGGTCTTCACTAAATCATTGGCTTGCTGAAGACCGTAAGAACCTCCACCTTGAACCTCCACGCTTCGTCTTCCGGTACGTGGTTGCCACTCCAGAACGTTTCGGCTCTATACCCATCGGCTATCTTTTCTGCGAGCAATGTGGGCTGCCCACTGCCATATAAGTCTAGCAATTCTTCGGGTTATGTCGGTTGCCTTGGTTCTCCTACCGATCTCTTCATTTCTAATTCGATCACGTCGTCAATGAATCTCCAAGCATAGCCCTCTCCATTGCCGTTTGGGTGACTTTCAGCGTTCTAACGAAGCCCGTTGTAAGCGACCACGTTTCAGTTCCATAGGTCACCACTGACAACATGTGAGAAGAGAAGATAAAGAGTAGGTTCCCGAAAACCGCCCAGCCAAGGATTCGGATTCCACGATTGACCTCGAAATTGGACCTAGGTACCTAACTGGACAGTTTGTCCTAGGTTAACGTAGTCGTCCATAACTTCGATTGTAAAGTCTCCGATCTTCATGAGGGCCATTTGACATGAACTTAGTTTTATCTATGTTCGTTTTAAGACTTTCTGTTTCGGAAGCTCTACTGAGGTCATCGAGCATTGTACTGGTCCTCCGATATAGTAGTCATAGCTGAGACTATCTAGCCATCATGACTACTATATCGTCGGCAAACCGAAGGTAAGTGACGTAGTTGCCATTGAAGTTGATTGCTACGCCTTTCCTGTCCAGAACCTTGAAAACCTCCAATCCAGCGGTGAACAGTTTGGGAGAGATAACGTCTCTCTGTCTCAGCGGCTGGAAGTCGTCAAACCTACGCGCGAGACGGTTCGTGATGACTCTTGAAAATAGCTTGTAGACATGGTTCAGAAGTGCGATGGGCCAATAATTCTTAAGCAGGGCATTGTTGCCCTTTTCAAAGAAGAGTACCACCACACCTCTGCCCGCCTGTGGCGTTTTACCCTCGAGTCTGCCTGCTATTGTAAAAGAAAAACATTTCCCTCAATTTTTTTCTCGTAATTTTTTTTAATACTTATCATACCTTACTATACGTAACGCTCAATTCTCATGTCTATTTCTGCAATGGGCAATAAATGCTTGCGTCTTTAAACGAATGTCCAAAATATTGTTGGCAAAACATAATTTTTGGTACCTACTTTCAAACTCAAATAGCAGCCAGGGGGTTAATTGTAGACTTTCGTTGTAATATAAAAAAATGCTCAGGACGTTATTTTCCATAAGAAAAAAGCATTATTTTTTTCTGGCCGGCACTTTAATTTTTGGGTACGATTTGAATGATGTCCTTTTTTGTATTATTTTCGATGAAGACGATATTGTATTTAAAATGACTTTAAACGTAGATAATATGCAATCGAATCATTATTTATTTATAAAATATAATAGAATCTATTATATTTTATAAGTAAATAATGATTTTGTATCTGATACAAAATAACAGAATAGATTAACCTCCAAAGATAAATGTTAGGCATGTTCAATTTAATAATAAAGTTAACTACGCAACACAATTAACGCGAATTATAACTAACGAGCGAGTTAATTAATGCAGTTATTAACTTAATTACGTATATAATATTACAACTAGATTACATTGTAAGTTTAGAGTGAACAACACAAATACAATGCTTCAATTATTATGATATCTATCAATTTACTTATAATCCGGCGACTACCAGCCAGTATTGCATTGACCACAATTTATACTTCTATACTTATAATATAATAAAGCTGAAGAGTTTGTTTGTTTGCACGCGTTAATCTCTGGAACAACCAGTTGGGTTTGTTTTATTTTTGCATTCGATAGTCTAATTCTTGCTTATCTAAGTCTGTCGTCAAAACAACAATGTTAACAGCAATGTTGTGTTTCGGCAGTTAGAGGTAAGATAGCCAGCTCCTCTGTGGTTGAGGTTTCCGGGTGAAGCTCGCTTCCACCTTCGGGCTCATTACTTACCATCAAGTGAGATGCAGGCCAAGCGTTTCCCTGCTGAGGTTCAATAAAAAAAAGGAAGTTTATAGGTTATTTAACTACTACCCTACCAGCCGAGCAAATAAGATAAAAGTCAGAAAGGACGCTAAGCAAAAATGAAGTAAAGAGGCATAGTTATAGGATATATTTTATGTTATAACAAGAAACAAGTGGACAAAGTCGTGGACAGAAGCTAGTCTTTATTATAAACTGTGGGATAGACTGGGGCACCCATATTATACTTGGATTTAAACAGTTTTACTGTACAAGCCGTCTTATTTACGTCCGTCACCATTCGCGTCACGTCTAGATCATAATAAACCATTCAGTAAATATTTAATTTGCATGCAAACTGTGCGCTACAGTGCAATAGCCATCTCTATGGCGGCACACGATAATGTAATTACAGTAAAAAAGCTATGCGGATATTTTAAACTGTATTATCGCTATATTACTGTATTTAAAATAAAAGGTTTTTAATTTCAATGCTAGTACTACATATTGTAAAAAAAAATGAAATCTGTTACCAGCTTCAATAACGACCATAACCATGACTAATAATAATTGTGCCTGCTCTACAAAATAGTGGTATCAGAGTATAATCATTGGTCCTTTGGTACATGAATGTTTAATTTAATTTGTTACCTTATAACAATCCAATAAACTATAAAACTCATGGCAGACCGCTGTTATAGACTGTTATAATAACAAGATTAGTGCTTCTCTATAAAAAAAAAACCAGATATTCTATGATTTTCTTTGACTGTTACCTACTGTTTTCTTCAGCACTTGTATACTCATGGAAAGTCCTAACTTCAATTACTCATTCTTCCAGGGACCCAACCCCACAACCCTCGCGTCTGACGCCATTCCGCTGGCGTCCCTCCCGACGCCTGAACCCGACGGCGCTGATCATCGACGCGCAGGTGTCCACCGCGCCGCTGTGGGAGGAATCCTCTGTCAGGCTGTGGAACGACACCTACAACAAGTACCGCAGGAAACACTACGGGGAGAAGCAGTTCCAGTATTATGCTGATGTGGTGGCAGCTGAACAATTAAAATTATCAGATTTATAAGGAAAAGTCCTGTGACAAGACATGTTTCATGGATTATCAGCTTTTTAACTTACCAGTAAATGGCCAAAGGGGAAATTGGTGCAACTACCACGCTATGAAGATGGATACGTGATACGTTTGGTTTTATTACATCGACATAAATGTCCAGCAGTGCTAAAAGAAAATACGGTTATTTACAGTAAACATGACGTAAAGAAAGAACTTACACGAAAAGAACAAGTTGGGGGAAAATATACATCACATCCAAGCAAAACGACCATCGTTCAGCAGCACAGCGGTTTCTAGGTGATGTCAGAACCCACAAGAGGGAAAGAGGTGGCCATTTATTTGCTGGAAACAGCGTGGATTTTGTGATATGATTTGTTTCGAAAGTGAAATTATGTCTTGCCACAGTGATGCACACTAGCCCGGGAGATAAAACATTTTACGTAAGGCGCGTGAAATCCGGCGCATATGTCCTAGTATTTGTAACAGTTAACGTTCAACGTGCAATATGTGTCCTCACGTACCTCGCGATCAACTCGCACATAACTTGTGTACAAACAGATAAGTAGGTTCTATACTCGTGTTAGTGCAATAGTGACGCTCTCGATTCGATGACACCTGCGTAATATTGTCGATGATCCAATTCTACTACTAAGTACTATTTGATTGTGAAGTGCGATATAATTGGATGTCTTCATTTTTAGGCACAATGTTAGAACATGAAATGTACCTACTGAATTGTAAATAATGTAAATAAATATACATATTTAATTCGTTTATAGTTATGAGACAATGATAGAAGGTGATGGGCAGGCGCAGGGGTCATGATTTATTCAGGGTCTTTTTAAATTTATAGATCTCTTAACTACTTACGCACGAGCAGTTTCTGAAATCTCTCTTTCAGCAATCGATTCAAAAATGTGTGGCTTTCTATTCACTACTATGCACTACATAATATTGAATAATATTCACTACAATCGAGCATTTTTACGTATATTCTTATTATTCTACAACGTTGAACTTTTTTTTTTACTTCTAAAATAATTGTCAAATCTTATACATAATACAATCTAACAATAAAATATATGATTGGGGAGGCCTTTGGTGTGGGATGCAATCTGTGTCGACACTAGCCTGCACGGCGGGTTAGCTGCAGGTCCAGGAAACCTCAACCGGTGCAAATATAACAACCTTATTGGAGCTATATGTTTGAGCCGTTTGGGGTGTAGGGTCCGGGTGTTCATCGAGTAATTCGGTACATCGCCAAGCGGTTGGTCGACTCTTCATGTGACCGGAGGACAGGTCAATTTTTAGGTCAAAGAATCAGCATTGCTTTTCCCACTGACGGCGATACAGACGAATTTTTTGATGGCCAATGAACTCATCCCTTAGGTTTGTTTTTATCAATCAATCAATAATAATCCTCAATTGTATTAATCCTCTGCCCAACCTTTCGGGGAAACAAGGCGTGATGTTGAATTGTATAATATTTTGTGTGTACGTGATGGATGATTGATAAATTAAGATATTTTCTCACTGGAATCAATTGTTATAATTATTTGTAGATAAGTAGGTACAGATACACTATGTACGACAAGATCGTATCCGGCAAAATTAAAAATAAATACTTTGCTCTGAATTCACACTTGCATGCTTTCTGGCAACACCTTGGTTTAATGACATCCATGTAAATTTTATGTAACGTTCAGTTCAGCAGGTATGTGTTTTTTTTACACACGTCTTAAGCTTCAGCAACGCCCAAACAGTTTTGATCAGATTAGCATCGGATGACTGTGAGGGTCAGTCTAAGAACCTCGATGATTTCACGGCCATGATATTTTTAGTGTGTCTCGGTAATGAAAGGTTTCTTGATGATGTTTCTATATTTGAGATCGACTTCCAATAAGCTTCTCTTGATAGTATCTTGAGATATACTGGGACCCGTTTTCATCAATAGGCAGTTCCTGTCAATTCAATCTACCGTGATCTGGTCGGTTATCGACGTTTTTAGTTTGTATATATCGTTTTATCTACTTTTTCATAAATGTCTGTTACTTCTTTAAATACTTTGTATCTTGATCACGCGATATTTTAATTCCTTATGGATGCGAGTACAAGAACAAATGCTAGTGGTGCACCGCGTACGCAGCTCTTGTATCCGGAGAAGTGCTTTTACTGAAAACCTACTGTGCGAAGGGTTTCTGTTGTATCGAAGCATTCTAGGGAAAGAATCCTCTACTTGCTTCATTACTTTACATTTCTATTTTTTTTTAAATACTGTGCCGGACACACTCTTGTCGTACACACTAGGTATTAAGTTAATTCATAAAACTCTTGACACGAATGCAAGAAGAAACGCTTAATATATCATTATTACTTATAGCCAATAAGTAATAATGATATATACACACATCAAAAGTGTCTAGGGATCAACATATATTTTTGCAATAACTTTTCTCCTGATTGATATTAATTAAAATTTTCTTTAAGGATTCATCAAATAAAGTGTTTTCGTTTGTCACAGTAACGATAAACCAAGTCACCTTTGCATTAATAAAGAAATTTGCCATTTTCCTAATAAAGGGATTTTTGACATTTGAACCACTAACATTAAAGTTCGAAAAAAAGACTGAAATAACAGTTTTCTTTAAAATTTTATTGGGTAACTTAAACAATTAATAATCCGTGTTTCTACCGCGAACACTAACAACACAAGAACATCGGTTTGGCATACTCAAAATGAGTTCATACAAATCACGCTGTGGAATGGCCGCCCATGTTCGTTGCAACAACAAAAAAGGTCTTCTTGCGACTGGATACCCTCCATATTCGGCAGAGCTCTTCTCTGTAGCATATCCCATGCATGCTCAATCGGGTTCAAGTCTGGCGACTGAGCAGGCCAGGGCAGGACATTGATGTTAGCTGCGGCGAGAGTCTGTCTTACAACTCTTGCGGTGTGCGGTCGTGCATTATCATGCATTAACTGAAATAAGGGACCGATTTGCACTTGTAGAGGAACGATGACGTCTGATACAATCGTCTCAGCATAAATTTGAGCGTTGAGGTTGCCTCTGATCCAAATCAACTCAGTTCTTCCGCCGATCCAAATACCCGCCCATACCATGATGGTTCCACCACTATAAGGATGGACTTCCTGGCAGGATTTTAATCGCTGTTGGCGTCCAGGGGTTCTCCAGTGTCGTATACGTCTTGTATCCGGTCTCATACCAAAACGAGACTCATCAGAAAAGCACACGAAACGCCATTGTTCTTCTGCCCAATTTCTGTGTTCAAGAGCCCATTGATATCGAATCCTACGATTGTGCATTGCTATAGGTGGTACCCGTAGCGGTCTTCGGGAATGAAGGTTCACTTCATGCAAGCGGTTTCTGACTGTTTGGTCGCTAATTAAGTTCCCTGAAGAGTGATGAAGCCTCACGGCTAACATCATGGCGGTTATTGTTGGAGCTCTTCGAGCTAAGATTTGAATGTATCGGTCTTGTCTCCGTGTGGTGCAGCGATACCGTCCTCCATGGTGCTCAGCCACGGTACCAGTGCTTCGGTAACGTGTCCAAAGTCGACTGATAACACTCTGACTTGTATTCAGAGCTAAAGCCACAGTACGTTGCCGGGAACCAGCTTCTATCATTCCCACGGCTCTGAGCATTTCTTCCCTGCTTAAATGACGTCGCTGCTCCATAATAACGTTGGTTTTAATCAGTAGTAGGGAAACAGTAGCACTAATAATGTCTTCAATGCGTTGTATGTTTTTATAGGGAAAATATTGACAGCTGATTTTCATCTTTTACTCGAATTTGATTCACAGTTCCTGATTCAAATTATGAAATGCACCAAAAAGGATCCATATAAATTTATAAAATCATAAATTTATTACAAAGCCACATCTCAATCTCAAGAAATCCGCATAAAAATGCTTGATCCCTAGACACTTTTGATGTGTGTATATTTTTTTATGTAATGCATACCATATCCATATCAAAATGAAATGTAGGGTAATACTTGTAATTCAAAATACAAGATCACTGATCTGAAGTCTACTTAGTTTTAGTTTATTTGTGTGTGATGTTAATATCTAGTCTAACTAGCCTGTAACTGAGTGTACATTATGCAAAAATAAATAGATAACTTATGTATTGACTTATAGTGAGAAGTAATTGCAACAATAACTTATGTCAGTAAATCTGTAATTCTCTGTAGATTTGAAGTAAATTATAATAATTATTGTGATTTTTTGGTGTGATATTACCATAACGAATATAATATATATTACGTACACAAAGTAATGACTGTTTCCTTTTTTTAATCCTTAGAAAACGTAATGAGTACACCTCGTCCTTGTACATCGACAACGAAAGCTACAATTGTCTCTACCATATATTATTACCTTGTCTTACTTTGAGGTCGGTTCAAAATAATTATAATTAGCGAAACTGATAAGACCACAAAACCCAAAACCTTTTATGCTCTTCCGGTTATCTACATACTGCGTACAAAATATTTTCCTGTACATATAGACGAGTGGCGCTGTTTGACCAGGATTTGTCTGAACGGTAGCAACCCTACTGATGTCTGCTTGTGATGCTTATGAAGCACAGAGGCGGCGGGATTAATTCAAACGCGATTCAAAAACCACGAATTTGGGAATATCTATTGATGTTTCTGATAGTATGTTATTTTAACAGATGGTCGTTAATTCTTGCAATTGCCTGAGAGCTTTAATTTGCATCATGTAATCATGTCGTTTAAATAGCAGCGTAAACAGCGTAGCCACGTAGGCAGAGAATAGTAGCCGCGTAGACAGGAATGCGTAGCCACTTAGGCAGGAAAACGTAGCCGCATAGGCAGGAAAATGTAACGGTGTAGGTAAGAAAACGTAGCGGCGTAGGTAAGAAAGCGTAGCGGCGTACCAATGACGCGTAGCTGAAACGTGTAGCTTAGCATAGTATAGCCAAGTATGTATAGGCCACAGTCTGTAGGTATATAATATTTTTCACCATAGAAACATCAAACAGCATCAAATATTCCATATTCCCACAATCATTCCGCCAAAAATACGTAAACCGACATCTCTACCCGGATCTTTGTTCTACAAGCATGATTTAATGAAAAGCAAATAGGTCGGATCCGATGCAGCGTAATAGGGCTGACCCTCAGATATTTGAATAGGGCCCGTGGCTCTAATTGAGCCGCAGTCGGCCCTAGCGATGGCCGAACTCAAATGTTTGATCTTATAATGTATTGATACATCACGACTGCGGCAGGAAGGATGGACAGAGGCGTAGCCTCATGTGCGATAACATAAAGGAACAATCGAAATGTTTATCCTCTTGATCCGAAGCGACCATAGGAAGCGACCCAGAGTTTATATTAGAATTATTTTTTATCTTATGAATTGCTGTCAAAAGCCTTGCAGCAGTTCATTATGACGTGGTGAATATTTACGAGGTCAGAAATGTGCGTATTCGCGGATAATAATAAATCTAAGAACTGCATCTTGGAAGAAGCGATAAAAACATAAATTAAATATAGGGTGAAGTACCCAATTATCAGCACTTTAAGAGTTAGTCCTAACTTAAGCCTATTTATTATTGTGAAAAATAGTTCTTTACCCGTTAAGGCGAATTTTCTAGTTCTAATATTTAATAAGGAAGACGATATTAAAAGAAAAACATGGTTAACCTCTATCCAAGATTTTTTAGACAAGTAAAAATAAAAAATGACCCTCTCACCATTTACTGGCACCATCGCCCCCAATTAATAGCATAGAGCGAGCCAATTATCAGCACAATACTATCACTGTCAGGAATTGCTTGAAAAAAAAGATTTTCATTCTTAAAATCTGTTTTTTATTCATTAGGGTTCCGTACCTCAAAATGTAAAAACGGAACCCTTATAGGATCACTCGTGTGTCTGTCTGTCTGTCCGTCTGTCACAGCCAATTTGCTCCGAATCTAATGGACCGATTAACTTGAAATTTGGTACACATATGTAT
The DNA here is from genome assembly GCA_948150665.1 of Conistra vaccinii. Taxonomy (NCBI): domain Eukaryota; kingdom Metazoa; phylum Arthropoda; class Insecta; order Lepidoptera; family Noctuidae; genus Conistra; species Conistra vaccinii. The sequence continues at coordinate 23,596,148 of OX411327.1, forward strand.
TTCTGTGACCCAAACACGGACGTGTAACGAAAATAAAATAATTTTGAATATGGGGTTCACTTTTGTGGGGCAGAGAAGAAAAAAAAAAAAAGTTTTGCAAATTGTACCGTGTGACATATCAAATGAAAGGAATTGTTACAAGGATCTCAAATATTTTTTTTATATAATTATTTAATATATGTTTTTAGAGATATTTACGAAAATAGATGAAAATTGACCATTCCCCCCCCCTTTATCTCCGAAACTACTGAGCCTAAAATTATGAAAAAAATACAGAGAATAGTTCTTTACTCATAGATTACAGGAAAACCTATAAGAAGTCTATGGTCTTAAAATAACATGGTGAATCTCTCAATATTGTATTTGCGGTTGGAATGTATGGGAAAATATGTTTTGCAACTACAATGTTAAGTTAGTTCTTGGGATAATTTATTGCTACTGCTAGTTCGACTAAGGCCCCAGTACACGTTCAACGAGCTCGCCCAACGTGTACTTAGGCAAGGCATCCTTCACTTCTCGTACCTTCCGCGATGAATTCTGTTTGCCGATTTCACGGTGCGCTAGTACTATGCCGGCATTGTCGGTAGGCACTGCTAACACATTAGCCAGTCAGCTATGTAAAGTTCAATTAATCATTTTAGACGAAATACACACATCAAAAGTGTCTAGGGATCAAGCATTTTTATGCGGATTTCTTGAGATTGAGATGTGGCTTTGTAATAAATTTATGATTTTATAAATTTATATGGATCCTTTTTGGTGCATTTCATAATTTGAATCAGGAACTGTGAATCAAATTCGAGTAAAAGATGAAAATCAGCTGTCAATATTTTCCCTATAAAAACATACAACGCATTGAAGACATTATTAGTGCTACTGTTTCCCTACTACTGATTAAAACCAACGTTATTATGGAGCAGCGACGTCATTTAAGCAGGGAAGAAATGCTCAGAGCCGTGGGAATGATAGAAGCTGGTTCCCGGCAACGTACTGTGGCTTTAGCTCTGAATACAAGTCAGAGTGTTATCAGTCGACTTTGGACACGTTACCGAAGCACTGGTACCGTGGCTGAGCGCCATGGAGGACGGTATCGCTGCACCACACGGAGACAAGACCGATACATTCAAATCTTAGCTCGAAGAGCTCCAACAATAACCGCCATGATGTTAGCCGTGAGGCTTCATCACTCTTCAGGGAACTTAATTAGCGACCAAACAGTCAGAAACCGCTTGCATGAAGTGAACCTTCATTCCCGAAGACCGCTACGGGTACCACCTATAGCAATGCACAATCGTAAGATTCGATATCAATGGGCTCTTGAACACAGAAATTGGGCAGAAGAACAATGGCGTTTCGTGTGCTTTTCTGATGAGTCTCGTTTTGGTATGAGACCGGATACAAGACGTATACGACACTGGAGAACCCCTGGACGCCAACAGCGATTAAAATCCTGCCAGGAAGTCCATCCTTATAGTGGTGGAACCATCATGGTATGGGCGGGTATTTGGATCGGCGGAAGAACTGAGTTGATTTGGATTAGAGGCAACCTCAACGCTCAAATTTATGCTGAGACGATTGTATCAGACGTCATCGTTCCTCTACAAGTGCAAATCGGTCCCTTATTTCAGTTAATGCATGATAATGCACGACCGCACACCGCAAGAGTTGTAAGACAGACTCTCGCCGCAGCTAACATCAATGTCCTGCCCTGGCCTGCTCAGTCGCCAGACTTGAACCCGATTGAGCATGCATGGGATATGCTACAGAGAAGAGCTCTGCCGAATATGGAGGGTATCCAGTCGCAAGAAGACCTTTTTTTGTTGTTGCAACGAACATGGGCGGCCATTCCACAGCGTGATTTGGATGAACTCATTTTGAGTATGCCAAACCGATGTTCTTGTGTTGTTAGTGTTCGCGGTAGAAACACGGATTATTAATTGTTTAAGTTACCCAATAAAATTTTAAAGAAAACTGTTATTTCAGTCTTTTTTTCGAACTTTAATGTTAGTGGTTCAAATGTCAAAAATCCCTTTATTAGGAAAATGGCAAATTTCTTTATTAATGCAAAGGTGACTTGGTTTATCGTTACTGTGACAAACGAAAACACTTTATTTGATGAATCCTTAAAGAAAATTTTAATTAATATCAATCAGGAGAAAAGTTATTGCAAAAATATATGTTGATCCCTAGACACTTTTGATGTGTGTATCTATGTTGGGAAGTAAGACATTCAATCATATTTATCGCAGATTACAGAAAATTTTCCATACAGACATCCCATTTGCTGGTAAATCTATTATTTCTGTAGGAGATTTTAACCAATTGCCGCCAGTTGGAGACAACTGGATTTTTCAGCCTAAAACAGGACGTAATCCGATGGCAGTTTTAGCTCGTGCACCATTGTGGGAACCATGTAGCCTGTTTCCAATGGGCAAAATAGTGCGTCAGAGGGATTATTCATTCGACATTTACTTAATTATTTTATTACCTTTGTTTCAAAGATACAAAGGTCTAAAAATTTTATTAAGAACATTTTTCAAAGATAGTGTTACAGCCAAATTAGACCGAATTTCATAGAAACAGAGATTTCCAGTTATCAGTTCCTCTTCCTCTTCCGGTACGCGGTTGCCACTCCAGAACGTTTCGGCCCCAGGCCTATCGGCCATCTGTTCTGCGAGCAATGTGCCCTACCCACTGCCATATAAGTTTGGCAATTCTTCGGGTTATGTCGGCTACCTTGGTTCTCCTGCCGATCTCTTAATTTCTGATTAGATCACGACGTCATGGAAACTCTAAGCACAGCACCATTGCCCTTTGGGCGACTTTCAGCCTTCTAATGAGGCCTATTGCGAGCTATTACGTCGTGTTTCTGCTCCATAGGTCATCACTGGCAACACGCACTGGTCCCAACTTTCACTATGGGACCAAACCTAAAATCGCAAAATAAAAATCAGCTGTTCCACACATTTTGACAAGATATATGAGAACATAAATGTAGGGAACAGCAGATTTTTTTTTTCGCGATTTTAACTTTGGTCCCATAGTGAAAGTTGTTCTTAATGATGAGTACAATGAACCCTTAAGAGGTTGCTGGTGTTTTACAAATAACCCTGTATATATAACATATTCATCGTACGGAACCCTCCCTGTCCACGCGAGTTTAACTCGCACTTGACCGGTTTTTTTTTTTATATAGTTAGTTGGTAGGTACCCTGTAATACAAAACAATCACTTATATTTTAATAATAATTTTATAAAATTGACAAAGTTTAACATTAATAAAGTTATCTTAGATAGGAATTTAAATAATTTGTTCACACTTTGAAATTCTCACTAGAAAGTATTTTACTTAATATAATATGGTAGCCGACTAATACTATAAACTATGTAGGTATCTACAACCATTAAGAAACATAAAATTGCACATAAGACAGTGTACCAGTACGTAAATAAAATAAAAAAAAGAATAGGCTTTTGTTATCACATCTTCTCATCCTCTGTAAGGATCTTCTCTAGTTCAAGAGTAAGTCTTCTTTCTTTTATTGTTTATTATTTTTTCCAACGTGTCTATTTGGTTGTTATATCTTTGACCAACTTGCGACGTTCTGGGTACGTTTGGTAAATTTTCTTCCTTTTTTTTCTTATTTTCTTCCTTTGGCTTCATGGTAGGTGGATAAGTGGTTCTGAAAAAAGAAAAGAGATGATGAAATTCTAGGAAAACCAATTTATCAGCATGCTTCTAATCCAATTATCAGCACCATGCTGACAAATGGTAAATGCATTTTCAGCACCATGCTAAGATTTGGATTTTGATAGTATAAACTACTTTTACAAAACAAAATGAATTATATGCATAAAATAAACACAATTTACATTAAAAAGTACGAAATTAGTATTTACGTACTTTTTTCCATTTATCAGCACCAGTGCTGATAATTTGGAATTTACAAAATATTCGATCCATTTATCAGCACCACGTATTTTACCAATTTATCACCATAATCTCAAATTCTACTCTTCAGATTATCCTCACAAACTATCTCAAATATAAGAGAAATCGGTAGTTTCAATATAAAATATCTAAAAGATCTAATATATCATAAAATGTAAACACGTGAACTTACCGGTGATCATAAGAAACAGGCAAAAACCAAAGAAACCGCAGGACACAAATGTTTGTTTACACAATTTCCGCTATTTTGAAGTCTCAAAGTATTTTGCTGCCAAAAGTAGGATTCCAAAAACATAAATTTATTTATTTATTAGTGTGGTAACCTAAATTAGTAAGTGAAAACCTTAGAATTTGACCATTTATTCGGAGTGATGATAATTTGGTGCAGTGCTAGCGTTTGGGTTATTCACCCTACTAACAAAGAAGAATGATAAGGTGCTTTAAAGTTTAATAACTTGTAGGTAGTAAATCTACTAGCAATTCTTCAGTTTAAAACTATTCATTGTAACAACCCCTTAAACAAAGTTTTTCAAAAGACAAAGAGTCAGTAGCTGCAAACATCATAAACCCAATTCAAAATGGACATTACAAAAATACTAACTAAGTAAGCAATCGGATAACTATCAATTGTACTCAAGTGCAATAAAAACTACAGCCAAACTCATCGTGAGACAAACTACAGACTTTCCAAGTCCAACAAGATCCCCCGGATGGCCGCCTTGGGAACTAATAAAGATAACACTAGCTTGTTTCAGCAATTTAAAATGAGCAATAAACATAAATAAGGAGTTAGTTTGTTGCATTAATGTGGTGTTGTTCGTCACCAGGTAATGGTGGAAGTTGGGCCATGCCGGGCCATGCCTGGCCACGGGTTACAACCAAATAACGATAGCAGAAGAATGAATGAATAGGGTCTAATAGCTTACTTGGCAAAGAAAAGTTCTCGAACGGCTTAGTTACGACCCATAATAAGGCTATCATAATTTCAGCCACCGGGAATGAATTCAAATTAAGGGATTGCAGTGAAAATTTCCGGAAAGGAATCTACTTTTGCTGAACTTGTAAGTATCAAATAACAGCCGTCCTTGCTAACCAGTAAATCCTATTTGTAATATTATGTATAAATGCTGAAATGAATTTGTTTGTTTGTTGTTACGCTTTCACGATTAAACGGCTGAACAGATTTTGATGAAATTTGACACAGAGGTAGACCATGACCTGGATTATGACATAAGACACTTGTAATACCGATATCGCGCAGGATCGAGACTCGTGCAGGTGAAGCCGCGGGGCGCAGCTAGTAAGAATATAAAAGTAAGTAATGTACTCTTCGGAAGCCTACGGTACCGGTTGTAAATAAAAGGCTTCTTGCAGTAAAACCGATAACTATATTGTGTTTATGAATTCAATCATAATTTATTCATTTTATATGTCTTTTCTATTCGCCCGCTTGACAGCCCGGGGGGACTATTTAAACTTTTCTCCTATTCTAAATTCGTAATAGCGTTTTTCTCAAAATCTTGGGCCATTATCTTATTACCAGAAAAGATCGCATACCACAAACCATGCAGGTCATAATCTCTACAGTACCTATTAAGTAAGTTTTGTTGTTTTCCCTGAATCAATAATAGAGAAATTTAATTTAAAACAGAGTCTCATCGTCATCTTTTAAACCGACTAAAAAAGTACTGGAACCCTACACAAGTGAAACCGCATACAGACGCTAATAAATAACACATATTTCAAAGTATAATGAGAACATTGAGACGAGTTGCTACATTCACAGTGACAGACATTTCTCAGAAAGTTTTCAGATTTTTTCATAAAGCCTTGAGAGTATTTAAGAACGTTGAACTGAGCATTATTGTGCGAATCAGAATATATATTTATAAAAAGATATTACCTACTTATGTATTAGTCTGCGACTAGACACAAAGTACATAACTAAGTTTATCGAGTTACAATATGAGCAGGCGCTTAAGATATTGTGTATACTTTTACCTCAGCCAGCTATCTAATTACGTAACACAATTTTGTAAATGATTACGACTAATCTGTTTCATTTTGAGAGTTCAATACAACATTGATTAGCAATCTGTTTCAAAAGGATTCAGTTTGTGATTGATCGTGTATTACGTAATTAGGCTACTGTTTGTATAGAATCTACATGAGCTTTCAATTACAGACACAATTTAATACCTTTAGACGAAGTTAATGTCATAAGTTCATAAGTTTCATAACTCATACAGGACCACACGAATGAAAACAATACTATGTAGGTACACCACTCTGTCTCACAGAGAGGATGCCTCTGTTTCAATGCAATCGGAAAATTATAGACTACTTATGCGTTTTCATTTTCAAACTTCTTAGTCGGTTTCACAAATATAAGAGTGCCAAGAAACGTAATTAAGTGCCCGCTATCGAATGGCATCAAAAATAGAGCGAAATAAGCGCAAAAATAGTTTTCATTTTCAAAAATTCTTAGCCTTAAAATAAGAGTGCCAACTAACGTAATTAGGTGCACTGCACGCTGTCGTATGGCATCAAGAACGCTTTTGATGAAAATAAGGTTCCAAACCTTACTCATTGCTAACATACCCGTATAATATGTAATATGTACCTACACATAATTAAGTATATTTACTTAGGTACTATAATTTACATTCTATCTAAAGCAGGACTGCAGGAGTTGGCAGCAAATTGTCCTGATGAAGTTAGCAGCAGTTAGCAGTCTACTGCTGCCCGTGTTCTTCGTGTTCTCTTTTAGCTCGTTATACAAATGGTTGCAACACCACACTTCTAAAGTTAAATTAAAAAATTACAAGTAGGTACAGTCGGCTACATAAGTTTATGGAATTAAATTAATTATTGAAAACGCGATGTGAGTTTATCTATATCTGTAATATATTCTTACTAATTCCTCCGCCAAATCATTTAAATTAAAAGTGACTCTTGCTACGATACAATAAAGTGCAATTCAGGTCGCACAGCGCTAATTACCTACCTACAGTTATAATCAACTAGAAGTTGCCTCTCTTTCTATCGCGCGACTCTTAGATCTTCTGACTTTGTTACAGTCACTGAATTGGCCCAACAAGCCGAGCCCGGGGGATACTTGTAGCTTCATACCTAAAACGCGGAGCGAACCATCTGTACAATCAGTACTAATTCTTGAAGTGATTTGAGAGCTAAGAAAACAGAACATTTTATTTAAAAAAAAAACATCTATATTTTGGCAAAAACATAAGGACTAAACTGAACTATTAAAACTTGATCAGTTTTTATTAATCATTATGATTTATATTGGATTTATAAATATAACACACGAAACATAATACTCTATTATCATCCTCATTTGACATTCACAAACATAATACGCAAAATTCTATTCGCAAAACACTTCTTATAACTTACGAGCTCACTTCTCCACGCGCCTGTACATCCCTGGATGAACTTAGGTGATTATATTTGTAACTTTCAACTTGTGTCTCCTGTAAGGGTGTGGCTGTAACTGAAGCACCGCGGCGGCGGCGGCGGCGGCGGCGGCGGCGGCGGCGGCGGCGCTCACTGTTGCTGACAACTTTCAACTACACTTACAGAAACACATCGTTTGCGTACACGCGGTAATTGTGTTAATGTTGGAGTTATCATACGCTGATTAGTTGTGTGGAGTTATTAAATTGGATTAATAGAAAGGAGGCTCATATATATCATAATCCTAACTATTATAATTACAGTTTATTTGTTTGTTACGCTTTGAAGTTAAAACGGCTGAACACATTTGGATGAAGACACAGAGAAGGGCATAGGCTACTTTTCAATCAGGATTGCAGACAAGTCGCGGGCAACAGCTAGTAGACTATATTAGGCATTTGAAGGGCACCGATACGCAGCAGATCTCATAGTGCTTGCCGGAGTACAGGCTCATCAATCTCTTCACAACCGTAGACATTTTTAATTTCACGAAGTTTTCAATTTGACTGCGATTTGATTCGGTTTTTGGAAACCATACGTGTAGATCAGAAAGTCAGTGTGTAAAAAATTTGTTGTAGTTTTAATAAAATTATTTAACGGTTTACAAGCACTGTTCGCAAGTTGTTCTGTTATCCGCCTCAAGATTAAACACTAGCAAAACAAAAACCTTAATTAAGAACCATTTCCCATATAAAACTATGCAAAGCTGCCAACTAAGCACAGTAAGAGCTATTTAACTGCGCAATAAACGGGGCAATCGCACATTCATATATAAAGCATAATTAAGCGCAAGTCGGTACCCTTGCGACGAGCGGGCCGCGCTAATCCTGGTAATAAAGAAAAATACCCGGGAAGCGGCGGCTAATTGTTATAAACTGGGCAAACATGCAAATTGGACGAGGAAAGGACTTCCTCGGCGTTTTAATTCAAAAGTTATCTCGTTGGACGGCCTCCACACCGGCGCGGAGGACCGGGGCCAGGGGCCTGGGGCCCAGGCTCCGCCGCCGCGCTGAGGCGCTGACTCGACGACCGGAAAAAGCTTTTTTAAGGAATCAATTTAGCGCTCGCTGCGTGAAATCGTTTTGATTGATTAAACAACAATTTCGTTAAGAGGGGTCAGTTGGGACGTATTCATGATATTGTAAACTTTGCACAGGAATTCTTTGGAATTAATTGTTCAAAGACTTTAGCTCTATATTGGCCTCACGAAGTGTTCACTTCATACAAGATCGTAGATACACTACGAATGTAGCTAGAACATTCCAACGCTGAAAGTATCACTTGAAACTTATCAAGTGATTAAAACTTTTTCACTGCAGTTCCTAACTGAAACGAGAAAAATCCCGACTCTACCATCAAGCTTGTAATCCCCAAAAGGGTAAAGCAGTGATGGATGATGGAATGTTTGCCCTTGCTCATTTTTATGTGACGGGTGAACTTATCACTTGGTAGCACACGAATTAAACTACCGATGCTAAAATCATTAATAGAAGAGCCTAAATAAAATAAAAAAATGCGAGGCCAACCTATAAAACAATTTTTTTTTATAGGTTTACTGATTGCGTTAACAACGGAACCAGTACCAGCAGATAGCCCGCAGATAAGAACTTTTAAAGTGTTTTAGACTTGCACTGATTGTTATCTTATCTGCTATAACTTCCACATTATCCATAGCCAATCAGAAGGCAGGTTCTAACTTGATTTTAGTTCTCTAGCATAAAATACACAAGCTCCAGTATGAAGCAGCTTTACAGCATCCAGCGCGCGAGACGAACGCTCTTTATTATATCACTATTTATTTTTAATGCACTTACTATTATTGTTCGCGACTTTTCATTCGTTAAAAACCTATTTTCGTTTCAACTTTACTCAAGAGCTGGTTTCTTTAAAATCTGTCTGAAAAGTTTCTTCTAAATTGTTTTCATGCAAAGTAAATTGTGTACGTCTTAATTTAGAACAATGTTGACGTTTTAACTTTTTAAGGGACGGACAGGTGAAGGTGAAGTATCCAGGGTGACATAAAATTAGATAGCAAAACTCCGCAAACGTGATGTACCGATATCAGACATGGGTTTGGGTATAAATATTGATGTATTTTTGGGTCAACGACCGCTGTTACTGAGTTGAAAAAAAAACTATTTTTTTATTGTTTTTTTATCGTGTTTAGCACCCACACGTATGTAACGTTTACACAAAAAAAAACTGTTATATCAAGTAACTACACCAGATAGGGTCGTTGACTTCAAAAAAAATATCGTATATTTTTTTTTTGTCCTGTTTAGTTATCTCTATAACTAAAACGCCTGCTATGCAATCGCCAACCGCGTCCCGACAGTGGTGACCTTAGTGGTTTACAACCGTGTAGATGATGGTTTACGACCAAACGTTGAAACAACTTTGCCGGTCGCCAACCAAGGTCATCTCTGTCGGGGACGCGGTTGGCAACCGTGTAGCAGGCACTTTATTTAATCTGACCTTGTATAAACAGGTCAGTATTATTCCATGAACTGGGAATCTTGAAGGAGGCAGACCTTGGAAATGAGTATTAGAGCTTACAAACTGGCATCACAGCAACTTTGTGTCATCAACAGATGCGGCGCTGCAGATGTCATCCAATACTACGTTCACATTTTGCCAGTAATCTTTAAGTCCTATGTAATAGGGGGCGAGCCTATTGCCAGCAAATGGGCACAAATCCAGACTTTGGGCTGCTACTGAGAAATTCCAGATAGGAAAACCCAATAACACTTTGCCCGACCTGGGAATCGAACCCAAAGACCTCATGGTCAGCAGTAGCGCTTGCGACCACTAGATCACCGAGACAGTGTTACAGTACATATTTATTAATGTACTCAAAAATTCGTTGCATCACACAATATATTTTTCCCTGAGTCATAGATCATGTCTTACTTGTATCAAAATCTGTACTTGGCTATATAATTCTACTGATATTTGTACATGTTTGGCTCACTATGGAATGCGAAGGGCTTATCCGCTGTCCTAATCGACTCGTCACCACCTCCTTATACGCTTAACTTAACTATCTCGTCAGCCCGACTGCAGCTGAAAAGTTTAAAATAAGCTCACTTTTCGATCAGTCTGATGCAGTTGGTGGTAGTTATTTAAGTTCAGTCTCATATTTGATGTATTTTTTTTTGTTTTTATGCTTTTTTCATATTTTATGCTTTTAGTGTGATATATTTTTAGAATCAGCTCCTCAAGCCTTTTATTTTCACTCCCCATACTCAACAATATTTTTCAAGACACTATTTTATTTTATTCTATTCGGGAAACTTACAGTTAACTTATAGTGTTCTTAACACTTTCGACTCCATCCATTTTCATAGAACCTATACGCCATGCCGCCATACATATTGGAAGTGCACCCTCCGAGAGGGTTGCCGGCATTACGTTTGCGCTAAAGTTAGCCATCGCGGAGAGTCAACGGCATTAGGTTTAAAACCGTGTTATAAAACACTGTAAAACGAAGCAAAATTGTGTTTTCATGGGGTCTTGTAGCTATAAATTTTTTTGTGAATATTTGTACCGGCGGCGGCGATAAAAAAAAAACAAAAAAATGCTTGGATTTTAAAACCAACACATATACTAATAAATCTTGTTAAAATGTACATCAGATTTTATTTTCACGGTTTATAAATGTTGTATTCGCTTATAAAATCCTACATTTAAATTGAGCCTACCGCGAGGGCTCGCGGCATCCCATATAGTCCCGTAAGTTTCCACTGATAAACACTAAAAATAGAAACGAAAAAGAAAGGTCGGTACAATATACCAATAACATAAATTAGGAAATATACTAATCTACCTACTTATTGATGTCTAATATACCTACGCCATTTTGATTTTATAAAAACAAATCAAGCATAATTATAACCATCGCGCGACCCAGAAGAGTCGATAAACACCGCACGTATTAAAATCCTTCCAGCCGTTAGGATGCTTCGAGATATAAAGAATCCGAATTACATACAAAGATTATTATCGATACGCATGAAAAACATAACTCTGTGCTGTTTGCTGTCGCACAGTCGTATAATAAAGATGTCGGTTTAAACTTTGAAATACAACTAAAGTAGCTTTTGCCCGCGGCTTCGCCCGCATGGATGTTGGAAAATATCCCACGGGTACGAACTACAGGGATAAGATACCTAAAAGCCCATGAAAAGGTCATTGACTCCTACCGCTGCGCCCGCGTGGTCGTCAACCATAATTATTTTGTGACGCGTAATTTTGAATCTGCGATATCTTTTAAAGTATTCATTTGAATGACATGATGTCAGGGCATATTTTAATCTAAATTAAATGCCCAATGTAAATAACATATTTTATTGGATAAGGATAAATAAAATACCGGTCAAAATAGCTTCGGAAATAACCATGTAATTATTATCAAATTCTGAAAGATAAAAATGGCTACTGTATGTCATCCTTAGAAGATAGACATATGCTATCGGGGACTTTTTTGTTGAACTTTTTAAGGTGTACAATACTGTACTACATTATTTTGATTTATCTGAAAGAAAGATAAGAAAAAAAAAACGTTTATTTGGACACAGTTCGTGACACACAAAAATACAGACCAAATCAAACAAACTAAAAATAAACATTTAAAATAAGGGTGTGTCTCACGGCTGCGCCAAAAAGGTTCATTTCAGCATTAATGTCAGACAGAAATCAGATATCTAGTAGGGTTGAGCCAGCCTTTGCAATGCAAGCACAAAAAAAATTGTTTATTACATCACATTAGAAACCTCTAAAATTATCATTGTTTCTCTACTATATTATGCATGTTTTATACATATAAACCTTCCCCTTGAATCAATCTATCTATTAAAAAAAACCGCATCAAAATGCGTTGCGCAGTTTTAAAGATCTAAACATACATAGAGACTGACAGCGGGAAGCGACTTTGTTTTATACTATGTAGTGATAGTGATAGTTCAGCAGGTAAGAAGTATCGTGACATTGTCAGGTTTATCAAAAGAACGAAATTAGCATTTCCGCAATTACAGAACAAGTCAATGCACAAAGTAATTATTTGTACCTATTTAAAGATTTGCACACTACTCATTACAATGTCATTGCCAAATTAATTAAAGTTTTTATACACCAATCCAGTTGAACATATCCTACATAAAAAGTACTAACTTTGTTCATAATCCAAACTAGTCCAGTCCATACTATATTATTATAAATTCGAAAGTAACGCTGTCTGTCTGTATGTTACCTTTTCACGCCTAAACCACTGAACGGCTTTCGATAAAATTTGGCAAGGAGATAGATGGCATCCTGGAGAACGATGACAAAATAATTCTAAAGGGGGTGATCTTCTTTTCAATCGTTCTCTCACGAGAATCGTGACTCCGTATCAAATTGTCAACGGTCTTGTTCCATCTGTTACGATCAGTGGCCTGGTGGAGTGCGGCTCTGATAGGTATCGTCAAATGCTCGGATATTTGATCCGACCACCTTTTTGGGCTTCGGCCTCTATTTCTTCGGTCCTCGGTCTTTTGCCCTCTATTTTCCCCGAAAACGGGGTGATAAAGGGAATAAAAGTTTGTATGGGAAACTTAACATTACTTAAGTTAGGGATATGAAAATTCAAAGGAGATCATTCACCGTTAGTAAATTTTAGGGCTAAAAGTGAAAGTGCCGAAAATATAAATATTTATTTTGTTACAACATGTTATTCTTTTCACTTTTTACTATGGGACCAAATCTGTAGGGCCATTCCTTGCGCTATTATACGAGTTTGAAAAATACTGTTTTCAGTATATTTCTAATTATAATAATAGCTTTTTATGTCAGTAAACATTACAGTTATCATCTTTTACTGTGAAACTAAGTCTCGGTAAGTCTCCACATAACTACAGTATGCGAAATAAAGTTTTTTTTTCAACAATACCAGTATTAACTGATTGAAATAGATTTCACGTGCAGGTATCACTAGTATTAACTGGTTTTAGGTCTATTTAGTGGCTTTTATTCAAGCAAAAACGGTGAAATAAAATAACACATTATTTTAGGTACTGATGTAAAAAACTCTGCTTCATCAAGCTTGATGAAGCAGAGTCGTAAACTCGTCATTGTGATTTTTGTACTGGACTATGGTCCAGTATGTGCAGATATGCCTTTCGCAATGCCTTGCTATATTTGGAATTGCGTAACAAACATTAGGAACATGGACATATTGAAGGTCCAATTTACAGCCGGCACAGCATACAGTTGGAATGTATGGGAACAATACATTTATTTAAACACAATGTTAAGTTTGTTCTTGGGATAAATTCATTCCAACTACGGAACCCTTCATTTTGTGTGGTCCGACACGCACCTGACCGGTTTTTTTTTTAACTTTGACCTTTGGAATTATAAAAACGTGTTTATTAATAAAAAAAAATAAGTTTGCATTTATTATCTGTTACCTTTTCACGCTTTAACGGCTGAATGGATTTGGATGATATTATGATACTTTTTAATATCCGACATCCACGCGGGCAAAGCCGCGGGCAGAAGCCATAATCATCATAAAATAACTTTTTTATTTAAGTGTTTATAGCCAACAACTACTTGCGAAATATAACTCAAAAGAACGATGCTAAAATCGATATATTACCGGTTAAATATTTAAAAAACCCAAAAGTTACCTTGTCCAAACAATTATCGCAACCAATATTTTAAGAACTTCGAACACTGTTACGACACATTCCAAAGAAACCACATTAAGAATTGTTACAAAATCAATTAAAGGAAAAAACTAGAATAGACACACTGTCACCGAATGATCAGCAAATAATGCTTATAACAGTTTGCGGACAATTCGCAAACATTGCAGTGAACTTGCGCAAGCGCATCGGGCCACCGGCCGGAGATCGTGTACTTTCCCTACCAGTGTGCACCAGACCGCCTCGCACGCAGCAGCTTGGCTGCCACTCAGATGAACTTCATCTGTGAACTTGAAGTGAACCGGAAAGTTGAACGACGAAGTTTCTATCAAAGACTTCGAAGTTAGAGTCGTTCTAGTGTTCTTGTGTTTTAAAAGTGAACTTTTAAGTACTACGTCATAGGTATCTTAACTTAACAACTAACTTTAATCCTAAATAATATTTCACGGGATTATAGAGGATTTATGAACACAAAAAAATATTGTAAACTCATTAATTTCGTCATTTATCCCGCGTTAAACAACATTAATCATGTTGTAAATCAAATTAATCAGACTTATGAATTCCGTTACACAAAACAGCGGGAAAATATTACTTCAATGTTTAACATTAAGTAAAAAACCGGACAAGTGCGAGTCGGACTCGTGTAAGGGCTCCGTACTACCGTACATTGTTTAACACAACATATTCTTTCTAAATACTTTAGAAAAAAAACACGTTTCTCATCCTAGTACCCCTTTAATTTTTTACTTCATTCTATATTTATTATTCATTGTTATAGCGGGAATAGAAATGCGCTATCTGTGAAAATTTCAACTGTCTACCTATTACCGTTCATGAGATAGGTACAGCCCGCTGACAGACAGACAGAGAGCGGAGGCTTAGTAATAGGGTAAACAAAATAACGAATAACCGGCTCGGGAACTATACATGATAAAAACACGATTATAACCGAAATCGAGGAAGTGCAAGATCTAGTCAAAGTGCCTCAAAGGGTATGAAGACATTGACCTTAACCAGTTAAAATAATTATGTTAATCCCAAACCGGAACTCCGTGCAGATCGTCCGCCTAAGGCCGCTTGCCCATTGGTCGGTATTTTACCGCGCAGTACTGTACAGTACTGCGCGGTACTGCTTATGTTTGCCCACTGGTCGGTAAGCACTCTGTACCGAATCGGTACTGCACACAGATATAGATATACCTAGATAGCGCAAGAGCATCTACTTCGCGTGCCCGAACGTGGCTGAGTGTGTCTCATTTTATATAATATAGAATATGGTCTGCGCCTGTCCGCCGCGCTAGTCGGACATAAATAATAAAATAGAAAATGGCTATATTCGTAATACTTTATAGCTTTTTACTAGGAACGGTTGATGTGACGTTGAGTGTTAACAGGTTATGACAATCGAAACAAGTGATACTATCGTATATCGCTTCAGTTTCATGGTATAGGCGCTTTGATCATTTTTCAAAAATGCCACGCATGGTTTTCATACAGATCGTGATACTTGCCTTATCTAGGTATTATTATATATCTATATCTGTGTACTGCACTGCTTTCATCTAGAATTCCAAATTCAAATTAATTCAATTAGTACGAGAGCGCATGACCAACATTTTTGCCTTATCGTTTTACGAACAAAATCGTATAAAAACGATAGATTTGGTTATACTTAAATTCAAAAATCCTATTTTCAGAAATTTTCCGCGTCACATCTTCTGACCTGACCGCATTTTTAAATATGTCGATAATTCTTTTTTATCATGTTTAAAAATGATAGATTTTACATACCGAAAACACCATTTTCAGAAACCAGTAGCTTCGAGTACGTACACAAGAGACCATTTGAGAAAATTTTTGAGGCAAACAATAAAACCCATAGCAATCCATCTGAAAATCTTGTTTTCTGGTGAACATTGGTCAGTTGATTCGAATACGTCATTTTTGGAAATGTGCTCAGGCCACGTTTGACACGCAAAGTGACGCAACGGAAATATCTGATTACAAACTTTTTAGTAATAAAATTACGAAATCTTTGTATATTTTTATTATCAGACACATTGTGATGAAACTGTCTGCCAATTTTTTTTGACATAGCAGAAATAGGCTCCCATAAAACTGTAACGTTTCTGACCGGTACTGCCCACCGAGTCGGGTTCAGAATCATCAAAACGTAAAGATTTTTTACAATTATTCCCGTAAAACGATGTGACATGGTTTTGGTCATGGGCTCTTGTACTATATAATTCACTTGTTTTTGGATTTTCCCCAGTTTCTGAATGAATTATCCCTAAATTTCCCTAAAAAATCTTCAAATTTCCTTGGTTTAGGGAGCATGATTATAAATAATAAGGTAATGGCACAATTAACATGGTAAATTAAAATTTGATGAATTGCATTCATTATGAGTTTGGGTTGAGGGAATAAATCGGTGGTTGAATAAATCGAATCCTTTAATAAATCGGTGGTGCCATAGAGTCAAGTAATATATTGGGTGATGCCTACTATAAACAATAAGGTTACCAACTTAAATTCATATTAACCCCTAAATTCCCAAAATCCCTGTCAAAATAAAATATCCCTAAACCAAACTTAATATTGGTATTTTTTCCCTAAAACAGGGAGAAATCCCTAAAAGTGGAAACACTGCGCGGTAAGCTTCCAGTACCGATGCAGTAAAATGCGTGACGTCACGCAGTACCGAAACGATATCGCCCCGCACACTTACCGACCAGTGGGCAAGCGGCCTAATTTAGATAGGCAACAACAAACACAAAATGCAAAATTATAAGTGAAGTCTTTCCTCGGTAAATATGAAATACGGAGTGTTGGTGTATGTTGTGTGCTTGTCGTGTGTGCAGCATGTGCGCGGGTTATTCTTGTACACGCCGCTCGTGGAAGTAAGCCAGGGTAAATTAAGGGGGCTCCGAGGCTTCTCCGGACAGAACCGGTATTACGGGATCCCGTACGCCGTCAGCGAGAGATTCCAAGTGAGTATACGGTTTGTAATATCACTGCGAAAGTAATCTGCAAGTGTACGAGTCGTGCACATATTAATATGACAAATATTTAAATGTTAATCTAATTCCCCGGTGAGACGGTTGAGAAATGCGTGGAAAATATATTAGGTACTCAATGTCTCGTAGGCTGAACTGTAATTGTGAACAAGTAATATTCGATAGTCGTGAGAACAATTTATTTAGAAAATAAATCGCTCATTGAAATGTTCGACAATTAGTGTAACTTATATAATAAGTACCTGGTCGACAGAGGTCTGCTCTGGTGAAAATAGAGAAGGCTCATTTAATAGTATAGGATAGCTCATACTAATTCCATGCATAGTACATAATCATTCCATGCTGTCATGATAATAGGTACTCGTACTTACCAATTCCGTGCTGCCATTAATTATTCAAGGCCATCATCTTGCTCTAAACTTTGGGCGACCGAGCTCGAAAACGAATTTTCCCAGATATGAGACCGACCTTCATCGATTCTTCGCCCCGTAAATCCCAATATTGCAACTTTCATCGAAATCATTAGCGCCGTTTTCGAGAATGTGATGACAAATATACATATATTAATAGCAGCACCTTTTAAATTGTTAACTTTGTGTAGTGTTTGGGTCACCAAGATACAGGCTGTGCCTAGCTTGGGACCGGCTGTTCAATCTGTCTAAGTTTTCTATTAGTTCTAAACTATGTGTAAGTTTAATAAATGAATTTGTGTTTATTATACAGGTATTGCTCATTTAATGGATATGCTGAAATTTCCATAAAACGACTGTTAACAATCTTAAAGTTTAGTTTAAAGTTTTCAGCCATAATAATATCTCACCCATATTTTATATTGAAGCTAGCTCAATTAAATTCTGTTACTAATCAATAATTAACACACAACGCACATCTGGAAATAGTTCAAAATTATAACCCTTGCTTCCAGTCACCGAAACCACCGAAAAAATGGAGCGGCACGTTCCACGCGGTGTCGCAGTTCGACTCCTGCGCACAGGCCTTCGCCATCTTCAAGCTGGGCGTCGAGGACTGCCACCTGCTCGATGTGTACACCCCGGAACACGCTACAGCGGGCCGCAAACTACCCGTCCTAGTCTTCTTCCACGGTGGAGCTTACTACTACGGTAGCAAGTGGCATTACGACCCCGAATTTCTAGTCAAAAAGAACGTTATAGTCGTGACAGTCAACTACAGATTAGGCGTCCTAGGTTTCTTATGCATAAATAATGTGGCAAACCTAGGACTGAAGGACCAATTAGCAGCTTTAAAATGGATACGGAAAAATATAGCTGCTTTCGGCGGAGATCCGGACAATGTGACCATTTCCGGACATAGTGCGGGAGCTACCTCCACATCGATGCACTTCTTGTCGAAACGTAGCAGAGGACTGTTCCACAAAGCGATAATGATGAGTGGTGTAGCTATGACGACGTGGTCGTTCAACCCAGAGCCGCTCACGCCAGCTTTGAAAGACGCCGCTAAGATGGCAACAGTACGGAGTGAACGAGATGTATACAATACTTTTCTAAAGTCTTCCTTGAGAGATTTACTGACAGCAACACAAGGCACTTCAATAAATCCGCGGTACTTCAAGTACGCGCCGTGTGTGGACACGAACTTCACCGACCCCTTCTTCCACGACACGCCATACAACATCATCACGTCGGGAGACTTTTACAAAGTGCCCGTAATGGTCGGCGTCACCGACAGGGAAGGTACCTTGTTCTACGGACTCAATAACCAAAGAACGTTAGAATATTTAGACAATCACTTCGAAGATAGGCTGCCATCGGTATTTTCCTGGTGTTCCGACGAAGATAAAAGAAAAATAGCCAAGAAAATTCGTTCACATTACTTTGGGACACAAAGGGTGGATAGTAAAGCCTCGATCAAAGCTGGTATGGACTATTATTCGGATTGGATAACCTACGGAGCGTTTGACGCGTTCTCGAAGCTGATAGCGAAGTATTCAGACAAACCAGTGTATAATTACATGTTCTCTTACGAAGGAGGACGTAACTTCGGGAGTGTCGTGTTCGGTCGTGGGCTCGGAGTGAGGGGCGCCACTCATTCGGATGACGTTTTCTACCTGTTCAAGCCGGGAGGTCTGAACTTACCGTTGAGTAACTCTGACAGATTAGTCATCGAAAGACATACCACCATGTTGACCAACTTTATGAAGTTCGGGTGAGTCTACCATAATATTAAGATAATCTAAATGGATAAGGAAAATACTTCAGATGTTATTTTTGCAACCTTCATCATAACTTTTTATATGTTAGGTACTTACTCTAAAAACTTACATAACCCGCACCTATTTTGGATAACTCTTTAAGGCAATTCAAGTGCATTCTCATGAACGTAGTCATATACAGACGTTTTTTACTGAATGATGCAAGCACTCGCTTTTCCATACAGGCATACAATATTTAAGTACAGTGAAACAGTCAAGTAAAACGACACATTCCGTCCATGGGGTCACACCATCGAATGCCGATTACCAAACATGAACATAATGATAACCATTATTATTTTATGACACTATAGACTGAACCATTACAGTATGTTTAATGTTTAACTTCATAATAATATATTATGTAATTACCTATTAATATTGTTTGTATATTTACACCTTACCCAAAGTGTAAGTGTAAGTATCGCAACGACTGTAAAAGCTTGTAAAAATGTTATTACTAGTAAACTCAAGATACCTGCCGTACTTACTACTAACATCGATCGGGGTCGTATCCACAGGTAATTCAGCGCACTCGACATAGCTGATGATAATCATGACCTGGCACCTGTAATCATTCTAAAAACAAGGATTTAGGGCATAGTTGCTTATGGTCATGATAAAAAATAATATACTTAATAGTCATCGGTGTAAGAAAAAAGAAACAGTAAGTATCATAAAACCAAAATTATGGTTTAAGTATTGGTGAAAAATTCTCACGGAAGTTTTCGAGATGTGAGAGACACCAAAAACCGTTGTTCTTAGAATTTCCTGCACTCAGTTTCAGTAAATGGTCATGCTTTAAGGTAAACGTCGCTGTTTTATGATTGTAAACAAGAAAAATATAAAATTTATAGTAAATATTAGTCTAGGTACTGTAAACTAACCACGGAACAGATAAACCGCCATTTTGGGTGTTTATTATCTTGTTCATTTTGATTTATCCGTTGTGAAAGTTTTATTTGGATATGAATTATGATCCTTTTTGAGGTCTACTGTTCCGTGGTACTAACAGTACTCTAGTATAGTATTACTTGGAATAGAATATTGGTTTGTCATATAGTATTGTCGGCGTTTGGCAACATAATCATAGAAAGTGGCGATATGCAATATCCTAACTAAAATAATGCCTTCTTTTTGTGACAGGAAAAAGTTAGATGTGTAAGTAGTTCATTTTGATTTAGGTACTAAGAAATGGTACTGAAATGTTGTGGAAATGAATTACGGAAGAAATCTTAGCCAATTCAAGTAGGTAATAATAATCTGAAAGGATTTACCTCCCAGCAAATTATTCGCCACCATGATTCTACTCAATCTTGCCCTTCATCTTCCAGGGACCCAACACCGCTGCCTACCCAACTGCTACCGGTCCGCTGGCCAGCGACCACAGCCAACAGATCCCAGGTGATGCACATCGACCACCAGCTGTCAGTCACCGACATGCCCGCGAGCCACCAGGGTCGGTTCCTGCTGGACCTGCTGTGTGAACACGGCCTACAAGGATACGTGCCCTGCGAGAGTGCTATGAAGTGTAATATGCAGATATATGTGCGGGGGAAATGGGAATAAAGGTTCATGTTCTAGTCTATGGTGTGTTGTTCCAATACTCTACTCCTCACCGGCTTCAACTATAAGATATTTTCAAGGCACCCAGCCAACATGTTTATGTTAAACCATCCTATAATTTCAAGATAGTTGAAGTTGAAGATCATAGTTAGAACTTCTTCAGACGACATAAGTATTTTTTTAAAGTTTAATCCTTGGTTTTAAGGCATTGATATAAATTCGCCTCTTCTTTATTTAAGCAGGGCAAGAACCTCCAGTCATAAGTTGGACTTATCATATAAAAAAAGCGGCCAAGTGCGAGTTGGACTCGCCCATGAAGGGTTCCGTAGCAGCAAGTAACATAATATAAAAGTTCTTGTAGTTCGTTAAAGGTAAATTGCGGTTTACGATTTATAACGTATTAAAAAAAACTTCTTACTAGATCTCGTTCAAACCAATTTTCGGTGGAAGTTTACATTTAATGTACATCATATATTTTTTAGTTTTATCATTCTCTTATTTTAGTTACGGGGGGGGGACACATTTTACCACTTTGGAAGTGTCTCTCGCGCAAACTATTCAATATTTAAACCTCAATATCATTTTTGAAGACCTATCCATAGATACGACACACGTATAGGTTTGATAAAAAAAAAAAAATGAGTTTCAGTTCTAAGTATGGGGAGGAACCCCCAATGTTTTTTGTTATTTTTCTATTTTTGTGTGAAAATCCTAATGCGGTTCACAGAATACATCTACTTTTCAAGTTTCAACAGTATAGTTCTTATAGTTTCGGAAAAAAGTGGCTGTGACATACAGACGGACAGACAGACAGACAGACAGACATGACAAATCCATAAGGGTTCCGTTTTTTTCCATTTGGCTACGGAACCCTAAAAATATATCCACAAATCAAATCCTTTATCAAAAAACTTTGTAAAGCATCAGTTTCCTCCAGTCATGTGTACCTAACAGATGACACTGATGCATAGATAGATTACCTTAGATACCTAGGTTCTACTTCTACCTACACGTCCTACATATTATTAATTCTTCTCACATGCGTATCTCGACAATCGTTGGGCAAGTGAGTTGCTTCACAGAGGATAACTCTACACAACTGTAGGCACATGTTAATTTGCCCCTTGCAGATAGACGTTCAGACCAACAAACCTAGGTAACTTATCAGTATTTAAGCAGGGCAAGGACTGGTTGTAAGTATTATAATTAAGCCTTAAAATATTTCAGCCCACCTCGACCAATGACTCAAAGTTTCTGCTAATAATCTTGCTGATAATAATAGTTACATTTTACCCGACTTCGCATCCCTCTCACAGAGCGGAGGCCTGTGTCCCAGCAGTGGGAACATTAATAGGCTGATGATGATGATGACCCGACTTCGGCGAAGCAAAAAGGAGGGTTATGATTTTTACCGGTACGTATGTATGCATCTATGCATGTATGTTCATCTGTAACTTCTGAACTATGTTCATCTGTAACTTCTGAACTACTGATCATATTTTGACAAATGAGGTATCGTTGGAAGCGTCCTGATCGTCCGCTGGTTATAGGATATGTGACGTTACATTAATTTCAATATGGCGCCCTCTAGAGTACATAGAGTGACGAACGAAAAACATTTTGAAGTGAAAACTTCTTTACCGGCGCTGTGCACTTTTTTTGGGATGGGTAAAAAATAAAGTGTAAAATTAATACCTATTATTCAATTAAACCTAAACTCTCTGCAAATAATTTATTACGAAATTATAATAGAAATAGTTTAAACAAAAAGTAAGTTTAAAAACTAAAACCCGACTACTGAAAAATCACGCTCTAAAAATTATGAAACAAGAAAATATTTCGGACAGAAATCAAGACATAGGTACAAAAATGGTCAAGGTAAAGCCGTAGTCGCATGCCATTATAATTTTGTAGTCGACAGGCATGCGACCACGGCTGTTCCTTTATTTTTTTACTTTATTTAGTTTTTATTATTGTTTGTTATAGCGGGAATAGAAATGCGCAATCTGTGAAAATTTCAACTGTATACCTATTACCGTTCATGAGATACAGCCCGGTGACAGACAGACAGACAGCGGAGGTTTAGCAATAGTGTAAACAAAATAACTAATAACCGTCTGGGGAACAATTCATTGTAACATGTAACATGTGACTCAAAGGGTATGAAGACATTGACCTTAACCAGTTAAAATAATTATGTTAATCTCAAACCGGTACATCGTGCAGATCGTCCGCCTAATATAAATAGGCAACAACAAACACAAAATGCAAAATTATAAGCTAAGTCGTTCGTCGGTAATTATGAAATACGGAGTGTTGGTGTATGTTGTGTGCTTGTCGTGTGTGCAGCATGTGCGCGGGTTATTCTTGTACACGCCGCTCGTGGAAGTAAGCCAGGGTAAATTAAGGGGGCTGCGAGGCTTCTCCGGACAGAACCAGTATTACGGGATCCCGTACGCCGTCAGCGAGAGGTTCCAAGTGAGTATACGGTTTGTAATATCACTGCGAAAGTAATCTGCAAGTGTATGAGTCGTGCACATAATATTATTAATATGACACATATTTAAATGTTAATCTAATTCCCCGGTGAGACGGTTGAGAAATGCCTGGAAGATATACCTACTCAATGTCTCGTAGGCTGAACTGTAATTGTGAGCAGGTAATATTCGATAGTCGTGAGAACAATTTATTTAGAAAATAAATTATTAATTGAAATTTTCGACAATTGGTGTAACTGTAGTGTAACTGAAATTGCCATAAAACGACTAAAACCCAGTTGCAAAAAGACAAACATGAATGCCCTATTAGGTAATGGATCATTAACGCTAATGATTTAATTAATTTAATCAATGAATCATTAAAATCGAGTCTAATGTTGCTTTCTGCTTCAAGTTAAAACAAGTTAATGGAAGATTAGCATTTAATGACAACTTTAAAAGTTTTTCATTTCTGCAACTGGTTGTAAGCTAACAATCTAAAGTTAGCGATCATAACATCTCACCCATATTTTAGCCGAGCTTATTGCCAGCAACCGGGTACTAATCCAGACACCGGGCTGCTACTGAGAAATTCCAGATAGGAATACCCAATAACACTTTGCCCGACCTGGGAATCGAACCCAAAGACCTCATGGTCAGCAGTAGCGCTTGCGACCACTAGATGAACGAGGCAGTGTTACAGTACATATTTATCAATGTGCTCAAAAATTCGTTGCATCACACAATACATTTTTCCCTGAGTCATAGATCATGTCTTACTTGTATCAAAATCTGTACTTGGCTATATAATTCTACTGATATTTGTACATGTTCGGCTCACGATGGAATGCGAAGGGCTTAACTGCTGTCCTAATCTGCTCTTCAAAACCTCCTTATACGTTTAACTTAACTATCTCGTAAATTGAGACATTTTAAGCTCCCATAATAAATAGTTCATAGAAAAACCCGACTGCAACTGAACATTTTAAAATAAGCTCACTTTTCGATCAGTCTGATGTAGTTAGTGGCAGCTAATTTATCGCGTCAATATCCCGCGTTAACCAAAATTAATCATGTTGTAAATAAATTAATCAGACTTATGAATTCCGTTGCATAAAAATGCGGGAAAAAATTACTTCATCATCATCATAATCTTCCTGCCCTTGTCCCATGCTACTTGGTGTCGGCGCAACTCATTTTCTTTTAAGACCGCGGCGACCCTTGAATTGTCCATACAAACGTAATACCTAAATCATTTGCAATTTGAGCATATTTCCATCATATTATGTTAATATTCGGATTTAGACAGTATTTATCTAGGCTTGTACATCTTCTTTTTTCCAAAAAACTTACCTAAAATAAAGTTTAAGCGAATTGAATTTCGCACAATTTTACCAGCTAAATGACATGTTTTCATACTGTTTTTTCTGTATTATAAACAACAATATTTGGAATATTGTTTCAGCAGAAGCATAGCTTATATTATCAAGTTACAAAGAATAGAAAAAAATATGAAAGAATATTAAGTTTTCATTCATCATTTTTGGTATTACGGAACACATCCAAATTTATCATAAATTGCGATAGCTAGTAACAACGCTAACAACACACAACACACATAACACACAACAGACACAGGCAACAACAACAACACAAAAATACAACAGAACAGAGATAACAACATTCCAAACGCATTTTCCTCCAATCTCGACTTGCAGTTACGAGCCGTGTTCGCCGGACCCTTAACACTCTCCCCTGTCAACCGTCATGCTATCAATCACTCCGTTCTCTTTCATATCACTCCTCACACAATCCATCCATCTTTTCTTTGGCCTTCCTCTCCTGCTCCATCTATCAACATTTATATTCATCACTCTTTTAGTCACATGCGTTTCTTCTCTCCTCATCACATGCCCATACCAAGCCAAACGATTTCCTTTCAACTTTTCTGTCACTGGCGCCACTTTTATACTTCCCCTTATATACTCATTTCTTACTTTACCCATTTTCATCACTCCACACATCCATCTCAACATTCTGATCTCCGCTACATGCAATCTTTTTTCATCCGTCGTCTTCACGGCCAAACATTCCGATCCATACAATACGACTGGCCTTATCACGGACTTGTAGATTTTCCTCTTGAACTTGAGTCCGTAGGTCACTAGTTGTTCCTGTGACCTGTCGCCATTTCATCCATCCTGAGTTGATCCGGCACGTGACGTCTCGATCTACTCCGCCACCCCCTTGGACAAGCGACCCGACGTATCGAAAGTCGGAGCAGATCGGTAAGGGCGTTCCGGCGAGAGAATAAGGCACACGACTGGAAGGACCGCTATATCGCAAAACCAGTAGGTACTCTGTTTTGGACCTACTAATTCGCAGGCCAACGGTCTCCAGTCTTTCCCACCACACCTCCAATCTGCTCTGGACCTCTAAGCCACTCTCGGCAACCAGTACAATGTCATCGGCAAACAGCATACACCAGGGAGCCTCTTCCTGGATATCCGACGTAAGAGCGTCCATTATCACGAGGCAGAGGTAAGGGCTGAGTGCCGACCCTTGGTGCAAGCCGACAGCCACATTGAAACTGCCAGTAGTGCCCACTGTAGACCGGACTTGGGTACTGCATCGACAGCGGGAAAAAAAACACTTCAATGTTTAATAAATGAAACCATAGTGATACATTGAGTACAAAGGCAAACTAAATACCTACCTGCTATAACTAATAACCAACCCTGACCCCTTAAGACATTGACCTTAACCAGTTAACTATATTAATCCCAAACCGGTAGCACCGTGCAGATCGTCCGCCTAATATAAATGAACAACACCAAACACTCATTCAAAATTATGAGTGCAGTCGTCGGTAAATAATTATGAGATACGGAGTGTTGGTGTATGTTGTGTGCTTGTCGTGTGTGCAGCATGTGCGCGGGTTATTCTTGTACACGCCGCTCGTGGAAGTAAGCCAGGGTAAATTAAGGGGGCTCCGAGGCTTCTCCGGACAGAACCGGTATTACGGGATCCCGTACGCCGTCAGCGAGAGATTCCAAGTGAGTATACGGTTTGTAATAGGTATCATTGCGAAAGTAATCTGCAAGTGTACGAGTCGTGCACATATTAATATGACAAATATTTAAATGTTAATCTAATTCCCCGGTGAGACGGTTGGGAAACACCTGGAAACTATATTAGGTACGCAATGTCTCGTAGGCTGAACCGACAATGCAATGGATGGATGCAATGGATGTGAGCAGGTAATATTCGTTAGTTGTGAGAACATTATTTACTTAGAAAACAAATCGCTCATTGAAATATTCGACATGTAAGTCTAAAGTTTGAAGTTTTTAATTTTAAGAAGAAATAATACCTAAACTAGAAGTTATTGTTTTTTAATTGTTTTTCGATCAGTCTTTTTCGTACCGGCCGGTATATCGATGGTTAAAAATGTAAGTTGGAGTCTCATTGCCTACGAAATTAATGGGTAAGTTTTTGTGATTTGGTTGGTCCTAAAGAGGTTTTTGATCCTAATATGAAACAGGATCTATTGGCATCAAAAAAAGTTTTTGTGAAAACTGCCCAATTTTTTGCTGATTGTACATTTTTTTCTAAATCTGTGAATGCAGATCAAAATTTTTCCAGAAAGTTAAGGACAGTCTCCTAAGACGGTTTACACACGGCACCGCGCTCCGCCGCGGCAGGCGGTGAAGCGGATCTCATGTCGCATTGGCCTCTAATAAATCCGTTGATGACTAACACGGTGTCCCCTTGTTTCGCAGACAGAAATTTCATAGAATTTCGTTTCGCAACAAATGTTTCATATAATATTTAGTCCTTATATTTTTATTTCAACGACTACTTACTTGAATGAAACATAATTTCACAGAAACACAATTCAATGAATTTTGAATCACATTTATTTATTTAACAATTTTTTTTTACGAATATTGTTAGTTCGGTGTATTTTTCCATGGTATTTCATTTCAACGAAAATGTAAAAATAGTCGTTATGTTATAAACAACAATAGTGTGTGTATGTGTAGTGTAGTGTTTAGTAAACTATTAGGGCACTCCGATCATTTAGGTTAGGTTAGGTTAGAACTGTGACCAACTACGCGCGAGCGGATCGAGCGAAGCGAGCGGTGCCGCGGCAGCTGCCGGCGAGCGCTACATCGAAATTGGTCGCAGTATCAAAATTAGGGCATTGGGGATTTTCTTGATAGTAAGTTTTATACTAACTAAACAGTATGAGAATAAAGAATATTTGATTTGTTATTCTATGATATGAATATCGAAACTTTTAATTTTATTTCTAACAAAAATCAATGATTTAAGTTTTTTCAAAGTAAGTATTCTGCGTATTGATTATTCCATGAAATGATAATATATGAAAAAAAAATTGTGAAACGAAATTCTATAAAACTATTCTCTATAAAACAATGTACAACCATGTTATTACTCATTTTATGCAATTTTTTGAGATAGTTCTCGTTCCTGTTAGACGTGGGGTGTTTTTGAGCCTTCTTCTTTAGAGGTGGTGGTAGGCCCCCAGGACTTATTATACAGGGTGGATTTTTGAGATAGGGCAGCAAGGACAGCTGAATCGTTGTAGCTACAGGAAAACGGTCTTAGGCGGTTTACACACGGCACCGCGCACCGCCGCGGAGGGCGGTGGTGGCAAAGGGATTAGCACCGCTCCACCGCGCGGCCGGGCGCTGTACGTGTGTTAGGCGGTTGTACGTTGTTTTATAGAGAATAGTTTTATAGAATTTCGTTTCACATAAAATTTACCTCTAAAGAAGAAGGCTCAAAAACACCCCACGTCTGACAGGAACGAGAACTATTTCAAAAAATTGCATAAAATGAGTAAAAAAATATTACATACTTCCGGTTTTCAATCCTTACTAGCAAACATACAAAAAAATTGCTCTGAATATTAATTCAGGGGTAGTATAAAAGTTAGTTATATAAATACCCCATCGTCTGACAGGAACGAGAACTATCTCAAAATATCGCAAAAAAACTAGTAAAAAAATACATACTTCTGGTTTTAATCCTTACTGGCAAACATACAAAAACATTGCTTTGAATATTAATTCAGGGGTGAAATGACACGAACGAGAACTTTATCAAAAGTATGTAAGTATTTTAATTTTATTCATTTTATCGATTTTTTGAGATTTTCTCTTTGCTGTCAGACGTGGGGAAATTTTCAATGGAAGATGAGACTTCTTCTTTGTAACAATTAATTTTGTAACAATATTCTGATGAAGCTCCACCGGCAAAAAAACTCATTAAAAATACAAAATAAATGATAACTAGAAAACTACAAAAAGTCGCGGAACATACATGGGGTATTGTCGGATATCCCTGGACATGAAGAATCTATTTTTTTGTATATACAAATATTGCTCATTTATAGGACAGTGGTTCCCAAACTGGGTCGCGAGCGAATATTGAGTGGGCCTTGAAAAATTTTTTTCTGCTATGTTTCATATTAAAACTAAATAACGAAATACTTAGGACGTATCAAACTTATTACGATTAAAAGTAACTAAAATTGAAGTTGATACTATAGCTATAATGAAAAAAAATAGGAAACAAATACATCTTTCTCATTGAAATAGCACTAATTGTATTTAATTAAGTATTAAAATTTTTGATTGAGAATGTTTTTTTCTTATTTGAACAGTCTTTCATTCATATATGTAGTAAAGTATGCCTCTTTTTCACTATGACAGCCAAGAGGTAAGTCCCGAATTTGGAAGTTGTTGTAAGGTGGGTCGCGGTCCAGTGAACCTTGGAAACCACTGGTATTGGATATGCTGAAATTGCGAAAAACAACTGATAACAATCTTAAAGTTTAGTTAAAATTTTCAGCCATAATAATATCTCGCACAAACCACAGCTTCGCCCGCGTGGAGGTTGGAAATTATCCCGTGAAAACGTACTACCGGGATAAAAAGTCTCTAATGTGTTAATCCCGGTTATAAACTATCTGTGTGCCAAATTTCATCCAAATCCATTCAGCCATTTTATCGTGATTGAGTAACAAACATACAAACTTCACATTTATAATATGAGCAGGATATTAGGATAGTAGGATTGAAGCTAGCTCAATCTTACGATATAGCGAATCAAATTCTGCTACTTATCAATAATTATTACACATACACACACAACGCACATCTGAACATAGTTCAAAATTATAAACCTTCCTTCCAGCCACCGAAACCACCGAAAAAATGGAGCGGCACGTTCCATGCGGTGTCGCAGTTCGACTCCTGCGCACAGGCCTTCGCCATCTTCAAGCTGGGCGTCGAGGACTGCCACCTGCTCGATGTGTACACCCCTGAACACGCTACAGCAGGCCGCAAACTACCCGTCCTAGTCTTCTTCCACGGTGGCGCTTACTACACCGGTAGCAAGTGGCAATACGACCCCGAATTTCTAGTCAAAAAGAATGTTATAGTCGTGAGAGTCAACTATAGATTAGGCGTCCTGGGTTTCTTATGCATAAATAATGTTGCAAACCTCGGACTGAAGGACCAATTAGCAGCTTTAAAATGGATACGGAAGAATATAGCTGCTTTCGGCGGAGATCCGGACAATGTGACCATTTCTGGACATAGTGCGGGAGCTACCTCCACATCGATGCACTTCTTGTCGAAACGTAGCAGAGGACTGTTCCACAAAGCGATAATGATGAGTGGTGTAGCTATGACGACGTGGTCGTTCAACCCAGAGCCGCTCACTCCAGCTTTGAAAGACGCCGCTAAGATGGCAACAGTACGGAGTGAACGAGATGTATACAATACTTTCCTAAAGTCTTCCTTGAGAGATTTACTGTCAGCAACAAAAGGCACTTTTATAAATCCGCGGTACTTCAAGTACGCGCCGTGTGTGGACACGAACTTCACCGACCCCTTCTTCCACGACACGCCATACAACATCATCACGTCGGGAGACTTTTACAAAGTGCCCGTAATGGTCGGCGTCACCGACAGGGAAGGTAAATTCTTCTACGGACTCAATAACCAAAGAACGTTAGAATATTTAGACAATCACTTCGAAGATAGGCTGCCATCAGTATTTTCCTGGTGTTCCGACGAAGATAAAAGAAAAATAGCCAAGAAAATTCGTTCACATTACTTTGGGACACAAAGGGTCGATAGTAAAGCCTCGATCAAAGGTGGTGTGGACTATTATTCGGATTGGATAACCTACGGAGCGTTTGACGCGTTCTCGAAGCTGATAGCGAAGTATTCAGACAAACCGGTGTATAATTACATGTTCTCTTACGAAGGAGGACGTAACTTCGGGAGTGTCGTGTTCGGTCATGGGCTCGGAGTGAGGGGCGCCACTCATTCGGATGACGTTTTCTATCTGTTCAAGCCGGGAGGTCTGACCTTACGGTTGAGTAATTCTGACAGATTAGTCATCGAAAGACACACCACCATGTTGACCAACTTCATGAAGTTCGGGTGAGTTTACCATACTTAATTATAATCTAGATGGATAAGGAAAATACTTCAGACATTGTTATTTTTGCAACCTACATCATAACTTTTTATTATGTTAGGTACTTACTCTAAAAACTTACATAACCCGCACCTATTTTGGATAACTCTTTAAGGCAATTTAAGTGCAATCTCATGAACGTAGTCATATACAGACGTTTTTTACTGAATGATGCAAGCACTCGCTTTTCCATACAATATTTAAGTACAGTAAAACAGTCAAGTAAAACGACACATTCCGTCCATAGAGTTACACCCATTGAGTTAAATGTACTACGTAATACATTTAACTCAATGTAAGTTAAGTCCATATTTTACAAAAAAAATATCACAATCATCCATATTTCCGATTTTTATATCATAGAACATGTGTTAGTTCACAAAAATTTATATAATTTTACGTGTTTTCATTCTCGCCACCACACGGCCTCCGTGTTTCATTTCTCTCGTGTATTATTCATCGTAATTAGATTTTTGATTCTCTAACTTTAAAAATTTTAGACAA
Organism: Conistra vaccinii; assembly: GCA_948150665.1. Taxonomy (NCBI): domain Eukaryota; kingdom Metazoa; phylum Arthropoda; class Insecta; order Lepidoptera; family Noctuidae; genus Conistra; species Conistra vaccinii. The sequence goes on from OX411327.1 coordinate 23,627,584, forward strand.
AATTAAAGGATTTGATACCCTATAAACAATTAATAAAGTTCTGTGCGGAAGTTTTGAGGGTACTGCAGACGTCACACAATTACGGAACTAGGCGTACGCTCCCATTACATCATGCGATGTGGAAAGATCTTTCAGTAAATATAAATATACATATATATATATAGCCATATGTTTAGACCAAATCGACAGAGTTTTAGTTTCGATCATTTAAAAAGCATATTGTGATTGTGTACTGCAATCAATTTAATAAGACAGATTTAGTGAAAAATGAATAAAACTTCATTTTTTTATTTGAATTACCTCAACATTTCGCTATCTTTTTATATTTTTTTTATTGTGTTACTGTAGTAATATTTCACAATAAACAATGTTTAATATGAAAGATATTCTTATTTTATACTCCATATTTTACATTTTTTGGTCCATATTATATATGTACATATTTTGAATTTTTAAGACATATTTATCCGTGCCCTAATGATAGCCATTATTGTTTTATGACACTATAGACTGAACCATTACAGTACGTTTAATGTAACTTCATAATATTATATATGTAATAGATTACACCATACCCAAAGTCTAAGTGTAAAGGTAGCACTTCACATCGCCATTCGGTACTCGCGTTATTCCTGTTTTATTCAGCTATACCTACTTTACACTAAGTAGCTATATACCTACTTAGTGTAGAAGTACGAATAACTCGAACACACCGTCCACACATCGTCATGAGCACCGATTATGCCGAACATTCAAGAATTTTTTGCTAATCTGAACGCAAAGATGGACGGCACAACACCGGCTTGTTATTTTCTCTGTATAACATAATTACCAATACTAGTTATGCGTACATAAAACACCGCAGTCTACTGAGCAAGTCATGTGTGGACGGTAAACGAACTTATTCGGTATATCCGCAATCATTTGATATGTGACCAAAAACCGACACCCGGTGGATACGAGTGTTCGTGTATTTGGGTATTCGTCTTATTCGTGAAACATTGGCAAATATAGGCGAACTACACATGATTACACATCGTCGTATTTGGGCAAATAAGATGAATACGCGAACACGAATAGCGATGTGAAGAGCCACCTGGCATCGCAACGACTGTAAAAGCTTGTAATAATGTTATTAGTAGTAAACTCAAGATACCTGCCGGACTTACTACTAACATCGATCGGAGTCGTATCCACAACAGGTAATTTAGCGCACTCGACATAGCTGATTATAATCATGTTCTGTGGCCTCTATAATAATTCAAAAAACCAGGATTTGGTGCATAGTTGCATATGGTCATAAAATCAAAATGAACACGTAAGTTTTCGAGATATACTGACACCAAAAACTCTGGTTTGTCATCTAACATCGTAGGCATTTGGCAACGTTATCATAGGAAGTGGCGATATGCAATATCCTAGTTAAAATAATGCCTCCTTTTGATGACGGAAAAAAGTTGGATGTGTAAGTACTTCATTTTGATTTAGGAGGGAAATGAATTTCGGAAGAGTTCTTAGCCGATTCAAGTACGTAATAATAATCTGAATTTGATCTATGAGAGTGAGGGAAGAGAGAGTGCTGCACTTGTGTCTGCGCACACACTTGTGCACTACAATATCTCCCGCGCCGATGGCTGGTCTCCGTTGAGATTCACCGCCGTGACGGAAATACGGTCTGGAGGACTATAATAATCTAAAAGGATTTACCTCTCAGCAAATTATTCACTAAATTCTTCCCTTGATATTCCAGGGACCCAACACCGCTGCCTACCCAACTGCTACCAGTCCGATGGCCAGCGACCACAGCCAACAGATCCCAGGTGATGCACATCGACCACCAGCTGTCAGTCACCGACATGCCCGCGAGCCAACAGGGTCGGTTCCTGCTGGACCTGCTGTGTGAACACGGCCTACAAGGATACGTGCCCTGCGAGAGTGCCATGAAGTGTAATATGCAGATAGATGTGCGGGGGAAATGGGAATAAAGGTTCATGTTCTAGTCTTTGGTGTGTTGTTCCAATACTCTACTCCTCACCGGCTTCAACTATTAGATATTTTCAAGGCACCCAGCCAATATGCTTATGTTAAACCATCCTATAATTTCAAGATAGTTGAAGATCTTCTTCAGACGAGATGTGTATTTTTTGTTTAATCCTTGTTTTTAAGCAAGGCAAAAACTTCCGGTCATAAGGTGGTAAGTTATCTCCTAGGTTTGACAATAGACACACATATAGACTGGAAGGCACACATACAGAAGGTTATTTCAAAAATTTCGAAATTTTATAACGCCCTACGCGAAATTATAAAAACTACTAACCTACAAACCGCGCTAGCCACATATATTACGCGTACGCCCATGCTTGGTTTAGCTATGGCATCATCCTATGGGGAAATAGCACAGACGCTCCCTCCCTATTCATCCTACAAAAATAAACGGATACGAATAATTATGAACATAGAACAAACAGATACATAGTTGCAAGTCTTAATTCCAGAATCACAAAATTCTCACTAATTAGTATTTATATTTTCGAATTATGTAAATTTGTCCGCAAATATCCAGAATCTTACAAAACACGGGAAGACATACAAAAAAATTCTTCGTTGCGCCATAAAGCTTCCCCCTCTCGCCTTAAATTGCACTCTTCTAGTCCATATGCTATGTCAATAAAAATATACAATAACTTACCGGAAAACATAAAACAAGAAAACAAAACCAATTATATTTTTCATAAAGTAAAACAATTCCTAATTACCCGACTGCCCCAGAAGGAGGGTAATGTTTTTCGAGAGTATGTATGTATGTATGTATGTCTATTTCTTTGGCACGCTCTGTAGCCTAAACGGCTTGATGGATTTTAACATAATAAGAGGTGTCGTTAGATTTGTCTTAATTGTAGGAGTGTCATAGGCTATATAATATTTATATATTGCATCTGCAAATACAAAAAAAAGGGAGGGGAAGGTTTTTTTTAAAATAAATTTCAACAATATTGGTATCAAATAAAAGCTGGTAATGAGTCAATTCCAAATCAAGATATATTAATAAAACTAAAAAACTTGAAATAAAGAAAATTATTAAAAAAACAAAAAACCCGACTGCACTACAACCACACTACTGACCCGACTATAGGAAAAGAATATATAATTTAATACAAAAAATAAATGAACAGATTGACCTACACTTATTATTTACAGAGAATAAATAAATGATCGATAACATAAATATAATAACTAATTCGAAATTGGATAGGTAGGAAATAATTTGAGGAGCTCGTGGCTAAGTAATAACAAGCAGCACGGGTCGATCCATCAGGTTAAGCTACGCTTGCCGGGGTTGGTCAGTGGATGGGTGACCATCTTCGCATACCGAGACTCCTCCGTGCCTCGGAAAGCACGTCAAGCCGTTGGTCCCGGCTGTCATTTGTGGATCTTTGACAGTCGTTACGAGTCGTCAGAAGCCCGAAAGTCTGGCACCAGTCTTACCAAGGGGTATCGTATTACCCAGTTACTGGGTTGTGGAGGTCAGATAGGCAGTCGCTTCATGTAAAATACTGGTATTCAGCTGCAACCGGTAAGACTGGAAGCCGACCCCAAGATAGTTGGGAAAAGGCTAGAAAGATTGAAGATTGATTGATAGGTAGGAAATCATTTAAATATTTAGTAATACGCTTCCTCTCTACTACTTAATTATTTAAAATTTTGCTGTTCCCGATAGGGTCCGTAATTGTGTCTAATTAATTATTCTTACCACCGTCCTGTATGTGTACATTATGGATTGCAATAAACATAAATTGAAATTGAATCTATTCAAAAAAGGTATCCACAAATCCTTAATCAAAAAACTTAGTAAAGCTCCAGTTTCACCCAGTCATCTAAACCCAACTGATGTATAGTTAGATCAGGTACCTAGGTTCTACCTACACGTCCTACATATATTATTAATAAAATTCTTCTCACATGCATATCTCGACAATCGTTGGGCAAGTGCGTTGCTTCACAGAGGATCTCTACACAACTGTGGGCACATGTTACTCTCATAGACGACTGACCAACAAACCTAGGTAGCTTATTAGTATTTAAGCAGGGCAAGGACTGGTTGTAAGTATTATAATAATTAAGCCTTAAAATATTTCAGCCCACCTCGACAAATGACTCAAAGTTTCTGCTAATAATCTTGCTGATAATAATAGTTACTTTTAAATAATAATACAGTTTAAGTCCTAGTACCTAAATGTCAAGGCTGTCATAGCCAAAGTGTACTAGTACTAGATAAACACCTTTATTCTAAACCAGATTTTTATACGTACTTATTTAAATGCTAATAATATTTTTTATGCAATTAAGTATTAATATAACACGAGCTATATTTTGAATTTAATAATATGCGCGGAAGTTGCATGACATGTTGCTAGCATAACTGCGCACTATAAATTCAGAATTCTTTCAAGATTGCGGACAAATACAAGCATTGATATAAAATATTCCAGACCATACGCTTCCTGGAGAATGTACGGTAAACAATGGGTTGATGTCAGTCGAAGGGGTCCTCACACGAAATGAAATAAACTATAAATCTGCAAACACGCTCGAGGGGCGGCGCAAACAGTCCGAGCACGATTTATAAATATGCAGATCAAATATTAAAAGGAGAGCCACAAGATCATCCCGGAAAGACAAAGAAATGGCCTCGCAGACAAGACAAGACAAGGCTGGGCGACTAGCCTAAAACGCATAATTCTGGCCGCGTCCACACTGCGAGCCTAGCGCGGTTGCGACGGCGGGCGCGAAATATCAAACATATGAAACGCGCCTTTGCGTCCATAGTGTAGTGACTAAGGCGGAAGCCTAGCGCGACGGGTCTGAGCGACACACCGCGCGTAGTTTCCAAACGTTCCCGTCCGCGTGTTCTGGCCATACTACGGGCCTAGTCAGCAAGCGACATAACGCGCGGGTAGCGGGGGTATCAAACCAGTTCGGTCTTGTCGCTCGGCGTATGCGCGTCTGTATATTGTTTGTTGTAAAATGGCATTGAATACTGAATTGTTTATAAGATTGATATAGGTGATATTTTACTTAGGATGTAGTGAAATGTTGATACGGGCATTCGAGTGTAGCACTCAAAGAATTTTGTAGGGTATAATCTCAGTTCTTCTTATAAATAAAAAAATTCACCACATACTTCTCTGTTTTTATATATTTCGTGCACACCATCTAGAGTGTTCAATACCTGCCATCTCAGGATCGGACTATCTAGTAAAAATATCAAATCCTCGTCCATAGTTTGCAACCCCTGAAATACGTCGAACTGCTACAAAGAGCTCGCGCGTCACTGTGGCCACCGCACGCCCCCGCTCGCCGCGCCCGCCTTAGCCCTAGTCACAGCACGTTCAGTGTGGACGCAGGCTATGACAGGTCAATAACGCGACTATAAATCATTTTTTTTTATCATGACTGTACTTGTGGTCTTTTGTGACGTCTTGTAGTTCGATAAAAAGGAAATCGAAGCTACAAACATTCAAGCTTAGTAACTCTAGGAAACTAAGTTCGTACAAAACGTGAAGAACCAGTCTATAAGCCACCAATGACTATAAATAGTTAGCTTCGCGCATATCTCTTTATCTCATGTGATAGATTCGGACATGTATTTATACTAGGTTGGTAGTAGGTATGGATTTGGACGCATAAAATATTTCGTGGACATTTTTACAAGACATAACCCGGCTGTCTCATCTGCCCCAGCACATAGTATTTGCCCGGGGCCCGCAGCGGTGCACTGGCATCGTCTCAGAATAAATATTCAATGTTTTCATTCAATTTCTCGCGACCCCCCCTTCCCCTACTCCCCCCCGCCCCCGTCCGTGCACACTGGACCTCAGGTCCCGGAGCTGTTGGAACAGAGATAACGTGATATTCAATGAATTGACTACCACTGTCGTATTGCTTGCCATGCGACTTTTCTTTATTTGATTTCCCTCAACTTTTTCAAGGAGACTCTCGGTTCGTAGGTTCCGTACCTAAGTAGCTGGCCTGGTTAGTACGTGTAGTTACGAAGTAGGTACTACGAATTATGTTGCCTGTATTGAAGTACCTACCTAACTTTTAGGATATAGGTACCTAGCTAAGCGTATCGTAAATTAGGGCACTCTAAAAAGTTACGCACTCGCAACTTCTGCAAACATCATGAAGTTTTCGTGAAAGTTGGAAGATTGAAGGTTGTGGCGGATATCTAAAGAAGCCTGTGGTATAATATGTTTAGCAGTAGACGGTGTTAGGCTGGACTTATCAATTGGAGCCACGTAACCGATAACTAAAGAACCTCCACCGTTTTTTTAAGTCTGGTAAAAATTTAAATAAGGTTAAAGAAAGGACTTCCTGAAGGATCCAACGGTAGGTACTCCATGGAGTTACACAAAGTAATTAGAATATTAAAAACACTACGGGTATCAAACGAACGACTAACTTCATTTAAATAAAGGACATAGGTACCTATAGATATAGATGGATGTTTTATTTGAGTTGACATTGAACTATTTAATTTGGTTATAAATATTAAATGATTTTCTATTCCTAATCTTAAATTATAATGAGTTGACATTGAAATTTTTTTTGTAGATAATACGTCATTATGTTAATTTTGATGATTATGGTGACTTGTTATTAATTTTTAAATGTGTTATTGTATTATGATTATGAATTTATTATTTAACGTATTTTTTATATTTTATCATATAGAAGTATTGAAACACTATGTAAATGGATAAATATTTAAATAAATTGCAATTGAAATTGAATATTGACGATATGCAGCTTTACTGCCAGGCAAGTATTGAGAACATTTCCGATGCCATTGAGGAGCTAAATCGAGATTTAGGTGTAGTTAAAAGCTGGTCCGATCGATTTGGGGTGGCGGTTAACCCTACGAAGTGTTAGGCCATCATAGTAGGGAGGGAGCCCCTATAGCAAGAGGAAACTGAATGGATTAACTGTGCCACCTGTAATATTCGACAACTCTGTCATTCCTTTTAGCTCGGATGTTAAGGATCTGGGTCTGCATGTCGACTATTGTCTTGACAGGCGTAAGCAGGTCACGACTATCGGTTGATAAACCTTCTCCCTTCACACATAGAGGTAACGCTAATATTTCCCATAATTGACTATAATGATGATGTGTGTTACCTGAATGCTGATCTTCTCAATAAACTAGACCGCCCTCTCAATAACTGCATTCGATTCGTGTTTAATCTTCGTAAGCATGACCATGTATCCGCGCATCGATTGCGAAATGATGACGAATGGGTAACCATTTAAAATGGTTACCCATTCATCAGCGCAGAGATTCGAGGGCTCTGTCTATGTTGTTTACTATACTCGACAAACCCACTTCTCCTTCTTATCTGACTTCCAATGTTCAATACTTATGCTCTGCCCATAATAAAAATCTTCGTTCCACTTCCACCAACAATCGTCTTCTACGATGTCCTTCTCACCGCTCTGGTTTCATTCACTCTTCTTTCTTTGTCCAGGCTGTCTTTCTTTGGAATGCGCTCCCTCTGAACATCAGGACGGCAACCAGTCGGTTATCTTTTAAAGTGAAGGCACGTGAACATATTCATAAGAAGTTGGCAGAATCATCCCAGCGCTGATTTGCAGGATTCATTTTCTCCTCCACCTATCGTTAACTCTCTTGACTAAGTTTATTTTGTTTACATGTATGTATCTATGTATTAGTATTTATAATTTTTCGAGTTATCTATTCCTTATATTGCACCTGCCATGTTTTGTCTCTGCATCACCCTAAGGTTGACTGGTAGAAAATGCCTCAGGCATTAAGTCCGCCTTTGTACAGTATTTTTACTTGTGCATAAAGTTTAAATAAATAAATATTGATCAGTAGGTAATAAAATAACGTAGACGATGGCGTACTCATGCTGTGAAGTGTTACGAACTTACGATACATCGACACCAAGTAAGAGTGATGGAGTATTTAATGTATTTATGTAAGAAGACTTTTTATCAACGAGGTATTTGAAGCAAATGAATTCCTGGTCATCATAGCTTGCGAACGTAAATATTTGTAAAGCTTGTAGCTAGATAGGTTACTGTGCTAATGACCTAGCTGACCTTACAGGCTAGTCGTGCAATCATGAAGCAGGTTGTTATTATAAGTTAAGCGTTTACGTCGTACGGCATTTCATACAATCTTTCAAGCCCTAGTTTTTCGAAATGACTGAACCGATTTTAATGAAACTTCATACGCATAAGCAGAATACTCGTACAAAGGTCTATAAAGTTAGTTTAGAACATTTTCGAAATGTCTTATTAAAAATCAGGAAATCTCGGGTTATAAAGAAAATCGGCCTAATTTGGCTGTAACACTATTTTTCGAAAATGTTGCGTGCATATAGGTACGTATGAAGTTGAAATTGATGATGAATTGAAAATGAAATGAATTGAAAATGCATTACGTAATTAGGGTGCTGGCACGGTGCTGGTCTGTGCGGTTGGCTTGGGAGACGCCGATTATTAGGTACTTATTTTTTTTTTTTATGTTATGAAGCCTACCTACTTGATATAGAAAAGTTTTGCATCGACATTATTGAGTAGGTGTTGCCACCTTTGTCTGCCGGAATAAATATCCAGTATGAAAAGTAGCTATGACCTTTTCCAGGTCCCAGCCTAGGTCCTAGGTACCTACTTAGCGATCGTTATATTTGACAGAAAGGTATCTGTCACACATAACGATACGTTTAGTGGTTTCGGCGTGAAAAGGTTACAAATAGACAGAGTTAGCTTCGCATTTATAACATTGATAGTTCAGAACCTAGTAGGTACCTAGGATAATAGTCTGTAATGCTGGGGCTACATAGTCGCGTTATCGCGAACTAAACTTCGCGCGCTCTCTCTCGCACACCGCTCAACGACTCGCTGAGCGAAAGAGAGCGCGCGAAGAAAGTTCACTATAACGCGAAAATGTAGCCCCAGCATAAGAAGACCCATGGGCGGCAGAAGTGTTGACCTACTATGGTCATCCGGTAAACTAAGTAAATAAGTACCTACCTAGTAGGCATGTTACGATGGTAAGGTAGCTGTCCTCACCAAATCAATACCTAACTGAATTCAATTTTTTTAAATAACAATACGTTTAAAAAAACCTTACCTAATTTAAATTTCCGCCCTCAACATTTTACCGATTTTATCAAAACCGATTGATTTCGTAAAGAACGGCCTGGGTCGAGGGTTGATCCACAATCACCTTCCTCGTTAATTTATTGAATCTGTCCCTCAATAATTTTTGCACAATAATTAACATAATTATTCAATGAATCGTTATCTGCAGGCGCCATTGTAAATTCGTGTTTTATTAAGCAATTTCCACATTGATGCGATATTTCAATTTAAGTAGAGGTAATAATCTGTGGTAGAGGTCTATTTTCTCGTGTAATTCATGAAGACGTGAAAAACTACTTCGCGTGATGGAGCTCTGATGCTACGGCTACATTATCGCGATAACACGAACTACACTTCGCGCGCTCTCTGTCGTACAGCGAGATGTCGAGCGATGTGCGAGAGAGAGCGCGCGTAGTGTAGTTCGCGTTATCGCGATAATGACATAGCCGTGGCATAAAAATTATGAAGACAATAGTGGCATCACGATAAAGCAGACGGAACTGCTGGCCCAGGCCTATTTTCAAAACAAAAGTCTGATGATGTAAAAACATTCTTACTTACCTGGCCTGCTGCGTGCTGCCATCCCTGAGCATCTCCATTTCAGATTCCTCGTTCATGAGCCGGGGCGGGGCCCTGCCAAAGTGCCGAAGACCAAACAGTTTTTATTACTTATTTATGCTGGCCACAATTTAGGACGGCATTCGCGAGAAAAATGACCGCCCCCTGCCTAGCACCTTATGCTACAGCTACATTGTTGCGATAAAGCGAACACGCTTCGTGCGCGCTCTGTTTGATGCTGGGGCTTCATTGTCGCGAACTATACTTCGCGCGCTCTCTGCCGCCGGCGAGATGTGGAGCGGTGTGGGAGAAAGAGCGCGTGTAGTTTAGTTCGCCTTGTGCTACGGCTACATTGTCGCGGTAACGCGAACTATACTTCGCAGTTCGCGTTATCGCGACAATGTAGACGTAGCATTATCGCGACAATGTGGCTCCAGCATTATACTGGGGCTACATTGTACGTAATATATTCTATAAACCTAAAAATCTCGTCGCGCGAACAGAAAGCCAATTCTCGTACTTAAAAAACGTTCACATTCAAGTCGCAATCTGTCAAACTTGTCAAAAATTTTGGTAATTATAAATAGATTGTATTTTAGACAGATTGCGAATGAGATGCGAATATGCAATGCCATGATCAAAACTCCGCTCCAGAGGTGCGATTCTATTGATTTATTCCCTTGATGTCGAGTCCCGCCACGTCGAGTCGCCGCCACGTCTACTCTGAAAACTCCCCGCTTTTATTCCCGCCACGTCGAATCGTTGAAAAAGACTATTTTATTACCGCCACGTCTACTAACTATTTTGATTTGTACAGTCGGAAAAAAATACTCATTGTATGTTATGTTATGGTTATAAACTATCTGTCTGCCTCATCCAAATCCTATAATGATTAAATACTATCGGGAATTCATGCAAGCCTAGTACTTTTTCTTAGGTTAGGTACTGCTCAGAAATTGTACACGTCTAATGATTGCAATAGGTAGGTACTTACTATATTAAACTCATGCAAGCCTAGTAATTTTTATGGGAAGTTTCACTATGAGTATTTTTTTTACGACTGTACAAATAAAAATGGTTAGTAGACGTGGCGGTAACAAAATAGACTTTTTCAACGATTCGACGTGGCGGGAATAAAAGCGGGGAGTTTTCAGAGTAGACGTGGCGGCGACTCGACGTGGCGGGACTCGACATCAAGGGAATAAATCGTGAGTAAGATATGTATCGACCTTCAGCGGGAGTTATTTGTCTACTGTGTAACCATTCTGTGTTACGTAAAAAACGACTGACCAGTACCCATTGACGTTGATGAATATTCCGACAGGACGTCATTACAATATCATGTCTTTGGGTTCCTTGCCGTAGTGTTGTTAGAAGCCATTTTTTGACCAAATAAAATCGATGTTCTGAAAAATTCTCCCAATCGTGAAGGTATACACGATACAGGAACGGACCACTTCCTTGAGGTTCGCCAGCTTTAATTTCTTTCAGTTCTGAGTTAGCATCTTCTTGTCTTATTCTAAAGACTCTGTTCAGAATGTAGGATTCTAATACATCTGCAAACTCCTTTGGTAACAGGCTCTTCAATTTATGTATACAGGCCTTCATGCCATACTGTATCAAATGCTTGCGCTACGTCTCTCTATTCCTAGACGTAGCGTAAGCATTAGATAAAGTAGAACATAATTGTTTGTCTTCAAAGGAGTTTCCTATTACGTTTGTGATTCTATGCACTTGATCTTGAAAAACAAATTGGTGCTCTGGTATTATGTTTTTGCTATCTATTATTGGTTTAAGCCGTTTGAGTAACAGCTTTTCAAATAGCTTGGACATGATTGGTAGCAAAGAAATAGGTTCACTGGCTTAGCTATCATTACTTCGGCCACCTTCCACTGGTACATATTTAAGCCTTAGTGCGGCATTAATAAGGGTCATTAACTTAACTAGACCCTTTCTTGGCAGGTTTTGGAGTACTTCTCCTGTTATTAAATCGAAACCTGGTGATTTGCGTGTACTTATATTATGTTTTATTTCTTGTTCGACTTCTCGAACCCGCGATGGGCTAAGTCTGTGCCTTTTCAGGGAAAGATATAATAATTAAGATGCAGATATATTAATAATTATGATGTTATTTAATTTTGTTAATATATGTATGTGAAGAATGAAATTAAACTCAAGTGAGCGGTTTAAACATAATATATTATTAAAAAAGAAAACAATACAATATAAGAACAATATTGTAGACTGATCTTTACAGAACAAATTACATGAGGTCGGCGGCGGCAAGTAGCTCCTCGCTGTCGTACTAACGAGACCAGAACAATGTAGTCTCGTTAATATCTGAGCGCATTTACATACAAACTTATAGTAACCATTCAGTTATATGTTATGAAAGGGAATCATAAACATGTATCCTAATATTTTCAGCTATTAAAATCAGACTTGCGATTTGAATTCATATTCAGGAACTTTTGCTGAGCATATTTCATAAGTAACCAAATCATTGTTACTTGTTAATGTATAAAAACAACTCTCAAGTTTAAAAAATACAGATTTTTCCAGATTTTACTATTAAATTGTGAAACTAAACTAGTAACTATCGATGGCACTCACTGTTATTGCGGTGCGAGTGCTACCTCAGGCTTAGTTCAAATAAAACCGTTCAAGACAGTAAACAACTGAATGTATAAGTTCGTACGTTGCGTCGCCGTCAGCCGTGACTCTGCCCGATGTTATCATTATTGCATTTACAGCTACATATCGTGACACCTACGAAAAATAAGATATTTCGGGGTTTTCCTGACTTGCTTATATGAAGAAGCTCGGTACATAACCTAAATGCAATAGCAACAAATCAATTCGTAAATCTTAGTATCTCTACACTCTTCGCACGTTATATATCTCTATATTAAAGTTTAGCGGAAACACTGTTGCGGTATCGTCGAGTCTTTTAAAACATTAGTTGTTGGTCGATTTTTGACTAAAAATGAACTGCTACTACAATTATCTGTACAGTGCCGCACCGAAATGATATTGGCTGTGTTATAAACAAAAATCGATATAAAAATAATTGATGATAATAGTCGACTCTCGTATACACGCAAGCTTCGAGACCTCCAGTGATGGTCAGAATCGTCTGACTAGAGAACTCCACCGTTTGTGTATCGATAAAATATACATGAAAATAAAATATTAAAAAATGATCATACGACAACAGTGTCTCGCTGCGAGCGATACAATTACCTTGTTTAATTTCTATAACAATATATCTATATATACGCTAGAGACAATATACAGCGCATTTCCGACACATATTACAGCTACATTCGAATTTAAACTCATATTTCACAACGTCCTTTATCGTTGAGGTCATAGCGGAGCACACAGTTAAATATTTACTTTTTATTACACGTTTATATTTTCTCACTTCATAAATATAAAAATGCTCGAGGGAGGCCGGGGCCCGGCCCGCGGGCGGGTCGCGGCCCGTGGGGCGGGTCGCTTACCAACTATTAACTTAATATAAAAAGCCCGACTGTTGTTGGATTGGTAGTTTTAAAAGCAGTCACTTTCTTCTAAATATACCGAACTATTGCAATGAATGACAACGAGTCAGACTGTAGCCAACTATTGAGCAGTCTGTAGCGAGCAGGCCGGCCCCGGCGCCCCTCGGGCCGCTTATCATGTCACCCACAGTAAAGCTTAAGCAACCACTTGCTAAGCGTTACACACGTCTATATTACACATATATTTGGCGTCTGAACGTCTCGCGCCTCGTGAGTGTACTCATAACTAAATGAATCGTCACTAAGGCATTCAATGTGCGTTTATGTCGGGCCGCAGATCGATGCGTTGGAAATTGATCTTTATGTACAATTGTAACACGATCTGTTTTGGTTCGCACCTGCTCGTTCCCCCGTGTCCTCGGTCGACGGTGGGCATGTTCCAGGGTCGTCGATGCATTATTATACTTCAATCAGTCCATAGCTCTTCGCTCGCTAATTTAGATTTACGTTTAATCAGTCAGCCAGGCCATATTATGAAGATAATTAATAGTTTGATAAATTTTAAGACGCATATTAGTTCTCAGTGAAATATATGAAGAAATTTTGGAGAACAATCTTTTTATATTATGAATAATTCAAATGATTTCAGTTGCTGTAGATGCTCGAGCGACAATCCATGTCGCGTCGTATTTTGCGCGCTCTTGTCGATTTTTGTGGAGCCAGGTCGTAGAAGTGGCCGGGGCAAGTTTGATAAATCAAGAGAGGCTCCGAGTAATAATCGTCGCCAATTCTTTAAGTTTGCCGGTGACGGGACGTTCATATTCAGCGATTAGAACGCGCTCGGATTTGAATGCAGGGCCCGCTCTAGGGCGGCTCCCGGGCGGGCCGCGTCAGTGTCGCCGCGCGGGCCGGACGCGGCGCGGGCGAGGCGCGTGGGGCGCGTGCGGCGCGCGGCGGGCGCAGCGCTTGTGTGTCGGCGCGCGCGCGTGTCAGCGCCGCAGCAGCGCGCCGAGGTCGGCGAAGGCGCAGGCGCCCAGGCCGGCTCGCGCCATGCGCCGCAGCAGCTCGCGCGAGTGCGACACGCACGCCTCCACCGGGGAGATCCACTTCATACCCTGTGCCTCTGTACAAACATACAAAACAATGTTACTATTCGGTTTAATCCACAAAAAAAAACGTCACAACCGAACCGAAGGCGTCTTTTCAGACAGGAATAATTGAACGTGTCCCGAACGTCTAGCAGAACCGATCACTACGACCGCTCGATGCTAATCCCGCGAACCAAAATTACAGAACAATAAAAACAAGTTTCAAAACACAGTTTCTCCAATTTTGTTACCTATAGATATTTTTAAACCTCATTTTCGGCCCTCCCTCCACCTGTACACCCACAATAAAAGAGTGACAACTTACCCAATATGGCCGAGTTGAGCGCCTCGCACACGGCCTCGCGCCGCACGGGCTCCAGCTGCCAGCCCACCGGACTGTCCCACGGATTACTGTACGCCAGCAGACTGAATGCGTCCTGCAAAGTACCATAAACAGTTTCAATATAAAAAGACAGACGTTTATAGCACCACTTTTTCAATACTTGCAAATTAGTAAAGGGCAAGCATTTTGATTTAGCAGGTCTTTTGAAACACAGCACTGCACGCTATAGCACAATAGAGGTCGACAAATTCATTAAATATAACACAAATTAATTCTTATTTATGAAATGTAACAACAGTTAAGCGAATCTGTTACAACGGGTGCTAAATTTCTTGTTATGCTTCATTAATTTTACCCGACTCTGTAAATTTTTCCGATTGACGATGGCCGTCGTCGGTATAACTTTAGGTTATTAAATTATTACTACATCATTTTTGTTGACATTATTTTTCCATAAACAATTTCGTCCTACCTCAAGCATCGACTTGACGAACTGGTCCTGCTGCAGCTTCTGGCTCATGGCATACAGCTCTCGGCCGAAGGCGAGCATGCGCTCCACGGACGCGCGCGTGCCGCAGCCGTCCGCGTCTGCGTACAGCGAGGGCGTCACCGCGGCCGGCCAGTGGACGGCGCGCGGTCGGTAGAGGGACACAGCTTTTATGGTTCATGTTTAGTGTTACTAATATTCATATTTGGAATCATAGGCATTGATATAACTTGAAATCTCTTAATTTTAGCATAGACGGAGAAGCAAAGATCTCGAAATTAACTGAAAATAAGCTTTAGACACAGGCATTTGGTTGAAATTGGTACAACAAAAATTGCCATTATCGTATTTATTTCTGGGTCCCTCTACTAACACATCTGTACAGATTAGTATATTAAACTAAGACTAGAAAATAAAATGATTAAAGTTTCTTATCCTCTTATCAAGTCGGGGAGCGAAAGATATGAATTAAAACTCAGTGCTAAGGAGATCAAGTAAAACCGTGTGACACAAACTTATACCGAGCGGTATGTCGGACCGTCCATGCGTTTAGTGTAGCCCCTGTGTCGGTATATTATACGTATAATATATTAAATATAATAATATACTTGGGTGTATAATAAGAAGCGTTACTCCAGTCATGCCGTCGTACCATCTCTCGGGCTGCGCCCGCGCCCGTACAGTACGACTCATGCAACATTCACTACACGCTGCAACGTTACGAGCAAATCATGTGTAACACGTGCGTCATTACCTCAACTTAATTTACAAAGTTTTTGTTAATTTATTTGGTAAATGACACCAACCCATATAATCCTATAAACCTTAGCCAAACCGTATTGTTAAAACCATAAATAAGTTCCTGTCACCCAAAATTAATGCAAAAACAAATCCCGTGATTCATTTTGTAAATTAAGCTGAAAATAATTAATAAAATAAACTGCTAAAAGTCAGTACTTACTGTTTTTATTACCTCTAAACACGGAATAATACAAACAACACTACCCACCTTACCGACAAACATTGAATGTGTGATAGTTAATGATCACAAGGCTATTTGAGAGGACTGTGCACTATGACCAACTGCACCAATGAATATCGTGGATGGATGTCTATCTATCGTCACACACGGCATATATTATGCTGGGCCACATTGCAATACAAAAGGTGACTGCAGATTCTTTCGACTCGTACGACTACGTTTGGTCATATTGCACAAAATGCGTACCCACCATAGAAAATCACTGATGACAATGATTTTCTACAATCCGGAAACCCAATAGCCCCGTATAAAGTGCACAGATGCTGAGACTGTGAGGTTAGTTCTATAATATAAGCACAGCTATACACCGAATCATCTCAGCTATCACTGCTAGGAGTATCGGAGAACAGGCCATGTTGGACAAGCGCAGGGCACAGAGGGGACACCATGCGGCCTCCAGTGGAACAGAAGATGCTAAACATTGCAGAATGGAAACGTAACGTGAACTGCCAATGAAGGTGTCTACAGTCGAAGCGATGAGACCAACAATTGCTCTGGTTCCAGTAACCTATGAAGTCCCTACAATAAGAAACACTCAACTAACTGTTCCTCGTGGCTCTTTTGGCTCTCTGGGGAGATGGAGATCTTTTGTTGACTATGATATAATGTTTCAATATTGCTAGAA
Organism: Conistra vaccinii; assembly: GCA_948150665.1. NCBI lineage: Eukaryota > Metazoa > Arthropoda > Insecta > Lepidoptera > Noctuidae > Conistra > Conistra vaccinii. Next base: position 23,644,404 of record OX411327.1, read on the forward strand.
AAGGAATCCAAAGAAGAATCCAAGGAAGATCCCATATCCTTTGTTTCATAGCTAATCATATCAATGCAACATCTCACAATGAATGCTCGAGTCTATAAACCTCATCTCGACGCAAGATCCTGAATCCCAGAGTATAGTAATGCAATGAGTTATACAGCGTACTGGTACGCAAAGATATCCAAACCAATAATTTTTATTTTATGGTTAACTTCTTCAGAAAAATAGCTTGCCTAGCCTCGCGAAAGTAGTTTCGGAAACCCTGAAAGCGAATCATCTATGCATAACAGCAAGGATAACGTATAATCAGCAGCTATCGACGGGAACCAGAGCATGAGACTGATGAACACATAAGGTGACGGTTACCCACCCGTGTGAAAGTCGGGCATGAGCGCGGCGATGCTGGCCGTCACTCCCGGCATGCCCTTGACCAGCGGCAGCGCCTCCACACCTACAAGCATGCCGCGTCACTGCCCGGGCCCCGGGCCCCGGCCCCGGCCCCGGCCCCGGGCCCCAGCCGGCCCACAGCGACCACCAACTGAACCCCAGTCCCAGCTGGGATGTGCCGGATGTGCGTCACCGAGGGTATAGTCAACCGAGTAATTATTTTAAAGCTTTTGACAAAAGCTTCCAGTAAATTAAAAATTCATATCTGTCACATTAAAAAATAGACCTTGACGTTTTATGACGTGCAAGTGACATTTAACCTTAGGGTGGTAAAGCAATTACGAAGTCGACTACACTCACAGTAACGCGTGTTCGTACGTGTTTGTCTTTTGTACGTGCACGGCGATTGTTTGACACCCTACTGTACCCAGCCAGGACGAGGTAATACGGTCACATGATGTGGAACTTGTACCCGTATTTAGTGTTGTTATTTCGAGTTCGCGGTCGCTGTGACAGCACCTTAAATTTAGCAGTAGCGTGATTGAGATGCAAGTTATTTTTGACGTATTGGAATATTACATTCGTTTTCACCACAATATGTTTTTATTTATCGTATATTTCAGATTGTAACCGAAAATATTTCTTTTACCTATTGACTCCACTCTTTCGGTAAATCGGTATACGGCCATTTTTGTCTCAACTTGCACCTCATTGGTTACTCGACATGCGTAAGCGACGCCTCACGCGAACTAAATTCAACTTAACGGAAAAAATAAAACAAAATATGCATTAAGTGCCGGTGAGTGATCTCGAGTCTAATGCGATGTTACATGAACTGTTAGTTAAGAAGCCTTGAACCTTTACTACACGCATGCCAACTGACTAAGTGTGTACGTAACTAAATGCATCCACACTTTACTTTTTACCCAAAATGAATTTAGTAATACCCTTACTACCCTTGAAAATAAGAACAAATCTAAGGAAGTAAATTAAAATGTAATAATAGTTGTGTATTTTTGTCGTTATAATCAACGGCAAATTAGCTTACAGCTAGTCAAGGAACTTTCCTACTTCCCGTAACAAGCAGGTTGCAGAGTTGTCTTAGGTAACACCACAACCCACTTACGGTTTTTTACCAATAATACCTTATAGCTACCAAATTACTCGCCGAATTAGTATTAAAATTGTGAAGAGGTAACTAGAAATCATACCACTGTATCAAAGTATATTTCTATTTACCTCTAAAATTGCGTAGTTACTTAACTACAGCTTAATACTAGCGCTTAATTTTATGTTAGTAGCTAATATTACTCCTCTACTATTTTAGCTAGGTGCAGTAAACTAAAAGGTTTTTCAACAACGGGATAAATCATAAAGTCAATATCAGGGTGGGATGGCATCTGCGGACATTACCCGCGACTAATGAACGGACACTCAAGTTAAACGCACGACGCGTAACTGTCGGGGGTGTGAAACCGGCCTTATAATCATAGACAATAGCATACATTTTATTTATAAGTTTTACCTATGTTAATCTGAACTAGCTCATTATGTACATATTCATGCAAAACTAAAATAAATGGGCGAATAATAATAAAAATGATATATGTGACTAAATAAAATATTAACAATGAATGAGTATGGTGTGCAAATAATATATAAATTCAAATAAAAAAAACATATTATTGTCATTTAATAATAGGGTACATAATAATAATAATACTGTATTTCACATTTTCTAAATTATCTATACTTATAATTAGATATAATATATTTTATGGGTTGTCAATTTGTAAATAAAATATTGTATTCTTGGGGCCGTAAATTTTGAAATAAAAAATAATGTTTTAGACAATTTAGACTGTAAATAACTCAACAACATATCAAATGGTGATACGTAAATCAATATTTATTAGTTTATAAGGGAATCGAACCCATCTTTTTTATTTCATATTGGAATCCTTTATCGTCAGATTTACATCGCTTAGCTATTTGGCTAAGCGATGTAAATCTGACGATAAATCCGATGCTTAATTGAGCATCTAATGAAACAAACATAATTTAATATAAATACAATTTAGTCATAAAATATAGTTTTTTTCTTTTTTTTTGAACTAGTATTTGCAGACATAATAAGGATAAATTAGCTTCTTCTAAAAGTTCTTTGCTGCTGCTGTCCGTACAATAGCTTGCAATAAAATGTGCGATTAGGTTCACGCGCACATAATAACCAATCAAACGGAAATATCGAGAACATTTAATTTACCTACAGTCCTAACATGTAAACGAATCCAGTGATATCCTTATCGCGCGTTACTAGGACGTGGTTATCACAGATAACGATCCAAACAGAAACTTAACTTCATACATTCACTGCGCGCACGCACACATGCATGCTGGACCAGAAATTAATATACAATCGGGGTAACAGATTGTTTACCAAATTAACGATCAAATTCAAATGTTCGTTTATTCAAATCACAACTATATCGTACGAAATGGCTAATAGGTTTAAATCATTATTATTCTCATAAAAGACAAAAAAGCCACTTACATGAGAACAGACAAGAAACATTAAGTAAACTTATTTTTACTTAATATTTTATAATATTTTATTTTATAAGTAATGGTGCCCAAGATACAGGCTGTGCCTAGTTTGGGACCAACGGTACCTCAATATTGTAAATTAGATGTTGTACCGCGCGATTACAACCCGCTTGCACCACAAATCACTAAAGCTCAACATGCGTGTCGGGCGCGGGTCGGGACGGGAGTACTGCGCGCTTGTATACATATATTGTAATGCCTTGTATTATATGGATGTCAGCACACAAAACGCGTGCGTGGGTCCCGCTGCCGACCCGCCCCGCTCCCGACCCGCTCCGCGCCCAACCTTCACACACGTTTCGTGTGCTGACATCCATATAATACAAGGAAGGACAATATATACAAGCCCGCCGTACTCCCGTCCCGACCCGCGCCCGACACGCATCCACCTTATGTGTGCGTTGAGCTAATGCGTTTAGCGCTAAACGTATTTACAACGTCGTTCTGTTTCTGTCTATAGTTTGAAGATGTCAGAGACAGAATCAAATTATGTGTAACATTAAACGCATTCAGTGATTTCAAATCCCCTTGCTTAACCGCGTATGTACGAGTTGCGCATGAGTGCGTGCGGTGCACAGGAAATGCAAGTCATCTGTTTAGTACGCTATTTGTGGTAACTCGGTAGTTATAAATAGTAATAATCATAGTAAAAGTAGTGGCGTATGTAGGTGAGTGTAGCTGAGTGTAGCTGAGTGTAGCTGTGTGTAGCTGTGTGTAGCTGAGTGTAGCTGAGTGTAGCTGTGTGTAGCTGTGTGTAGCTGAGTGTAGCTGAGTGTAGCTGTGTGTAGGTACCTGCGTGTGCGCCGTTGGTGTGTTGCGGCGGCGGAGACATGTCGACGTCGTCGGCGCACGAGGGCGCCCGACTGTCGTCTATCGTCTCCGATACGCCTGGCAGAAATATAATTTAACATTATAACAAGCGTCGACTAATTAAAATAAATTACCCTTCCACATTGCATGCTTGATAATGTGATATATAATGTCATGCAAACCTAAACTAAAGTAAGTCATTATAGCCTGGGGACTGGGGTCGAGCCGGTATTGTACTGAATTTAGTTATATCCTGTTGGTCGATAGTGTAATTTGGAACCTTAACAAAACATTCGTATGAAAACTTTTCCAAAAATACAATATTTGAAAATCGAATTGCTTTTTATTACCTTGCAGAAGGCGTGAAAAGTAGGAGTATTCTCCTCGGGGATAAAAGTGTCTTCGTCATGGGCGAGCTTGAATCCGTTGCGGCACTCAGAATTCTAGACTTAATACCTCCGCTCGGGAACACTAGAATCCTTTGATGCGCTCGGGATTTGAACTGGCGGCCGTGATATAAGACACTGTTTTATCCCCTTGTGAACTATTAGAGGCGCTCGTGCGGCATACCGCTGGCGAGCGAGATGACGGACGTGGCGCCGCCCTTGAGCCCTGACTGTACACGAGTGCTACATACCGTTGGCGTGCTTGCCCTGACTGTACACGAGTGCTACATACCGTTGGCGTGCTTGCCCTGACTGTACACGAGTGCTACATACCGTTGGCGTGCTTGCCCTGACGGTACACGAGTGCTACATACCGTTGGCGTGCTTGCCCTGACGGTACACGAGTGCTACATACCGTTGGCGTGCTTGCCCTGACGGTACACGAGTGCTACATACCGTTGGCGTGCTTGCCCTGACGGTACACGAGTGCTACATACCGTTGGCGTGCTTGCCCTGACGGTACACGAGTGCTACATACCGTTGGCGTGCTTGCCCTGACGGTACACGAGTGCTACATACCGTTGGCGTGCTTGCCCTGGCGCGGCGCGGGCGCGCGGCTGGTGTGCGAGATGACGGACGTGGCGACGCCGTTAGCGGCGCCCGCCGAGCCGCAAGCCTGCGGAGGAGCGGCCTTACTGTACACCAAGCTCATATACTACTTACAATTCTACACATAGGAATCCTAAATATATTTATCACCTTTATTTCTTAATCAACTTCCAAAAGACTTGCTAACGTTATACAAAACAAGTTCGAAAAGTTATATTGTTAGTTATATACCAGTACACATATTTTTTTCCATTTAATATACCTATTTATCACATCTGTTCAAAAACAGGTCGTTTATTCTTCGTAAACAGGGACTAAAAATAGCTTTTTAATCCCTAGGGACTAAAAGTGATTTGAATTTGTTATGTGTATATTGTGTCGTTTTCATAGTTTTCGAGGGTGCTAGGGCCGATATAGAGCTCAATATATAAATCCAAGATGGCGGCTGCGAAAATTTTCATATTTATCGTCATGGGTATCGTTTTCATAGTTTTCGAAGGTGTTAAAGCCGATGATGAGGTCAAAATTTTAATTCAAGATGGCGTGTGCGAATTTTTTTTGTCATAAATGTTTGTTTTTTTTATTAAAATCATAAGTGGTCGGGGTCAAGATGGGGGTCGAATCGCACACGTTTGATTTTTTATAAAGGGTGATAAAAAGTAGAGTGTTCATCTCGGCAGCAACATTATTTTAAGCTCGAGTGATGTACTTTGAATCCCTCGCTTCGCTCAGGATTCTACTTTCTAGAATCCTTCGCTCTTCAAAGAAACACTCTCGCCTTAAAAAATGTTGTTTGCTCCCTTGGCAAACAATCTAGTATTCAATAATTATTATCATTTCAAAACTATGTTATTGTAAGCATCATTGTAGTGATCGTAATTGTTGTTACAATTTTAAATGAACGGCTCACCGACATACAGATAAATCCGGAGAGGCTTTCGTTGTGTGGGTAAAACCAATTGTAAAATAGATCAAGTGTTAAAGCTGAGGTACCTCTGCGTCGGAGCCGTTGACCATCTCGACGAACTGGCGGTACTTGAGCAGGAACAGCAGGTCGGCGTCGCGCTCCAGCAGCCCCGGCCACAGCGCGCGCGTCGCCTCGATGGCCTCGCCGATGCGGCCCGACACCACCAGCTTCGACACTCCTGGAACATCGGGCACACTCGCTCAAATATACGATCAGACACTACACACAGACAAAAAACAGTCACCACAGTCAGAGGAAAAGAATACAGTTTAACAGAAAATTCAAAAGCACCAATGTAACACTTATTGGATGACAGACAATATTTGATAAAAAGTCGCATGGCAAAACATGAACATCATCAAGCGATTTTGAACGCTTGATGATGCTCATGTTTTGCAAATAAGTCAAGAAAGACCGAAAATGATTTTTTATCAAATCTATTCAAAAAGACGTAGTTTAATCCTCGTAAGCAGGGAACAAAATAGTATTTTATTTTTTTTGCAGGACTGCTTCTTTTTTCCTTTGTTTTATTTTTATTGTATTTTATTTTTTATTGATGTTTCAATGTGTCTTAGTTTAGTTTGTGATCTCCTGTGCTTGCCTCAATAATTACTTTTTCTTTCATTCTTTTCTTTCTTTCTTTTAATACCTAGGGACTAAAAGTGATTTGAATTTGGAATGTGGATATTGTTAGTAAAAGTTGTATTCACCAAAGAGATCGATCACGAACATTGTATGAATAAGTAACAGGCTGGCAAGAGAGAGAGAAAGTGTGAATTTGATCAAAATTAAAATCCAAGATGGCGTAGGCGAAATTTTTAAAAATTTTCGTCAAGGGTATCGTTTTCATAGTTTTCGACGGTGGTAAAGCCGATAGTGAGGTCAAAATGTATATCCAAGATGGCGGATGCGAAATTTTCAAAATTTTTCGTCATGTGTATCGTTTTCATAGTTTTCGACGGTGGTAAAGCCGATAGTGAGGTCAAAATGTGAATCCAACATGGCGGCTGCGACTTTTTTCATATTTTTTTTATTTTGTGAAATTATACGTGAGTAGGAAATTCGTTCCTGATGAGGGTCGGACCGCACACATCTGTTTTCTCATCGAGGGTGATAAAAAGTAGAGTGTTCACCTCGGGAGCAACACTATTTTAAGCTTGAGTGATGTACTTTGAATCCCTCGCTGCGCTCAGGATTCTACTTTAGAATCCTTCGCTCCGCTTTGGATTCAAAGAAACACTCTCGCCTTAAAAATTGTTGTTTGCTCCCTTGGCAAACAATCTACTATTATTTGACGCAGGTTAAGGCAAAAAAAAAAAAACCTTATTTAAAATCGTATTGTATGCCTCACGGCGGCGTCCAGTTCAGTACGCATTATGCTAAACTGGACCTGGGTTTGAAACTTTGAACCACGCACGATGCAACTATTAGGCTTATATTTCACTAGGACACCATGCTGGCGCAACCATGATCGCGCTCCCAGCAAAATATTCACAGCTTTATGGTGGGTATCTCACCAGGCGTCGGATCGGTTGCCTAAGCGTACATTTTGTTGGTAGCGGCGACTGTTTGCGCCGCCATGCCGTCCCGGTGAAGTTCTTGACTATACCACAGATTATTACAGATGAGACTCTCCGCAAAATCATTTAAATAAAAAGCGATTCTTGCTACGACACAATAAAGTGCGATTCAGGTCGCACAACGCTAATTACCTACAGTTATATTCACCTACAAGTTGCCTCTCTTTCTATCGCGTAACTCTTATACCTTCTGACCACGTCAGGGTTGTCATCTTTTAGAGAATAATTAGATAATTAAGTAGGTATCAGCTTTTGGTCTATTATATTTTTAAATGTACCACCAATCCCGCAATCCGTAACCGACCGCAGGCGACTTCATAAAAATGCGATTGGATTTCTTAAAAATACAATAGACACCAGAGTGTCGCGGCGGCGTGACGTCACCTGCTGCTGCCGCCTGCGGTAAATGGAGACTAAACAAATTAAAGTATGTCGGTACTTTAATTTGTTTAGTCTCCATTATTTATTAATATGTACATATGTAACTGGTCAAATAAAAAGTATGTACGAATACCCTGTTGTCTACATAATACAAAATTTACTTAGTACATAATATTTAGTTATGGTTACACTAAATCCGTGGTCTACCTGCCACGGATACCACCAAACAAAAATATTATTTAATTATGTACTTTCCTACCTATACTTATCGAAGCCTGAACCTGACCTTGTAAACATAACTTGTAAGTACCTAACTATCCTAAGTATAATAATAATAATGAATACTTAAGAACTACGTAAATACGTGTGCCTTATATAAGAATAACAATTAATGTAAACGTTTGGTACCTATACTACCTACCAAACGTTTACATTAATTGCTATTCATAGGTCATTACTAATAACTTAAAGGTAGACGTGCATTTCTTTACCTTTTCGTGTCGTTTGGAAGTGAGAAAAACCTGAGGTTCGGATCCTTATTATTATAGTATAAGCAGCCAAATGGGATGCAAAAAACTGCTGCCTTCATTTTAGTATTATTAGTTTTAATATCTTGCGACAAACGGCGCGCGGCAGCCCTACTAATAGGCACAGTGAGACGAGCCCGCCGGGTACTTGTAGCTTCATACCTAAACTGCGGAGTGTCCCATCTGTATTAATCTGTGACTATACTGCAAATGATTATAGTACGGTAACCAGAGTACACCAGTAAAACAGATCACTTACTTTGTCTATTTTTAATGGAGGCTATGTCCTCGTCGATGGGCTGCCCCGTGGCGCGCGAGAAGGCCTGCGCCGTGCTGCAGTAGCCGTGGTGCACCAGGTACGTCGACACCATGCTGTGGGCCAGGGCCGTCAGGGGGGGGGGGCTCGCCCCCTATTACATGGAACTTAAACATAACTGGCGAAATGTGGGTGTACCTGCTACAGGTACATCTGTGCCCAACGCGTCGGGGAAACAAGGCGTGATAGTATGTAGTCATTAACAAATTATTTATTTATGTACTTTAATTAAAACAGTTAAACAGCAATTACAGTATAGAAAATAGGTTAAGCGTATAAGCCAAGTTTTAGATTTGGTTGGAAATGGTACATAATCAACAAAATCGCTTTCTGGGTCGCGTCGACGTAACTAAGTAAATAATAGTGCTCCGATCCAAGAGCCGAACTTGTTGAAAATTATATGTATGTAATTAGTTTTTTATGGAATATTGCTGAATATTTATATCCACTAGTTCTATAACCGTAATGTTCCGACATCTTCATCAATAATCGTCATATTTCACCCAATTTACACAAAACCTTAATGAATTATATACTGAAACCTTCCACATGAATCACTCCGTCCATTAGTGAAAACCGTTTGAAAATCCGTTCGGTAGTTTTTGAGTTGATCGCGTTCAGACAGACAGACAGACGCGGCAGGGGAGTTTGTTGTATAATATGTAAGGATCTTTTGCGTACTTTGTTAATCTCCGTTGGGGTTGGCGCCGTGGCCGCAATTCGGTCGTGAAGATATGAATACCTATAGGTATTCATATCTTCATGACCGAATTACGGTTCATAAACCGTAACGTGAGCCTCACCGGTGCAGCACCTGCTGCCACTGGCCCTGGTCGTCGGGCAGCGGGAACTCGTCGATGGCGAGGCGCGTGCGCGCGCGCAGCTCGCGCAGCATGTCCTCGATGTCGAACACGAAGGGCTGCTGGCCGAAGTTCGCGTCCACCACCTCGCCCGGCGTCTGCAGGCCCACCGTGGGGTATAGGTTGGGCTGGAACATCAAATGTGATAACTATAGCGTTTGTCTTTATTAAACGAATTTTCTCAAGGCAAGTTGAACACCCTATTTTAAAATACCCAAGTCACTCAATCTGCCTAGCGCGCGTAGCGGCTGCCTATCTAACCTCCACAACCCAGTAACTGGGTAATACGATACCCCTTGGTAAGACTGGTGTCAGACTTTCGGGCTGTCTGACGACTCGTAACGACTGTCAAAGATACACGTATGGCAGCCGGGACCAACGGCTTAACGTGCTTTCTGAGGCACGGAGGAGAAAACACCCAAGTACTTTGTAGAAATTGCACCTACCAGCCCCCCAATTACGCAATGCACGATCAATTTTAAATTGAAACCAATTGAAAAAGATTGCCAGTCCATTGCTTCATAAGTTCGACAAAAAAAATCTGCACATGTTTTTTTGTCGAACTTATGAAGCAATGGACTGGCAATCTTTTTCAATTGGTTTCAATTTAAAATTGATCGTGCATTACGTAATTAGGGTGCAGGTCTTGAATATGCTTATATTCCTCATGATCGAACATTCGATAAACTCAGAAAAGCTGTCTCTAACACCGCGTCCTAACCGAAAGCAACCGTCGTCGCGCGGATACACGGTCGACGCGACCATTTGTATTTTATTTTAATTATAACGTACAAGGGCGACTTGATTGTCATACGACATAATTACGTCGACGTATGACGATCGCGTACTCGCGCGATGGTCGCTTTTGGTTAGGAAGCAGCCACAGCGACCAGCGACAACATCTGAAACACACAAACAGTGCTGCTAACTTCTTATCACATAATCACAACAGTATACCTACATTATTAAAGGTAGGAAAATCCCCGCTGTGATCAGGATATAAATCTTTACGCCTAGTTGCATGTGTTGTCGGGAACCCACGCGAGATGTTTCTGATATAATACGTTGTAGGTGGTGAGCAGCCGTCAGCCCGTCACCACTCCGACGAGATAGCTCACAAGGACAGTGGAATGGCCCACGACTCACGACTGTTGTATCAAAGGATAATCTATACTATATAATATAAAGCTGAAGAGTTTGTTTGTTAGTTTGCATGAACGCGCTAATCTCAGGAACTACCGATTACCGGTCCGATTTGAAAAATTATTTCAGTGTTAGATAGCCCATTTATCGAGGAAGGCTATAGGCTATATATCATCACGCTAAGACCAATAGGAGCGGAGCACCAAAGAAGAATGTTTCAAAATCGGGGAGTTTTTTTTACGAAGTCGCGGGTTAAAGTAAGCGTTAGCCCAAAGTAAGTATTCCACGCGGACGAAGTCGCGGGCAGAAGCTACTATGAAGTAAAGTAACTTGGTCATCACGATATGGTAAAAACGATAGCTATATCCAACATCTGTAGGTATCACATTAAATATTTGTATTGTTACATCCCTAGTCAGAATATTGAAATTTTGTAGAGCACAAAATTTCAATGATATCATTTGACATTATTATTATTCCACAATCTATTATTCGTACAACAAAAAAAATTAAACATTAATTTAAAAAAAGATATAATATTCTGTGACATTTAAGTCGTCTTACAAAGGGCCACTCAATGTACCTGACATAAAATACCTCAATAGGAGCAATTAAAAAAATTGTTACAATTTATCTTTCTTTTTTTTAAGAATGTTTAGTATCCATTGGAAACATAAACTGGGCTGCTTTTGTAAGACGACTAAAACGTCACGGTGTATAGGTATGTTATGGATGGAACAGAATACATGAATACAAATCCTTTTATATATATCGTTTTTTTTTAGTAACAAACATCTAAATTATACAATATATATAATATAATATATAATAATATTAAATATGTGAAAGTTTGTATATTTGAATGTTTGTTACTCAATCACGCAAAAACAGCTGAACGGATGTTGATTTGGCACACAGATAGTTTATAACCTGGATTAAGATATAGGATACTTTTTTTGTAGTCCCGTGGGATAATTTCCGACAACCACGCGGGCGAAGCCGCGGGCGAAAACTAAGTATGATAATAAATGAAGGGTCTCAGATTTCTATAACCTTATGAAACGTACCGGTAGTCCTCTGAATGCTATGCCGAGATGGTGTCCGTTCTTGGTGTAGAAGCATGTGTTGTCGACGAGGTTAACGCCGCAGCCGATGACGTCGCCCGTGGTAAAGGTGGGTCCGTAGGGCTGGCCCGTGCCCGACGAGCAGAATGAGTGCCCGTCGTCGCCGTGGTAGCCGTACGAGTGCTTGTCCCAGCCTGGAATGGCACAAGGAAAGAACAATAAATGGATAGTGCAAGGTTCTCTTCATCCACGGTTGGGGCTTCAAGCTTAATCACAATTTCTATACTTATTCAATTTTTTTGTTTTCTTTTAGCTGTTCGAATGTAAATCACCGACACTAGGATATTCAATACTTTTATCAATAGCCTATTTTACGAAGGCATTTTCATCTCAAAACAGGGCTGCAGGTAGATTGGTTAATCCTGAATACAAATGATGCAAAAAAGCACGTTCGACATGGTTGATTCATTATGAATGTCTTTCAAATACTTAACTAACATGAGTCAGTTTTTTTTGGAGTTCCACTACCTGCTAAGCAGATAACTATGTTGCTAATACGAGCAGCTAAACCGATAAACTTCAAAATGATATTATATACAAAATACGCATCATTAACTTTATACAAGCGATGGTTTTATGAACTTGTACTTCAGGATGAACAAAGGAATTGGCAAAAATATAATTATTGGACAACCACAGATTACCTATAAATCTGATGGATCCTGTCTCAATCGAAAACAACGAAAGAGGTGTTGCTTTTAAAGCCTCCATCAGCATCTTCGTTGATTCACTTACCAGGTAATCTGTTCATGTTAACTCCGTGCGCGGACAGGCCGATGCCCATGTACCCATCGCGGCCCTTGGACACGATGCGCACCTCGAAGTAGTAGAGCCCGCAGGCCGCCGGGATGGGGTTCGTCGCGCGCACGCTGGCCGCGTCCTTGTGTGTCTTGCCATGACCTGCACACGTCACCAACCAATGTTCACACCACGTACAGCAAGGACCCATCAATAAGAAGGTGTATCGCCCAGGCTACATTTGATATTCTATCATTTAAGCTTACAATGTTACAAGGATCTTTTGGCGCTCGAATGACGTTGACAGGGGTGTGCTGTTAGTAAATATTCGTGATATTACTGTTTTGTGACATGTATTGAAAAAACAAGATGGCGGCTCTAGTACCAATCTTGGTCACGCGCCAAAAAATCCTAGTACAGTTAAAGGAGTGTTTGACAGGCGTAGAAGAGGTTTTGTCCGTAAGTTTGAAAGGCCCGAGGCGAAATAAAGGCAATAGAAGTAAATACTGGTACTGACATTGAAAAGCTTCTATTTATATACAAAGCCACTATCGCCTAGGGTAGTTAAAGGACTAATGTGTGACATTCTCAATAGCATAAGTAAACAGCAATAAAATTGTGTACTAAGAACTTGTAGAAAGTGTGTGTGGAGGTCCAATGAAAGTGGAATATGCAAGCTGCCGTGTTAGTGTCATACATAACTACAATAAGCTGTCCCAAGCTCTTAAATTAACTAAGTTTATATACCACGTAGTCCCCAGTTCGTGTACCGGCAGCGAAGGGTGAAAGTTATCGCAAAAGTGAGGATAAAAAATGCAATGTAGAAGAGTAGCCAAAGCAAATGTAATATCGACCCTTGGCCACCTGGTACAACACAAACTATTTTATGAAAACTAGTAGTTTTACACCGAGAACCGGTGAAAACTAGTAGTGTTACACCGAGAGCCGTGACTGTCGCTTAAGAGCCATGAGAAGGCAAAAAGTAACTCGATGGAGCACTTTCGCGCATTAATTAAGAGCCAACACTCCAGTTTCAAGTAAAAAGTCCCGGTTGTATGTATTACCCGACTTCGGCGAAGCAAAAAGGAAGGTTATGATTTTGTTAAATATCATAATTCACTGAACCAAGACTCTTGAGAAGCCAATCATAAATTGGTAACCGTAGTCATTGATGTATTTAAATACAAGGCACTTAAACAAATATGAAAGTTTTGAATCTGCTTATTGATTTAGCCAACACACGTATGACTGCTGATACGTATATTTGCCAGAAACCTTTAAACCGTAAGCTATATTTGTGTACAGTTATTAATGTTACAAACATGCCACTGACTTGTGGTTCAGCTAAATCTTTCCCATCAGATACCACTAAACTTGGTAACGATCATACGTAACACACTATCATCTGTTCAGATCAACATTATTATTCACACACAATCACACAACGTGAATAACAAGTGTCCGAGAATTTGAATCTACGAACAAACATCCTGAACTTTAGCCAAATACGAAATGTGGACAAATTTTAAAACAAGGCCAATGGGGAATGGTAACGACCTCCAGTGAAAAGTAAACATGGTTTAAATTCAATACCATAAATTATGGGACGCACAAATTGCGAGTGCCGCGGTCACAGCAACAACAATGCAGAGCAAACTATTTTCAACCAACAGACGAAAATAAAACTTGAGCAAAGAAACTATGGCTCACATTTGAATAACTCTTGTATATTGTGAAAAACGATTAGTCTATCACAAGGCCAAACACTTGAAACGAAACAACGCTACATAACGTTGGCCGCCACACGCCAACTTTTGGTAACAAACACGTGGAACAATGGCCAACAGACGAATTATGATGACTGTGCCGTTTTGTATCACGACTTTTATTCATGTTTTAATGAAAACGAATCGAATTATAAGACAATTATGTTAAAGCGGTGACCAGACCTGAACGATATCTGTGCTGTGCTGTCTGTTATCAGCGAAACAAAATGCGATAGCAGCACACACACGGGCAAAGCTCGTAATGATTGCCCCGAGAGACAGTTAAGTAATCTTAGACACCATCTAGACGGAAAAAGTCCAACCATTACGAATAAACGGCGATAGGAATGAATTATTCTTGAAATAGAAATCTAATTCTGATGCGGAAGCATACAATCAGTAGAAACGACTGCTCGTGCTAGCCATTAACGAATAATTGACTAAACACTAAACAAAAGCACTGCAACTGAATGATGTATCATCCTGTTTCGCCGAATCGCTTCTACCCATCCCGAGCAAGCCTGCAAAATGTCGGCCATTCGATTCGGTTAGCGGATGGCAGCACGCACACGCACACTTCGGAGCTGCGCGTACGCATGGAGAACAACAACACAGGTTAACGAACCGCCACGTGTTTACACAACACGCGTAGATAAAACCACTGGATATGTGTGGGACGAAATACTCGCTAACGATATACGGCGGTTTCTAAAACGGAGTTGAGAGCAACATGCATTTTGTTGAAGAAATCCGGCAAATAGAGGCACAAAAATTCGCATTTTCAAGTGTTGATATGCTAATTAGGGTGTTTGGCCGAAAAGAATATGTGCTAAATGACTGTATCGTAGTAGTTTGTAACACTATGTGAATGTAGCGTCAACTTGCGGTAGTACGTAACGGTTAATGTTAAGTAGGATGAAGGAAACCGTACGACTATTTGCCCGAGTACTCAATATTTTAAAGAGTACAAAGAATCAGAAGTAAACAAGTTAAAGTATTTACATACATAAGCGGACAAACAAATACACAAAGCATTCGAGGAATCAATAGAGCGTTACCTTCAAAGCCACAATGATATCAAACGGCATAATGACTGACTCATTATATGCAACCACTTACAAAGAAGCTTCGGTTCCGATCACAAAGAATAATCACATGAAATCACTACCATTCTATAACCTCTATCTAACGCATGTCCCAGATATTTTTATTTTAAGACGTTGGAAACGAAAGTCCAGTTAAGAACTACGCAGCAACGGCACGCTCTTGATTTAGAGTAAAGGCAGGAAAGAAATTCAAATTGGTCCAGATTAATAACCGAATAACTGTAGACTATGTATTTTAAAAAACATGACTCAAAATGTTTAAAAAACATAGTACCTATATGCTTCAAAATTTAAAACAAAGAAAGAACATTTTAAATTTTTTATATCCAGTTAAGAGAAGTAAACATGTCTTGTCCATCTCAAGGAGTCAGTGCTTGACAAGAATATCATCAGTTCATCGCCCCGGCTCCCGTCACTCGCAATCTTGACCTTCGATAACTTGGGAACACTCGACTCAAACATTATCGCTAATGGATACGTAATGCGCAACATTTTATAAACATAACTTTCGAATCAGTTAAGAATGGCAGCGCACCATGAAAGGGCGCCCAAGGGCTCGAGTCTCGATTACTGAGCTGTTGGGCAAAAGCTTGGTGCGTTGGCGTCGGCCCAACTGGTCTTGTCAAACATTCGACAAATGTCAAGGCGTACGCGAGGTCGACACACTCGCATTTCCTACAAACAAAGAATCAGAGCTCAATACTTCAATAGGTTTAAGCCATTATTAAATGCGATGTATTTAAAACACGGCCCAATGGGTCACACAAACAATATGTCTACGAATTTAATTAACGACGTGTGACTATGTGAAGCTCCAATATATCGGAAACTAGCTCACCGGCCAGACGTTGTCCTGTCCAAATTTCAATAATTCATACAGAAAAGGACGTTCAGTTTTTCCCGAATTTTAAAATTAGTTTCCCGGAAGGAAACTTATCCAATTTGTCTTTCTGTAAGAACCTAATTCGAAATATTACGAACATTTTAAAACCAAAATTAGCCAATCGGTCCAGCCGTTCTCAAGTTATTTGTTTACCAAAGAACAGCATCTTTAGATTTTTAATTTTATTTATTTTTGTTATAATTATATATAGATGTATCTAGTACAGCTGGCGATATTTCCGGATACGTGTTCTGCAATAATAATGCGCTGTCCACCGTCGTCGCAGGCCCTGGGCATCAATAATATATCAGATAATGATAGACTGGCCTGCATTAAAGCATTTACTGCAACCTCTACCTTTCTGTATTTCAATGAAATGTAGAATGCTTTTCTGTTATTTAAATATTCTACTTGGAAAGTAGAGTCAGTTGTGAAGAACTGAAGCCTGCTCCAAAACCCCCTATTAAAGGTGTTCCCTTATTATCAATGACCTATGACTCCGAAGAACTACTTTATACAACACCAATTGCAGCAATCTCAGATTTCCGTCACGTAATTGTCTTGTTCTATTTACTAATGTAGGCCACACCTAATTGTAAATCCGACGAAACGAGCAAGGCAACGCGTCGGTCGTCACTTGGCAAGAACAATGGAGAGACTAGGGAAAAAAAATAGCGGCCCGCAGTGTGCGCCGTATGAGAATGGACAAAATTAGCCACAATCGTTAGCGGACCGTTGCCCTCGGCTGCAGGTGGCTACCGCTGCAACACTGACTCACGCCTGCGAGATAATGTTCATACTCGACCACAGTCACAGATTACGTGCTACACCATTTCCTACACTGGTTGCAGGGATACGCAGACTAACGCAGCGCTGGTATATTCAGAATTCAACAGGGATATGAGGGGGCTCTCTCGCGTAGTGCATGCAGAATTCCATGCAAACGTTATTACGTATGTGTGCGTGTGCTGGAAAGCAAATGCAGGAAGTGTAGCATCTCGGTAGTGAGGCGGACTACCCGGCGTGAGTCACTCATTTCGATTAAGACATTCCGTTCCCGGAGCGATGCGCCTCACAGCGCGGCAGCGCCTGGAGTGATCGGCCCGTGTTCAACGTAGTCTGCCTTATCTGAATGTTTATGGGCCAGTAACGTATTACGTTGGTAGAGTGCTCCACACCTTACTACAGAACTGTCGGGTAATAATACTATCTCGAAAATTTACGAGTTACGTGACTTACTTAGGTACGTCGCAGTTTTTGTCTTCAATTATCAAGTTTCTAAAGAGAGTCACAAGAAAATGTTAGCCAAGACTTTTAAATGATCCACCGTATGAAACACGCGTTAGTCAACATGCAAATACCAGAAGCAGGAAACAGTGAATAACGCTGTCATATGAAACTATGTAGAGAACAATAACATAATAATATTATTATACAACAGTTCCCTGTACACGAGTTCTACGTATTCGTATTCGTATGCTGACAATTAAACAGTTATTTGCAAATAAATCACAATCATGCATTCAACAGTTTTGTTCATTAAATAATTACTCAACTAGAATTAAAATATTAAAACTGGCTGAACTAATGAGTAACAGCAATCAGGTTAGGATATATTTATTCAAATAAAACAAACCCAGCATGAATGTAAATGTGCGAAAGTGAAATATTGATCACGTACTACCAAGAGTTCTAGCAGCTTGACAGAAAGAAGTCGACATGTGCTCCACTTAGTACAGGTGTCACTGACAAAGAGCATACTTGAGCCTGACGTAAAAAGTCGTCTAGCTAATCTGGAACGTTTGACAAAGCCAAAGCACATGTCGACGGGACTAGAAGAAAAGCATACAGAGATTAAGACACTCGAGACGTTTCCCGAGAATGTTACAGAACACACAATGACGGTGGCACACAGTTGCTAACAAACAGTCCCGCAGCGCGACCGTGTCCCCACACGGCACACGCCACTTAATGCGTTACCAACCTCTCACGGTCTACTTGCACGCCCGACCGACGTACACGCAATATGTACTCGTAATTAATTATTAAAATTTTAAACACGTAGAAAAAGTTAGCACTGTTTATTAGCAAGATGCGTGGGCACAGGTATAGTTGTATGTATGTTGACGTACGATACATCCAGAGGCGTAAGTGGAGGTAGGGCAGGTGGGGTCGGCGGCCCGGGCCCTGCGTCCCACCTTACAACAAATAGAGAAAACATCCATGTCCATTAAAACGATCCACAGTCGGACCCCATACACACCACTTACGCTTCTGGCTGCTCGGCGAGACGACCAACGAGATGCCGCTATGCAAGCTGAGGCCACAACGCGCCCCCGACGATGATCCCGCTTAGCTACGTTACATTGCGCGCTAACGGCAATAAAGCTTCCTCGAATGGAAACCTGCGGCAGCAATGGATGCATGCGTTTGCGTGAACACGTCATGCAATGTCCTGACTACCGGCACGCGAGCGTTTAGAGCATAGTGGTGCTATGGAGCCGAATATTATCTATGCTACTGACTACTTCTAGAGTTAATACTATGATTATTCTAAGCCTTATCAACGAGTAATCTACTTTCAGAACATAAACTAAAACAACAATAACTTCGCGATAAACACTTATGCAGAGCACACGGCACAATTTGTGTTGTTCTTGGGAAATGTGTGTTATGTACACTTGTACAGCCGCGGGAAGTAAATCGTTCCGACACACACAGGTCTCCCCCTCCTCAAACTAAGGATATCCTGCCTGGTAATAAAGAGGTACACTAGTAACGATATAGATAATGCTTTAACTGATTATGTAACTAATTAGTCCGCAAGGATGCGGAAGGAGGCACACTTTTATAAACATAACGATGTTAAATTAACTGGGTAACATGGATAAGATACAAGGTTCAAGTTAATTATTATTAATAATTTATTTTTTAATTCATGATAACCTTTGTTTTTCTGATGGGTCTCGTATGATTACCATCTGTCCATCAAGTAGCAATTTTAATGAAACGTCTTGTGTAGATTTTCCTCAATTGTATTATTTACATCGCACGCGAACCATGCTAAACAAATTAAAACCTTTACAATCAAAGAAGTAAAAATGATTAAGATAAATGGAAATAATCTTTATTTCTCAATACATTATTAATTTAAAACATAAAAACGTCAGAATGAAAGTTGAACGGAAAAACACGGAAAATAAGAACAACAGTTAGAGGATTCATGATGAACTGCCAGGGTTACAACCTGTTAACACAACTAGTCATAAAAAGGAAAACAGCCTTTGTTGCCATAAACGTCAAATGTAAACGAAACCTAAATAAAAGAGAAGCACTATGAAAATGTACGGTGCACCGTGAAAGGCAAGGGTGAAACAGGGACGGAGCTATGAACGTCAATAACTGTAGACGCAAAAAAACTGCAATATATAAGTGCATAGAATATGGCAAAGCCACAGACTAAATAAGTAGGCAAAGGTATTGGCTGACGTACGCGTGGAAACAATTAGCGCGTGGAGCGGTTGCTATGCGGGTGCGGCGGGCGCCGCGGCCTCGCTCCCGCCCGCTGCATCCGAGCGATTACTTCAAATTAAATTAACTCCGATACATGTTTCGACACAAATCCTTTGCACGCTGCCTCAAGCACACGAGCTAGTATACTCGACGTCTTTACCATCTAAGAAGGACGTGTGGATGGCTCACTGAACCTTGAACGGTCGGTAACGGGATTTTCGTGACTGAATTAATTTATATACCTTGGAAAGGGTGGAGTTGAAAGCCACCTAATATTTAACGTCAATAAAGACAGTGGAGCTAGTAGGGGGCATACATTCTATAATCAAGTAATCAACCTAACAAAGAACATGGTAGTTGTTTGTGTAGTAATCATTATTTAATTTGTAAAATTGAGCGTGTCGAGCTATATAAAATTGAGCGTGTCGAGCTATATAAAAGCCTAAATTTAAAATACAAGTGTGGTGCACACAACTAATAAGGTATTGCAAAACTGCGTTAAGATAAGAGTGTAAGTTACTTAATTATTTCAGGTTAGAAGTTACCAACTATAAACCTAACGGACTTGAAAGAATATATGACTGTATATCTATCATTGAATTCTGTTTATTAACTATCAATGAAATGGATACCTGTAATTAAAGCGCTTAATATAATGGCATATCATTTGTGATAACTGATAATGATAACTTTAATTAAACCAGAGAAACTGGTTCTATTTTCTAGTGCGTCAATCAAGAATAAAATAACAATAAACCAGCTCATGAAATGTAAAAGCAATACAATCCATGAGAGATTTAAGGTTTGGCTCCCTGATTTACGATATAACTGAAAAAGAGAATCAAATATTCGCACATCATGTTTTGAAACCGCAACGCAAGGAATAGAGTCGGACCGACGCCGACGCTGAATTAGCAATGAAGTGAAGTGTTCTCGCAGGAAACCATGTAGGTAATGCTGCGATACCACTCTAGTAAACAAGTGAGCAAAGAGGTCACCAACAGAGTCTTAAACAAAGGGACGAACGAGCAACACCAACGTCAACATCTCCAGAGTTTCCTTTCCAGTTTCACTAACCACTCAAATACATTGTTATATTTTTTTAAAGAAAAAAAAAAACAGAAACTGACAGTGTGATATATAAGAATTTATTCCGAGGCCGGTCCCAAGCCTGTGCACAAGCACCATAGCGACCCAGTGACCCAATTTCCTCAATTGATCTCACAACTGCGCAACATAAGCAGACAGCAGTAGATACCCTCCAAGCCCATGCTCTGCTACCATGATGTTGCTTTTACACAAAAAGAAACCAAAAAGGTTTACAGCAAATTATTCCGAACAAAAAATCGCATTGCAAACAGTAAAGAAGCCTTGGCTCATCAATTATTCCTGTTTGGGATCCCAGCGGGACGACGGCCAAACTGTAAAGCTGCGGCTTGAACTACGGATATGAAAACGGCTTTCGAAGACAAGTTAAGAGCAAGTTTGAAGTCAATTCGAGTCAAGCGCTGTACTCTGTACTAACTTCAGAACAAATGGCTTTGCAAGATAGTCATCGCACAATATTGAGAAGGCCATGGCAACTAGGCATAAGATCCGCCAGATTATTTCCTTCATGTGCCGTAAAAGGCAATTCCGAAATCACATACCTAAATAATGTATATTAATGCACATGCTGGGCAGCATTCACCTGTATACTAATCACATTGCAATCACCTATCGGCCTGCCAAGCGTAGTTGTTACGCCAGTATCCCACGTTTATTTATGTACTCATTTGTACATTTTCCGTTGCCAAGTCAAATCTATTGGCTGCTTAGGATTAATTTAATTTTGATGCTTAACTTTCGCTTACATTCACCAGCGTCATAACCGTTCAAGTTAACGATGACGACGCAGCTTAATGCCGCTCGATTTCCACTATTGTTCACTGGTTCTTGTACCGTAACATTTTACATTTCCTTGGTTTTAAGCCTTAATGACAGCTAATTGAGTGTTACTTCAATGAAAATGATATAAACTTGTTCCATGATTATTTGCTACTAGCTGTTGCCGCCCTACGTCCTTCTCCGGGTCACGGATTGTGATGAAATTTGGCACATGGGTAGATCACCCATGTGCCAAATTTCATCAGAATCCGTACAGCCGTTTTAGCGTTCAAAGCGTAACAAACAAACAAACTCACTTTCGCATTTATATTTTGGTAAGTAATCTCACTTTCTTCAAGGAGCTGTGGTGACTGGTGGCCCAGTGGTATTGGCCGCGACTTACGAGTTGAGGTCGTAGGTTCGAACCCTGACAGGCGCTTTACTTTGTGTAAATTATTTTATCACCACTGCTCTCAAAACGGTGAAGGAAAACATCGTGAGGAAACCGGCATGTCCTTGAACCAAAATTTCGAAGACATGTAATATCTACCAACCCGCACTAGGCCCGCGTAGTGGATTACGGCCCTCCCTCTCACAGAGGAGGCCTGTGTCCCAGCAGTGGGAACATTGTAGGCTGATTATGCATGTATTATGCAATCTCACTTTCTTGGTAATCATTCTGCAGGAATTACGTCATTTACCGTAAAGGGCAAAGAAGCCAACAGGAAACCAAACTTGCGACTACTTTAAGTTGATGAGAAACATAATTGCATCGTTATCAAACAAACAAAACAGCCTTGAACTAATGAGCTACGAGCTACGTTGATAACTATCGATGCTTTATTGGGGACCCAAACACAAGTAATGTAAACGAACAAAAGTTGGGAACAAAACGCGATGCGTGCACCAACCTCAGAGACGAGCTTGTCGACGTCAATTTATATGAAGACATGCTAGTGCCCACGCCATGTCTCGCGTGCCAACCACTGATTGTTTTCCGACTACTGGCTCGGTAATCATAAGTTTGTAGCTAGTGGCACGCTTATTGAATATGCAAAAGGAACAACTAAACCTTTAGTACGCGAAAAAATCGCCGAGCACCTTACCGAAATAAGTATTAATGGAGAACGGCTTTCGAAAAGATTATAGAAGCTAATTTCTTGAAAATTTTCACGAACGAATACAATAAAACAACGTAATAAATAATATATCACCCTACACGCAAAATCGTAAATTAATTAATCTCAGAAAGGCTACGTCCAAAACTCTTTTGAAATATTTCGCCAATGGAATCTCATGCACCTAACCGAATATCCGTTTGAAGAGGATAAAAGGCGCTGTTTATTTTAACAAACGTGATTGAATCTTGTTTAAATGTACTCCAAACAAAACAAAGAAACACTTTTTGCACAAAGACAATTTGATGTTGAAGCGTGATCAGTCTGCGTGGTAACACGGCCCGATATAATATTAGAATCAATGTCGGTGTCGCAATACGCAACCTCACTTAAGGAGAGGACTCGGGTTTCAATACGATCATATTTAATCATGTATTTCATAATAACATTGCACAATGTCACTTAATCAGCAACGTCAGCGCTCCTGCAGCGATTCGGAAATGTGCAAGCTAATCTTTTGTCACAGGCAATGCTTTTGTTACAGTCAAGAAAAAGAGAAGCCGCTCAGTTTCTGAGACTGTTATGAAAAGATAATACTACGTCTACGGCTCTAGCTGGCCTTGCATTTATAGTCACTATCAACTAGGATAAAACAAACCAAACTTAGTGACAGATAACAAATATATCCCAAAACTGAAAATAGAACTTCATCGTATGTGCAAAGCTAGCATGAGTATTGAACATAACCTAAGGCTTTCAGGAATGTACGGGGTCGCACACTCAGGGAAATTATTTGCAAATTACAACCAAAGCTATGCCACAGTCCACACATGTATTGAAACAGGACAAAAAAGAAAAGGACGTGGACACGAAAAGAATCTTATTTGACACAATTCTATCGAGCTCTGTGAATGACAAGAACTTTCCCAAATGTAGGGTTTCCGCTGAATAAATTGATCTGACTCGGAGGAACATTGCACCTGACTCTGCGGCTTATCATCAAGTGGGCACATTTATCAATATTCACATATCTACATAACACAAAAATCAATCGAAAGTGAACCAAAAAAAAATTTTCAGGCGAGGTGTCGACCGTCGAGACGATTAGATTCATAGGCGTTTTTGATTCTTGTCGTGACAAAGAACAATATAGACCAAAAGTTTTATGCCTTACAAAACATGGCTATACCTGGAGCTATTTAGAAGATTAACGGGTGTCATGGTATGGAGGGTTACAGAAAACGATATACGAGCTAACAGCAGTTTTAAAAGATTGTGTAAGAGACGTATGACAACGCAAGCAGACTGAACTTGACCTGCCAATGGGTGTCTTCGGCCTACATCGCCTCACGAACTACCTTGGCATCGATAAAAACAACGCGATAAGCACTCTCTGACCTCTTTCACTCAGACAATTCCGATAATAGTGTAACAATTAATTATTCGTAGCGACTAGCTACTGCTACGTAATGTAAGCAACACTTTGTATTCGTACATTACGTATCTAATGCGTTTAGAATCGACTTGAGAGAATATATAAATGAATTATTCTGTTGGCATGCTCAAACTATAACATGATATAACAATTGGTACAAAAAGAGTAGAATACACAATTAGTCTGCATCATAGATATAAGAAAGAAGGTCTGCATCCTCCAACAGCACTTCCGGAATATTTGAACACTGACTTGTAATTTGGATTCAAAAATAAATCTAAAAGCACAAAATAGGTATAGGAACCACAATACTAACAAACAATACATGTGTTATTGTATTGATAAACACATAGATAGCAAAAATACATCAAAACAAAACTAAATTGCGGACGTTCATGGAATCAAAAGGATGTTACTTAGGCCAGGAATGAATAGACCAGCGCAGTCAGCGCTTCAAAAAGCCGAACACACCAATTTTAACACGGAAACGGAAACTATAGATAAGAGAGGAGTAGTTTCAAACGTTCCTTTATTTATCGAAACGCGAGGGTGGTATTTCAGGGAGCTGTACATTTTGGACTATTACTAAACTGTCTGACGCAAGAAAAATGGAGACTTTCAATAACGGCAGTAAATCAAAAAGTATGTCACGAACGGGCTTACTTTCACTATCACTACTCACAACCTAGCGCTCTGTTGCATAATATTATCATGCTCAGCCAACTTACTACCTATACTTATTCAAATACAATTCACATTTGCACGTAGCTGACGCATGTATGTAGGTATGTATTAAAAAATCAGATCCTTATGGTATTGGATGGCAAAGAAGCCAAAACGGCCCACCTGTCACACCCGATGGTTAGTGATCAAAGCCGCCTTTGGATATCTCTAATACCAGAAGCAAAGCAGTTGCCCCAGTAGCAAAGAAGGCAGGTTTCAGTACACCGGCAGTCCATCCATAGCCATACCCTTGAAACAGGAACACAGCAATGTTGCTGCGAAGAGGGGGGGGGGGGGGTCAGAGACAACTGAGGTGGTAATATTTCCCCGGAAAAGCTACTTCACAAAGAGCTCTATGGGCGTTTGTGCCCTACACGGAATTTTACCGTGCGGCAGTCCGATTCCGACCGAACTAGTATAAACATTTTTAAAGGACCGTAAAAAATCGGACTGCCGGGCGGTAAAATTCCGTGTAGTGCACAAACGCCCCAACGCTAGGAAAACATATTTTTGTTACTAAGAATAGCTTGTCTCCTTAGCGAAAATGTTTATAAATCTAGTTTTGTTTAAGAGCAGGGCATTTGACTTTCTTATTTTTTATAGCTTTACACAACAACTTCATAAACTTCGACAAGGCTGGATGTGTAAAATAAAAACCGCTCTTAGAACAGTCAGCACCGGGAAACAGATCCTAGTTCGACTTCCTGACCGCAGAAATTATAAATGCTAATCGCTCCTTGAAAAACAATTCAGTCATTATGAACACTCATTGTTTATACCTAATTACAAAAGTTACGTGTCCAACAAAATATTACTCTAACACAAAGGGCCAGAGTTCCAAATGGAATTGAGTTAGATAGATTCGTATATCGGGGCTTCGACAAGGCCAATGATACTACAAATAGACACAAGGAAAAATAGACGGTAACACGTCAAGTTTGGGTGTATATGTGAATGAGGAGTATCAAGAGGGGAGAGTGGCAGCGGGAGGGAGCACGTGGCGGGCGACCCGACGCATGCGAGCTTGACCCAGTTAGTAGATGCACCATTTCGGTCCCATTTTGAAAGCAAGGGCGGCCCTTAGCCCCCGTTGCTATGTTTGGGATCTCCCTATTCCTTCCCCTGATTCCTTTGTTCGGTAAAGACCGATATACTACGTCTTATTCCGACGTAGCGATAGCGACGCCTACTCTTAATATTATCATGGAGTAGAATGAAACCTAATTAAAAATATTATATTTTTCATGGAGTAGTTTGGGAACTATTTTTGGAGCACTTTGGGAATAACCCACTCCACAAGCCGGTTTAAAACGAGCGGAAATCGCTAGGAGCTTGTTAAAATACTCATCATCAATAAAAACCAGCATTACATTAACCCTAGATTTGGATCTCAACATGTAACATTTGGCAAGGTGCCGTGACACGAGCGCGGTGTCGCTCCTCCGCGGTTCTATAAACTTTACAATTCTTCCTCAATATGTTTACTATCCGAAACATCTGATATATTTTATACGTAGGTTCAGCCGTTTCGTTAGGGCTACTGCGTAGTTATCGGTCAGTACGAGAGGCCCTAATCGAAGAGCCGTAGAAGATAATGTGAATTAAATAATAACATGCCTATTATGTAAAAGTAAAACACTGCGCAGTAGAAGCGGCCGTGGAGAACAAAGAGTGAAAAACAATGCGTCGCAATGTTATTTGCTGATCAGCAAAGGGTGGAAGTAAATTATATTCAAAGCATGGTTCATCGACTGGCAGACAATGGACCCGGAGACACGCGTGATATAGCGACACACGGTGCTGATCTGACGCGTTTTTTAATTACACAACAAACATCTTCATAGGCGGAAATGCTGAAATAATATACATACACTCAGAAACTGACCTAAACTAGAAGCGACGGCGATGGCGACGTTACGAATGAGAATTCCTTTACTAGTGACAATCGGTTTTTAATCAATGAAGCCACGAATACGACAACTAAACTATGGAGTTTTGTGACGCTTGAACCCAATAATAAATATTTGGACAAATCAAATCAGCTGTTTGCAACATACAAAAAGTGCCACTTGTTGTCTAAATCGACAGCACAAAGTAGTCTTCAGTGTGTTTTATCCGAGAACCATCGATATTCTATACTGTTCGATGCGAAGAAAGCTGTGTCTCCAAGGAGAAAACGTGTGCGACAGTTAGAGAGATTATAGAGAGAACAATCTCAATAGTATCTTTGCCTATTATCTCAGACGTCACTGGGTCATCGTTACCGCCACTAATTAAACCAGTTCACGTAGCTTGCGAGCATTAATTCATATTATCATAGATCGTGTCACCCGCGTGAGCGTCTACGCCGCATTCGGCGAGGTGCCCTTGAGTGTGACCTCATTACCAAAACACCCCTTGTCCCCGAAGATCGGTAATTTGTTATACGAGGTGATATTCCAAACATCCATAAAATATAATTGGGATGCGTAATTTATAGATAAAAAGGTTTCAAAACTGTGGGATCAAGCATACAGGTGTGGAATTTTAATTTATACATATAGTACTGTTGAACATTGTCTGTGTTTGTAACAGACGCGATAATGTACGACTTCACGACCAACCACTAATGACAAAAACAGCCGAATGAATAATTTTATTAATACAGTGCCAAACACTAAAATACTATTGCACTACAACTTAACAATATCAAACGATGGAATAAACTAGTTAGACAAGGAAAAGCCAACAGTGTTTCCCTTCGTAATAAAACATAAAGAAAATTCTATTTCAGTCGCAACTAGCCCACATGCGGTGAACTACGTAACACAAGATAATGTGGCTCGAACGAAAGGGACTGATGTTCTTGGCCCTATGTTTGAAAATCTTATGGCAGTACGCATACTGAAGACAGCAAACTTGAACAAAATAAATTTTCCTTTTTAGCCCGTCAATAACCGAAATACGTTAGTATTTCGGTTATTGTAGGAGTTAGGACATAATATAATTGAACATAATTATACCAAATATTCAGTTCATCTGCACGGATGCATAGAAACAGTTCATCATGACCAGTGATGGGTGATGTTATCGAGCTCCAAAGAATTCTAAGTGAAAAACTTTCTTGCAATTTGTAAGCGGACCGAGGGGTACATATTAGAACGTCGAAGATTAAAATACCTACAGTTAACATGCCAATGTTTAAAACATCGAAAATTAAAATATCGAACGTACCTATCGAAATATCGAAAATTGTTATAACTAAGCTTGAAATATCTAAGATTGAAATATCGAATGATTAAAAATGTCGATAGTCATTATACCTAAGATCAAAATGTCAACTTTTAATACACTGAAGTTCATTATATATTTTTTTATCATACCTACAATCTGCCGCAGAAATGTTTTCGTCATTGTCTAATTATCTAGTCACAGGCAGATTGTAGGATTCATCATATTGGACTGGGTGAAATAGGTTAGGTTAGGTTAGAACAGTGACCAATCACGCTACTTCCAAGTTGCTCGCAGATTTATTTTCATAATTTTCTAATTATCCGGGTTTTCGCAATATCCCAATTATGAAATTACATACGAGTAATTGGGATATTGCGAATTATACCACTGGGGATTATGATACATGGGGAAGGATGCAACATGCAAGCAGGCATACAGCTGGCATGCAGCGTGCAAGCAGGCATGCAGCAGGCATGCAGGCATGCAGCAGGCATGCAGCGTGCAAGCAGGCATGCAGCATGCAAGCAGGCAAACAAGCATGCAACATGCCAGCAGGCATGCAACATGCCAGCAGGCATGCAACATGCAGCAAGCATTGTTTCTGTCACGGCTCCGGCGCTGCGGGGTTTAGGCGACCCCACGCGAGCTTTTCGTCGCAGATGGTTTTAACGCTCACCACCGCAGCTTCGGCTTGCTGGGCGGCTAGGCCGGCCAGCCTCAGCGGGCCGCCCCACCCCTCCGCGTCTACGCGGGCTTAAATTACACTCTAGGGGTAGGGCTGACAAGACTGCGTGAAGTCGGTATTGCAGCGATTCGTTTCTGTCACTAAATTTTGTAGCACAACATGACATACATAATAAATAAATATAGATTTTAGGACATTCGATACTCTGTACTCATTCGATATTTAGGACTTTCAATGTCACTTTTGTAGATAATTCGATTTTAGATATATTAGACGTATGCTATCTAACCATTCGACATATTATTATATAGTCGTTACGCTATTTTAATTTTCGGTTTTATGATCGTTCGATATTTATTTTAAAGTTTTCGATGTTTTGAACATTGGCATTTTAACTGCAATTATTTTAATCTTCGACGTTCTAAATGTACCCGGACCGAGAAGAAACATGTAATTGTTCGGCCACTGTGAAAGTAGATCGTAAAAGGCAGATTGAGCGGCGCAATACTGATTCGATTCGGACCTGCTATTTATTGCCTACGTTCAATATTGCAGGACAAAAGTTAAACCTTGCCAAAGAACATCCGACTTCGTTGGCATACCTATACCGACCGCCATTATGAAAAAAACTGGTTTTGGCGGCCAGTGATGAAACAAGTGTCAATCGATAGAGTAAGTGATTGCAAACAAAAAATATTTAGTGATGAATATCGTAAGTGATATACTTCCTGAGATATTTGAGTTAAAACATGAGAAAAAAAATAAAACAGTAATATTTTTTTTAAATATCTCAGGAAGTATATCACTTACGATATTCATCACTAAATATTTTTTGTTTGCAATCACTTACTCTATCGATTGACACTTGTTTCATCACTGGCCGCCAAAACCAGTTTTTTTCCAAATGGCGGACGGTTAGGTATGCCAGGTCCCATACAAAAATGTCGGAACCCCTTTTGGGTGCTTTGTCTAACAGCTGATACCACATGCGTCATGATTTCATGAACCATATAAATTGGGCGCAATAAATTAAACTATTCAGGCTTTACATATTTCATATTTTACTTAGGGGAGCATTCATCTAAGTATTTTATAATCTTCATGACGAGCAAAAGTTGTAGGGGTCAGCGAATGAACCGTAGGAGCAGGTTGCAGATGAACAATTGCCAATACAAAGTGATCTTTGACCGTGTAATCGCAGACAGCAATAATATTATAAATGTTTTCGCCGCACATCAAACAGTTACTCATGAATACTATCGCTGAAATCATCTTCACTTGAGTGCCAGATCCGAAATTTAATATTAATTTGGCAGAGTTTGAGTTGAGTTGTTGGCGTCATCAGTCATGTACGACGACTATTCTAAACTTGTAACATGATCATTTATAAGTTTAATGAATTCCAGATTTTGTCTTCATAAGGGACACTGCGAGCGAATACGGATCGGTAACACAGGGCTCGGAAACCGGTTAATTTTCCAAACCGGTTTTGGTCATTGACCCCGAACCAGAATCGATTGCGGTTTAGGTTTCGGTTACCGGTATTTTAACCGGTTAATGGGACAAACCGGTTTTTTACAAATTGTGATTCTGTTGAGCGAAATTAACCGGTTAATTTGAGTTTCGACGGTAAAAACTAGTTCTACATAATACGCCATCTCGCTTACACCTACAATAATAAAGCTCTCGCTCTACGCCAACGAATGCGCAATTCCGCACTCACAAGCAGATTGTATTCGACCGCGTTGCTAGCTGAGTAGTTTCGTTCGACGTGTATGCAACATTTTATTATTTTATAAGGTGGATTTGTGGTTGACTAGCATAAATAAATGAAACCTTATTATCAAATGAAATACTTACTGGTTGGAGTGTAGCTTTATGGGCGAGGACAGAAAAATTAAAAATTTGTGTTCCCCAATTTTATTGCAGTAACCTTGGCGTAAAACATATTTTTTTTTTATAAAATGCACTAGATTTCCAAAATGGTAGCTCGAATGAGAATCTTTTCTGGAAAAAAAATGTTGCTCTAATCGAAAACCATGAGATGATGTGAAAAAGCTAAGGATTTTTTCAAGTTTTTCATGTTTGACAAAAAAATACAGTATTTATTCCTTAAATTCATATTGGGATGCTGCACAGAGAGTAAGACAGTGGGGGGGGGGGGCGGTAAAATTTGGATTATTTTTTACCTATACAGTATGTTAACTAACAGAGGGCGTTCCCGTTAACCCGCAATAGTATATTATCGTCCATACATGCTAGAAAAAATACTGAAAGTGATTTTTTTTTTTTTTTTTTTTTTTTTTAATTTATTTGTAAATGTAACACTCTGTACACGCTCACTTGTCTTTCAACTTGGAAAGACAAGTGCGACAAGTACGCGTGTACAGAGTGTTTGTTTTACGTATGAAATTAATATTTTTCGTGAATATTTTATGATCAAAAAATCAAAAAAGTTTTTTTTTTTCATTTTTTATATTTTTTCTAGCATGTATGGACGATATAGTATTGCGGGTTAACGGGAACGCCCTCTGTTAGTTAACATACTGTATATTAGGTCGCACCGCTTACGAGATATTTGGTTTATGGTCATCTGGTTTGCTCATTTCGTTCTCATGGTTTTCGACTAGACGGACAATTTCTTTCCAAAAAGGATGTTCATCAGAAGTTCCATTTTGGAAATTAAGAAGGTATAAAAAAATATTGCGAAATCTCCTAACTCGAAAACGGCGCGTCGTAGAACCATGCATCTCAGTGCAAGTTGCTTTTTTTCGCGCAACCGCAACAGTGACACTGCAATGGATAAAAAGACAGTGGATCGCTAGGTAACGAGCTAGCAAGGTGAGCATCCCGAGTTTGTGGACCCGAACCTTTCGTACCCATTCCGTTCAACCAACTACGCAGGTGGATACAAGAGTTCACCCACACACAAGCGGAGAACTCCTCCGCCCCGACACCCGGACCTCGACACCGTGCTGCAGGTAGTCCAGGGAAGCTAAGCCAGTCTTGGATAACAGACTAACCAGGCGTTTATTACAACTGTACAGGAACGGCTTGCGCCTGATGATGAGGACCATCACTGGACACTGCTCGCTAAACAAGCAAGTGCTTGTTATACATATAATAGACATAACGGACAGTCCTCTGTACAGGGCGTGCATGAAAGCAGAGGAAACCGTTGCGCATGTGCTGTTTGAATGCACGGGCATCACCCAGATTAGCTCAGAAACCCTCGGGTCAACCAGATCTTTTGAATAGACCAGGAGACTTACTCAACTTCTCGAGGGCGGTGAGCTGGTTGGAATAACCACCAACGGTCGCCATGGCCCACGCATAATGGTCGAGATCGAAGGACTAAGTGCGGAAACCAAACCCTCCATAACATAGAACCTCACTGTGGCCTGGACATGAATAAAGCCAGCAAACCTGACGGAATAGGGTGGTAGAGTCCCGAAAAGCTGTGCTCCAGAGTTGTCTCCTGTCTTGACGCGCTTGTATCACCTCTCTAAAAACTGGAGAGGTGCCGAAGACCTGGAAGCTTGCCAATGTGGAGCCAGTACCCAAATAGGGTAAGCGTGCCGACCCTGTCAACTACAGACCAATCGCCATAATCTCCATACTATGTAAAATGAAACGGGCTCTTAATAATAAGCTGCTAGTATGCCTGGAAGACAATGAGCTCCTCAGTGACCATCAGTATGGCTTCCACCGTGGTCGGTCAACTCAAGATCTTCTTGTGTATATTACACATCGCTGGGGCGAGGCCACTGAGAGACATGGCGAAGCCTTTGCTGTGTCCCTTGATATATCAAACGCTTTTGACAGGGTCTGGCATGCTAGTCTGTTGGGTAAGCTTCCCGCATTCAGAATCCCTGCTGACTTTTGCAACTGTATTTCAAACTTCCTAAGTGAGCGGTCGATCAGAGTGGTCATTGATGGCTACTCATCGAATCATATTATGGCTACTGATGCTGGTGTTCCTCAGGGGTGTATTCTTTCTGCGACTCTATTTCTGCTCTATATTAACGACCCGCTACAGCTGGGTACTATTGGGTTCGCAGATGACAGCACAGTCTTAGAAAAACACCTATCTAGTGCAAGAGCCAGCAGAGAGGAAACAGCTACTCTTTGAGAAGCCATGGTGGGGTGAATGAAATCGATCTTAAATGTTTCACAGTGGGGCGACGATGATCTGGTCAACTTCAACGCTCAGAAAACACAGCCCTGTCTTTTCACTGGCAAAAGAATCCAGTTCCAATTATCACCTAGTTTCCGAGGTGTTACCAACCGCTTGGAGCTTTTGGGTATAGAATTGACGTCAGATCTCAACTTGGCTCAACCACCGAGTCAAAAGCACAGACTGCAGCAAAAAAAAAAAAACTGCCTCACCTTATTTAGGATACCCGGCTATTCTAAATAAGGTGAGGCAGTATTTTTTTTTTGTTTGGTTGGGAAGTCATCAAATAACTTCTCCCGCTCTGGGCGGAGTGGAAGGGCGTGTCAGACTCTTTCTGACTGAAACCCACCCGTGTTCCTTCAGTTGCCTGTACGTTGCCAGGGGCCCCGGTCTCCCCTTAGGAGTCTCCCGCAACCCCGGCAGGCATCGGCCCTAGCAAACCCCGTCAGTTCTACTGACATCTCTTTGAGGCGCTCGTGGAATACAACGCGCCGTCGACCCGGGCCTGATCCTTATCGGAGAGCTACCCATTGCTCTCCGTTCGCAAGTCCGCGCCTACGGTGGCCGGAAATCGGCTACCGATTCCCGACGCCCAGGTCGTCTCCTGCGGCGGCTAGGACCGTGAGGCCGCGAAATTTACCTCTCCCTCACGCGCTCCGCCTCTTCCCTCGCGATCATTACTGCTTTGCAGGAGGAGGTGACGGCTTGCCATGCCCTCTCGCTCCGTACCATGGCCTGGACCAGGGCTGGACGCGACAGGTCACCGCCGAGGTGACCGGTACTTCACATCTGAACAGATTCTGGGTTTGTACAAAGCTCAGGTCCGTTCCTGTATGGAATATTGCAGCCACTTATGGGAAGGCTCAGCAATATACCAGCTTGGCGGATTTGGTGGAATGCAGAGCAAAAAGGCTCATATGCGACGAGGCGCTGGAGGCTAGGCTTCACAGCCTAGCTCATCAGCGTAATGTTGCCTGCCTGTCGGTTTTCTACAGACTGTACTTCGGAGAGTTTCTGCGTTCAAAGCAAGAGTGAACAGGTATTTTCTGGGTTTGCTCGTTTTATCATAGTTCTCATCCACCGCATTTCGTCAGGCGAGATCGAGGTCAAGAGCAAACTCATATTGCATAAAAACAAAAAGATCGACCGTCCCTTACCTAGTCTTTTTGGAACGAATTTCCCTTTCGCGCGTTGCAAAAGGGAGCTAGACGGAAAAAAATAGTACCAAAAGTTGTAACGACACTTTTGTTTAAGACCAAAAGTTGTAACGACACTTTTTTGTGTATTTGAGAAAAGTTTTACAAATTAAAGTCGAAGTCGACGTCGAAGTCGAAATCAAAGTCAAATTCGAGGTCGATGTCGAAGTCGAAGTCGAGGTCGATGTCTAAGTCGAAGTCGAGGTTGAGGTCGAAGTCAAAGTCAAAGTCGAGGTCGAGGTCGAAGTCGAAGTCAAAGTCGAAGTCGAAGGCAAAGTCGAAGGCAAAGTCGAAGTCGAAGTCAAAGTCAAAGTTGAAGGCGTCGAAGTCAAAGTCATATCATTTATATACGTCAGCCAATATGTCAGATGTTATTGTTTTTAATTCAGAGCCATGTAGTATTGAAAAATTTTTAGCCTTGTTAAAAATTATACTAGATGGCTCTTTATTAATATATAATATGCAGCTAAAAGAACTTCGTTCCCACCGGGTGTCCCACGACACCTCCAACTTTTTTTTTTCATTACTTCGTAATTTTTTTACATTATATTTTTTGTCTCTTGTAAATAATCGAACATGGAATACATTTTACTCTCCTCCTTTTTTCTCATGATACTTGTTATTATAACACTGTCTATGCTATTATAAAACACGAATTAAGTAGCGGCCGCACGACACTTCTTGTATGAAAGATGCGAACCAAATTCTCTTTGCGGCGAACTACGAAAAAAAACAAAACACAAACAAGCGCGTGAGAATGTAAAAAACGGCGGCGGCAGGCGTGCGTCTGAGTAAAACCGGTTTATTCAGGTTAGCGCGAGTTTTGAAATTCTATTCTCTGTAATAACCGGTAACCAAAATTATTTAGGTTTAGGCGAAACTGTTTTCGTAATTAACCGGTTAATCGCTGAACGATATTTTACCGGTTTTATGAACTATATTAACCGGTATTTCTTAACCGGTTCCAAGCCCTGCGGTAACATATCAAATCCTGTAAGTAATTTGATTTCCTCGTAAGGGAATTCTTTAATTATTCCATCGACGTTGACAATTGCACACTGAATGGGAATCCGTGGGAATGTATTTCAAAAGTTCTGTTACCGCGGTATATCGCCTGAGTTTTCGCGTCTCTTGTAACTACTTAAACAAAATTGTTGTGACTTTCGAGACTACTTGAGATTTCCCTGGACCCTCTTCGGACTCATGGATTGCCGGTTCAACCACAAGCTTTTGGTTCTATTCAGTTTAACGTCATGTTCTTGAAACTTATAATATTGTTTCTAGGTTATTAAACGAGATTTTAAGGCCCATATCTCACTAGGACACCATGGTGGCGCAACCATGGTCGCACTGCCAAAAAATGGTTGGTATTGCAACCGATAGGACGCCTGGTGAGAAACCCACCATAAAGCTGTGTATATTATGATGAAGTCCCATGTCATAGGGGACGAGCCTAATGCTATTATTGTATTGTTAATAAAAATATTCATACAATCCTTCTGTGCCATTATGCCTCTATCGAGTATAACTTATAAGTTTCCATCCCATTAAATGGAAATTGTTTCCAACAAGAAATTAACCTCGGAGCGACCTCTATGTATTCCCTGTAGACCTTCAGCACACGAACGCTACATGTGAAGAACGGATCACGTATTTACACTTATATTGAAGACCGCGTGTGGATTTCCACGGAAAATAGGAAACATGATAATAGTTCGCATTGCCAACTATTTAATTGGCTTTGGGTTGCCCTCAACGAGCGCCGAGCGGAGCAGTGCAAGTGGACCGCACAAACATAAAGCGAGTCTGTCGCGAAGCGTATGTGGGCACAGGGCACTGATCCCTACATGGGAGTTATGATTTTTGTTGGAAAGTATTGTTTCTGGTCAGTCTAGTTGCCATCGTAATAAACAAGTA
Organism: Conistra vaccinii; assembly: GCA_948150665.1. Classification (NCBI taxonomy): domain Eukaryota; kingdom Metazoa; phylum Arthropoda; class Insecta; order Lepidoptera; family Noctuidae; genus Conistra; species Conistra vaccinii. The sequence goes on from OX411327.1 coordinate 23,680,434, forward strand.
ACTTGAAAACTGAGCGCTAAGCTAAAATAGTTATTTGTGTTACAAGGGGACAAAGTAATATTTTGTTCTTCCAGGGCGTTATTTTGAATTCAGAGCTAAGCGAAGGATTCTAAAGTAGAATCCTGAGCTTAGCGAGGAATTCAATATACGCCTCCCGAGAACAAAATATTTAGTCCCCGAGTGATACACACTATTTTTCATCACTACCTATGAGAAAAATAAAAAGTTACTTACTCGATATTTTTTACATTAAACCTTCACGCGAGCGCCTCCAACCTAACTACGCAAATCAGTATGCTATCAGAAGCACGGAGCGGACCAATCAGAAGAGAGAAACCTCAAACTCCCTAGGGAGTAAAATTGAATTTTGGTCCCGCTATCCTCTATAGGCAATTGTCGTTTTTCGAATAGGTGTGATGAAAAATCTTTTCTGCGCCCCTGCATTGATCTGTGCAGCGCGACAAAAAGCCAATCTCTCGACATATGAACCAGGGGAGACTGAAACATGTTGCACTCACGGCCCTGTTCTGCCTCCTCATCCTCAACCTCAAGTGATTCCCACAGAAAAATGGGCAACGAGTCAACGACCTACAAAAGCTTTTGTGTTGAATGTAGCGCATTTTCGCCCATAAAAAAGTGCAGTGAAACTGTATTCATAATATGGACGCCAATTTCTGCCATGATATATCAAGCTGCTTCCAAATAAAACTGATCTATCCTTTTTTGACACCCACTGGATAAGATGAGCTACTACAGTTGTGTTACCTAGGATCGATTTACAAGGAACAAGGATTGAGTTGAAATGTACGGATTGATACAAATATAGCAGAAAAGTAGTATCAGTAGATACCTATTTTGCAACCACAATATTTAAATTTAAGTAACCCGATGTTGTTATGAATTTTAATGATGAATTATTCAGTGTGCTTTGCGTGTCATCTGGGACATGACAAAAAATTAATAAAAATATAATATTAAAAACTTGTTGGTTGCTGTCGCTGTATAATCATGAGGAACCTTGGATCTAGTTTGATTTTGTCGCACGAGTAGGTAAATATTATAAAAACCACGACCAGTTTCCCATAGTGATTTGCATTTGTTATGTCGATGTGTTATTTTATTATTACTTACTAGCTTTTGCCAGCGACTTTTCCCGCGTGCATGTTGGAAATTATCCCACGGGAACGTACTACCGGTATACAATGTATTATTATTCCAAGGCATGTGCCAAATTTCATCGAAATCCGTACAGCCGTTTTAGCGTGAAAGCGTAACAAGCAAACAAACTCACTTTCGCATTTATAATATTAGTAACATTCATTATCATAATTAATTCTTCAATTGTATCTTTTTCGTTGTAACTTATATTTTTTTTTATAATACATTTTTGGTTGGCTATGTCCTAGAAATTACACCCAGATACAGCAAAATTTAAACGAGAGCTCGTTTTTAGCGCGATACCTGTATTGTACATACCTATATCTTTCTTGGTGAACCGGTTAGCAATAATAGCGTCATAATACGGTATCGCTGCATCTGACTGCTCTCAGCGTCACTAGGGAGCCAAGATTTGGAAATATCGTTGTAATTACTTGTTTATACAATTTGAAGGAATTTGGAAAGGTACTGTGTATAAAAGCTTCTTAGTGGTCAAAGCTCTCTTGTTTGCATTTGTGTAATCTAACGTTACATAAGTTTTTGTAGAGTTCAGTGTTTAAAATTAATAGCTTAATCACTTTCTTCTATAATGGTTAGCTTTACAAGTATTTAAAACTTCTGAGCTTGAAACAAAACTTTCAACCTAATGGTAGCGACCAAGCGACCTACTTCTGACCTTTCTAATTATAACATCTCTCTTGAAACTTCATTATTGTTCAACTTTTATCATAAAGAGTCTTCAGCAAACCGCTATGCTAGTAATAATATGAATATTATCTATTAACATTACATAAAAGGCCCTAGGGCCCTAGTGTAGCATAAACTACTTTACGTAGCTAGCTGAAACTGATTGCTGTTTACTCTCTTCTAAGTAGCCTGAGGCAAATTCACTTCAGCGAGTGATTTGAGTCGCACAAAGTCAAAGCTCTGGGTACCCTTCCATCAAGCCAATCACGGTTTCGCTCGCGTATTATTCGCGCGCAAGTTCCTCAAAGTATTGGTATTGATTTTATGAATGTCCCTCTGCATGTAAGTGATTTTACAAATAGGGTTACCGCTAGGCAGTGCACTCAGCATAATACATGACTGCTGTTAGAAGAGTGGAAACGATCGACTTTAATATTGAATTAAATCGCTTTCTGCGGTATTCAAGTACGTTATTGCTTGTTATTTAATATTTATTTATTTATTTTTAGCCTATGTTGTCCCACTGCAGGGCAAAGGCCTCCCTTTCTTCTTTCCACTCCTCCCTGTTTTGAGCTTGTAGTTTTATAAAATGTGTTATGAAAACATCAAATAGAGATCAACTATTTTTTCAAAGACAAGTTTTTCAAGACAGTTAGGTTCTCTAGTTTGTAATGCACCTAAAAGTTTCATCTTCGTCCCGCAACGTCCGTCTATCAATATTGAATTCAAATAAAACTGTTCTACTTGTATAGTCTGAAAGTTTCAGTCACTTTATAAAATTAAACATACTGCAACCAAAAATTGGCTTTAGTTTCAGTTGATGTAGTCCGTGGAACCAAAGCTTGCTGAACAAACTAAAGCTTGGCTGAACAAAAAATGCTCAATTGCAAATCGACCGGCGTAGAATTCTTCATAATGTAATGCTCAACATTATTTTAAGCTGAGCAAGAGACGCATTTAATCCTCATTAATATTCCCTACACTCCTCGCCACCATGCTCACGAACGTAACTTTGTACAAACAAAACGTAAACGCACTCATTTTATAACAATTTGTCACTTTGTTTCACAACTTTATTGGTTCCATAATGAATGAGATCTTCGTACCATGAAACTTACGGCACGGTAGACGGTAGAATAACTAAGCCATATCTTAGAAATAAATGCCTACAGCCGCGCGGTACGTAAACATGCGATAGGGCTGCCCGCCTCCAGTATTTTAATTACATTTGCCTACTTTGTGTTTCCATTTAGTTTTGTGATTGTAAATATACTTTTTTTATCTACACAAATAAATAAAATACTATGTGAATTGAATAACAAAACAAAACACAAATGCCGGAGGTTTTAAAACAAGCGTACCTACCGTATTAATTCATGAACCTCCTATAACTACCTATTTCACTCGTGTTATCACTTTCCTTTACTCTATTCACTTTATTTATTAATCCAGACATCTTTTTTTCGGGAGATAAAAGGAAATACTTATCCATTAAAAATACACACAATATGTACCTACCTACCAGTAAGTAAAATTATTTTATAGTAAGACTATAAAATAATTTTGTTGTTGTTGTTTGTTAATAATAATACCTTTCAAAGTTTCCAGGTAATCTAAAAAAAGTTATCTCTGGATGCGTTATTGCCAAATTCATGCAACCAAAAACAGCAACAATATATCCTACTCGTCATATTAAATATGTACTTGAATTTATTTTTAGTGTAAAAATCGCGCGGTTATTGTTAAAAAAACAACACACCGTTCGTTCGTCACTGCGGCACAGACGCGACTGTCTGCGTACCTCGCGCATACCTCGATCGAGGCGCGTAGGTATAGCTCGCGCTTCGTCCGTTTCTATGAAGTTGGCCTACCGTCTACCGTGCTTACGGCTACATAAACAATACAATGACTTAACATTGTATAACCGGTTTTAAGAAATGAAAAAGTATGATTACGTTACGCTGCGAGTTATGTAGGTATAGAAAAACATCGTGCGACAATGAATGGATTATAAATCCTGTAAAGCAACTGAGAATGCTCAATACAGAACCATAACAATGCCCAAAAAGTTTCCTACAGAAGCTTACGCAACCTGTAGATGGGCGAACTTGCCTCACTACATTTAGTAGTTTGCTTCGAAAACATACAAAAAGCAGTCTGGACAACATGAGCGATCAACCTAGAGCAACTAGTTGGTTAACTGGTTTCGTGGGTCGTTAGCCTCGCACATTGTGGCCGGCCACAAGGACCTGCTGCCAGCTACTGATCCCAGGACTACAAACTTTTTGTTTTCACCCTTAGAGAGTGGAGAACACTTCAGGCAGTGTCGTGACTCGTGAGATTGCTAAATGAGAGCTGAATTCCTAAGTTGTCGGGACCTCGACGCTTGTGGGTGTAATTCGTACAATGTTACGTTCTATTACATGTTAAAATTCATATTCTTGTATAACATACAAGCTCATCGTCTATTTTATCAGACTCCAGAACATAATTAAGATTATTACATGTCTTTTACATATTCAATTTATGAATTAATTAAGAAAGTGGCGACCCGGTGCCCTATTGACCGGGATGTCCTCCGCTCCAGTTCTATTTTTCACAACATTCCCGAAAAATATCTCTGATATACGCAGAATTAGTAAATGTCCGACGAAACACCTTCATGTGCCCTTCAAGTTTACACAGAAAGGTAATTTATACGTCTAGTGATGTTGCAGAATTACTACAAGTTTCCCAGTTAAGGAACAACACCCACTTGATGCAAAGTAATTACAGATGAATATTTATTGATGTGCTACTTGTAGGTACAAGCGCGGTATCATACACATTACAGTCATTCTCATTACTGCTCCTCAACTATGAAATAAGAATCGTTTCAGTTGCCGGGTTCAGTTATGAGTTTTATGAATAAGACCATTGAGTATGACCACAGAATACGACCCAACCAAAAGTGCACTCAACATCTACCTAGGGAACATCTACACACATTATAGTTACCTCCACTGACTCTATGGAGCTGGCTCTATGGCATAGAGCATTACGTCGCAATACTCGCAATGCGCTGATGATAACGAATATTTAATTGAACAGAAACTGAAAAAACCCAAAGTGGTGCCAAAAATAAAGTTGCCAGAGCTCACTTGTATACAAATAGTAGCTAAGTGACATTGAGTGGGTGGAGGAACATTAGCGAAGCCACGCGGGAGTATTAAAGCTAGCAGACAACAAAAGGTGGCACAAATTGCATTGTCAGCACCCCCAGGGTCCTTGCTCCAAGTCTAGACGCGGAATTAGGCGGAGTGCACCGGCGTGAACCGGAGTGAACCGGACCCGGGCAGCCTGCAGGCGCAGCGTCGGTCAACAACCGGCGCGTCAGCCCCCGGTCGATACAGGGCCCCGATCTCCCCCGACCTCACGAATCCGGTTACAATACCAAATTCTGCACTCGACATGTACTTCAATAAATCAATAGTCACGTTTATGCAAAATGTTCTCAGATAATGCGATATTGACTTTATAGTTCAGGCATTTCCATTTGTGAATCATCCAAATCCAAAAATGATTAGGAAACTCTTATCCATCAAACTTAGTTACCAGGGAGTGAATCAACAATGGATAGTTTGAGACTCACCATTTTGAAACACACTGCATGTAATGCGAAAAATAAGATTTATTTTAATATGTACAAAAATAACAAACACGACCATGATATTCATATTGCGACTGCTATAAACTTATATCTCCTTGGGGTCACAGTACGCATCATTTAAAAAAAAATGCAGCTTTATAACAAAAATACAATGAAAAAAATGTGCATCAAATTAATATCTTTTACATAATTTACTCTGATCATTCTACTACGACAGGTATGTCATAAAATATTGCTAAGATACACAGACTGCAATTTTTCTCTTGTCGGGAAATACATGGAAATTGGCAACATTCATGAGGACTGCAGGACAAGTCTGTCACCGCAACCAGCCACGACCACACGACTCCATAAATTACTGAACGACACTGACGCACAATGTATCGGTACTCCATGAAATGTAAACTACTTCGGTAGTTCTTTTTTATGCAAGTGTCGGAGTTCAGCTATTGTTGATCGCGAGCTATTCACTATATTATTATTTACTACCACCCCGAGGATTTACCCGGCCCGCTTGTAGACGCTCGTTTTTTCCATCGGAACCCGGACCGTGTTTTTCATATTTGTATGAATTGGACATCGATCCGGCGTCCGGTGCATGTGCACACATTCATTATAAACCATACACCACCGCGAATCCGGCGAAAAAAACGGTCTGTTGTCCGGTGACGTATACAAGCGGCCTTAGGCCGCTTGTAGACGCCCGTTTTATCCATCGGACGACGGGCCGTGTTTTTCATATTTGTATGAGTTACACATCGGTCCGTCGTCCAGTGCATCTGCAGTGCAGATGCACTGGACGACGGACCGATGTTTTATAATGATAATGACCGATGGTTTATAATGAATGTGTGCAGATTCTGCACACATTCATTATAAACCATACACCACCGCGAATCCGGCAAAAAAAAAAGCTCCGTTGTCCGGTGACTATACAAGCGGCCTAAGTCTTGTTCTCGTGAGAATATCGGGATAAAATCACGTATCCTACGGCCTAACGTAGGTCATGGTCTATCGATGTGTCAAATTCAATCCAAATTCGTTAAGCCGTTTTAGGGTAAAAGCGTAACAAAAAAGCTCACTTTCGCATTTATAATATTAGTGAGGATTACCTATTCACATTTTTTTTTCAGCACAACACAATTCAAACAATACGTCGAAGAGTGAAATCTATTTTAGTGTCTCCTTTAAATATGTAGTTTGAAGAACAAGACTAATCAATTAATCATGTACGTAAGTAACATAATATTTTCAAAGAGTGGAAGATCTGATGCTTCTCCATTATTATGCGGATGAAAACGGACCTCCTATTACCAAAGCGAATAGAAATACCACTAATAGTGGGTCTGCAGTGACGAAATTGAACACTGCAAAGCAAACACAGAACAAAGGATTAAGGTCCCCAAAGGACCCATTAATGCTCCTCGAACAGGCTAGATAAAGACGTCACTACCCCGACAGACCTTAACAAAAAACAACGCTAACTGGGCTTTCAGACACAAAACAGATCGTGTCTGAAAGCCAAGTTAGCGTTGTTTACAAGCATCGCACTTTATTTTTATGAACGCAAATAATAATAGTGACTTAAGATAAGGTGCGGGTTCGACACACTTGTCGCGCTTTAGTAGCAGGTCACCGTCGCAATTCATACAGTTTGATAAGTAATGGCCGATTCCTATGATTTACGCACTGTTATTGGTTAAAATTAAGACTTGTATCTTTACTAATAATGAAGCAAAGGCAGCTTTGCATAGTAGACCCTCCCATATGGAATTAGCTATCACAGGTAAAATTTGCTTACGAATAATTTATATGCCCAGTTTGGCAATACAAAATGCTACCATTGGTTTTATTTTATATATATTATCATAGGTGGATAGTCTCCTTTAAAAGGATGGTTAATACAAATGTATTGAATGAGTTAGGATCTTTATTTATTTATATATACTTTATTGTACACCACAAAAAGACATAACAAAAAAAAAAGACGTGTGGCACTCGGGGACTGCCCCGGCGAAGCTATTGCATAGCATTTTTTATCAACTTACGCAATTGTAAAATATTAACCCGAATACAAGAAATAGCAATGATGACATTGACAGGAACTGTTATTCACATTTATAGTTTTTAAAACTTGACACAACGTAATGGCCGGGAACATCAAACTAATAAAAAGGTTTTAATTTAACTATTAATAGTCAAGGATCATTCGTCTAAGTAAATTTGAACTTTATTGTCAAACAGTTAAACATAATTTTCAATACAACACTCTCGTATCATTCGTCTAAGTAAATTTGAACTTTGTTGTCAAACAGTTAAATATAATTTTCAATACAACACTCTCGTATCATTCGTTAAAGTAAATTTGAACTTTGTTGTCAAGCAGTTAAACATGAGAGTATAGATTTGAGAGTATAGATTTATCACGAATTTACCGCCCTGACGGAGTAAACATAATTTTCAATACAAAACACTCTTTTCTTAGGTAGTATTTTCGTTACGAAATTTCTGGATTAGGTCTCCACGCTCAAGGCCCGCGATAGAAGCTATGCAATAGCTTAAAAATATACATCTTTCTTTATTTAGAAGAACTTTTATTTATTTTTATTGAATATTGAACTTCTGAATATTCATAACAACACAGGTATACAGTACTATGGTGAATAGAATTAACTTGATGTGCCATTGACAATAACCTCAGAGTGCAACTAAATTCATGTAATGGCTTTTTCCTCAAATGATGTGAAAGGAATATAACTTACTAGCTTTTGCCCGTGGCTTCGCCCGCGTGGATGTCGGAAAATACCCACGAGTACGTACTACAGGGATTAGATACCTAAAAGCCCAGGAAAAGGTCATTGACTCCTACCGTTGCGCCCCCGTTGTCGTCAACCATAATTATTTTGTGACGCGTAATTTTGAATCTGCGATATCTTTTCAAGTCAATCAATCTTCCTAGCCTTTTTCCCAACTATCTTGGGGTCGGCTTCCAGTCTAACCGGATGCAGCTGAATACCAGTATTTTACATGGAGCGACTGCCTATCTGACCTCCACAACCCAGTAACTGGGTAATACGGTACCCCTTGGTAAGACTGGTGTCAGACTTTCGGGCTTCTGACGACTCGTAACGACTGTCAAAGATCCACAAATGACAGCCGGGACCAACGGCTTAACGTGCTTTCCGAGGCACGGAGGAGTCTCGGTATGTAAAGATGGTCACCCATCCACTGACCAACCCCGGCAAGCGTAGCTTAACCTGATGGATCGACCCGTGCGGCTTGTTATTACTTAGCCACGAGCTCCTCATGTAAAATGCTATATCTTTTCAAGTATTCATTTGAATAATAGTATATGATGTCAAGGCATATTTTAATTTAAATTAAATGCCCAATTTAAATAACATATTTTATTGGATAAGGATAAATATAATACCGGTCAAAATAGCTTCGGAAATAACAATGAAATTATTATCAAATTCTGAAAGATAAAAATGGTTACTGTGGGTCATCCTTAGAATATAGACATATGGTATCGCGGACGTTTTTGTTGAACTTTTTAAGGTGTACAATACTGTTGTACATTATTTTGATCTATCTCGTAGGGTTCAGTCAGAGCGTTTCCAATGAAAACGCAAAAAAATGTTATTTACGACATCACATTAAAAACCTCTAAAATTATCAGTGTTTCTCTACTATATTATGCATGTATTATACATATAAACCTTCTTCTTGAATCACTCTATCTATTTTAAAAAACCGCATCAAAATCCATTGCGTAGTTTTAAAGATCTAAGCATACATAGGGACAGACAGCGGGGAGCGACTTTGTTTTATACTACGTATAATAAAGAAGCCTCAGGTGTTTATTGTGACATAATAAATAGTTAGGTACTGTAAATCTATTTTAAATTTATTTCTGAAATTCCTTCGGTTCTTGTTCAAATGCCAATTTAAATTACTAAGTATTCAGTTTTATTAACTTTGTGCTATGAATGAATAACAATGTTTTTGTTTGGATAATTTAGCATTGTTTTCATTTCACTCTAAAATCATAAAAAATTAAATGACGATTTTTTTACCGCAATGTGTTTAAAAACAATTACGTACTATTTCCTCACAACTGACATTGATTGGTCAAAATCTTACAAAACTTATTTACTTACAAACTTATTTACTTACCTATAACTAAGAAGAATTTTTTACCTTTTCTCTATTATGTAGGTGTCAAATTCTGGTGGGACTAGACGCACCACAATAACAACAGATCAAAATCAATCATAAACAATTTCATATAATTATGTGCTGCCTATGACGACGCTGTGGAAGTGGCTATGTTTTGGGCTAACAAAATTTGAAATACTGTTGTGCTAGCAACACGAAGAAGGAAAATAAAAAGCAAAATTTACAAATTGTATAAATTTTATGGGAACATCCAACATTGTTATTCACTGATAATCAAAAAGTAATAATATTGTGTTCTTATAATAATTATTACAGAGGTCGGGAATATATTTTATATAAAGAAATTAAAATAATTCCACGAAAAGCATTAAATAAATGAATTAGATTGTATTAAGTAGATACTACTGAAAATATAGAAAGTCGAACTGCAACAAATCAAAATATAGAGACACCATACTTCAAAGAGATCGACATATTAAGTAAATTGGATAAATTAAAAAATGACAAATGTCCCGGCACCGACGCAATATCAAATGAAGCCATAAAATTAGCGAAAACAGTGATCCTTTACCCCCTAACGTTATTATATAACAAAATTCTTGATGAAGAAAAAGTTCCAAAGACATGGACAGAATCAGAAATAATACTGCTGTATAAGAAAGGAGACCCAACTGACGTAGGGAATTACACACCCATAAGTACATACCTAAGTATAATGCCTTGTTTGTATAAGCTCTTTGCTAGCTGCCTGCTGGAAAGAATTAACAACGACATAGAAAAACACCAACCACGACAGCAAGCCGGGTTTAGAAAATCGTTCAGCACATCGACCACATACAAGTACTAGAACAAATAATCGAAAAATATTACGAATTTTGCAGGCCATTATAGCAAGCACAAGCGTCGGCCTGGAAATAAACCTCTCAAAAACGAAGGTCATGTCTAACCACCATAGAACTCCAGATTACGTTGATGAACATATCTACTTAGGCAAACAGGTATCCTTCCGCAAAAATAACAACATAGAAGAAATAGACAGGCGCATATCAACCACATGGAATAAGTTCTGGTGCTACAAATAAGTTATGAAGTCCATGTTATGGACTTAAAATTAAAAAAGAATTCATGCCTTTTACCCTGTCTCACATATGGCTGTCAAACATGGATTTTTGATTCAACAACCAACAGAAAAATAATATCATGTCAAAGAGCATTAGAACGCAGCTCACTAAAAATAAAATTGAAGGACAGAGTCAGTCACAGGAAAATAAGAAAACGAACTGGCGTGATTGATGCATTGTCCCTCGCACAAGGTTTGAAGTGGAGGTGGGCAGGTCACGTGGCATGCTACACCGACAACAGATGGACGAAGACCGTGACTATGTGGAGAGGTCCTCATGGACACAGAAGCAGATGCAGACCAAAGGCAAGGTGGAAGGACGAGATAGAGACCTTTGGAACTCGTAACTGGTCCAACCTCGCAAGCAATCGAAATGAGTGGCAATCTCTAGAGGAGGCCTTCACCTGAAGAGGGGTCCTGACGGCATGTATATCAGACTAACAACATCCAAACTTGTTTACTACTCATACGAATGTACATGCCAAACGGAATAATAAAGGCTTTTTTATTTTATTTATTTATATGTAGATACTACTGACAATTATTAAATAATTTCTCATCACACGTTGATTTACGTTTAGATATTGCTTGATAATCCCCCGAGCCCAGACCTTGAGCTATTGTGAGACACTGACAGATGAATATATTTACATTGCATTACAGAATAGTAAATTTGTACAGAAATAATGCAATTCTGGAGGGTCATCATTCCGGCAATGTTGAAATAAAGTGTTTTTTTTTTTTTAATTAAAAGTAATGTTTTTGAATGCTTAGGAATAATGAAACTTAGGCCCGTATTACAGAACCTCACTCAAGACTCAAGCATTACTTAAAACTAGTTTCAACCAATCAAAAGGCTTTAAACGAGTTTTAAGTAATGCTTGAGTTTTGAGCGAGGTTCTGTAATACGGGCCTTAGGCCAATCCAGAAGATTTGAGCAGTGCAGAGCTTGCCAATATTGTTTAGGATTGACCGATACTATCACAATATCAGAAACTAGGGAAGAAGTAACAGGACGTCTAAATTGTGCCATTGAACAAATAATAAGCTTAGCGATAAAGCTTAGAATCAATCAATCTAGTTATTACATTTGACAGGAGCTACAGAATCAAAATCTTGGAAAACGAAACTTGCATTATTTTAATATTGTAACACAAGTAATATAGATGATTTATCTATAAATCTAATAGGTATCTGTTTTATGATGAATTACATATTATAAATTAATAAAATAGACAATACATACTTAAAAATTAAGGTAAATAAAACCTAATAATACCAATGTATCAAAAAAATAATCATTGAAAACATTATCAAATATACATGAAAAACATTACCACTATGTTGGAAGCATTGAGTAAGGGCCTATTCTAAAAGTATACTTTTGAGAACACTTTTGTCTGCCATTTTAGAGGAGGAGACCTTGTAAAATAATACACAGATTTCGTAGTCTAAACCGACGGGAATCAAAAATTACAAGCTTATATCGTAATTATAAATCTATTTCGATGTTGATAGAAACAGCTATCATTTATTCCTATGTGTTGTTACAAAATATACGATCAGCTGATTTCTTTGTTTGACTACTGCAACGATAGTCACCACACTACAAGCTGTTATGACACGTCAGACGACTTATTACTAACATTAAACTAGACAAAACTCTTCTCAATAACATGAGAATTACTTTAGAGTGCATTGAGTTAGAGTTTTGCGAATAACTAGTCCATAAACAAACCTTGAAAGTTCTTACCTTTGTAATGGACTCGAAGATTATTTTGCGACAACCCGATGTAGCTGAATTTATCCTTAGTACTCCATGATCTTGGTAAGGGGGTTTCTTCTTCGTTCACATTAGGATAAAGCAATTTTAAACGATCTACAGTATCACTTTGCACTTGATTTTGGGAATCCATCGTTCCCCGTCCACTACCCATCGCAGCCATTTCTAATTTCCGTAATTTCATGTCATGTCAGTGACGTCACGAAAAAGAATTACAAAGCTTTCGAAAGATGGCAGCACAATCATAGCTCACTTTTCTTGTCTTTGGTCTCACTTTTGGAGGTTTTCTATATGTTTTCGGTTTTGTTTATGGTTGAACCGGAAACATAAAAAAATACAAAAACCATGCACAGGCGACGTGTAATAATTCTTAGTTTTCTATTGTTTATTCTAGTAGAACCCACCCGAAAGCTCCTTCTATGTTCATGGAGTTATGGACATAGGTACTAACTTTGAGACTGCAACAAGATAATCACCACCACAACAAACCACTTCAAAGATAATAGAGAAACGGTCGACGATTACTAGATTATTCACAAATTTTTCGTAAATTATGATTAGTGTTCCAAAACACGTTAAAGTTATTGAAAATCAGATAACAGAGAAACTCAAACGACTTAGAAAATCTGATAGCGAATTATTAGAAGTGCAACAATTATACCGCGATGAAGTTCTGGAGGTAAGTCTGAAATAATCAGGCGTCATCATCGTATAGTCAGTAGGTAAACTAAGCGAAAGTTTTCATACATTTTTAATATTTTTAGATTTATCAGGATGCTTTTAAAAGCTTAATTGATGGAACGATTACATATTCCGGAATCCTCAGTGAAATAAAACAAGCTTACGAATATGCAATACAAATACGAGATGAACGTATTTGTCAATTTATTACACAGGATGTAAGTATGTACCCTTTTTATAAAGCTATGGTTTCCTATAAAAGCGGTGGTCGCACTTGATAGTCGCAGTGACGGCTGTCATAAAAATTATGACAGCAGCATTGTTACAAATCGTTAGATTCGCCTTATCGCATCAAAACATAGTCGCGCTTCTGTTTCGTTTTGACACATCTGACACAAAATGACGCAGTAGCTACACTTGTTTGTCATGGAAACTCTATTTATTAATGTGTGTGCGTGTAGCAACCTCACGTTGGGGTGGGAGATAGGAAGGAAAATAAAAGTTTTATATTAATGTGAAAATAATTACTTAGATTTATTTTGACAATTTTTTATAATTGTCAGTTCATGACAGAAGTCAAAGTTTTGATCAAAAACAAAAAGAAACAAAACTTCTATCACTCTTCTCAGTAAGGACACTTTTTTTCTTATGAAGTTGTGGTGACTGATGAGTGCGTGCGGTGAGGGCAACTCTAGCGATTTAAATCTTTGGGAGGCGGGGTTTGCTTTACGGTGTCAACAACACTCGGATAGCTTTAGTTAGAGTCTTTAGACCATTGATTTTCTCACTAGTATTTATTTTTTGTAAAATTTAATAACCCACGAACCCAAATCCTTCTTTGAATATAGTCTATGGTGAAAATTTCCTACCCAAAATACTGCGTTTTAAACATGGTTTTTTATTTTTAAATAAGTGACACTGACAATGCTTTGTGTTGTGCTGACAATTTTGACATATAGAGAACATACAATCAAAACAACAATAGAAATTCTCTCGTAGAAACTAGAAACGTATTTTAGCAAAAATCAAATAAACAGTTACAGACTTTCCTTACAAGTGCTACTGTTCCGACCTCAGTAGGAGTAAATAATTGGCCGCATAATAATTTCCATAGTAGTTGTTTTCTGTACTTGTGCCCAATGTCAGCAACCGGCGACGTAGCACCGACCGTGTTGGTCCTGGACGGAGGCTTCTCAACGCAGCTGTCGTGCCATGTCGGGACCTCTGCGGACGGTGACCCGCTGTGGAGCGCACGGTTCCTGCAGACACACCCAGACGATGTTGTCAACACACATCTAGACTTCTTGCGGGCCGGCTCTGACGTTATCATGACCAATACTTATCAAGCATCAGTCGGGGGCTTCGTTAAACATCTTGATCTTACTCCTGAGGGAGGATACGCTCTTATTAAACACGCAGTGGAACTTGCCAAGCGTGCCCGCGACACATATTTAGAAGAATGTCGTGAAACAGGGCACCACACTCAAACTCCTCTGATCGCCGGCTCGATCGGGTCGTACGGCGCGCACCTGCACGACGGCTCCGAGTACAGCGGCAACTATGCAGATGTCACAGCTCTCGACACCATGAGGGAGTGGCACATGCCCAGGATCAAGGCCTTGGTGGAAGCTGGAGTAGATTTCTTAGCTTTTGAGACAATACCCTGTCTGAAAGAAGCTGAAATGCTTGTGAAAATATTAAAAGAGTACCCTAAAATGAAAGGCTGGTTAAGTTTCAGTTGTAAAGATGAGCATTCATTGGCACATGGAGAAGACTTCAAGACAGCTGTGAAGAAGTGTTGGGACTTGAACCCCAACCAGTTGGTAGCTGTGGGTGTGAACTGCTGCTCACCAAAGATTGTGGCAAAGTTATTTCAGGGCATCAATGATGACAGGGCACAGTCTCCCATTCCATTTATCACATACCCTAACTCTGGAGAGAAGTACAACCCTCAGATAGGTTGGATTGACCGGGACAAGTGTGAGGCGCTGTCCAACTTCGTACCTGAGTGGCTGGACCTTGGAGTGAGGTATGTTGGAGGATGCTGCAGGACATATGGAGCTGACATCTCCCTCATCAGGAACCAAGTTCAGATCTGGTTGAATAGCCACACTAAGTCAGAATAACATCTCTCATTTATTATCCTAGCAACATTGTATTGTACAACTGTATACTTTAGACATTTTATGTAAATAATATGTTTAAATAATCACATGAAATATTAGAAACTAAAGATAAATGATTTTATCTTCACTTCTATGTCAGTACTGTTTACATAATAGACATATTATCAAGTTCTATTAGACCTGCTATTAAAAAACAGTTCTAAGTCTAAAGGTTTAGAGTATAATTTATTGTTGTTAAAAGTAAATATCATGTTGTGTTATTTGTCATATAGATTCATGATTACATCT
The DNA here is from genome assembly GCA_948150665.1 of Conistra vaccinii. Taxonomy (NCBI): domain Eukaryota; kingdom Metazoa; phylum Arthropoda; class Insecta; order Lepidoptera; family Noctuidae; genus Conistra; species Conistra vaccinii. The sequence goes on from OX411327.1 coordinate 23,696,108, forward strand.
TTCAATTAATTTATCTACAAGCTAATGACTACTTAGAAATACTCAAAGACCTCTTTCCCTGTAAAGCTTGGCGTCGACTACAGGCCAAAACGCATCGAATCTAAGAGAGTTGAGTCGCATTTATTCCTTGTGCATTCATTTCAGAAGAATCGAATCAAAACGTTAAATCATCGCAACTCGTTATCAAATTAGGTCGTAAGAAGAGGAGAATAGGAGAAAAAAGAAACGGCGTGCTCCCAAATACTGGATACACAATATAACACGAAATAAAATATCTATCGAGTTTTACCATTTATACAAAAAGGATACTACAATTTTTTTCAGTATTTTCGATTGACTTGCAAATAATTTCCAGAATAACTTGAAAACTGCACGTTGCGCGTCGACATGCATCCGCATCACACACAATACGCATCCCTGCGTTGACTGAGGCGCCCGCGCCCGCGCCGAGACGCGCCGAATAGAGTTGAAAGTACTTGAAAGTCGAAACGCGTCGGCGAAGAAATTCGCCTGTCGAACATGCCCGCGGCCGCCGGCCGGGCCGCGTGGGTGATTCGATCGGCGCGCCTCGGCTCGTCGCTAATGGACGCAGTTTCATAGTAAATATATAGAACGCGAATTTCTGCAATTCGATTCGCCTCAACTCGGCGAGGCTAGTAGACGCGAGCCTTTAGAAATAGGGCAGGAATATTAGAACTATCTTAAAAACTTTTTACAAAAAAATTAAAACCGACTTCCAAAAAAAACAGTACTAACTTACAAAGTGAGAAATAACTTTAATTTCGGAAGTCGGTGTTTGGTTTAGAATTTTCGTTTTTTGCCACCGGCTCGGCTTCCGAAATTAAAGTTATTTTTCACTTTGTAGGTAGTGTTTTTTTTGGAAGTCGTTTTTAATTTTTTTGTGAAAAGTTTTTATTTTTCACTTTTTAGTTGTGGTACCTACCCCACACAAATTCGAATACCACCTGCTATGCAAATAACAGTGACAGGAAGTTATCATCATATCATCCATACTCTATAACTAAGTGGGAAAAATATGTAGGTACTTATTATTGAGTCTAACTCAAAATCGGTGAACATACATAAAAAAACATATACATAAAGAAGAACATAGAACCTCCTCCTTTTTGGAAGTCGGTTAAAAATAAAAACACTTTTATTAGAAGTACTCGTAAGTGTGAGAAAGATAGCAAGTAAACTAAATATACCTAACTAAATTGTTCTAACATGGGCAATGTAAATTGTTGTTATTGTTGCATCATATTGAATTGTTATAATAATGTTATAAGGAATCTAGTGACTTAAAAAAAGACTGAACTCATTTACAGAGAGTATTTGGGATATCTGTAAGAAAAAATCAGAGAGATGACAAAAATAAAAAGTTGCTAAAAGAAAATGAAGATTTGAAGGAACAGAACTTGAAACTGACTTTTGAGATTAGCAAACTGAAGAAAGAAATGGGGAAGGTGTGTACTCTGTACATTTCAAATGTTTTCTGTCTAATATTACTGTTATATTCTTCAACTTATGTGTGTCGCTTTATATTACATATGTTTATGTTAACCTTATCTTTCTGCTGAATTATGACGTCGGAGATGGGTCTCAGTGACACAGATTTATTGGTTCTTAACCAATCCGCAGTTAGCACGCCACTGCGGAAAGCGGGCAGAAGTTACATGCTCTGTGGCGGGCAGCACGGCAGAGAGTGGTGTCAGTGGTGTGCTAAATGCGATAAGCACAACTTGTTAGGACACATGCGAATATCGCTTAAATGTGGCGTCAATATACTCTTTATTGTTATTTAAATATACATTGTTTTTATGTACCTACCTTATGTCGTGTTTTAATTACAATAATGAATTCTTTATTGGCATAAAAAATATGTACAAACAAAGTGAAACCCTGACTCTTGCGATAGGTAGAAACACCTGTGATAAAGGAGCAAGGGTCCTCCCAATCAGTAGATTCTGGATTTTATGCAATTTTACATCGTTTGAATTTACATTACGGCAAGCAAAAAACAAAATTGTAGTTACATTCATTATTAAAATAATAATTAAATTTATGATTAAAATTGTTATTAAATACATGATAAAAAATAGAAGTTTAATTATGTTAACAATTGATTTGTTCTAGAGCAGTGGTGGCCTAGTGGTAACGGCCGAGCCGCAACTTACGAGAATATGTTCCTTGCTTACGAGTTGTAGGTTCGAACCCAGACAGGCACTTTTACTTTATGTAAATTATTTCATCACCATCACTGCTCTCAAAACGGTGAATGAAAACATCTTGAGGAAACCGGCACGTCCTAGAAACAAAAAAAATCGAAGACATGTGTCATCTACCAACCCGCACCGCCGCACCCCCCCCCACTCACCGAGAGGACGCCTGTGTCCCAGCAGTGGGAACTGGCTGATTGATTATGCTTATTGTCATTCTACATTTATTTTGTGTGAGTGTAAATGTTGCACTTTTGTTGTATGTATAAACTGTTCTAAGTAATCCTATCGCAGTGTACAGTCACGACCACCAATATGTATCCACTTAGCAAAATACAAAAACGATTTTCTCGTGGAATATGGACTGCAACTTTGTTATTCATATTTATATTATGGGTTCCAAAATACTATATTCGTAACATCATAACATAATAATTAACACAGTAGGAGCAAATCACTTTTAAAAGTTGCTTAGTGTATTCATATTGGTGGTCGTGACTGTACATAAACCTTGCCACAACAGCTTGCCCATGCCGTGCGCATTTATTTACCAGTTTCTGATGTGCAAAGTTTACTAACTCTTGCCTCAAAAGAGACTCTTTTCATGTCTTTATTTCAGTTGATTCTGCAGCTACTGCTGCCTACATCAATGACTCGCTGTAAAATGTTTTTACATAAATTCACATGGAAGATTAATCTAACTTAGGCCAGGGTTAAAAAAGTATGGCTAATTATTATAAGCTATACTTACTGATTTATTACCCATTGCCAGCTCAACGACGACAAGTTCTCAGACTACCTGAACCTGATGCGTGAGCGTGACGCGCGCTACACGCTGTACTTCGAGAACCTGGGGCTGCAGATGAAGCTTAAGGAACTGGACGGCAGCTCCTACCCCGTGGACGACGCCTACGGAGACCCCGTCGTGCTCAGGATAGCGCTTGACAGATGCAGGTCATTTATGCGTTTTTTTTCCTGACCAATAGTTTTTCGACGATTATACAAGACTCACGGTCCTCGACTCATAGAAGTGGAAGGAACAGTGGGGGTTTTTACTCAGTAATAATCCGACATAACTCTTCGTCCTCAGACGGTGGGTATTCAAGAGGATTTCCCCACATAAAAAAGGGATAGTTGAGGTTTTTGGGGGCCTACCACCACCTCTAAAGCGTGTGCGAAAGTGATGAAGCTCTACAGGACGTATAGCTCCATCTCATTCTCCCACTGAAGTAATATTAAAATAATACTGCTTTTAAGGCGGTGGTAGGTCCCCTGTACTATTTCTTTTGCTTAGAGCGGCAGACTCGGGCTTAGGGCTAATTAATAATCACGGGCTCTACTACGCTCTTCTTTTTATCTGACGGACAGAGGAAAAACCTCACCCTGTTTATTATCCAATTACCTTACCCAGAGTCCCAGAGGATGCAAAATTTGTCCCAATTAGTTCTCCACCCGTAGGTATGCCATTCAATATGGATACTAGAGGTCGCTTAGATGTCCTAGCCGCGGTGCGGCAAAATATTCCTTTCTTCCATATCGTTCTTATCCGCCAGCTCTAAAGAATGAAATCTATCAGTGGCGTGGGGGCTTACCACCACCTCTAAGGCTGCCTGTCCACTAGAGCGGAGAGAAGAGGAGAGGAGCGGAGATGTGTCAATATTAACCAATAGAATCGCACCTCTGGAGCGGAGTTTTGATTCTATTGGTTAATATTTACACATCTCCGCTCCTCTCCTCTCCTCTCCGCTCCAGTGGACAGGCAGCCTAAACCATTATTATTTTAATAATATTTTAGTGTGGGAAAGAGATGAAGCTCTAAAAAACGTATAGCTCTATCTCTTTCCCCTACTGAAGTAAAATAAAAATAATACTGCGTTAAGGCTGCCTGTCCACTGGAGTGGAGAGGAGAGGAGTGGAGATGTGCCAAAATTAACCAATAGAATCGCACCTCTGGAGCGGAGTTTTGATTCTATTAGTTAATATTGACACATCTCCGCTCCTCTCCTCTCCTCTCCGCTCCGGTGGACAGGCAGCCTAAACGTGGTGGTAGGCCCCTGGACTAAACCAAATAATTATAATAATTTTCTAGAGAGCAGCTATCTATAACCCAGACGGAGCTGAAGAAGATGACGGACGAGTACGCGGACACCGTGCCGCGACGGGAGTACGACACCCTGGAGGCGAAGTACCACCAGCTGTCCAAGGCACTGGACAAGCTGGAGGAAGAGTACAAACTTCTGAGGAATAATAATAAACGGCTTTTGGGTACGTATAAATCCAATTAAGGTAACATGGATCTTAACCAATCTTCTCTACATATTTATCTGATCTTTAACTGCTCATTGGTGTAGTATATATAACTCTCAAGCGCGACTGCTTAGCAGGAGGCCTGGGTTTGTTTCCTAAGTCAGCACGTTACAACAACGCAACGCAGTGTTAGTGGGGTTTTCAATTAGGAATTTCTCAGTAGCAGTCTGGATTTCGGATTTGTGCCCGGGTTATGGCGACACATAAGACTAAGTTAATATAGGTACCTAACTGACGACATGTAGATAATACAAAAGATGAAGAGACTAAATAAATCATATATTTATTTAGGTGTGCATACACCTCTGCTCCCCCTCTAGGGATATAGGCTCCCCCTCTATATTGTTATGTTATGTCTTCTTTCAAACACACTCGCTTTATGATTAATTTAACAGCCACAAAGACTTCTATCGAAGAGGAGCTGTTGGAGACGAAGGAGCGCTGCAGCGAGCTGGAGCGCGCGGGCACGCCGCGGCCGCAGTGGGACCTGTGCGCAGACTTTATCGGCGGAGGACGAGACAGGTCATTCATATAGTAGCATCTACAATATGAATAATGACTCGGGAAAAAAAACGATTTAGTCCGTCAGTCAGTCTTAATAAATAGTAGATTGTTTACTAAGGGAGCAAACAACTATTTTTAAGGCGAGAGTGTTTCTTTGAATCCAAAGCGGAGCGAAGGATTCTAGAGTAGAATCCCGAGCCTAGCGAGGGATTCTAAAGTAGAATCCTGAGCGCAGCGAGGGATTCAAAGTACATCACTCGAGCTTAAAATAGTGTTGCTCCCGAGGTGAACACTCTACTTTTTATCACCCTCTATGAGAAAACAAACGTGTGCGGTCCGACTCCCATCAGGAACGAATTTCCTACTCACTGATTTACACAAAATAAAAAAAATATGAAAATAAAAAAAAATCGCAGTCGCCATGTTGGATTCACATTTTGACCTCACTATCGGGTTTACCACCCTCGAAAACTATGAAAACGATACCCATGACGATTTTTTTTTAAATTTTCGCATCCACCATCTTGGATTTAAATTTTGACCTCACTATCGGCTTTACCACCGTCAAAAACTACGAAAACGATACCCACGACGAAAAATTTGAAAATTTTCGCATCCGCCATCTTGGATTTAAATTTTGACCTCACTAGCGGCTTTATCACCCTCGAAAACCATGAAAACGATACCCATGACGAAAAATTTGAAAACTTTCGCGTCCGCCATCTTGGATTTACATATTGACCTCACTATCGGCTTTACCACCGTCAAAAACTACGAAAACGATACCCATGACGAAAAATTTGAAAATTTTCGCATCCGCCATCTTGGATTTAAATTTTGACCTCACTATCGACTTTACCACAGTCGAAAACGATGAAAAAAAAAAAAAAAATCCGCCATCTTGGATTTTAATTTTGATCAAATTCACACTATCTCTCTCTCTTGCCAGCCTGCTACTTATTCATACAATGTTCGTGATCGATCTCTTTGGTGAATAGAACTTTTACTAACAATTTCCACATTCCAAATTCAAATCACTTTTAGTCCCTAGGGATTAAAACGCTATTTTGGTCCCTGTTTACGAGGATTAAACTACGTCTTTTTGAATAGATGTGATAAAAAAAATATTAGACACGAATCGTTTTACTTTATCATAGATAAAAAGCATAGTTGGAGAGTTGCTCGCTACGTCACAAGTCAGTATAAAATATACTGGGAGTGACGTCATGCCACATTTTAACTCAATGTATTGCCTTAATCTTTTGATTACGTAAAAAAAGAAAAAATACGTGTCCAATTTTTTTTTTTATCTACTGACTATTTGAACTGACAGACAAAAAAAAATTTTTTGACTTCCATTTTGTCTAGCCATTTACTAACTGTCCGCCCCGGCTTCGCACGGGTAGCACTAAATAGTTGTCTACGGCGCACCTACCTATCTACCTACCTACAATACCCATCTACCTACCCTACCCTATCTACCCTACCGACCTACCTACATACATACCTACCTACAACTACCTACATACTGTATACATACCTACCTACCTACCTACCTACAGACAGACAGTCGCATTGTCTGTCGGCTACAAAATTATAATGGCATGTGACGACGACTTTACCTTGACCATTTTTGTACACCTGTCTTGATTTCTGTCCGAAATATTTTCTTGTTTCATACTTTTTTGAGTGTGATTTTTCAGTAGTCGCGTTTTAGTTTTTGAACTTATTTTATAATAGATGTTCCTCTTCAAACCCAGTCCAAGTTAAATCCTTACGCGAACGGACGTTACGATGGTTTCGTTTTCTGACCCATTTGTGTACATCTTGATCAGATACTTTTGAAACAGACCTACATCCAGTAAGTAGTTGAGTTCATTTCCTCTATCGTTCATAAGATCCCTCTCCTACTCCTCGCCTTGGACAGGATAGGGTTTAAAAACATTGAATGTACTCAGTCACGTGACTCACGTGTTACCACGGCCTGACTGGCTTAAAGACCCAGCGTCCTACCTACCTATACACAAACTACAGAATGCACTGGGGGCCTACCACCACTAAAGCAGTATTATTTTAATCTTACTTCAGTGGCGGAACGAGATGGAGCTATACGTCCTGTAGAGCTTCATCTCTTTCCCACACTAAAGTAATATTAACAGTGGTGGGAGGCCCCCTGAAGGTAGGGCACAGCTTGTGATCGTGACCCTGTTTTTCAGATGGTGGCAGTTGGCGAGCGATCTTTCTTCGCGCAACATTCTCCGAGTTTTGCTGAAGGAACTTGGTCCTGCTGCCGAAAGTGACCATCTCGAATATTTTGATGGACTTGTAAGAATAACTAATACTTTACTCGAACATTTACTTAGGTACTTTACTTATTTAAGAATCCGACTGAAAATGGTTTCTGTTTCGGCCGAGAACGATAACGAAATTCAACTTGATTTAAAATTACTTAGATACTCTTTTTTTAACCGACTTCCCCAAAAGGAGGAGGTTCTCAATTCGGTTGTACTTTTTTTTTTTTTTTTTTATTTGTGTTACCTCATATCTCCGTCATTTATGAACCGATTTGGAAAATTCTTTTTTTATTTGAAAGGATATACTTCCTGATTGGTCCCATTTTTATCAAAATTTAGTTCTGATGATGGAATCCATGACAAATTGAGGGAACTCCTCAAATATTATAGGCATAAACATAGCGATTTCGGTATTTTCAGCAACCAGTTAAGCATTTGCATTCAGAAAGTATCATTTGGTGAAGTGGAACTGATGAAGAAGTCCACAGATGGCCACCAGAACTTCTCAATGATAAGTATTTCACGGGTGGCGTCATTTATGAACCGATTTAGAAAATTATTTTCTTATCTGAAAGGTATACTTTCAGATTGGTCCTATTTTGATCAAAATTCAGTTCTGATGATGAAATTCATGACGACTTGCGGGAAATTCTCAAAAAAAAATATAAGGAAACCAGGATCTGTTGATGGCATCCCAGACAAATCGAGGCGAACCTTCAATATCGTAGTGGCGACTAGTGCGTTTGTAATTTTTTTTCATTAAGTATTTTAAAGCACTACTATTTAATGAAGGTCTGGAGTCAATCTGGTGATGGAGCCGAAAGACAGTTGAGGGAACTCCTCAACGATTTACAGCAATTGCCTGGTGTTTGGGCTTGATTAATTTGTATTGATGAGAACTTTACACTTAGATGGGTTGTGACTGTCATTAGGGGTTTGATGATGAAGACGAAGGACAGTCAAGGGAACTCCTCAACGTTTTACAGTAGCCACCTTGTGTTCGGACTTAATTCATTTTAAGGATGATAAGATGATAACTTTCTGTCACTGTTAATTGTGTCGCTGGTAGTGTTATTCAAACTTAGGTACCAAAACTAAAAAGTGAAAAAATAAAAACTATTAACAAAAAAAAAACAACCGACTTCCAAAAAAAACACTACAAATTGAAAAATTATTTTAATTTCGGAAGTCGGTGGCAAAAAAACGAAAATTCAAAACCAAAGACACCGACTTCCGAAATTAAAATTATTTTTCAAATTGTGTTTTTTTTTGGAAGTCGGTTGTTTTTTTTTTGTTAATAGTTTTTATTTTTTCACTTTTTTTGTCGATAGGTTTCTCTTTAATGGAAGTAAAAATCGGATCCCTGAATCCACAAATGGTTCTCAAACACACTGAAAATACTTTTGAAAGACCTTTCCAACGACACCCCACAACATGCGAAAGATGAAAAAAAAAAAACATCCCCACTCTTAATTTGACCACTTTGTCGGCGTGATTAGTATGTATAACAATGCCATGTTGAAATGATAGCTTTCTAGGAGTTTAGCATTTCTTCTGCATTTTCACAGAATAATGAATTGAAAGTATTGCAGGCACTTCATTTTAGAAATCGAAAATTGGCGTGAACCGAAAATGAAATTTGGTCGGAATCTTCTTTTTTTTGTCGCAAAACATTACCTACCGTTTATATTATAGAATGGAAATTTTGGATTTCATCTTGTTCCCTCCCTATTCCGCTAGGGCATGGATCCCGTAATTCCACCGTACCTCCGCTACGAAGGCAAGGTGCGCAACCTGCGCCTGTCGCGGCGCGAGGTGCGCGTCATCGTCAACGACGTGTGGCTCGGCAAGCTGCGCTGCCAGGACGTCTGCATGCAGGACTACGTCACGCAGTACTTTGAGGACAGGTGGGGACTTAACTTTTGTGGTGCTATATAATACACGGTCAAACGAAACGTTATGAGTATCAATATCTAGCTGCCCCGTCCGACGTTTTCCTGTCAAAATATCAATTTCAATTTTTCGGCTGTTCCTTTGGGTATTTTCAGTTTTTTTTTTTCCTAAACCACCCCTGCATTGGAGCGAACAAAACAAAAAAAAAATAGTCAAATTGGTCGAGAAGTTTTCAAGTTTTTGCGAGACTTATCCACGGCAATTGATTTTTATTTAAATAGATCATTTTAAGTAATACACTACTGCGGCCTACGACGACCGACCTACCAAGTGACCTAACATCTTTAATAAATTACTTGAAATTATGAGTTTAGAAAACCCTTTATTCATTATAACGACTAGACCGGTAGGAGCACGTCCGTGAATCTCCCTTTGCGTCTTTCGTCTGCCCCACAACTGCCTCATGAATCAAATGGTCCTAAATTATTATTCCCCCAGTTTATAAGCTAGCTTTTTTTTTTGGGTGGGAAATCTTCAAATGACTTCTCCCGCTCTGGGCGGAGCGGAAGGGCGTGTCAGACTTACGGACCCCGTCAGTTTTGCTGACATCTCTTTGAGGCGCGCGCCGTCGACCGGGGCCTGGTCCTTATTCGACGGAGAGCTGCCCGTTGCTCTCCGTCCGCAAGCCCGCGCCTACGGTGGCCGGAAATCTGCTACCAATTCCCGACGCCCGGGACGTCTCCTACGGCGGCGGCGGCTAGTGCTGCTAGGGCGAGGCATTTGCCTCTACCTCTCGCGCTCCGCCTCCTCCTTCGCTCACATTACTGCTTCGCAGAAGGAGGTGACGGCTTGCCATGCCCTCTCGCTCCGCACCATGGCCTGGCCCAGGGCCGGACGCGAGAGGTCACTGCCGCGGATCGCCCCCACGTTTCTAAGCTACCTTACCCTACAGATACGGCCAGCCGTCCGTGCGCGCGGAGTGGGCGTACAACCTGTGCGCAGGCGCCGAGCAGATGCTGGACGAACCGCAGGTCAAAGTCAAATCATTTATTTCAAGTAAGCCATTAAAAGGTACTTTACAGGAAAATAGAATTCTAGGTGGGGTTCCAAAAACACGGGGTGGGGTCCGTATGGAGAAAAATGGCAAGAAACTTCATAGTTACTCTTTTAAAATGTTTTCCAATATTTTTGTTATAATAATTTAGTTAATAATACAGGGTGTTAAAGTAATTGCGTGCCATAGCTTCAGGGTAGATTAAAAAAAAAATGCAAGATCAACTTTTTTAATTTGTAAGTTTGAATTTTGAAGGAGATAAGCACGCTAAAGTAGGAAGAAGAAATACTTGGAATTGTAATTTACGTACCTAGTTACCTATCCATCACCCGGTGTTATCGAAGTGTTCAGGCGTAGGTATTTCATTGCGTTCGATAGTAGGTAGGTAGGTAACTCTAGGAAATTATGAATTAGCATTTAAACAAAATAAAAACATATTTTAAGCAATTTTCTAATCAATTCTAAACGATCGCTATTTCTGTACTACATTAGGTTCATCTTATGATAATTTTCGGGTTTTAAAAAAAAAATTTAAAGGTATTTTATTTTAATTTTTTACGGGTTCCTTTATCTATCGATACGGAAGCGGAAGCTATGGCACGCAATTACTTTAACACCCTATAAAGTGTAATTTTTTTCCAAAATCTGTGAATGCAGATCAAAATGTCTCAAAAAGTTAAGGACAGTCCGTTTTCCTGTCGCTACAACGGTGTAGCTGTCCTTACTACCCAATACCAAAAATCCACGCTGTATTTGCGGCAACCACTATAGAAATCATCTCACAATCGCCTTTTTCAATGGACTCACCGCACAGACTTCATTCATTCTTCTTTCTTCATTCGGTCTATCTCTCTGTGTAATGCGCTCTCCCAGGAAATCAGGATGGCAACCAATCGATTATCCTTTAAAGTTAAAGTTCGCGAGCACATTCGCAAGAAGCTGGTAGTATCGTCACAACGGTAATGTTTTCCCATTGTTTGTCTTATTTGTTTTAGTATATTTATGTGTATTTATAATGTTTATAGTTCTTAATGAAAGATATGTATATCTTTATATTTAGTTAAATATTTATTCCTCAATTCTCGCTAAATTGCACCTACCACTGTTGGTGTTTGCATCACCCAAAGGTTGACTGGTAGAAAATGCCTATGGCATGAAGTCCGCCACCATGTACATTTGTGTGCTTGGAGTATTAAATAAATAAAAAATTATAATTGTTGCTAAAGGTGAAGCTGTTCTGGGGCGTGCTACACGGCCACCTCAGCGAGCACATCTACTGGGGCCATCGCCGGCACTGGCAGGCGCTGCGGGACAGCCTCTACAAGCACAGCAAGGACCAGGAGGTACAGTACTGCAGACACAACGCACATCTACTGGGGCCATCGCAGGCACTGGCAGGCGCTGCGGGACAGCCTCTACAAGCACAGCAAGGACCAGGAGGTACAGTACTGCAGACACAACGCACATCTACTGGGGCCATCGCAGGCACTGGCAGGCGCTGCGGGACAGCCTCTACAAGCACAGCAAGGACCAGGAGGTACAGTACTGCAGACACAACGCACATCTACTGGGGCCATCGCAGGCACTGGCAGGCGCTGCGGGACAGCCTCTACAAGCACAGCAAGGACCAGGAGGTACAGTACTGCAGACACAACGCACATCTACTGGGGCCATCGCAGGCACTGGCAGGCGCTGCGGGACAGCCTCTACAAGCACAGCAAGGACCAGGAGGTACAGTACTGCAGACACAACGCACATCTACTGGGGCCATCGCAGGCACTGGCAGGCGCTGCGGGACAGCCTCTACAAGCACAGCAAGGACCAGGAGGTACAGTACTGCAGACACAACGCACATCTACTGGGGCCATCGCAGGCACTGGCAGGCGCTGCGGGACAGCCTCTACAAGCACAGCAAGGACCAGGAGGTACAGTACTGCAGACACAACGCACATCTACTGGGGCCATCGCAGGCACTGGCAGGCGCTGCGGGACAGCCTCTACAAGCACAGCAAGGACCAGGAGGTACAGTACTGCAGACACAACGCACATCTACTGGGGCCATCGCAGGCACTGGCAGGCGCTGCGGGACAGCCTCTACAAGCACAGCAAGGACCAGGAGGTACAGTACTGCAGACACAACGCACATCTACTGGGGCCATCGCAGGCACTGGCAGGCGCTGCGGGACAGCCTCTACAAGCACAGCAAGGACCAGGAGGTACAGTACTGCAGACACAACGCACATCTACTGGGGCCATCGCAGGCACTGGCAGGCGCTGCGGGACAGCCTCTACAAGCACAGCAAGGACCAGGAGGTACAGTACTGCAGACACAACGCACATCTACTGGGGCCATCGCAGGCACTGGCAGGCGCTGCGGGACAGCCTCTACAAGCACAGCAAGGACCAGGAGGTACAGTACTGCAGACACAACGCACATCTACTGGGGCCATCGCAGGCACTGGCAGGCGCTGCGGGACAGCCTCTACAAGCACAGCAAGGACCAGGAGGTACAGTACTGCAGACACAACGCACATCTACTGGGGCCATCGCAGGCACTGGCAGGCGCTGCGGGACAGCCTCTACAAGCACAGCAAGGACCAGGAGGTACAGTACTGCAGACACAACGCACATCTACTGAGGCCATCGTACTGCAGATACCAGGTCGTCAAATACGACCTACCCAATGAAAGGCATGACGAATATAAAATGATGAATTTTCGATGTTCGTTAATGTTTGGTGAAAATACTTAGGAAATAAATCTTTGAAATATGGTTTGAATTTTGAATAAAACTTCATATATCTTGTTTAATAATAATGACCGAAGCCCCAATCCCCGCGCATATCTCTAAGCTCGCACTCATCGCCATTAGTACAGAGCCACACTATAAGCCAAAGAGCCACCGCTCTAGAGGGTATAATGCGACCATGTCAAAGGATCAACTGGCATATGGATTATTTTTCAAGGTTTTTTTTTTTCGTTTTGTTGTGTAGCATCTTTCCTCTCGCTTTCCTGCAAATCTTTCCTCCCGGCATCCTACAATCTGTGGGAGTGATTTCGTGAAAAGGGACGGAAGTGTGTAACAGGAAGCCGGCGAAGCGCGCGCTATTTGATTTGACCAATGAGCGCACGCTGTGCTAGAGTTAGCCGTCAGAAACGACCTTGACTAGGCTCCGCCCCTTTTCAGACCACTTGCGTTTAAACCCGATTTCTCGCTATTTTACTATGAACCTCATTAATAACTGTTTCGTAATCTGTATCATATTTCCTATTGGTTCCTAAAACCCATATTATAAGAATTTGGTTTACAATAAAACGAGCATGTTTACACTAAAAACAAGTTTTGTTATTTTTATCAATTTTTCAACGGTTTTTAAATACTTTGAAATCAGAACTATCTGTCTCATATTTTAGTTATCATTAGTCTACTATTGTCTCCTCTCTCGCCCAAATTAAATGAAAATAACTGTCTTCAATAAAAAATTGCATTACTCCTCTCCTAGTATTTAATACAATTTTATTTTAAAAAACATTCTTTGCTACGAAAAATAATTTCAAATAATACCTGAATCGAGTATCAGATAGAAAGAAAAAGAAAGAAAGAAAATATGTTTATTTGCGGTAAACATGAGATGTTACAGATCGTAAGCGACTACTGAAAGGATCGCTCGTTTTTTTTTAAAATTTTGCAATCAAAATAAGCATATATTAACGAATTTAAACTGACATTCTTCACAGACCATTTCAATCGAAGAATTCGAGAAGATATCGAAAGCGACTTTTCCGCTAAAGAGTGAAGTGGACATCAAGAACTTGATGGACGTGATGCGCAAGCAGCTCAAACTGAAGATCAACAACACCGATGTCAACTTGGATAAACTCTTTCAAGAGGTACTAACACACTTTTTAGATTTTATCTTAAAACTAGCTTTTACCCACGGCTTCGTCCGCGTGGATGTCGCAAAATATCCCACGGGAACGTACCTACTTGACAACCGCAATTACATACCTAATAGCCGAGGAAAAGGTCACTGACTCCTACCGCTGCGCCTGCGTTGTCGTCAACGATAATTATTTTGTTACGCGTAATTTTGAAACTATATCTATCTCTATAGGTATCTTTTAAATGATATAATGTCAAAACCAGTACCCTAATTACGTAATGCACAATCAATAATAAATTGAAATGAATTGAAACAGATTGCTAGTGCATTGCTTCATAAGTTCGAAAAAAAAATCTGCTCGATTTTTTTTGTCGAACTTATGAAGCAATGGACTAGCAATCTGTTTTGTTTGTTATGTTATTTGGGCATTTAATTTAGATTAAAATAAATCTAAAGTAAATGCCCAAATAACATATTTTATTGGCTATGGATTGATATAGTACCGGTCTTAATACTCGTAGCTGCGGAAATAACAATGAAATTATTAAATTCTGAAAGATAATAATGGTTAGTGTGGGTCATCCTTAGAAGTTAGACGTATGCTATCGCGGACTTTTTTGGTTGAACCTACCTACCCTACCCTACCTACCTACCTACCTACCCTGCCCTACCTACCTACCCTACCCTGCCCGACCTACCTACCCTACCTACGTATCTATCTACCCTACCTACCTATCTATCTACCCTACCTACCTACCTTCACCTATCTACCATACCTACCAACATATCGTGAATTCATCCAAGCCTAGTACTTTTTGTTAGGTTACTCCTCAGAGCGGTCTTGATCTTGATAAATCTACTTTTCCAGTGAATTTTCCAAAAAACTACTGTCATGAATTCATGCAAGCCTAGTACTTTTTGTTAGGATTTATGGCTTTTTTTAGGATACCGAGATATGATAAGTGAAAAATTTATAAAAATACGACCTTGCTTACCTACCCTACCTATATTATTACTTCATCATCATCATCATATCAGCCGAAAGACGTCCACTGCTGGACATAGGCCTCCCCCAAGCACCGCCACTTCGACCGATTCTGTGCTTCCCGCATCCACCGAACTCCTGCGGCCTTTACTAAGTCATCGGTCCATCTTGTGGGAGGCCTTCCGACGCTACGTCTTCCAGTACGTGGTCGCCACTCCAGAACCTTTCGGCCCCATCGGCCATCTGTTCTGCGATCTATTCTACAACATCTATTATTACTTAGGGGAATTTAATGTACAATCTATCTAATATATAAAATTCTCGTGTCACGGTGTTTGTTGCCAAACTCCTCCGAAACGGCTTGACCGATTTTTCTGAATTTTTTTGTGTGTATTTGGTAGGTTTGAGAATAGGACGTAAACTATTTTTCGTACCCTTAAGTGATAAGGGTGGTCCACGCCAAATTTTTTTATTTCTTTTTTGGTCAATTTTTTTTATTGTAATTTTTTTATGATTTGGCATTAAAAAATACATACAACCCCAAATTTTAATCCTTCTACCACAAACCCCTATTTTGTAATAGCGATATTAATACTTTAATAATTTTCTACTCTTGGCGGTGGATATTGATCAGTTACCACTCAATCAGTTATTCCCGTCAGGCGTCTACCGGTGTAAATAGGTAGGTAAGTCAGGCAGGGTAGGTAGGTAGGTAGGTAGGGCAGGGTAGGGTAATTAGGTAGGGCAGGGTAGGTAGATAGGAAGTGATATATACTGGCCACTAAGTTGCAACCTCCGTCGCGCCGACAGTTGGTGATGTCTGTCTATCTTCAATTAATTTGGAAATAAAGATTATTGTTTTATGAAAATGTGTATTTAATAAATTGGCGACGAGGATGTCGACTAATGATATAAAAAAACTGAAGAAAACCCGCGCCTCATTGCGTGGTATAATTACAAAACTCGAAAACTACGTGAATAATCAAGATACGATACCGTATGAAGAAACAGAGTCAAGACTTCAATCACTACAGGAAACATTACAGAAATTACAAGAAATACAGCATAACATAGAATTAGAAACTCCAGACGAACAATTAGACCAAGAGATAGAAACCAGGTACGATTTCGAAGAGAAATGTATTATCATAAAGACAAAACTTCTAATATATCAAAATAGAGACAATCGACGCGTTTTACCGCTACAAACATCAACATCACAGCTAAGTACAAATACACATCAAGAACGAGGCCCAAAAATAAATTTCCAGCCCTTTCAAGAAAAAGAGACCTTTGCAAATTTTACTAAGAGACTAACTGTATTCTTCTTACTTAACAAGATCGAAGACGCTAAAATGAAAGTTTACACCTTACTTTCTTCTCTATCACCAGAATTACATGAAAAATTGCACGATTTATGCTCCCCGGATGATCCAATTGACATGAATTTTAAGGAGCTCACACAGATACTAGACGAATACGTTGACCCTAAACCTAGCATATGGGCTTTACAACATAAATTTATTACGCGCACACAATGCGAAGATGAAACAGTGGCAACATATGCCTCAGAATTAAAAAAAAGATCCTTGAACTGCGAATTTAAATGTCAAAATTGTCAAAAACCTACATTAGAAAGCTTTCTAGCCCTACAATTTATTCGGGGATTGAAAGACTGTGATATACGAACAAAAATTCTTCAAGAAAGGGAGAGACTACCTTTTACAAAAGGTACATATGGCCACATCCATAGAAATGGGAAAATCGGAGAACCTAAGAATATCCACAGACATGCACAAACATTCGGACACAGTAAACAGAATTACGAGCTCAATAAAAAGAGTTAAGTATCCACGATCCTCATACTCTCCACCGAGCGGGCAGTTAACTTCTCCATCGTCTTCATCTCCGATAACGATAAGAGATTTAAAGGGAAAATGCTTCCGATGCGGCAAAGACGACCATCGATCTAATGAGTGTGGCGCCATCAAATCTACCTGCCTGAAATGCAAAAAGACTGGACATCTGGCACGAGTCTGTTTACAGCGGAACTTAAATAACAATCAACTAGATGGCAATACAAGTAACACGAGTAACGAAAGTAGGGGAGATATCAACCTAATTAAAAGTGAGATATCTGAAAAATATATGATCACAGTAAAAATAGAGAACAAACAGGTTGGAATGGAATTCGACACAGGAGCGACCTTGTCCTCAATGTCACTCAAACAAGCCTAAAATTAAAAAACAAAATTTTCAAAACGGAAATGAAATTGAGAACCTACACTGGAGAAATTATCAAGCCTGCAGGAGTGACATACGTAAAAGGCACTTATAAAGACCAGACCTTCAACGGAAAATTATACTTAATCAATCAAAACGTTGACCCAATATTCGGAAGAAGCTGGATGAAAGAACTGAATGTGAAAATTGCAGACATAAGGGTTTTACAAACTTCTGAACAATCCGAAAAACTTGATAAATTATTAGAAGAATTTGCAACAACTGTTTTTAGATCAGACTTGGGAAAAATACCCAACTATGAAGCTCACTTAAACCTTAAAGAAAATACACGACCGATTTTTCTAAAACCGCGACGAATACCGTACGCTTTAAAGGAAAAAGTCGATAATGAAATTGAACGACTATGTGCAGAAGGGGTGATCACCAAAGTAGACCATTCAGATTGGGGTACACCCATCGTACCGATTGTGAAACCAAATGGGAGCATTCGACTATGTGCCGACTACAAGGTGACCCTTAACCAAGTCATCAGGGACGAACATTACCCAATTCCTATAATAGAAGATATATTTGCAGAAATGAACGGAGGCAAATACTTCTGCACCTTAGACATTACTCAAGCCTATCTAAATTTGGTTATGGACGAAGAAAGCGCCCTCTTACAAACATTAAGTACGCACAAAGGTACTTACAAAGTCAATCGCTTAATGTTTGGAGTCAAAGTTGCACCAAGCCTTTGGCAGAAATTCATGGACCAATTACTTCAGGGACTAGACGGAATAAAATGTTTTTTTGACGACATTATAATTCAAGGCGCATCAGAGGACCAACTCTTAACACGTCTAAGAAAAGTCTTGCAAAAACTGAAAGAGAGTAACCTCCACGTTAACAGAGAAAAATGTCATTTTTTTAAACGTAGCATTAACTACCTCGGACATACAATCGAAAAAGAGGGTTTACATAAGAACAAAGACAAAGTAAAGGCCATCGTGAACACTGTAAGACCAACAAATACAAACGAACTACGAACCTTCCTTGGTATGGCAAACTACTATAACAAAGGACATGACCAGTTTTAGCCTTCGAATTCGGGAACATGCGCAGCATTACAACTTTTACACTAAGATTTAAAAATAAAGATCTAATTTATCATGGTTATATTATTCCGACTAAAGCCCAGATTAAATTATCTGAAAAATCAGTATATTAATTGCTTCCGTTTCTCTCTTTTATGCACTTCCTGATTTTGACGTTCCATTATATCTATATTCACCCGGTAACCAAAATAAGCTACACATAATATGAAAAAAAAAAAACTAAAAACGAGCTATTTTCGATCAAGTGAATTTTAATGACATGGAATATACATGTTTTGTTTATAATTACTTATTTATTGATACGCCTACGGGTTATGTTAGGTTTTATTGACACGTGTGAAGTTCGAACACCATATTTTTTTTAATAATCACTGCGTATATAGGAGTGTTACTTCGTTGACAATGCATCTGACATTAGCAGACACCTGTGTAGGGAGGGACCAAACGGGTAGTAGTTTTTTTCATAAAATTGATAATTCAATCGATTCGAGTCAAAGCATGAAAAATCGATTCACATAAAATGGATTTTGAATTGATATTTTCTTTGACCGTTTTGAACTACTTATATTTAATTTGGATGAATAATAACATAACACCTTCATTTCGCCAGTCCCGTGTAATGCGGGGCGAGCGTTTTACCATTAACCGGATACAAATCCGGACTCCGGGCTGCTATTGAGAAATTCCAGATGGAAAAACCCAATAACACTTTGCCCGACCCGGGAATCGCACCCAGGACCTCATGCTCAGCTGTAGCGCTTGCCACCACTAGACCAACGAGGCAGTCAAATGTTTTCGAATTTTATGTGTTAGGTTCGAGAAAAAAGCAATTGACACTTTATCGATTTCAGATCGCCATTCACCATCCCTACTTGCACATTCAATCTTGGCGTCACGTCAGGTATAATTATATATTATATCTGTACTTTTTATGGTGTACATAATAAAGAATCTTCTATCTATCATTGCAGTTCGCGACCCACGTTGTGTTTACGCGTTCGTTGTGTACTGTGCGATTATTGTGTTCTATTTCTACGCCCCTAAGACGACCCACTGACCACGACCATTGCTATTCTTTACGGACTGACAAAGTCAAAGTCAAATCATTTATTTCAAATAGGCCCTTGAAGGCACTTTTGAACGTCAAAATTTACAAAATAAAGTATTGATTCTACCGCCCCTTCCAAAAGGTAGTTTTCGTATGGAGAAGAATGGGCAAGAAACTCCACCGTTACTCTTTTTAAAATGTTTTACAATATTTTGTATAGGTACATTATTTATATAATTATATGTGAAGACGATGCACCTAGAATAAAATTACTGTATAAAGTAAAAAGAATTTAAAGTCGAGCAAACGACAGATAAATTAATTATGTGGTAGATACATGGTGTTCACATATTCACAAACATTGTAAAAAATAGACGAATCTACTAAAAAATTACAATTAATAAGTCAGTGTGTGAGGAAGTAATCACAGGATGTACTCGTAAAATCAATGTCATATAATAAAAAACAAATACAATTAAGTAAGCAACCAGTTTGATTTTGTCTAGACATCTTCAAAACCCGATTACCATTGCTATTCATAAAGGATTCATCTGTTTTGCTCTACGATTCGGATAAACGGATATTATGATGAGGTGCCTAAACTATGGCATATCTGTAAGGCGGGTTAAAAGGCATATTATGAAGATTTATCAGGGAAATGGTGTTGTTATTTTCTTGTCAAAACCCATTTTCCCTCAAGAATCTAGGACAGCCGCTCGGTTAGTATTGAAGTATCCAGATCCCTAGGTGCAGGACGTCACCGCTGCTTGGACTGGGATAGCTTTACAACCTGCATAATCTACGCGTCCAGCGATCACGCCCGTCCGGCACAGTTCGTCTTTCCTACATATTTTATTTTATTAAAGAATATTAAAATAATTAATTCGTTCAAATAATAGTTTTATTTAAATCCTCATGCCTTCACAAATAATAATAACAATAGCCTTATTTTTATTTCCCGAGCCACGTAGAGCCTAGTTGTAGTCAATAGCTGACTGTAACTCTTAATTGGGTTGGCTCGGCCGGGGAGGTACCACACTCTTACAGAATACCAACGTAAAGTACCAACATTATGTTGCTCCGCTTCGAATAGTGAGTGAGAGAATCGGAAGCCCAGGGTTTGGGGTGGGAAAAGGGTGGCAGCGCATCGGCAGTAACCCTGGTGTTGTAGACTTCTATAGGCGGCGGTTATTGCTTATTAACATCAGGTGATCAGCATGCTAGTTTGCGCCCTTGATGGTATAAAAAAAAAACCTAGCGCCTCGATGGATGGCGTGTCGAATAGTAGAAAATCATTCTTTAACTCGATTACCACAACGCTTAGCGCCATCTCTTAACGAAAAGCAGAGCTATTTAGTGAAAACTTATCTTTATTTTTCTCAGTTTCCTGATCTTTTGGAGTCGTGAAAGTTTTTTACCTGTAAACTGTAGAATACAACAATTGCAAAAATAAAACAATTTTTGCTGCACATTGATTTTTAACTCGATTACCACAACGCCTAGCGCCATCTCTTAACGAAAAGCAGAGCTATTTAGTGAAAACTTATCTTTATTTTTCTCAGTTTCCTGATCTTTTGGAGTCGTGAAAGTTTTTTACCTGTAAACTGTAGAATACAACAATTGCAATAATAAAACAATTTTTGCTGCACATTGATTTTTACACCTAAGCAGGCGCCCATCGCCCCACTGGTCATGTCCTTTATACCGAACCTTGCCTCCTTAACAAACTCACTAAATGAGTTACTGAAGAAAGAGAAACATTTTCACTGGACCTCTAAATGCGAAGACAGTTTTAATAACATTAAGAAGGAGATTTTGAGCGAAAGAGTTCTTATTCACTTTGACCCAGGAAAACCACTGATACTAGCTACTGACGCTTCACCAACGGGCTTGGGTGCTGTTCTCTCTCACAAACTACCTGATGGCTCTGATAGGCCAATCGCATTCGCCTCTAGATCACTTTCATTTAGTGAAAGAAAATATAGTCAAATTGACAAAGAAGCTACGGCGATCTACTGGGGCATAAAAAAATTCTTTCACTACTGTTACGGCAGAAAATTCACTTTAGTGACGGACCATAAGCCCCTTACCTCAATTTTTCATCCCCACCAAACATTACCAGCATTGAGCACAATGCGATTATTTTATTACGCACATTTCTTATCGGGATTCAACTACGACGTGGAATACAGAGCTTCAGCGAAACATTCAAACGCTGATTACCTATCAAGATTCCCAGTAGAAATAGCAAAAGAAAACTCAATAGACCAACATTGTTCATACCAACTACAGCAGATTAACGTCCTAGAAATTCGACCGGAAGTTATAGCAAATGAAACTAAAAAAGACAATGAACTTAAAACATTACTGGAATCGTTACAAGCAGGTCACTCATTACGACAACATGGCTACGGTGATAATGAATTAACACTTCAAGACAACTGCATATTGAAAGGAACTCGAGTGGTAATACCCAGAAGTTTACACATACGTGTACTTGATGAACTGCACACCGGACACATTGGTATACTTAAAATGAAATTACTAGCTCGCAGCTACATATACTGGAAAAATATAGATAAAGATATCGAGAACAAAGTAAAATCTTGTAGAGCATGCCGATTACAGCAAAATGAGTCACCAAAAGCACCCCCACACCATTGGGAACAACCTACAGGGCCATGGCAACGTCTTCATATAGATTTTGCAGGACCTATTTTAGGACATCAACTTTTAATAGTCGTGGATGCCTATTCAAAGTGGGTGGAAGTCTTCCCAACAAAGATCACAACAAGTGCTTGGTGTGTTATTAAGTTGAAGGAATTATTCTGTACATTCGGCACACCATATACACTTGTTTCCGACAACGCACGACAGTTTGTATCTCAAGAATTCAAGAACTACCTTTCCAGCTGCGGTGTAACACACTTGACGTCAGCCCCGTACCACCCAGCCACTAACGGTCAAGCTGAACGTTACGTGCAAACAATAAAAAAGGCACTACGCGCAATGGAGGGGGAGAGGGGCGACCTTACGGATAAGCTCCTTGTCGTTAAGACCCGGCTCAGACGCACACCAAACCTGAACGGACAGTCCCCCTATGCATTGATGTTCAGTCGGGATGTGAGGACAAAATTACATGTAATGTTTAGAGACTCATCTGCCCAGAAGACGTTCAACCCAAACAACACACCGCCTCCCATCAGGACTTACTCCGTAGGTGATCGAGTCCAGGCTAGAGCCTACTCCGACCAGAGACGAAGATGGGAGTTCGGCACGATAGTGCGTCGCCTAGGCAGGCTTCATTATGAAGTGCAGACTGACGATGGCGTCGTGTGGCGTAGACATCTGGAACAGCTGCTTCCAGCCCCGGGCGTGGGACAACCAGGAATGGCGGCGGAGGACTGATATATACTGGCCACTAAGTTGCAACCTCCGTCGCGCCGACAGTTGGTGATGTCTGTCTATCTTCAATTAATTTGGAAATAAAGATTATTGTTTTATGAAAATGTGTATTTAATAGGAAGATAGGTGAAGGTAGATAGGTAGGTAGGTAGGTAGGTAGGGTAGGTAGGTAGGTCGATCAGGGTAGGGTAGGGAGGTAGGGCAGGGTAGGTAGGTCGGGCAGTGTACGTAGTCGGGTCATAAGTTCTGTCACATAGGTAAAATTTCGAATTTAGAATGCAAGCTGAGGAAAATATTATGGGCATTCGAAATTTGAATATATAAAGAAAATAAAAACAACGGGTTTCTGGAATTTTGTTCATTTTCTAAAATGGAGTGGACGCGCAAAGAAGACAGAGTCGCAGTAATTGCATTGCATCGTTGCGGTCACGCGCCAACTGAGATTTTCAAACTGCTGACAAATTTGAAAATTCCACTGAGATTTATTTATCGTACTATCAAAAGATTCAGGGAAGATTCAAGATTAGAAGATAAACAAAGGAGCGGTCGACCTCGTACTGTTCGGACTCCAGCAGTCATCAAAGCAGTGAAGGCGCGAATCCAACGAAATCCTGTCCGCAAGCAAAAAATGTTGGCTCTGCAGATGGGACTAAGCAGAACTACTGTTAAAAGGGTGTTAAATGAAGACCTAGGACTACGAGCTTATAGAAAAAAAACAGCACATCTTCTTAACGCACGGCTGAAGAAAATCAGACTCCAAAGAAGCCGGGTTTTGTTAAGGCGGTACGCGGGAAAAAAATACCGCGAAATACTTTTTTCGGACGAAAAAATTTTTAATGTTGAGGAGAGTTTCAACAAACAAAATGATAAAGTGTATGCACACTCTAGTGAAGAAGCGAACAGACGTGTGCCACGTGTTCAGCGTGGTCATCACCCTTCGGCAGTCATGGTTTGGCTTGGGGTGTCCTATTTGGGTCCAACGGAGGTGTTTTTTTGTGAAAAAGGAGTGAAAACCAGTGCCCTCGTATATCAAAACACAGTCCTAACAAACATTGTGGAACCTCTTTCACAAACAATGTTCAAAAACATGCACTGGGTATTCCAGCAGGATTCTGCGCCGGCTCATAAGGCGAAAAGTACCCAAAACTGGCTCACGACCCGTGCATGGAATCGACTTTATCAGGCATGAGGATTGGCCCTCATCCAGTCCAGACTTGAATCCCTTGGATTACAAAATATGGCAGCACTTAGAGGAGAAGGTCTGCGCTAAACCCCATCGCAACTTGGAGTCACTTAAAGCATCCCTGATTAAAGCAGTCGCCGATATTGACATGAACGTCGTGCGTGCTTCGATTGATGACTGGCCTTGCAGATTGAAGGCGTGTATTGAAGCAAGAGGAGGACATTTCGAATAATTTTAATGTGGTTTAAATCTGTATTTTATACCCTTTCATTTGATATATAAATGGTTGTAGTGCGTAACTCATTGTGTCATTTATTTAACTTTCCATATGTGACAAAACTTATGACCAGACTACGTAGTTATGTAGGTCGGGCAGGGTAGGGTAATTAGGTAGGGCAGGGTTGGTAGATAGGAAGATAGGTGAAGGTAGGTAGGGTAGGGAGGTAGGGCAGGGTAGGTAGGTAGGTCGGGCAGTAGGGTATGTAACTATGTAGTTAGGTCGTGCAGTGTACGGTAGGTAGGTAGCGCCGTAGATAAGTACTTACTGCTACCCGTGCGAAGCCGGGGAGGGCAGCTAGTATACATATAATATAGTATTTATTTATTTTCTAACTTTTATTCGTATTTAACATAATTAACTATTTACACTACGTACTAAGACTACCTAACTATACAAATAAATAAAAAAATAAAATAAAACAAACGGATACTTAGGCGTCGAAGTATTCGTCCGCATCGCTGTCATCCGGAAACGTGCCTAGAAGACTGGCAGCATTGCCACGTTGAATGGCAATGCTAATTCTTTGTTCAAAGAACGAGCCAGCTCTCTGGTCACGTGAAGTGTCTGGTATGAAAAATAGTTTACGTCCTATTCTCAGACCTACTGAATATACACAAACAAATTCATAATAATCGGTCAAGCCGTTTCAGAGGAGTTTGGCAACAAACAGCGTGACACGAGAATTTTATATATTAGATTTCATGTTTGCTTCGCCATGTTTGTGAGAGCGAGATAGATATCAAACATGCGTGAGAGACACGATACGCACATAATGTGTGAGTTGCGAGACCTCATTGGCGACGAGTACTAACGCGATTTCGCTCGCATGACAGCGCCGTCTCCTATCTCTGTTCTTGTCTATCGGTAACTGTAGGTTTGCGACTGTGATCACTGAACACTGATCGATCACAGATGTGAGTTTTGCTGCATGTAATCGTGCGCCGAGCCCCTGCCCCCCAATTACGTAATGCACGATCAATTTTAAATTGAAACCAATTGAAAAAGATTGCCAGTCCATTGCTTCATGTCATAAGTTCGACAAAAAAAATTGAGCAGATTTTTTTTGTCGAACTAGGGTGCGTTTACTAATTGCGATGTTAGCGCGTAACGTAATTAGGGTGCGTTTACTGATTGCGATGTTAGCGCGTAACATATCTTCCTCCTTTTAATATATCAATGGTCTGGTAAAGCTTGTTTCATACTTTTTAGAGCGTGATTTTTCAGTAGTCGGGTTTAAGTTTTTGAACTTACTTTTTATAGGTATAATATAGTAAGGATAGACACAGGTTTGATGATGAGTCCACAGTTTAGAACCTAGAACTATAAGTTCCTACTTGTCTGTAATCCTAATCCCTAATCGTAAGGCCTCAACATAATTTAAATGGAATTATCAACTTCTTGATTTCTCAGAATGAAGAAGGCTTCGACCGCGTGGAGTTCGCTCGCGAGTTGTTCCGACAGCGGCAGCTGGCGCAGGACAAGTACATCCGCGAGGTCGTCGCCGAGCTCGGCGGCAAGCACGGCGCCGAGCTGGGCGGCAAGCACGGCGCCGAGCTGGGCGGCAAGCACGGCGCGGGCCGGACTGTCAGCGTGGAGAATGTCAAGCGGGCGTTCGCTATCGTCGACCCGGCCATAGGTAATACTGTAATACAATAAAGTTTTCAATCATGACATCTAAGAAAATTTTACTTTGTAAGTTGCCACCATCATCATTCTCCTGCCCTTATCCCAGTTCATTTGGGGTTGCCGCGAACATGTCTTCTTCTTTAAAACTTCTCCATAGCCATATCATCTTTCACGCATAATCACGCATTCCATCCATCGTTTCTTTGATCTTCCCGTGCTCTTATAGCCATCCACATTCAAACTCAAAACTTTCTTTACGAACAGAATGAAAATCATTCTCGAACGCTAGGATTTTTTTTAATTACGTGGTTTTATTCCTAGATCACATCCGCATGGAGCGCTACATTCGTTGGGCGTTTTCTGATTCAACAAGTGAGCTGAACAGCATTCCTCCAATACCTCTAAAAATTCTGACTACTAGGCTGGCCGCAGGAGACATAGAACGCGTTGGACCCAGATATCGAGGAGCACATCGCAGAACGACCTACAAGTAGTCAATAATATAAGTTTTTTTTTTAATTCTTTTTCGTCCTTTTAATTTCCTAATTATATTGTTATTTTAATTGCAAGAGTGCCGACCCGACTTAAAATTATAATCTTCCTTCTTCATCATCTTTTTCAATTAAACACCTGAATCTTTTTCATTCTCTGTTCTTGATCAATCAATGTGAATGTTTAATTTATTATTCGGGACAAAAACTGCCACTTGTTCATTTCAGATGTCGCTACTATCACTTGTCCAAAAAATTGACAGCTAGCTGTCCGTTCTATCCATAAATTTATTGTAAACAAGCTATTTCTTTTACGATTAATTAATTAGTCTGCCCCGTTGCTCAACTGTTAACTGCAAAATTACGGGGACCAGTGTGTTTCCTAAAGGTGTCAAAACACAAAAACAGGGGAGGAAAGGTTTCTGAAGAAAAAATGGAAACTCGATTATTCGTCGAGATTATGAGCTATCCAGTGCTATCAATTTTAAACCATACCGTAGACGACTATCCCTGCTGCCGCCGGTATTCAATACCTAAGGTGTTTGAAAAGGTAATGCTCAATCAAATGCTTAATCAGTCACACCACATCACCAACCAAATCTTACACGATCAGCAATATGGTTTCACCAAAGAACGTTGCACGACTGACGCTTTGTGGGTTAAGGTTAAAATCAGCTGTTCGTGTTCCTTATACATATGTTGACGAATTTTGCGAACATAAATGTAGGGAATAGCTGATTATTTTTTCGCCATTTCAGTTTGGTTCCAGCATAGTAAAAGGCGGGTTGGAGTGTATTGACAGATCGTAGTAACTTGATGTGCTGGCATCTGTACATACGTAACGGGGCACTGAGGAAAAAAGACAGAAAAAATATTTCCCAAATCGTTTATTTTCTCGATTCTATCGTATGTGACACCTAAATATAAGGC
The DNA here is from genome assembly GCA_948150665.1 of Conistra vaccinii. Classification (NCBI taxonomy): domain Eukaryota; kingdom Metazoa; phylum Arthropoda; class Insecta; order Lepidoptera; family Noctuidae; genus Conistra; species Conistra vaccinii. The sequence continues at coordinate 23,723,551 of OX411327.1, forward strand.
TACATTTTTTGTCTCCGACCAACGGTTTGTCCTAGAAACGATGTCGAAGAGACCCTTTTATAAAGGCGTCAGGAATTATAAATTTTCGTTATTTTTTGTTTTCCATTATGTTATTTTCTGGATTCTATCGTTTAAAACATCTAAATAAAAGGCTAAAAAGCATCTTGGTATTTTTTGGAGGCGGCCCGCGAGCTGAGGAGCAGGTGGTTTCAACGTTCGTTGCCGCGGCTGAGGCTAGCCAAGCCCAAACCAATCATCTACAACGATAAGCCCGCGTGGGACCGCCGGAGTCCCGCAGCGCCAGAGCCGTGACAGAAACCATGCCTGTTGGCATGTTACATGGTCGCTTGCATGCTGCATGCTTGCTTGTATGCTTGTTTCATCATCATCATCATCAGCCTATTAATGTTCCCACTGCTGGGACACAGGCCTCCTCTCTGTGAGAGGGAGTGGGCCGTAATCTACCACGCGGGCCCAGTGCGGGTTGGTAGATGTCACATGACTTCGAATTTTTTGGTTCTAGACATGCTGGTTTCCTTACGATGTTTCCCTTCACCGTTTTGAGAGCAGTGGTGATGAAATTATTAATAAGTTCCGAACGTTTGGTTGGCGAACCGCGAGTGTGTGTGATACCTACTCTGTGGCGAGCTGTCAATGATGTCAATGTCAGACACGCATGTTATTTAACGCAATGATTTAACGTTGTTCTGTGCGGACAGCCGGACATAACCCCAAAACAAAACAAATCGAAGAAAGTGTTTGTTTACACTACTTACTGAACGAGTTGCACGTGCACCTCATAAAAACAATAAACTTTATTATAAGTGGACATAAAAATGGCTGATATCGTTGATAACGAAGAAGTTGATAGAGATACTGTAGAGCCTGAAGTTCTAGAACAACAGTTTCAAAAGAAATACAAATTACTAACAGAAAGTGCGGTATCACTAAAGAAATCTTATATTAATAAGCTTTACGCTACAAAGTAAGTACATTGCTCATCTTATTTAAATTCCAATACGTTATAAAATATGCTATATCCTGTATATCCATGCTAGTACCTACCTTAAATTAAATAAATAATGTTTTTAAATTAAACTATTGTTTGCATAAGAATCTTGTTTACTCTCTGTTCTTGATATATATTAATGCTTTGTCTATTCTGTTATATAGGTACATTTAAAAATTACAACCACCAACAAGTCTCCTTTTTTAATTTAATTTTCATTGAAACCTGCAGATCTTTAAAACTAGCAGTAAGTCTATCCGACAATAGCATAGAGGTGTACCAGCTGAACGACACATCCCTCACGAAGGTATGTCGTCTCAGCGGTCATCAGAAGGGGCTCACTGAGGTGGTATGTGACCCCAAAGAGGACCACCTTGTGTACTCGGCTGGGCAGGACGGACTGGTCAAATTGTGGGATACCAGGACTAGCGGCAGTTGTGTGCAGGAGTATAAAGGTGATTCACATTTCCATTGTTAAATTATAGTAATAGATTATTTGATCACCTTAATTTCAAGTTGCTTGGAGAACACAGAACCTCAGAATCCATAGATAAACTCTCAGTAAAGTTTGGCCAAGATTGAATTTGCTGAATTCAGCAATGGTGGCCAAGTGGTCTGACCCTTTAATGTTGCTTATTAAGGTGAGATGTAAGATGTTACACATCATATGCAACTACTGTAGGGCTCGCTCGTTTTTTTTGTAAACCAACTTTTGTCTGAAGAGTGCAAGAGTATTTATAATTTCCTGAAACTATTTAATGAATGAAAGAAAGAAATGAGACTATCTGAGGTAGAGTAGGATAATATTAGTTAAACTAGATGTGAGTGAGTGCTAGTCTGCTAGTATGGTGCAATTGGTAGCATGCTGGCTGCCACTGCAGACGGCACGGCATGCTATTATGTAGGGCTGGCATCACCTAGAGTGCACTGAAGACTCGTTAAAAAAATTGCATTTGGAGTTATTTAACTGTATAACATGTTTTGTTTGAAAATGGGTGGGGGTTTTGTATGTCTCTAGTTTAAGTATTTACTAGTTAATAGGTATCTGCTTGCATTACCCCACTGCTGGGCAAAGGCTTTTTACAATAATGATTCTATGTACTTAATATGGTGTTTTTCAGATAAGGATGAAGAGCTAGTTAGGCCATATGAGTGTATGGACATCTCCTGCAACGGACGGGTGCTGTGCGCGGGCAGCCAGCTGGTGGAGGATGACGCCTACTTAGTGTTCTGGGATAACCGCCAACCCAAGCCCCTGGGAGGCTACTGGAACTCACACACTGATGATATCACACAGGTAGCAAACACTCATATAATAATGTCTATGCTGACCATATCTCCCCATTTCTTTAGGTTAGACATCAGTGGGTAGTTGAGTTGTAGTGTCATTCTAATGATGTACGACTCAAGAGCTTATCACGGCCAATCACCATGTTATTATGCAACTGAGATCAAATGACTTTAATTCCAGGTGAAATTCCACAAGACAAAGGCAGAGATGCTGGCAACAGGTTCACTGGACGGCCTTCTCAACATATTCAATGTGATGGAGCTAACAGAAGACGATGCGCTGACGTACTCCCTCAATGTGGAGAACTCGGTGGAGAAGCTATCCTGGCTGGGCGACACGCAGGTGGCCTGCATCACACAGTCCAATGACCTGCAGCTGTGGGACGCTGACAGCGGAGACATGCTTAGGAGTTTCACTAGGGATAAAGTTTCTAGGAGTATAAAGGTGAGTATTCAGTGAGATGCTATCTAACTTCTTGCTGTTGTCTGCTGTGTGTCTATGTAGAAAATGAGTTATTAAATTACAAGCCATGCACCCATTGGCAAAAATGACGAACTTCCATATAAACATTTAACCCCTTTAGAGAATCTTTAGAGAAAATTATCAAGTCATTTCTTGTATAAGGAACTCTTGAAAAATTTCGTGAGTCTAAAGCCAGCGGTTTAGGCATTATATTGTTTTTTTAATATAATCTATTCTATGTAGAATTACTTTTGATTAAAACTAAATTGAGAGTCGTAATAATCAAAATCATAATCGATTGAATCACATAATGTAGTGATTATTTTGAGACAGCTATTTATTGAGTAAGTACCCTAACATATACTAACTGAAACATAATTAAGGTAGATCACTGTTCTATTATTTACAGAGAAGTAAAGCTGACGACTGTTACTTGGTGGACACGTACACATCGATAGACGACACGCCAGTGCTACTGGCTGGCTCCTATGAAGGCAATGGGTAAGCTCCAACCTAACGCTCATGGTTATAATTCAGATGTGTTCCGAGTTTCCCGCAGTCAATGTAGTAATATAATGTACCTAACATACATCGTCATCATCGTTCTCCTGCCCTGCCGTGTTCGGTGCAACATGTCTTTTTCCATACTTCTCTATAGTTAACCGTCTCGTTAGTCACCCCCTACACATATAAGTAAATTCCCCATAAATCAATTAACATATATATAAAAAAACGAGGCAGTCTGGGACTGCCGATTGAAGTGAAAACTAAGTTACGGCATCTAACGAAAATGTCAGGAATTTATGTGGCTTGCTGTCAGTACAAGAACGAATGCTGTAGCTCCATTAAAAAAATTACAAAAAAAATAAAACAGAGTGCGCTGTCAACAAAAACTTGAACGACTTACGAATTTTCGATCAGGTCACGTGTCCTGACGCGAGTTTAACATTTTTTACCCATCCCAAAAAAAGTGCAAAAGCTGCTAAAGAAGTATTCACTTTTAAAAAAATGCGGTTGTCCGTACATGATGCTAATGATGTAAACTTTCAATTTTTAGGCAAGTGTTGCGCTCAGTAACGATAGCGGACAAGAAGCTGCAGCCGAGCACGAACTTCGCAGACAACAAGCAGACGGTGCGCTGCTGCTGGTACGATAAGGACGTAAGTACCGCCTCATTTGTCGGGTGTCAAAATACTCTTAATGCAATCCTCCTGTTATTATTTAAATTTTTTTTTACTGGACCATACTTTGGAAACTTCTGGTTACAGAGATATTGAAGGTCCAACTTTGATTGACGTTTTTTTAGGAAACCAGTTTTAAACGTTCTCCCACGAACCGCTGCATGCACCCATAAGCAATGTTTTGCTTGCGTTACATTGCGCACTACCGTAACCAGCGAATTTTATATTCGCTGGTTTTATGGAGTTATTTCCTATTTCATGAAATGGCCGAACACTTCATGAAATGATCAATTTTAAGATCTGGCCACGACATATATAAAAAATTGGCTGTCAAAAAACTTTTATGTTCGCATATCTCGTCAAAATGGGAACAGCTGATTAATTTTCGCGAGTTCAGCGTAGGTCCCATAGTGAAAGTTGTTGTGAAAGGTGTCCTAGGGGGCTCAATCATTGTTCATAAGTGCGTCGCTTCAGATTCAGTGGTATGTAGCCCTTGAGCACATCGGACAACTTCCCAAAATCCCACCAGCCCAGTTCAGCTGTATTTGGTGCTTCAGTTCGCGTTCCTGGCTGCTTTTATCCAGGCTGATGGTTTGTCTAAGGTCCGGACGGAAGGGAAGGACGTACTTTTCCACTGTGTTGATACGCTGGCCCTCCACTTCGATGCAGTCTATGCTGGTGTCAGTGCATATGACAATTTTTTTTTCGAAGTGTGTGTGTGAACACATCGCGACCTATCGATCATGTCTTTGAGACAATTTCAGCAACCACGATGATATACATGACTTAGTAACTAGTGTAATTACTAATTACGGCCGACTATCAGAAAATAGAAAAAAAATCGATATTGATGTCTTTGTTTAAATACCTTTATTTGGCGTTTTTGTCGTAGTTGGGTTAAAGTTTTTAACTTTCTTTACACAAATAATAACAAACTGATATAGGTAGAGTTATTTATTTTGTGTTTATTTTCATTAAAAGTCCGTTAAATTCGTCCGTTCTTAAAAATCAGGATTTTAAAACAGAACGGATTTGCATTCCCTAGGTTTGACCGCCATGTATATTCACTGAGATATCTCTGCAGGCCAAAACCTAGTCATTGAGGAATCTGCAAAGAGTAATCCGTTATCTATGTGTGAAGCAAATTAAAATATTGTGTGCTTGTTTAATGTTTACCTTGCTAAAACCTACCTTCAGCGGGGTCAAGCCCCTCCTAACGACAATCCTGGACCCGTCACTGTTTCAAATAACTGTGCGCGGTTTCAATAACAAATAATAATTGGTCCTTACCTATGGAGAAGAGCCGGCAAGAAACTTCACGGTTACTCTTTTAAAAATAATTGGCTTTAACAATATTTTCAAATAACAGTGTTAATAGGTGTGGAAGGACAGTGTACATTCATTTTTCAGGTTTTTAACACAATAGAAGATGGTCAAAAAATCAACAGTCCACTAAGCCTACAGCGTTCTCACATTCACAAAATAGAAAATAATCTATATAAAAGATGAATTAATTAATAAAATAAAAGTTAAGATATCTAAACCCATCAACATCACGTCTGCGCAGTTTCGCTAGCTAATTACCCGACTAACTGACTGTTTTTCGAGAGTATGTATGTATGTCTATTTCTTTGGCACGCTCTGTAGCCTAAACGGCTTGATGGATTTTAACATAGGAGGTGTCGTTAGATTCGTCTTAATCGTAGAAGTGACATAGGCATATTTATGTATTGCATCTGCAAATACAAAGAAAAGGGAGGGGAAGGTTTTTTTAAAATAAATTACAACAATATTGGTATCAAAGGTCTGGTAATGAGTCAATTCCAAATTAAGATTATATTAATAAAACTAAAAAACTTGAAATAAAGAAAATTACTCAAAAAACAAAAAACCCGACTGCAAAAACACATAACTGAAAAGAGAAAAATTATAATCTATAGAATTTTGGTGTCGCAGGCGGGGACAATAATAATATAACAATAATAACCGGAAATATGGTGTACCTAACTTTTGTTTGTCCCCGCCTGCGATACCAAAATTCTATAGATTATAATGCTTGTTTTTCTCTTTTCAGTTATGTGTTTTTGCAGTCGGGTTTTTTGTTTTTTGAATAATTTTCTTTATTTTATTATTTTCGTTCCCCAGCGCGACATACTGGTGACGACGGGCGAGGCGGGCGTCGTCAGCGCGTGGCGCGCGGCCGAGCGCAGCCCCACGAAGATAGCGCAGTCGCTCAACAAGCTGCACGTCAACAGACACAAACCTTATTGAACATTGTTCATCACTCAAATAAATCCGTTCATTTTCAGTATTATAGCATTATTATTACCCGAGTGCTGCGAAGCCAAAACCACGCACAGTGGAGGATTCCGTAGTTGGGATGATATTAGCGCAGGAACAAACATAACTTTGTAGTTAAAAACATTTTCCCCCTAAGCGCTCCTGCACACGACGCCGCCACCGCGCCGTCGACGCGCCGACGCCGCACAACTACAGTCTACAATGTACATACGAGTCGTGCGAATGAATCAAATAGATGCGCGGTGGCGGCGCGGCGGCGGTCTTCGCGCGACTCGTATGTACATTGTAGTTGTGCGGCGTCGGCGCGGCGACGGCGCGGCGGCGGTCTTCGCGCGACTCGTATGTACATTGTAGTTGTGCGGCGTCGGCGCGGCGACGGCGCGGCGGCGGTCTTCGCGCGACTCGTATGTACATTGTAGTTGTGCGGCGTCGGCGCGGCGACGGCGCGGCGGCGGTCTTCGCGCGACTCGTATGTACATTGTAGTTGTGCGGCGTCGGCGCGGCGACGGCGCGGCGGCGGTCTTCGCGCGACTCGTATGTACATTGTAGTTGTGCGGCGTCGGCGCGGCGACGGCGCGGCGGCGGTCTTCGCGCGACTCGTATGTACATTGTAGTTGTGCGGCGTCGGCGCGGCGACGGCGCGGCGGCGGTCTTCGCGCGACTCGTATGTACATTGTAGTTGTGCGGCGTCGGCGCGGCGACGGCGCGGTGGCGGCATCGTGTGCAGGAGCGCTTACGGAATGTATGGGAGAACATGTTTTTGCAACCACAAATGTAAGTTGGTCGATTATTACTCGTCTTAGTTTTCCTTTTAATTTCACTATGAATATACTGAGAACAGTGGTGGCCCAGTGGTGACGGCCCCGACTTACGAGTTGTAGGTCGTGGGTTCGAACCCAAGCAGGCGCTTTACTTTGTGTAAATAATTTCATCACCACTGCTCTCAAAACGGTGAAGGAAAACATCGTGAGGAAACCGGCATGTCTTAGAACCAAAAATTCGAAGATATGTGACATCTACCAACCCGCACTGGGCCCGCGTGGTAGATTACGGCCCACTCCCTCTCACAGAGAGGAGGCCTGTGTCCCAGCAGTGGGGACATTAATAGGCTGATGATGATGATGATGAATATACTACTGCCGTGAATTTTTTCACTTATCCAAAACCAATCATTTAGCTGGCAGGGGGGGAGGACACTTGACTCTAACAAAACTTGCACTTTAAAGCTTAATATTTCGCAAACGGATCCCTGAATCCAAAAATGGTTTTAACAAACTCAATATTTTTCGACCTTGCAACGACGGCCCACACCATGGGATAGTCTATCCCAGTGTTTTTCAATCTTTTTCATGACGCGACCCCTTAGTATGAAATTTTTTGTGCGACCCCCTATCCTCCACTGTTTATAATCTGTATTTTGTTATACTTAATGCAAATAATTATAATAATAATAATAAATAAATAAAAGAATTTATTGCATAAAACAAAATCACATTGCACTGCAAAACGCAAAATAAAAAAAATAAATAAATACGTATACAATATTTTATAATGACGTTTAGGTTAATTTCATAATTAACAGATAAAATATCAACAGACTCTCGCTATAACTTCATTAGCAACAAAATTTTAAATTATCATTTAACTCAAATTACTTAAAACAATATTCTTAAAATCAGCTTCCGTTTTTGAAGTGAAAACTTCTTTAGCGGCGTTGTGCACTTTTTTTGAGGGGTAAAAAATGTTAAACTCGCGGCAGGAGTTCAGGACACGTGATCTGATCGAAAATTCGTAAGACGTTCAAGGTTTTGTTGACAACGTTCTGTTTTATTTTTTAAAATTATTTTTTATTAGTGCTACAGCTTTCGTTCTTTTACTGACAGCAAGCCACATAAATTCCTGACATTTTCGTTAGATGGCGTTACTTAGTTTTTACTTCAATCGGTTTTTTTTTTAAATTAATCTGTGGACAATAGTTTGGGTTAAATGTTTAACTATTTCTTTTAAGAATCTTATTGTATCGCCCTAACATGTAACTGTTTTTTCCCTAATAAATAAAATAAAATGTTACATCGCCAAACGCCTCAACGGAAAAGCGATATGATGGATTTGTGGGGACAGCGTATCCGACTCACCTCCTTATTAAATCCTAAGTATATTTTAAGTAAATTTTATGTCGTATAATTGATGGATTTATGAGGGTCATTCATGGCTACGATTTCCCAGTAGAGTAATTATGTTTTTATATTATGCAGTTCTTATGACTTAGATGAGGCAACTTTGGGAATCAACCTAAAAGAAAATCTACTAGAATGATCTAAAGCAACAAAACAAAGTTGAAAAATATTTTCTTTTTCTTTTACTGAGCCGTCGACCTCGCGACCCCCTTATAGAGGCTTCGCGACCCCCGGGGTCGCGACCCACAGGTTGAAAGACACTGGTCTATCCTAACCAAGGCGGGGTGCAAACATTTTCGAGCTTGCTTTGCTTGCTCTTGCATCCTATATTCTCTTAATTCTCAAACAAAGTTTGAGAAAACTTAAACTTACTTTTATTTCTGTACAAAGACTAAGAAAACCAACTTATTCGAGTGGAATGTTATGCTAAAAATTACGAGCTCGCTTAGCTCGCTCTTGCATCCTACATTCTCCATAGCGGAATAAGAGGGGGCGGTCCACGGGGCCCCCCTTTGTATTCTAAATATAGGCATTTAAGTGTAGGGTACAAAATTTTCGAGCTCACTTCGCTCGCTCATACGTAGGTCCTACGTATGAGCGAGCGAAATGAGCTCGAAAATTTACTTAAAAATTACTATTTATTATTTAGAATAGATAGATACTACGTTCTTCTAGTTCTTTAAGTTTTCTGCATAGGTACCTGGGCCCCGGGCCCCCATTTAGATTGCCGGGTCCCTGATAATATATTTTTTAATAAATCTATAGGTACTCTTTATTTACCCTCTCGAAATCAGAAATACTTTATTTCTTCTATAAAAAATCTCAACCCAAACCCCTAAATGAATTCCTGACTACGGCCCCGGGTAAAGGTAAATATGCATCCGAATATCCGATTTTAAGCGAGCAGTAAAAGGAATACGGTTCATATAGAATGAAAACAAACACATTTCATCAATAACTTAGCACTTTAATGGAAACCCAAAATTATTACTATTTGTAAATAAAATTAATTAGCTATATAAAATTATTGTTGTAACCCGGCCCCGGGATTACGTTTAAAAATAAAAATTTAGTTCATTACACATACAGTCAAGAGCCGAACTAAAAGTTACGCATGCAAAATACATAAGATTTATAATAAACACAACTCTTCAAAATATTTTTATAAATACGTACCTATATACATTTTATGGCCATTATTACCAAATATACAATTACCAAGTAATAATGCGCGTACTCGATACAATCGCTGATAGTTCGATCACAATTCAGTCATATTATGTGTACAAGCTGCCAGTTTGAATATCGCAACAATAACATTAGAGATCGACCTAACAAATAATCACAGATGAGATGTTTATGAACACTCATCGTATCGTCGCACACCCAGAGTAACCGCACCAAACGACTTTTCAAAGCGAAAAGCTAGTAATTAACATCTATTAGTCAATACTTACATCACTAACGAGTCAACGAATAAAACCCCAATAAATATAAATTTGTACTCAATTATAATTTCAAACACGTGCCTTTTGAATTTTGATTCGTTACACTATAATATTTATAAAGGAAATATGAAATAATGGTAGAAATAATAATACATATTTATATTAGGCCAGTCACCGTAGACAGAACAACAGCATTAGATCGCAAAAAAATATTGCACTGCACTGATTTTTTGGGATGTTGTTAGGATGATACCAATAATGTAAAACCAAGATTGTAGCTTCGAAAGACCATGTGCTAACTGCGTGGTGCTCTAAATACCTCAAAAATTTCGGACGCCTTTCAAACTTTCAGTGTTTGATTTATAACTTGAAAAGGTGCATTCTACGGATAAAACCATAATTACATTCTTAAAGTTTACAAAATTAGATACAAGCATACAATTTGAGCGCAGCCGTAGCTCTGTACGTCCAAAAGAACCAGAGATACTATACATTTCAAGTATTGGCCATTTTTTCAAAAAAGTTCGTCATTATAGTTTATCCGAGCAGGATATCGGTTAAATACTCATTCTACGAGAAAAAAAAGATGGATGAAATTGTAAAGTAGTTATTTAGCTTTAATTTAAGCACAAGTGGAACCCTGAAGTACCAATACTGCCTCATTGTGAGGACACACAGCACGTAATAATCTGTTATGTCCGATGTGCAGTCAATGCCAAGGTCCACAAGGTCATTCGTCTGCCCCCAACCGAAGAGGCTGCAGCTCAAAATTCCCACGTAATGGTACGGGTCGGAAGACAGCTAAACTTTCAAACTTTTTTGTAAAAAATAGCCAATGTTTGTAGTGCTGTATCTCGTGTTCTTTTAGACCTACAGGCTACAGAGCTACGACTGCGCTCAAATTGTATAACATTTTGTATACTTTAAAAATGTTCTGATATCTTTTTCGGTAGGAAGCACCTTTTAGAGGTTATAGCAAACAAGTCAAAACAATTCAGGGTTTTTCGAGCAGTTAGCACAGGTGTTGTTCGAAGCTGCAAACTTGGTTTTACACTATTGTTGTCTATCCTAAAGTAGGATACTAGAGTTTTTTGCGAACTACGATGTTTTACATGACTGGACCATATGTATACTAAAAAGCGGAGTGTGAAAGTAGATAATTCGAGAAGTGTTTTAACAGATCAATCATAACATTTACACAATGATGGAACGACTATGATACACCCGCTAAATAAATAATTATATTACAAATAGATAAATCTTTTATAGTATCTACTGACTATTTTATTCGATAATTGAGAAAATTTGACGTGTATTGATGTTCGATTGATCTGTAAACGCGAATGAAATGTGTATATATATTATGTAAGAGTGGCATGATTGCATGGTTCTTTGGTAAACGCACAGTGCGAGTGTAAAGCGGTACAAAACGGTCGGCCGCGGCCGGCTGCGCGCGCGTCGACGCGTCACTTGGACGACAGGAACATTATGAGCCTGCAAACGAACAGTCTCTTAGACACACAACACTCATATCATGCACGATGAATACCATCGCGTAGCAGTAACTTGTGACAACGCAGATATATTGATGCTGATGCGCCACGAAGACTCCTGGTAGGTATTTTTACCAACAAAGTTTAGCTTCCATTACAACTTCATTATTTTATAAATTTTTTCAATAATAAAAGTCTTTCTGAAATCAACTGTATTTACCTACAGTCACGTAAAGTTGACTTTTGTTAGTAGAAATAACGAAAATTAGAATAGACTTTATGGCATAGGCGCCGCCGTTAGATCCACCAACGGCACTGGCAGACCAGTTCCTCTGTGACGTAGCGGTACCTGAAGTGTATCGCCTTGTTGGACAGCAGGCGGTTGGTGTCGTTGTCGTCGGCGAGCGGCAGCGGCAGCGGCGCGGCGTCGGGCGCGTCGTCGTGGAACGTGTGGCAGCACACGCGCGGGCGCAGGCGCGCCTCGCCGTACGGGCCGCGCAGCACCAGCCACTGCACGCCGAGCGCGCACGTCGTCTTACTCTTCAGGATCAACTGCAGGGCAATCTGAGCGCATTATGATGATCGAGTATCCGTATTATGTACACATTGGTGACGACGTGGAGGGCTCTGCCTGCGCTAGCTAGGCCCGTGGACATCTTCTCGGTAGTGAGACGGCGGGCCGCTGGTTTAGATATCAAAAATTATACATCCTGTGTGCTGTGACAACAAGCGAAGTAATGGTATAGCGTCAATTCAGTGATGTTCTCTAGTGTAGTAAAACAGCCGCTGCATGAATGACGGCTGACGCTACGACTACGACGATAACGTACTGTAGCTCAAGCCTAGTTTCAGGTTGTCGGTCCAAGTACTGCAGACCCCACAACGTGACCAACATGAGCATGATGGACGACGTGACGATGCCAGAGCGACCAACTCAATGTAAGGTCTCAACTTGCTGCCCGTTGGTATGTTGGCAGCGTGGTCCATCTATATGCGAGTTACTCGCCTTCGTCGCCGTCCTCGTGTCCGAGTGCTGGTGTCATAGGCTTCGCCAAGGGGGAGCAGGGGGGGGGGCGTTGCCCCCCTAGAGATCCAACAAAAATTTGTCAAATACAAGGCATTTGTAATGTGTAGAAACTACATACTAACTATAAATCCAATTTTGTTTATTTGGACGACTTTTATTTCGTTTTTTTAAGTTCCATATCTCCTAAAAGGGGGCTAATCCGGAGTCCGGGACGTAATTCGTATCTACGTGGTGGTGGCAGGCCGAGTCATATAATACCTATTAGGTTTCAGCTCTACAGTTCTGAATAGTATTGGGGAAAACGTTCGAGAGGTCCTTTTCCAATCCACACATTGTTGTATTGTTTTATTTTTCTCAGTTCCTATCGGGACTAGCGAGTTGAAACTGATTTGTCAGAAATGAAAATGTCTACCAGCATCAATTTTGGCTCCATTGTGCACCGTAGAGGTAAAACTTGCACTACAAGTGTAAAGCTTCAGGTGCTCTTGACTCTATCACAGATTAATACAGATGGGACACTCCGCAGTTTAGGTATGAAGCTACAAGTACCCGGCGGGCTCATCTCACTGTGCCTATTCAGTAGGGCTGCCGCGCGCCGTTTGTCGCAAGATACTAAAACTAGTAATACTAAAATGAAGGCAGCAGTTAATTGCATCACATTTGGTTGCTTATATAATAATAAGGATCCGAACCTCACGTTTTTCTCACTTCCAAAGGACACGAAAAGGTAAAGAAATGCACATCTACCTTTAAGTAATTAGTGTAATGTAAACGTTTGGTAGATAGTATTATATAGCTACCAAACGTTTACATTAATTGTTATTCTTATAGAAGTCACACGTATTTACGTAGTTCTTAAATAATCATTATTATTATTATACTTAGTATAGTTAGGTACTTACAAGTTCTGTTTACAAGGTCAAGATCAGGCTTCGATAAGTATAGGTAGGAAAGTACTTAATTAAATAATATTTTTGTTTGGTGGTATCCGTGGTACGTACACCACGGACTTATTTAAATATTATGTACTAGACAACAGGTATTCGTACATACTTTTTTATTTGCCCAGTTACGTAAGTACATATTAATAAATAAGGGAGACTAAACAAATTAAAGTACCGACGTACTTTAATTTGTTTAGTCTCCATTTACCGCAGGCGGCAGCACCGCAGCAGCAGGAGACGTGACGCCGCCGCGACACTCTGGTTTCTATTGTATGTATTTTTAAGAAATCGAATCGCATTTTTATGAAGTCGCCTGCGGTCGGTTACGCGGATTGGTGGTACATTTAAAAATATAATACACCCAGAGTTGATACCTACTTAATTATCTAATTATTCTTTAAAAGATGACAACCCTGACGTGGTCAGAAGGTATAAGAGTTACGCGACAGAAAGAGAGGCAACTTGAAGGTGAATATAACTGTAGGTAATTAGCGTTGTGCTACCTGAATCGCACTCTATTGTGTCGTAGCAAGAATCACTTTTTATTTAAATGATTTTGCGGAGAGTCCCATCTGTATTAATCTGTGACTGTACCTACAAATCATACTTTTCCCATCCTCCTTATCAACTTGCCCCCCCCCTGGGCCATCGGCTGGCGACGCCCTTGGCTGGTGTGACCGACAATCTGATGAGCAGCGGGCCCTTACCTGATAGGTGATCTCCCGCTGCGAGCTCTGCGTGGGGTCGCGCTGGTTCTTGTTGACAAAGGCCTTCACCACCCACTGGTGGCCGAAGGCGGAGAACCGGGACGTCTCGTAGTACAACTTATGCAGGAACTCCTCCGTGCGGTAGGGCTTCAGCTGCAGGTCTGCGATACATTCTTTATTAACGTTGTTAGTGCGCCACTGCTCTCAAGCCTCAACATAACTTGCGACTAAATATGCCAGATATTAAGCCTCGCTTACACGAGTTTCGTCCGTCATTTTCGCTTGTCGACGGTCGAGAATCTCCTCGTGTACGCGAGGCTCCAGTTGGAGTCACGGTTTCTAGAAGCCTGTTCCGTTCAAAAGATGCTGTCAGTCTCATGTTAATTTTAATTTATTGTTGGTACTTTGTTCGGTCAATCACAATAGCTAACAAGAGATCTGACTTCCAGAAAAAGTTGGTGGTTGGTACTAAAATTCGCCAGCTTCCGGCGCGTTGGCGACTAGCAGACGCCTGGCTTACGGCGCGTTGACGACTAGATTTTTCGAGGCGGTGCCGGGGCGCTACCATGCTGGAGCGGTGCTGTTATAATGGGCGATGACCTTAAGTAGTTTCTAATATGATAGTGGCTCTCCAGTCCAGCGTTGCCAGACGCCACGATTTTTACGCGGGACCTTTTCAGTCCCGCTTTTCGTGGATTATTATACTCGACGGTGCGGTTGTTATTAGTATAGTAAAGTAACGTATTTTTACCGACTTTAAAAAAGGAGGAGGTTATCAGTTCCACAGAATCTATTTTTTGTGTATTTTCTCTGATTACTTGAACACAGCTGGACCGATTTGGAAAATTCTTTGTATTTCTTTAACGTTTTTTTTTTAATCTTTGCTACCGGTACCGCAATGAATTCAAGTATGACTTATGTATGAGGCAAATGAAATGCAAAATAAAAAAAAACATTGTGCGTCTCGAGACGCCCGACAGAAGTGATAACTTAAACTAATCTAAGTTGAACTGACAGATAACGTAACGCGTTACGTAACGAATCGGTTTACCCTCCCACAAGACGATACTTTCAGCTGTTTGCTTGCACTGAGGTGAGGATTGTGTGGAGACGTTCACCCCACAATCCTCACCAACTTATAGCTATAACTTCGGGATTATCATCATCATCATCATCAGCCTATTAATGTTCCCACTACTGGGACACAGGCCTCCTCTCTGTGAGAGGGAGTGGGCCGTAATCTACCACGCGAGCCCAGTGCGGGTTGGTAGATGTCACATGTCTTCGAATTTTTGGTTCTAAGACATGCCGGTTTCCTCACGATGTTTTCCTTCACCGTTTTGAGAGCAGTGGTGATGAAATTATTTACACAAAGTAAAGCGCCTGCCTGGGTTCGAACCCACAACCTACAACTCGTAAGTCGGGGCCATTACCACTGGGCCACCACTGCTCTCGGGATTATAATGCAACTATATTTTAAACTTTGGTGACTATGTATGAGTATTTCTTGACTATTCTTTGGCGTTCTTAAAATTGATTTACATGAAGTTTTCAAAGGTGAGGATTGTGTGGTGTAGGACACATATAAGTTTTAACTAATTCGCAATCTGGGAACACTAAACTTCCAACATCAAAAATTGCGTGTTCAGCGAATTCTAAAGCTCAATATCAACCAAGTAATACCTACCAATTTATGCAGATAACCGGTCAACAACCGCGCGAAGACTTGTGATTCGGAATGTAGGTCTCTTAGATCAGTGTGGACAGAGACCACAAAACTTGTCTGTTAAATGATATTAATCCGGAAGCGGTGAGGATTATGAGGGATGATGCACAATGTGTTTTACACAGTGCGGTATAAACTCACCATTAAAGGTAATTTTTTCGTAGGAGAGCAGGTCGAGCACCTGGTTGTAGATGACGTTGGCCTCCTTGCAGCGCTTGTCGCGCTCGGCCAGCACGCCCACCACGTCGGCGGCCGACTGGCCGGGGTGCGCGCACTGCGCCTCGTGCGCGCCGCCCTCGTGCGCCGGGCCCAGCCACGGGCAGCCGATGCACGCGAAGCGGCAGCCCGTCAGCCTGCGCAACACGCCCAGGCTTCAGCTACATCCCGCGAGTCCAGCGTCATGCCTTATTACACTGTACACCGGCCGCAGGGGTCTGAGATTAGCATACCAGCCTAATGGTTGACGGAACCGCAGAATTGCAAACAGGATTTCAAGAGTTATGAGAAAATTAATAGCGCCAATCCATGACATAATTATACCATCATGCGTTAGGATAGCAAAGCCACCTGAAAAGACTGGGTTACATCTGATGTGCTATACAGGAGTTTACAGGACACGAATGAAGCTAAATGCGGGCGATGAGTTCGGTTCGCATTACACCAGGTGTTACCAAGCGATACAACTAAGTATGTTAGTTTGTGAACAGACAGCGCAGTGCGCTCGGACACACCTGCGCTCCCTACGGCGCTTGAGCGGCGCGCGGCCGGCGGGCGGCAGGGCGCTGCGCCCGAGCGCGCGCGCGACCAGAGCGTACACGCTGGACACAATGCGAACCAAACTATCGAGGTAGCGCCTGTCGGGGGACGGATCGACTACGATTTGCGAGAACTTGAACTTCCTGGGGGAAGAAATATGTGGCCTTGTTTAGTAGGCGTTACGCTAAGTACTGTCTATATGTACTAGCTATTAGTCCTACTGCACTGCGTCGCTTAGGAGCGGCCATCTTTCTAACAAATTACCTACTGCCCCCTGCTGTTAAGTTTCATAATTTAATTTAATTCAAAACTAGCTTCAATTTTAAAAGTAAGTATGCTTCCGATGCTTCTTAACGTAATTAATGTCTGTCTATAAACGTGTGCCAGCTATGTACCTACTAAAACATTGCAGCCTGATAGTGTAATGAAACGAAGTAGATAAAGTGTGAGATAAGTGTGCGTCACCTCTCCTCGCACGTGTTCTCCTCGTGGTGCTGCAGCGAGTGGCGCGGGAACACGCACGTGCAGAACTTGCACTCGGACGGCAGCTCCGACACCGTCTTCTCCACAGCGAGGTTCCGCGACGCCGAGGTCTTGGAGATCTCCACGCGGCAGTTGGGGCACGTGGCCGCCTCGTCGCGCAGCCGCGCGTCCGCCAGCAGGTGCGTGAAGCAAGGCGCACACATGAGGTGGCCATTGCTACACTGCAATGTAACACCGGTGTCAGTATGTAGCGGTGGTGGCTGGCACAACACATATTTTGTAAAACAGTAACTTGTTTGTGTACTAGGTATACTAATATCTACAATGTATGTGAAAAATGTAATGTTCATTCAATGTTGGCAACGGAAGAAATCTTCCAATATGGATAGGGATATTCTTTTTTCAGGAACGAGGACTCTCATGTGTTTTGGTAGATATAAGTATATTAGAGAAATTAAAATGCTTGTATGTGTGTGTGCTACATGGTCTACCTCTGGCCGTGATTGCGTGTGCCACCTGTAATCAAACTACACATAATAAATACTGCTGTAACAGAAAACAAAGTTAAGTATGCTGAACATTTGATTTTAGTTTTGGCTCTAGGACAGTAAATTCATTCATCAAAGTAATTCAATTGAATGATTATTTTTCCAACACAATCTAACACCAATATTTTTCACAAAAAAATTGACTATTACTTTTAAAAGAAATTCATTTTTATTTCTGTTGCATTTAAAGAAAAGAAAGGAAATTCAGATTTATTTCTGTTACAAATTGATTATGATGCTAAAAAACTGGCATACTCTTTTATTAAATGATAAAATACAAATATTCATGTGGTAATATTTTTTTAGATTTCTCAGTGAAAATCAAAAAGGATGTTTTAGTATTTGGGATGGGGATTGTAAAGGGGATTTCTGAATAAAGAAAGAAGTAAATCTCTCAAACATTTCTTTATTAAAATGAAATGTTACAAGAGTGTATACAGGCTAAGTTTACTTGCTATGCTATTGACCATACACGCTAGTTATCCTATACAATATTTCAGATCTTATCTCCTAGATGTACTGACACTTTGCTCAGATTATGTACACAATACAGACAAATAGGTCCTAGGTCACACATACATTGACTAATTGAATAATAAAATAAATGAACACAATCCATAATACTAGGTAACAACACCCATAACAGAGGGATATCACAGGTAGGTACTTAGCTGTGGCAACTATACAGTGACAACCAAATGATTCAATACATTACACTGACGCCATTTAAATCTAGTCAATCTACTACTCTCAAAATGTTGAGTAAAAAGCGACGTCGTGTAGGCGTCGCCACGACGCGTATGTATGCAGTGAGCTGAAGGCTCAGCTGCATACGTAACAAAGGAAAAGATTGGTAAAACAGCTGACGCGAGCATCGACAGTGTCAGCTGTTTTAAAATACCTGATACACGGCCGCCTGAGGCAGGTCCAGGCAAACTGCGCAGCACAGGATGCCCCCCAGCCTGTGCTCGAGCTTGTCGCTCCCCTCTTTGTCAGTAATTTTACGTTTTTTAGTCAATGGCTCGTCGGCATCTTTCGCGTCAGGCCCGACCACACCCTCGCTAGACGATGCCATGGGCTCGCTCCCGGGCGCCTCGGCCATTCCACAATGTAAATAACAACAATATTACGACACAAACTGCGCGCAACTGCGTCAAATGGACGCGAAATGAAATGACGCGAAACGATTATCGACGAACTTCTCGACAAACAAAGGTTTATTGTGTTTATATAGATACCCACCCTCCCGCACCCGCACCGCAACCCAACACTTTTTAGTGTTGTTCTAATACCATGAAAAACCGATTCATAAAATCATGTTTGTGAATCATGTCATTTATAACTCAAAAAGTATCAAAATAATTCTTGACTGGCAATATTGCATTGCAACTTCATTTATACAGCGAATCGTAACTTGCGCGTCAAGACTCAAGCTGAGTAATTGAGTATTTTGTATACTGAACATCTATTACTATACTCTATGATACTGAAGATGAATGAAAATTCAAACATGGAAGTGCCAATTTCGCCATTCGTCCCGATTATTAGTTTGATGTGACATTTATAAATAATAAAAATGGGAACATCACTATGGAAACTACAGCAAGAGTTGCCAACGGAAAAAATTTTAAGTCGTGAACACAGACTACTGAGAATGCTCTAAGCTACTGAGACTACAAATCTCACAGAACACGTATACTCCTACAAATCTACAATAAAATTATAGTCGTGAAGATGATGAGAATAAAATTATGGGATTTTATTTTATCATCTAAATAGCGTAAGTGAGGAACTGAAGATATTTAGCAAAGGACAGGGCCACCCGGGCCACCGAACAGGGTCTATGGCCTATATCACTTTTATGAATTTCTATGTAACAAATTACATCAAGCGCTGCCATGTAATTCATTACACATGCATTACGCACCGAACCTATATAGTGCTCTGTGGCACCGAACAAGACGCGCACCTCGGGCGCCTTTTATAACGAGGGCCTTAAATAAAAATCCTTCAATACATACAAACTATTATTATTATTATAGCTATTGACAATTTTTTATCCTTATTACTTACTAGCTTTTCCCGCGGTTTTGCCTGCATTGAGGTTTGAGGTCGGAATTTAACCCACAAGAACATACTACCAGGATAAAAAGTAGTCTCATGTCCTAACCTAGGTCATGATTTACCCATGAGCCAAACTTCATCCAAATCCGTTCTGCTGTTTTAGCATGAAAGCGTAACAAACAAACAAACTTTCACATTTATAATATTATAGTTAAGATGTGCTATTTAAAAATAATCATTATGGTATATAATTCACTTTTACAAATCCACCACAACACAAAACAGGTCTCTGCAACATAAAATAAAAACTGATAAATAACATCTTCATCATCTTAATGAATGTTTTGTTTCCAGTCAAAGTTTTGGTTTCTTCGGCAAAGATCCAAATGCTGAGATAATGGTTCCCTTAGTTCCAGTTACATTGCTAGTGAGCGGTTGTTGAACCAAACCGGGTTGCTTGATTGTTGGCTTGTTGGAAACATTGGGTGCCGCCTGGTCCCATTTAGACTTCCTCTTCTTTTCATCATCACTCTCAGATTTCTTTGCCACTCCTGTTATAAAATCTATTTTAGCAAGTTTTTCTTTCTTCTCTTTCTCCCTTCTATCCATCTCTAATTTCTGTACTCTGGATAATTCATCATAATATGACTCTTTGCCCCACTTTAGTGGGTCGTAGATTTCAGGAGGGTAATTTGTATCTAATTCATTAATATCACAGAACTGTATTAGCTTTTCATAAATGCTTGGGTTTCTAAAGTTCTTCTTATCTTGTATAATCCTGTTCATATCTAGGCCTTCATTTAACATTCGGCTGTAAGACTTAGCTATAGTATCTTGGAGCTCCTTTGGACATTTCCCGGATGGTTCAGGCGGTATGGTGACGCCGTCCTCGCACTCGTCGGGCTCGGAGCGCGGCACGGCCTCGTCCGTGTCCGTCTCCATCGACAGACGCCGCATGTCGTCGCCGTTCTCTGCTGCAGGCGAGAGCGGCTCTTCGTCAGACACCACCGTATCGTCCACATAAGAAACTAATCTTCTTTTCGGAGTTACAGGAGCAGAGGCGGGTTGGTTACTGTCTTCAATCTTTTTAGGGCTAGTAGGCACGGAATGAGTTTCTCTGTGTTCCTCCTTTTCTGGCGTCTGATCTTCCATATCTTCCTCGCCCTCAGAATCGGTGTAGGTTTCAGTTAACGAGGCTAAAGCTTGAGAAGCCATTGCGTGACCAATGAATGAGCTACTTTTATAACAAAAACAAAAATATAAGAAAAATTGAATGAAATGTACAATTCAATGGTATTTGTCGAATTTATGCATCACAAAACATTAAATGTTTTACTCAAGAGCTATGCATTTTCAACTTTCAACACAATAAAACCAAATTAAAAAATCGAATGTGCTTTGTGTGCATTGTGCAAATGACAATGACTTGAGTGACAGACATGACAGCAATGAGCAAAGGAGCAAAGTGACCGACCGTGTGACGTTTGTTTGTTTGACGTGATTGACGTTAAAAGTTTCGTTTTCCTGTCACCTACTGACCAATGTGTGACTCCACCGCCACCGCTACCTATTTGTTCAATCATCTTTACGGAATTGCTTTGTCGACTTATGCAGAAAATTTTGAGAGTTAGAAGATCAAAGAATTAAGAGCGAGCGAAGCGAGCTTTAAAATTTTCACCGTCAGCCTTCAACTACTGCTTCTGAATATATTTTGACCATGTTTTTTGGGATATCATTAAAAAATACTTCTTAAGATTTTGGGGGCCACCAGGACCCGGCGCGCGGCAGCTTGTCTTGACACTATTCAGGGGTATTATTCACGGTTCCAGATGAACGTTTCAGTATGTTATAAAGTACTCTGTGGATGCCTGTGGGTCACATAGTCGGGGTCCAGTCAGGACAGACCCAATCAGTGGAGGACTAAGACTAAATCAGTCTGTCGGGGGCCCGGAGCGGCAAAACAAAATGACGCCCGGTCTTCTCAGTTTATGTAGGTATTACTTACTAGTAAAATTTTGCAAAAAAATTATAATGACAACAAAAAAAATAAGTACTTATGCCTAATTTCTAATCCACCAACATCACGGACCTCGCAACCTGCAGGTTTTTTTTTGATGGAGTTTCATTTTCATCTCCTCAATTGATAGGCTATTTACGAAAAGAAGAATGTAGAGAAAAAAAAAATTTTTTGAACCTCGTCTCTGGAGTTCTCGTTTAGGTTTCTATTTTCCATTGAACATCCTTACGGAAATAGGAGTTGCTTTGTCGACTTATGCAGAAAAGTTTGAGAGTTAGAAGAATTTAGAATTCAAGGGCAAGCTCGCAAATTTTTGCACACCGCCTTTATGTAGAAAAGGATTTTTTTTACAGTAGGAATTTTTTTATCGACTTTGCAGAAACTTCGAGTGTAGATTGCAGCTAGCGAAGCAAGCTTGGAAATTTTCATAGTCAGCCTCAAACTCTAAACTGCTTCTTACTGAATATATTTTGACCATGTTTGGGATATTCTTAAAATTAATATGCGTGTCGTTCGCGCATGTGGCAAACATATCCTAACCGGCAACATCATACAAACTATTTATTTGATACAATTGTAGTAAAAGAATATACCCGTATTCAGGTTTTATTTAACAAAATTTAACATATTATATAATATACGATACAATGACACAATCAATTCTGACAATGCAGTTTCTTCTTTCAATAAACCGAAGAGTTTATAATATATTACTACATTCTCCTGGGCTTAATGATATTATGTCACGTAGTCATTTAGATAAGCAGGCGGACGTCGTACCCTTTCAGAAGAACGCAGAGGCTCTGTTGTGATGTTCTGTGGCTGGGAATCTTGCTGGCCTTGGTCGCCTGTGTTACGATCCTCGCCATCGACTGCGTC
The DNA here is from genome assembly GCA_948150665.1 of Conistra vaccinii. Classification (NCBI taxonomy): domain Eukaryota; kingdom Metazoa; phylum Arthropoda; class Insecta; order Lepidoptera; family Noctuidae; genus Conistra; species Conistra vaccinii. The sequence goes on from OX411327.1 coordinate 23,746,064, forward strand.
GGTGAACTCGTCGTCATCATTGGAATCAGCTTCATTCGTTTCTAAAGAAGATTCCCCAGCAGGAGCTAGGTGTCGATTCGATATGACAACTTGTCTACCACTGCTCAGACGCACACGAGAATGTTGAGGGTTACTTTCCAGAGTCTCTACTTCTTCGACCAGTGGATCATATTTGCTGGTTCGATTATGGTTTCGCATTAATACTTTTCCTGGGACGTTTAGCCATGTAGGCATCGGCTGACCACTTGAGGATCTTCTGGCGTGAGAGAACATCCGCTCATGGGGCGTACTGTTTGTAGCCGTACAAAGAAGTGATCTTACCGAATGAAGAGCCTGAGTTAAAACTGACTCCCATTTGGATATAGGCAGATCACGGCTTTTCAGAGCCAATTGTACTGTTCGCCAAATAATTCCGTTGTATCTCTCCGTTTGTCCATTACCTTGAGGGTTGTACGGTGTAGTGTAGCTCGTAGCAATGCCTTTCTGGTGAAGAAAGTCTTTCATCTCTTTTGAAAGAAAAGAAGTTCCACGATCTGAGTGCACGTAAGTTGGCATTCCAAATATAGAAAATAAATCAGTCAATTTATTAATTACCGTGTTTGTACTCAAGTCTGGGCAGGGATATGCAAATGGGAATCGAGAATATTCGTCTACAATTGTAAGGATATATCGATTGTTCCCAGTGCCATCTGAGGGAAGTGGACCTTTAAAATCTATCGATATTCTTTCGAATGGGGCCATCGCTTTGATTAATTTACCCTTGTTTTGTTGAAAACGAGGCTTTACTTCTGCACATATAGAACAATTCGCAGTAATACGTCTTATTTCTTCAGTGGAGTAAGGTAAGTTTTTGCTTCGAACCCAATGAAGCATTCTTGTTACTCCAGGATGACACAAAGTCGTGTGTAGTTCTTTGAGTGCATTTTCTGAACTATTTACAGATGCTACTAATGGTGCATTGGCTCTTGATAAAGCATCAGCCGCTATATTTTCCTTTCCAGGGCGATAAACTACATCAAAATTGTATTCAGAAAGTTCTAATCGCCAACGTTGTATTTTGTCATTTTTAATTCTTGACGAATGCTGCTGATTGAACATGAATGCGACCGATTTTTGGTCAGTAATCAGTTTAAACTCTCGTCCGATGAGGAATTGTCTCCATTTCCGAAGACATTCGACTATAGCCGCAGCCTCCTTCTCTATGGCTGGGTGATTCCGCTCGCTACTGTGAAGGCTTCTCGAGAAAAACGCAACAGGTCTGAATTCTTGTGACAGAGTTCCCGCGATAGCATAGTCTGAAGCGTCTGTTTCAACAACAAATTGTATGTTGTCATCAATCGCGTTTACTGCTGATCTGGCTATCTCTTGCTTTAGAGTGTTGAAAGCGTTTACTGCCTCAGAATCGAGAGGGAATTTGCCTTGCGAAACAAGGGACTGAATTTTATGAGAGAATCTTGGCACATATTTAGAATAGTGAGCAAATAATCCCAATTCTCGCCGGAGCGATGCCGAGTCTGAAGGCAGAGGCAGCTCTAACAGTGGGCGTAGACGATCCGGGTCGGGTTTGATTACTCTATTGTTTATAGTATATCCTAGAATACTTATCTCTTTCAATGAAAATTCACTCTTTTCAAAATTCAGTGTAAGGTTATACCGTTTGGCAATATCAAGAAAACGCTGCAGTTTTTGATCATGGTCAGCTTGGGTGGTTCCACAGACTGTTATGTCATCCAAATAAGCGTATACTCCTTTAAGTTCCTCTTTCGCAATGATATTATTGACAGTTCTTTGAAAAGCCGCTACTCCGTTGGTAACCCCGAAAGGTATTCTTCGAAATTGGTATAAACTACCTTCTGCTTCAAATGCTGTATATGGTTTTTCTGTTTCAAGAATCGGAATCTGATGGTACGCACTTTTTAAGTCAATTTTGCTGTAGACACTATGTTTGGCTACCTTAGAAACTATTTGTTCAATACTTGGTAAAGGATAAGCGTCTAGTTGCGTGTATCTATTTACTGTCTGAGAGTAGTCTATACACATTCTTTTTTTATGATTTTCATTTGTTGTTACAAGCACTTGTGCTCTCCATGGTGACGAGCTTGGTTCTATAATCCCTTCAGCTAGTAGTTTCCTTATTTCAGTACGAATAAACTGCATGTCACTATCTGAGTATCTTCGTGACTTAACAGCTATTGGCTTGCAGTCTGGTAAGAGATTCGGGAATAAGCAGATTGGATCGACATTGGCTTGAGACAGTGCACATAATTTCAAAGGAGCTCTATGTCCGCCGAAATGCATTTCTAATGTATTATATCTCTTAAGAATATCATGACCAATAATGACATCCGTACATAAGTTCTCCATTATTAATAAGTTCGCTTGAAAACTATGACCTTCCAGATGGATATTGACGCAACACACTGCATCTACCTTCGTTTTTAGATTTGAAGCTGCCATGCTGACATTTTGGTAGCATGACCTTTTTTGTATATTATATTGACAAACAAGTCGGCTGTCTATAAAACTAGCAGTACTCCCTGTATCAATCAATGCTCTGGCTACAAATAATCCGTTTATTTTTATCGGTATCATAGCTTTATCAAGATCAGTTGTAGCGGCCACGACACATGTTAACAATTTCTGCGACTCTCCATTTTCCATATATTTGTTCGGTTCATCTATAGCACTAGTAAAAGCACTCCGTTGTGGTGGTGCCGTCACTGCACTTTTGCACACTTTTGCAAAATGCCCCCTTTTTCCACATTTGAGGCAGGTTGTACCAGCAGCCGGACAATTTTGCCGTGCATGTCTCTTGTTTCCACAAAAATAGCATAGTTCTTGGATGTGTGTTCTCTGATTGTTAATAGGGACCGCATTGACAAAGGTACTAGTATTAGGTTGCTGGTAATCATCACTGTGTATTCGCGCCATCTCTAGAGCGCGCGCCTGCTTGAATGCGTCGTCTAATGTGAGAGTTCTATTTTCCAACAGTCTTTGACGGACTATGGACGATGAGAGTCCGGATATGAAAGCGTCTCTAATAAAATCAATTTCGTTTTGTTCAGCGGTTACTTGTTTAAAATCGCATTCTTTTGAGAGCAGTTTCAAGGCTTGTAAATACTGGTCAATGGACTCACCTGCTTGTTGCGCTCGTTTTGCTAGTCTGTGCCTGGAATATATTTCATTAGGTGGCTTCAGGAATAATGCATCAAGTCTCTTTATAGCAATATCGTAATCAGTGCAATCCTGTATACGCACAAAAATCGTAGGGGATAGATGATTTGTTAATAATCGGAATTTATTTTCTTTTGAAATCGTTTTCTCGGTCGTATTTATAGCTGTCAGAAAATTTTCGAATGTGCTTTTAAAATGTGTCCACTGAGGGGACAGATCTTGGTTTGAGGACGGGCAAAGAGTATAATAATAATATGGGAGAGGACGGGTCTCCGTCGAAGCGTTCTGGTCGTAAATATTTATCCATTTTGTTAAATAAATTGTAGTAAAAGAATATACCCGTATTCAGGTTTTATTTAACAAAATTTAACATATACGATACAATGACACAATCAATTCTGACAATGCAGTTTCTTCTTTCAATAAACCGAAGAGTTTATAATATATTACTACAACAATGTATCTTAGAAAAAAATGTCAGTTGTCAACCTAGACACAGCCCAGGGGGGGTCATGACCCCCATGACCCCCCCCCCTGGATCCGCCACTGTGTGGATGGACGTTAACTATAGAAAATAACCGGCAGTAGATAAGGTCCACGGTCCATCATATTAACAGTTTAGTCTTATTATGCGTGTCCTTCGCGCTCGCGCATGTGTGGCAAGTGTTTATTTGATTTTTATCAACGAGATTATGAAAAAATATCTGTGGTCAACCTAGACACAGCCCAGGGGGGGGTCATGACCCTCATGACCCCCCCATTGGATTCGCCCTTGTCTCCAACCTAACGGTTAGGTTAAGTAAGGTTATCATCTCGGTATTACCGGTTAGGTCCTAACCGGTAATACCAAGATGCAAAAAATTTTGACCTGACGGCCGGTAGCATCGCAGTATTGCGTAAACCGCAGAGTTCGATGGCCGTCAGTCAGAGTCATCAGTGGGATGGGAACTGCACGATCTCCTACGAGGCGGCTTGTGCACTGGCCGGATCCCAGCCCTGGGACCTGGAGGCGAAGGTGCTCGCGTCACTTCATCGGTGGCGTGGGGAAATCACGGCGCGCGTGGTCTTAATTTTGCGAGGTCTTGGTGGTGGAATGGTGGGAAAGGCTCTTACGCCCCACCTCGACACCATCGAGGTGGTCCGGCCGGTGCTCGAGGGCTGGCTCGGAAGGAGGCACGGCTCCCTGTCGTTTCGGGTGACGCAGGTGCTCTCGGAGCATGGCTGCTTCGGTAAGTACCTGTGTAGCATAAACAGCAGATTTAAAAGATTCCAAGAAAATTCACATTACGTTATTTTAATTTTCAAGTAATTCATTTTTTTTTTATGTAACATTCGATTTTATAGAAGGCGTTAGTTTTTAGGGTTCCGTACCCGAAGGGTGACAAACGGAACCCTATTCATAAGCCTCCGCTGTCCGTCTGTCTGTCAGCGAGCTCTATCTCATGAACCGTAATAGGTAGGCAGTTGAAAATTTCACAGATTGAGCATTTCTATTGCCGTAAGAGCAACAAATAATAAAATTAAAAAATAAAGGGGGGTTGCCATACAATAAAATTAAATTTTGAAAAAAAAAATATCTGACCCTGGCATGTGGGGTATCATTTTCTAGAGCTCATCGAGTAGAGAATAAATATAATTTTTATTTGTTTTTATCTTCAAAAATGATGAATTAGGGGGCCGTAGAAGTTGTCTGTTTTAGACCATTTTTGTACGAGCTCTATCTCAACAACTAAACAAATTAGGAATTTGAAACTTGTGTGTATCATGTAACATATACTGTTTATAATCAACAAATACTAAAAACGCCGATTCATAACGTATTTTATATAATATGGGCGATTTTCTGCAACTTAAAGTAATAATTTTGTATTTCATGCTAATATTATGCGATATAAATTCCACAGATAACTATTTAATAGTCGGAGTAATGACATGGAATTAGTAAGTACCTACTATCATGGCAGCATATACTATTTCGATCATTTAAATTTCGATCATCCAAAAAGGTCTACAAAATAAACTTTCTTCACAAGATTTTAAAACCGGCCAGTATTTTTTGAGTTTAAGAACTTTATCGACTTTTTTCAAAGTATCCCTAGACGGTGTTGATGTGTGTACCTCGTGTCAAAACTACACTCCAATAGACAATATATTCAGTAACATTGAAATGAATGCTGGCACATACAGTGTACTATTCAGTTACCTAGCTTAAACCGTTGTGGATACAATTTCATATTGAGAAAAATTATTGGTGTAAAAATATTCGGTCATGGCGGCCAATCTCAACGGAGACTGGCATTCGGCGCGGGAGATATTATAGTGCACAAGTGTGTGCGCAGACACGAGTGCACTCTCTCTTCCCTCACTCTCATAGTCCGATGGGATGTGTAAAAATAATAAGTAAGAAATAATAGATTTCTGTATGACTATCAAAAATAACGTAAATAAATACCTGTATTGATCCGTGCGTTTGCACTGGCGAAACATCACGATAAAACCATTGAGATCAATGTAAACTAGAAAATGTGTCCCTCGGATGTCAAGTTTGACAACTGCGGTGCATGCGCGGTGCAAGGAGATTCTCATAGATATCCGTACCCGCAGATGAGACAGTCTGCTTCTTCTGCCTACTTGATAACTAATTTACCACAGCGCTAGATTTGCTGCGGAAGTGTATTTATTCTCGGCAAAAAGGTCTAAACTGCGGCGCGATCGCCGCAGTTGAACGAGACAAAGTTGGAATTTACGGTGTCTTCTCTAGTACGTTAGTACTTATATCTCGATGGACAAAACATGTTGAAATCTCTAGTTCCTGTCAAACATTGTATGAAAAATTGACAGAAAATAGAGATTCCAACATGTTTTGTTGTGAATGTTTCGCCAGTGCAAACGCACAGTTAAAATTAAAATTTGGCGTACTACTTACATTCTATTTTGTACAATATAGTCTGATGTAGCAAGAGAAATCCTTTTATTTATAAGTAACTAGCTTTACCCGGCCTGGCTTCGCACGGTTAGCACTAAGTACCTACTTATCTACGGCGCATCTACCTTTCCTAATTACCTATTTCTACCTAATTACCTACCCTACCCTTCTTACCAGGGTAGGTAGGTACCTAACCTACCCTACCTACCCTACATATCTACCTGCTTACCTACCATATATACCTATTTATACCTACCAATACTATGTTAGTAGCAAATAAATAACTTTGACTTTAGTTAATGCATGTTACTGGATAAAGTTAACTTAATATTTTTCTCTTAAAATAAATGAAATATACTCCTACACCTATATTTTAACACAACAACATTTTCTCATTAAAATTAGACAATTTCTTTACAAATCTTTGTTTTTTTATAGCGCCTCTGTTGTTACCTTTACGAAAGTATTACAAAAATTCATAGTGTTAAATCTTGTACGACATGGTATGGAACCCTTCGTGTGCGAGTCCGACTCGCACTTGACAGATTTTATTATTTATACTTTATTTGAGGGGCATTTTACTCATCATTATGCACAACTTTTACTATGGGACCATTGCTGAAATCACGAAAAAGAAATCAGTTTTTCCATACATTTATGTTCGTGTATCTCGTCAAAATGTAGTGAAAAGTTATTCACAATGAGAAATACAATGACCCTTGAGGTTTATTATAAACAAAAAATAATGTTGTATAATTTATATTACAAATAATTTTATTGAACTGGCAACTTCTGTGTCATGAGGTCAGATTGAGGGTCAGATTATACGAGGATTTTCCAAAACAAAACAAAAGTAAGGAAGAGGTTCCTAAACCAATATGTTTCAACTTTAATTTGAACAAAAGACCTCACTTTTGTGGTAATTAAAGCTGAAACATATTGGTTAATGGAACATGGAGACTGTGTCCTGTAAACCAACTCAAAAAATGATCAAAAAGATGTCTTCAAAATCTATGTGTACACGGAAAATGAAGATTTGGAGGCAAATATTGATACGTAGAATATGTAGTAGAGGTATAATAATGCATAAGAAAATTGTTAAATATTTTTGTTGATTAAAGTTTAATTCGTGTTTTTCCGTTTCCATGAGCCTGCATATTTTTTGCGCCCAGTGTGGCAGAATTTTTGCCCAGTCTGTGACAGAATCGCCATTTATGAGATGGTCACACTGCTGTCAAGTGTCAATTGAATTTGACATTTTATTTCATTAGCGAATTTGGCAAGCAAAGGCAATTTTGGCAAATGATGGGGGAGTTGCGTTGGAGATTGTAATTATTTGTAATATAAAAATATTAGAATAACGTACACAAGTATATAGTGACATGAAATGAAGTACTAACCTGCGATCATTATTGTGTTAGACGCAAAAGCCAGTGAAGTGACGACAATGGCGACGATGCCGAGTGACTATACGGAGTTTCCGTCCGAGATAATTCTGAAGCCCCTCGCACTAATCGGTTTGTCTGGGCTCGATGCGGTGAACAATGCCGTGCACAAGGAGATCTGGGACGCGTTCTCTAACAACCGCCGCGCAGACCGCACGCCCGTGCGCTTCAAGTTACTGAACAATACCTTTGAGTTTCCTGTAGTCAAGCCTAAGCGAAACTCGTACGAGTGGTATATCCCGAAGGGAGTCCTCAAAAAGAACTGGATACACAAGCGGGTATCACTAATACCCGCGGTTGTAGTCATATTTTACGATATGGACTGGAATGATCCACAGTGGAATGAAAAAATCATCGAGTGTGCTTCCAAAGTGCAGTCAATTCGCGCTGCCGTGGAGGGTCACGCGACGCGCGTCGCTGTCGTCGTCATCCAGAGCAGGCTGTCCCCGCCCCCTTCCGAGTACATGCTGGGCGCGGAGCGCGCACAGGCTTTGTGTGCGGCCTGTGAGATACAGTCCAAGTCCCTGTTTGTGCTGCCTCACAGTGATCATCTCATGGGTTACATTGTTCGCCTGGAAAATGCATTCTATGATATTGCCCAGAACTACTATCATCACGAAACTAAAAATATTAAACAGCATAGAGATCATCTGAATAAAACAACTCATCAGTATTTATTTGTGCGACATCAATTTAAACTAGGCTATCTTAATGAGTTGAAACAAGATTTGAGTACAGCACACAAGCACTACATGCATGCCTACAACAATTTACTTGAGACGAGGATTGTTGATACCAATACGCATGAAGTAAGAACTGTAGCGGGCTACATCAATTATAAACTTTGTAAATTGTTGTTTGCTCTCAATTTGCCTAGAGATGCTATTGCACAACTCAAGTCACACATTGAAAGATATAAGAATCGTATTGGATCAACAGAATTGTTGTTTGAGCATTATGCTTGGATTGCAAGACAGTACAGTGCCTTTGGAGAGTTGTTTGATGAAGCAATCCGTGCAGGACTTCCAGCTATACAGTCCCAGCACCCGGGCTTTTACTACCAACATGCAGCTCAGTTCACAGTGAAGAGAAGACAAGCTATGAGGTCTGTATGCACTGAGGCCACAGCATACCCTCCAACCCCTGATCCACTGGAAGGCATTGTGGAGTTTTATGGACAAAGGGCATGGAGGCCGGGCCGCCTCAGTGCTGACCCTCATGACCCACAAAAGGAGCAAGCAGCTGTGCTAGCTCTACAGTATAATGAAAGAGTTTTTAACCACTCTGCAATGATCATCAGCTTCTTGGGCTGTGCCATCTCACAGTTTAAAACATTCCACTCTCCTCGAATGAGGAAGCAGCTAGTGGTGGAGATGGCTAATGAATACTTTTACTCTGCTGACTATGGCAAGGCTCTCACATTATTGACACATATGCTGTGGGACTACCGGAGAGAAAAGTGGTGGTTTTTAGCTTCACATGTTCTAAACCGAGCATTACAATGTGCATATTTGTCAGGAAAAATACAAGACTATCTTCAGTTGTCAATAGAGGCACTCTCTAAGCATATTCAAGTGCCAAACAATGATAAGGATAGAATATTTAGGAATATCATGTCTGTTCTCAACTTGAACATACCTGCTGCAGAGCCAGACCTACCAGCCTCCTCTCAGCACAAGGCTCTGGAGCTGTGGCAGGCAGCCATTGAGAAAGAACCTCTCACAGTTCCTGTTGACATGGCCAACATATCTAGCTTTTTAGAGGTGAAGCCCAAATTTAAGCAACAGAGATATAGGATGGATGAAATAATTGATTTAGAACTGTATGTCAGGCTCTTGTACACCACAGTTCTTGAAGCAAGAAATGCCTTTGTTGCCATATCTAGTCACACAGAGACTATTGAAATTCCAATCACAGATGATGGTAACACTACTATTTCCTTGCAAGGTGGGAAAGTGAAGAGATTTTTGTGTCAATTTAAACCAAATCCTCATGATAGTGGATCAGATCTCCATATTAAAAATGTGTCTTTTGTGCTTGATACAGACCGAAAACGCAAGATAGTTTTGAATTTCAAAATAGAAGGAAACAAAGCTACAGAGTCAACTATCCATCCAGAATTGTTGCACTTCATAAAGAGCCCTAAGGCAGACTATGAATTTGACTGCATTGTGCCTTTGACAGTAGCTTCAATAACATCACGAGAGTGTAAAGTATCATTACTTGTCACAAATTCAAGTCCAGCACTTCAAGGTGAATGGTTTCCATCAACATTCACAATGACAAATAATGAAGAAAGTGCTATCTATGATGTTAAAACAACACTATCTCTGTTAAGTTCCCCTGACAATCCCAATCCTGACTCGGTAACAGAATTGAGTCTGAAAGAAGGTGAACCACAAATACAACCACTAAACATACAAGTTGGAAGAATTAGCACATTGGGCAGCCATGTTAATACATTTTATTTGAAAACAAACAGGACAGCTACTACAACTGTACAAATAAAAGTAACTTATGTTATTGACCTTCCTGAAATATCTAAATTGGAATGCACTAAAGAGTTCTCTACAAAAATTACAGTGATTAAACCATTTGAGGTTTCTACAAATTTTGTGGCCATGAACTACAAACCCATTGCTAAGTGTTTTGTGGATGATCCCTTCATAGTGATGCCACAAATAAAAATTTTGAGTCCATGGGACTTGCTGATAGTGGACACAGAGTTAGAGGTGGTGGACTGCTTCAAGAATAGCGATGCCATCAAGCCGTCGTCTTGTATCAGTAACCTGGAGGTCGCCGAAAAGCATATTGCCTCTGATGCAGTATGTATACAAGCAAAGTACAAACCAAAAGATAATCCAACCAGAGTTGGTCTTTATAATATAACATGGCGACGGAAGAGCAGCACCAGCCACTGTGTGATGAGCAGCACGGCACTGTCGGGACTACCCATTGATGACTGTCCTATAGCCATTGAAGTCAATTATCCTCAGGTGGTGGAACTGCTTACTTCAGTTCCATTGAAATGCACTTTGTTTGGCAAGTGTAGTACCCCTATCAGACTTAGTGTGACAGTAGAGGGCACCGATGCTTACATGTTCTCAGGATACAAGAAAATATCAGTCACTATCCCACCTAAGGGAAAAGTAGAGCTGTGCTACAACATCCATCCTCTAGTCGCTGGCAACACCACCCCTCCAAGGTTAAAAGCTACTATAGTTGGTGATGTAGCCAAACAAGAAGTAGTAAGTGAAATGTTTGATAAAATCTTTCCACAGAATATATTTGTTATGCCTAAGAAACAAAGTGTATAAGTTATATTGTAGTTACCTTGTAATTATTTTTAAATAATAAATTCAGTTACTTGTTACTTTGGTTATTTATTTTCCATTGCCTTTCAACTGCAGATTACAGTAATATTATAGAACCTTTCAACATCAATCAGTAAAAATTTCCTTAAAAAGACCTTCAACCTTGAAGTTCATATTATTATAAGTAAGTAATTCACAAGTAGCAGTAGTAGTAAGAGTTAGTTATGGGCTTCTTGTAAAATGATTAATTATTGCAGGATCTAATCTAGTGAGTTGGGCAGCCAACCTAGTGAAGAGGGCAAGCAGACGTGTGAACTGTCACAATAACAAGGAAATTGTTTCAAGACTAATGTTATCATCATACCTCATATATTTCCTGCCATAAGATACAAAAGAAACAGATATATTTAAGAAATTATATTTATTTCAAATTAATCTTTACGCAATTCAAATTTCTCTTCTTGGATACCATTTGCAGTAATAATCAAAATGTAGATGCAGTCTCCAGTGTAGATATCACGCTCAGCAGCACTGATGAACACATCCTTCAGAAGGGCCAAAGCTTTCTCCCTAGGTAAGGGGGCCTCTGTCACATTCTGCATGTTTTTGAGTCCTATTTGATTGTCGAGTAGAGGCTGCAGCTGTGCCCCTGCTGAACCGCCGGCACGGTAGTTGGAGCGCTCGCAATGACCGATCGGATCATAACTGTACACACAACCCTTTCCATCAGCATCCAATCCGGCGAGCACATTGGACACGTAGTAAGGAAAGAACCGCTTGTAGTACAGCATGGTGGAGAGCATCTGAGCGACCGCTGGCGTAGACATGGACTTGTTATGTTCGTGCTCGTACATCTGCATCCTCGCGGACAACAGTCGAGTCAGAGTGAGCGTGTCGCACCAGCAGCCCGTCGCGCCCAGAACAGTCCTCTCCGACAACTTGAACAGTTTCTTCTGTTCTCTTGTGTAGATCGAAAAGCCCGTACTGAGACGGGTATCGGCACCAATTACAGCGTAATCATCACCGGCAATAGCAACGATGCTCCCTCCATTGTCAGCGTACGGCTCGAAGCGAACTTGTTTAGCGCCGGGTACTGCATATTCAGGAAAGTTTCCATTAACACTCAGCATTTTAATTTCTAACAATATTAATTTAGTACAATTAATATTTGAACAATTTACAAATCCGTAAATCAGTGCACCTCGAATGACATGCACAAATTCAACAATATTCAATGAAGAAAGTCAAACTCACAGACCACTAAATGTCAAACCGTGTCAAACTGAATTACTGAAAGTAGATAAAAATCTTTTAAGCATAGAAATATGCTGTCCTTTTCTGTACTTTAGAGAAAAAGAGAGATGACTCGACTCTTTTTAACGCTAAGTTATTGGGTTGGGACTGAAACGCAATGCGATCGGATAAAACTTCATAAAACTTGAACCACCCACACCACAGACTAAACTATATTTTTACCAGCTGCCCGTCCCGGCTTCGCACGGGTGGCACTAAGTACTTATCTACGGCGCACCTACCTACCCTACTCTGCCCTACCTACCTGCCTACCCTACCTGCCTACCCGCCTACCTTACCTGCCTACCCTACCTGCCTACCCTACCTGCCTACCTTACCTTCCAACCCTACCTGCCTACCCTACCTGCCTACCCTACCCTACCTACCCTACCCTACCTACCCTACCTACCCTACCTACCCTACCTACCCTACCTACCCTACCTACCCTACCTACCCTACCTACCCTACCTACCCTACCTACCCTACCTACCCTACCTACCCTACCTACCCTACCTACCCTACCTACCCTACCTACCCTACCTACCCTACCTACCCTACCTACCCTACCTACCCTACCTACCCTACCTACCCTACCTACCCTACCTACCCTACCTACCCTACCTACCCTACCTACCCTACCTACCCTACCTACCCTACCTACCCTACCTACCCTACCTACCCTACCTACCCTACCTACCCTACCTACCCTACCTACCCTACCTACCCTACCTACCCTACCTACCCTACCTACCCTACCTACCCTACCTACCCTACCTACCCTACCTACCCTACCTACCCTACCTACCCTACCTACCCTACCTACCCTACCTACCCTACCTACCCTACCTACCCTACCTACCCTACCTACCCTACCTACCCTACCTACCCTACCTACCCTACCTACCCTACCTACCCTACCTACACTACCTACCCTACCTACCCTACCTACCCTACCTACCCTACCTACCCTACCTACCCTACCCTACCCTGCCCTACCTTACCTGCCTACCCTACCTGCCTACCCTACCTGCCTACCCTACCTGCCTACCCTACCTGCCTACCCTACCTGCCTACCCTACCTGCCTACCCTACCTGCCTACCCTACCTTCCAACCCTACCTGCCTATCCTACTTACCTACCCTACCTGCTTACCCTACCTGCCTATCCTACTTACCTACCCTACCTGCTTACCCTACCTGCCTACCCTACATATCGTGAATTCATGCAGACCTAGTACTTTTTGTTAGGTTACTGCTCAGAACGGTCGTGATAAATCTACTTTTTCAGTGGAATTTCAACAAAAAAAACGGTCGTGAATTCATGCAAGCCTAGTACTTTTTGTTAGGTTACTGCTCAGAACGGTCTTGCTTGATAAATATCTACTTTTCCAGTGGACTTTCCAAAAATACTGTCGTGAATTCATGCAAGCCTAGTACTTTTTGTTAGGATTTATGGCATTTATACCGGGATATCATAAGTGCAAAATTTATAAAAACATGATTTTTGTCCTTATTTTTTTTTTTTCGTGATTTTTTTCCGATGTTTTTGAGATTTAAACTATCCTATCTCTCAAGTTGGATCGAACTGCACATGGTGTGCGAATTTTATTATAATCTGTTAAGTGGTTTAGGAGTCCATTGAGGACAAACATTGTGACACGAGATTTATATATATTAAGATAATATAGTAAGTAGGGTACCGGCACGGTAGACGGTATTCCAACTTCATACAAACGGACGAAGCGCGAGCTAATCGAGCTATACCTACGCAGTTACGCACCTCGATCGAGGTATGCGCGAGGTACGCAGACAGTCGCGACCGTGCCGCAGTGACGAACGGACGGTGTGTCGTTTTTTTAACAATAACCGCGCGATTTTTTCACAAAAATAAGTTCAAGTACATATTTAATATGACGAATAGGTGTAGGATATATTGTGCTGTTTTTGGTTGCATGAATTCGTCAATAACGCATCCAGATATAAGTTTTTATTACCTAGAAACTCTGAAAGGTAAGACTATAAAATAATTTTACTTACTAGTAGATAGGTACATTCGTGTCTTTTTAATGGATAAGTATTTCCTTTTATCTCCCGAAAAATGGATTATTAATAAATAATCTGAATAGAGTAAAGTGATTGACACGAGTGAAATAGGTAGTTATAGGCGGTTCATGAATCATGATACGGTAGGTACGCTTGTTTTAAAACCTCGGGCATTTGTGTTTTGTTTTGTTATTCAATTCACAAAGTATTTTATTTATTTGTGTAGATAAAAAAAGTAAATGGAAACACAAAGTAGGCAAATGTAATTAAAATACTGGAGGCGGGCAGCCCTATCGATATGGCTTAGTTATTCTACCGTCTACCGTGCCGCCGCCGCGTGCGGCGGATTTTATTTTCCCAGCACTAAATAATGCTTGTGACGTCATAGTAGGTAGTCAAAAAATGGCACGCTTGGTTTTCATACAGATCGTGATACTTGCGTTATCTAGGTCTATCTATATCTGTGGTTTGTACGGGTACCTCGTAGAGTAATATATATTCTGTGGTTTATATTACGTCACTTACGAATAAAAAATAAAAATAGGTCTATTAAAAAAAAAGCGGCCAAGTGCGAGTCGGACTTTGGTTCGGTTCTGTCACAATATACATATCCAATGGACAGTAGGAAAACTACGAAGAAAACGCTACGTACAACTGCGGATCCACAATTAACTACTTTTTGTTAGTGATGATTTCTACCAGTCAACTTAAAACACTTTTGAATTTTACAAACATTAAGAGTGACCAACCATCCCTAACGCTCCAACGCGCAACGGAGCGTAGGTAATTATATCAACAAATAGGCCTAGTTCCGTACTGTCCATATGTTTACTGTGGTTCCGTACACAGACTACCCGAACTTAGTTATTACTCTGAGACCACAGAACATTTAGACTCTACGAGTCTGAGACCCGAACCAATCGCATGACATGACGTGTAGTTTTCTTGTCAAAGTAACATACGTCAAATCAAGTAGCTTCTGAAGTGGATTAGTGAGCATTGTAAAAGCCGCATTTATCGTAGTTTAAATTGCAAAATGACCTCCTTAACGTCTGTAATTCCTAAATTGTACCAGGAATACACTAATAAAACACCTAAAAAGCTGAAGATCATAGATGCGTATCTATTATACATATTTGTGACTGCTGTGATTCAGTTTGTGTATTGCTGCCTTGTCGGCACTTTTCCCTTCAATTCATTCTTGAGCGGTTTTATTTCTACTGTCAGCTCTTTCGTTCTTGGAGGTAAGATACCCATCTAACATAGTTAGTTTCAGGTCAAATATAAATATTACAAATAAGTATAATAAGATGATAACCTACAGCAGCACTAACAGTACCTATGTTCTTGTTTTCAGTATGCCTACGCCTACAAGTTAACCCAGAGAACAAAAACGAGTTCCAGGGTTTGAGTGCGGAGCGAGGCTTTGCGGACTTCATATTTGCTCACCTTGTGTTGCACATTGTTGTTATCAACTTCATAGGATAAATTAATTTGTATTTTTTATTATTGGATAAGAAAATCTCCAAATAAAACCATAAAACTAAGTACTTGTTATATGAGTCCCTTACTGATAAGAATTTTACTTACTAGTTATTTAGGAGTAAAAGAAAGTTGCACACAACCAGGAAGCATTTACATTCTAGTTACAGAATAATAAGGGCAGGAGTGCACTAGGCAGCTCGATTGAGCCCGAACACAAGCAGACAAGAATTTGCTCAATATTTCGACTGCTGCTGCTGCCTACGAGGCACTCAAGTCTTCAGACAGTCAGACTTTGAAGTCAAAATAATGTTTTAGGGTTTACTATATTTTCATATTCAATTTATTATCTCAGATATCTATAGTTCAATAATATTGTTTCAAGTTCAAACAAGATGATAAAATTAAATAAATAATTTAAACTTAGTACCTAATAGTTCTTTTATTTCACTTCTAAAGCTCTCTAGTTCAGTGATCCTCTTGCTCACCAAATTCCAAGTATCTGAAGTATTGCTATTTTGCTTGCTGCTTTTCCACCAGAGATTTATTTATTTATATCAATTGCTTGCTACACTTACAGTAAACACCAAAGCGCGCAGCAAGCCAACAACAACATCTAGCTAAAAAACTTCATGCAAATATTTGACATCGATTTACTGATATACATAAATATGTCAACATCGGGCTCCTGAGCAATCAGGGCGTTCAGCAGATTGATCGCCTGGCTTGTGGGAGCATATCGAGCAGTATGGGTGGTACGCACTGGCGGAGCCGCGAACAGGCACCGCGAGGCACAGGCGCGCGACCGCCGCTGCCGGTCCGGAGCAAACAATGAACAGCGAGCTAGAGTAGTCGCGTCATCGATCTTATTATTGAGCAATAAGTAGTAGTGCATCAAAAGTGCACACTTGCGTCTCAGTTCCAAGGTGTTGATGCCTAACATTCCCGCAACAAACAGAGACGGGTACAAATAGGGATAATACCCATATATTTTTTTATATAGGTAGCGAGCAAATTTCCGTTGGACCCGTTCTATCATGAGCTTATATTTTTGCTCATGTGGATCCCATACCAGCGCATTATACTCAAGTTTACTACGCACAAACGAATAATAAAGAGTCAGTATAGCATTCCTGTCTACGAGAACAGAACGGTTCTGTCTTCCTGTGAGATACGTAAGAGTGTGTATGATATGAGCGACGGCGATAGGCCGATAGCGGTAGATTGTCGGAAGCTTCATATTAAGATGATGAGAGGTTAATAAAATACACAATCATTTGTAATATTAATTTATTTTTATTTTGACTAGTCATGAATCAATTTTCATCGTTATTTTAAATGTATCAGTAGTAACCTAACGTTGTGGCTTTAACAAGAACTAAAAAACAATTATTATTATTATAAATAAGTACTTGTCTCCCATGTGTGACAGTGGCGCCATGATTCGTTCTATGGTTAACTATCTGCAACATAAATATCAGCTAGCCACTTTACTTACTACTAAAGATAATTTTGTCAAGTTACTAATATCACATTTATAATCTAATTTAGTTTTTTCGTTAGGCAGGAGCCCTTACACACAATGTATAAAATAAGTACCTACAAAAACTCACAACAAAATGAGTTTTTTTTAACAGTTTTTTGTTAGGAAATGATAAAAATTATGCAAATTGAGTTACAAAATAGGAAATGTGTGAAATATCTTATAAAACTATTATAATAATAAAGTTGCGAGACACAAATTATTACATCTAAAAACACATAGTTTTTAAAACATCTTTATAGTCAGCAGTGTGCGGGGTAGGTTGTTACTTGTACAAAAATTAATGCAATTTTAAATATTTGGATTCGGTGCACTGCTCACTATAAACACGCTTCTTTCACTAAATTGTGGAAAAACAAATGTATAGTACAGTACAGTACTACATAATTATATTGAAAACATATAATTACAATTAAAGGGAGATCAAACTGGTATTAATAATTTACAAGTTCGTGTACATTTAATGGTCAACTACAAACTATGGACGATGATATTTTTATATACTTTTATTAAATAGAAAAATACACTCTCAAAGATAAAATAGAAAAATAAATCGGCGCGTCAAGCGTCTAATAATAAGGCCCTTTGATGGAACGCCCGCGGGGCGCCGGTTCGACTGAAATGTTATTTAACGTACGTCCAGGCTCGTCGATGTAAGAGGACATGCTAATTTTTACACTTATTAAAATATCACAAAGGATGAAGTATTTACATTAAATCAATATTTATGGCTACTCACTAAAAATAAAGAGTCGGTTCGTAACACACTAATACGAGGAGCGATCCTGGCGTTATCCCCTCGTCGTGATCAGTAGGGCGGCGGCGCGTGGCGGGCCAGCTAGCGGCGCCGCGATCAGAAAGGTGGCGGCGCGTTTCGGGACAGCTCACGGCGCCGCGATCAGAAAGATGGCGGCGCGTGTCGGGCCAGCTAGCGGTGCCGCGAACAGTAGGGCGGCGGCGCGTGTCGGGCCAGCTAGCAGCGCCGCGCTCAGTAAGGCGGAGGCGCGTGGCGGGCCAGGTGGCGGGGCGGCGCGCGGCGCGTGAGGTAGCGGCGTCGCGCGGCCGCCAGCAGCTGCTCCTTGCGCCGCGCCAGCTGCGCCTCGCGCTCCACCACGCAGCGCGAGAAGCGCGCGCCCGGGCTGCGGAGGGCACACGTCAGTACTGTAGCTGCGCGGGCACGC
Source organism: Conistra vaccinii (assembly GCA_948150665.1). Classification (NCBI taxonomy): domain Eukaryota; kingdom Metazoa; phylum Arthropoda; class Insecta; order Lepidoptera; family Noctuidae; genus Conistra; species Conistra vaccinii. Next base: position 23,764,464 of record OX411327.1, read on the forward strand.
GGCGCGGCCGGCTGTCGCGCGACACTCACCTGTCGTCGAGCTCGAAGGCCGACGGGCTGGGCGAGCGCGGGCCCCTCGCCTGCACCGTCACGCCGGACGCCTCGGCCGCGGAGAATGGCCCGAAGGTGGCGGCCGTGGCCGTGGCCGCGTCCACCAGTACGGGCGCCGGCGTCGGCCGCGACAAGGGTGCCTCTAGGGGCGCCTGCAGAGGCTGCACGGGCGCCTGCATGGGCGCCTGCACGGGCGCCTGCAGGGGCGCCTGCATGGGCGCCTGCACGGGCGCCTGCAGGGGCGCCTGCACGGACGGCAGCGCGGGCGCTGGCTCCGCCTCCAGCGCGGCCAAGGGAGGAGCTACGGCTTCCGGAGGTAATATGTCTGAAAGTACGAAGCACGAAAAGTTTAATATAAACAGATAAATTCTTACGAAACCATTCAGGAAATTCCCAACACTTTTTTTAAACAATTATTGTTTGAATAACATTATTAAATTGTAATTGAAAAAACGTCGACGAAAATTGAGACGACAAAATTAAATTAAATATTGCCAAAATTAAATGTAAGGCGATTTAAAATTAGAATTTCGGATAATTTATTTATTAAAATAATCAAATCAAAGTACTCAAATTGTAGGTGGCATTACAAATTGGCATCTACAGTAGGTACGTTTACAGATAAGTTTGCTTACATTTATATTCATTCATTATCATCTGATATTTTTGAAACAGATTACAGAGCAAAAGTGTTCCGAGTTAAGCTGTTTTCAGACCAGCGCGATTTGTCGCGCGACGCGACTCCGGTTATTGTTATACCGTGAAGTTTTGTATTGTTCGTGTCGCGTCGCGCGACTAATCGCGCTGGTCTGAAAACAGCTTTAAGCGTACAGATGAGAGTGTAGAGTAGTTCACATACCATGGTGCGCGGGCAGGCGGCCCTCCAGGATGTTGTCGAGCGTGAGGTCAGCGGAGCGCGTGCGCGCCAGGTCGGCGTGCAGCGCGGCGCGCGAGTGCTGCGGGAACATGAGCGACAGAGTGTAGAGTAGTTCACATACCATGGTGCGCGGGCAGGCGGCCCTCCAGGATGTTGTCGAGCGTGAGGTCAGCGGAGCGCGTGCGCGCCAGGTCGGCGTGCAGCGCGGCGCGCGAGTGCTGCGGGAACATGAGCGACAGAGTGTAGAGTAGTTCACATACCATGGTGCGCGGGCAGGCGGCCCTCCAGGATGTTGTCGAGCGTGAGGTCAGCGGAGCGCGTGCGCGCCAGGTCGGCGTGCAGCGCGGCGCGCGAGTGCTGCGGGAACATGAGCGACAGAGTGTAGAGTAGTTCACATACCATGGTGCGCGGGCAGGCGGCCCTCCAGGATGTTGTCGAGCGTGAGGTCAGCGGAGCGCGTGCGCGCCAGGTCGGCGTGCAGCGCGGCGCGCGAGTGCTGCGGGAACATGAGCGACAGAGTGTAGAGTAGTTCACATACCATGGTGCGCGGGCAGGCGGCCCTCCAGGATGTTGTCGAGCGTGAGGTCAGCGGAGCGCGTGCGCGCCAGGTCGGCGTGCAGCGCGGCGCGCGAGTGCTGCGGGAACATGAGCGACAGAGTGTAGAGTAGTTCACATACCATGGTGCGCGGGCAGGCGGCCCTCCAGGATGTTGTCGAGCGTGAGGTCAGCGGAGCGCGTGCGCGCCAGGTCGGCGTGCAGCGCGGCGCGCGAGTGCTGCGGGAACATGAGCGACAGAGTGTAGAGTAGTTCACATACCATGGTGCGCGGGCAGGCGGCCCTCCAGGATGTTGTCGAGCGTGAGGTCAGCGGAGCGCGTGCGCGCCAGGTCGGCGTGCAGCGCGGCGCGCGAGTGCTGCGGGAACATGAGCGACAGAGTGTAGAGTAGTTCACATACCATGGTGCGCGGGCAGGCGGCCCTCCAGGATGTTGTCGAGCGTGAGGTCAGCGGAGCGCGTGCGCGCCAGGTCGGCGTGCAGCGCGGCGCGCGAGTGCTGCGGGAACATGAGCGCGAGCTGCGCGGCGGCCGCGTCGAGCTGCGCGCCGGCCAGCGCGTCGGGCCGCACGCGCGTCACCTCCACCGAGAAGCTCGGCAGCCACGACACGTACCGCGACCCTGCACAGGCACACGACGCGCACGTTTTACATTTGCCGTTACTACAGCGAACACACGGAATTTGCGTGAAACGTAATTAGATTAAATAGTGAAACTTCTTAGATGTGGACGGGTATCGATAATCTAATGAAAATCAGAAATGCACATGTTTTACATAGTTTGATATTGCTGTTGCGTTCGCGTATTTTTATTATTATTACATTAAACATTATTATTATTGTTTCTGCATTTGTAAGCCAAGTGTCCATCAGTGCGGTTAAGTGCGGGAGTCATATTAGATACTGCTTGGTTTTCCGAAGTAGACTGTGTGGTAGATGAAACTATATTTGAGAGGAAGTATTGGTGCAAGGTGTCCGACTCACGATATTACTATCATTATTTTTGTTTTATGCCTAAAAACATAATAATGTACGGTGGCTCGATATAGGAGTCCGGGAGTGTATATCGTGTTCGGAATCTAATGAAAGGTCTCAAGGAGTATTTTCTCAAAATATATTGGTTATCTATCATCATTATTCTAATTTGATACCTAGGTACCTTCAAGGATCCCCAACCCCAAAATAAGTGATATAAAAAGAAAGGTTATATAAAGTTATCTAGAAATGTATAAACAAGACATCACGAACAGATATATTAAAAATCTAGAGTCACACGTGCTAGGGCATATTTTATATCGAAAAGATTACGTGTGTGTGACTTTGGATTTTTAATTTGTCCGTCTGTGATGTCTTATGTTTATACCTTATTAGATGACTTTTTTGTCGTAATTGTATTCTAGCGCACCATATTCAATTGAATGTGACGTCAGATAGCCTTTTATCTAATTATTGTATACTTTAATGGAACCACTTGCCCCCCCCCCCCCACACACCCACACCCACACACTGCCCACACAAACACACCCACACTCCCCTACACATACATACATACACTTGCATGTCTGCTGTCATTTACATAAATTATGTTACTTAGGATTAGTTTTTGTTATTATTGCACGACTCATAATGCGAAGCATTAGAGTGTGCTCTACGATCGAAAAATATTTTTTGCCCCATTTCTGCAACTGTTTTTATTGTTACACTCCGGCTAGTACACAGAACCTACTTAATTTATATACCATTGTATAGATGATTAAATGGAGATTAATATTGTACTTTTTAATAATGGATTGAATGCAGCAGAAATGGAAAAAGCATCAAAATAGTTGAAAAAAAATTCCTGTCCGTCAATTTATGAACCCTGAAAACATTGTAGCTTGCGATAAAATCAATTAATTGAGTCAATGTTTTTTTTATACATTCGTTTCATCCATAGAAGGAACCCTATTGAAAATGGCTCTTTTATTCAAAGTAGTTTAATTATAATTAATAAAATACTAACTAAAATATACTATCAAAGAAGACACCGCGAACAAAAAATGTGCCCCTTGGATGCTTTGACGTTTGACTACTGCGGTGCATGCGCGTTGCGAGGAGATTCTCATAGAGTAATGCACCCGCAGATGCGACACAGTCTGCTTCTTCTGCCTACTTGATACCTAACACAGTTTTAACTGCAGAACATTATTCTAATTTCCATTGTATTAATGATGAACATTATGTGAGAAGGTTCACTTGGCAACCACGTTTGTTCATTACGATTTTTTTGCACAAATGTTATCCATTTTTCCCTTGTTTTCTGGAGCTCGGACGTGGAAATCTTAAAGGGAAAAATGCCACAAATTGTAATAATTATTTGATGACAAATAACCATAAACCATAATATAATAAAACAAACATTATTATCAGCGTTCAAAATATTAGATACTTAATTTAAAAAAATTCCGCCATAAAAACAAACGGCAGCTATTTGTACCTACACTTCACTTCTGAATGTTTTAGTCTATGGCGAATGGCGCCGTAAAATATTTTGTTCATATTTCAGTTTAAAACTATAGAGGTATGAGGAACAGGGTGTAAAGTTCACTCATCCTCATTTGAAAAGGGAGGATCCTCCGGCCAGACGGGTGTTTGTGTCTGGCGGGCAACTGCCCGTAAGTTGATTTCGGATAGTTTTATCTATGTCGGTCGCGTGGTAAACTCTAACTGCGCGATGCAGGATCTGTGTGACGTCATGTCTTTGCTGCGTAGCTCGTATGTGGTGGTGTAACCACTACATTATTCCCCTCCGGAGACCGGAGGTCGATATGAGAGAGATTGATATCGATGCGAGTTTAGAAATTTTACCCATATTGATGGGTAAAAAAGCAGTCAAAACATACTTCATGAAAAGTGATAAATTGTTCATTTAACTATGTTTTGAATTCCTTTTTCGTTTATGAATGAGTGATAAGTATGAGGCGTGCACTTTTGGATTTTCCAAACTATTTAATTTTTATTCTTATTTTCCTTTTTTGTACAGCTGTTAGTACAAATCATTGACACTGTATTCACAAGTTTTTTTTGGTTGTAATTTAATTGAATCCATTTGGCTGAACAGTATCTTTTAAGATACAGGCTAGTCCTAGTTTAAAAGATAGAGTCTACTATTGCATAGTACAAATATTTTTCCTTATACAATGTTTTCAGTGCAAAGTGCTATTGTTTTTTGGGAAATAAATACTTATTATTATTATTATTTTTTAGTTTTTGAGTATTCTCGGGACCCTGGGATCCCGGACCTTTGAAAGGCGTACGAGGGGCCGAAGCCAACTCGCAGAGGCCCGTTAGACGTTTGTAATGAAATGAGGCACCAGTTAGTTAATTGACTCAGGCGTGACCTTGCGGAAATCCATCATAAAACACAATAGACGATGTATATCTAGTAACTTAATCCGCTTAACCGTTCTTAAAGAGTTAGAGAACCCTGTAAGAAATCGACACGTGTTTCGCCTCTCAACGAGGCATCCTCAGGACGACGATTGACCTGTTGCGAACTCGGACACGAAGTGTTATCAACGCGAGCCGAACGCAAAGTGAGCTTCAACCGCCCGTCACCCCCACTTATATAGGATCGCTTATCGCACTGATAACGATCCCGGCCGAGGTGGGCCGATAAGCGATCCTATATAAGTGGGGGTGACGGGCGGTTGAAGCTCACTTTGCGTTCGGCTCGCGTTGATAACACTTCGTGTCCCAGTTCGCAACAGGTCAATCGTCGTCCTGAGGATGCCTCGTTGAGAGGCGAAACACGTGTCGATTTCTTACAGGGTTCTCTAACTCTTTAAGAACGGTTAAGCGGATTAAGTTACTAGATATACATCGTCTATTGTGTTTTATGAGGCACCAACCGACGATTATCCCTGTATGCACTATGCAAGTGCACCCAAGGACAACCCCCGGCTGGTGTAGGACTATTGCAAGATATGGAAACAAAGATATTGGACTATGGGTTTGGGTGGCTTAAGTTGACTGGTGACCTGAATCTATGGAAGGACTATGGCCCCTGCCTGATCAATGTTTTATATATACACGGATAAAATGGCAGGGGGTGACTTGCACACTCAATAATGGGCCCCCGAAAACGGTCGCTAGCACAAAGTGTCGTAGCGACAAGGGGGCAACATGTCCTGAGGTGCTTATGAGGAGTGGAGCGGTATTCCACGGCTATCAGGACAATCCCGGAAGTACGGTCAAGATCCCTACCAGCATCTTACTGGAATACTTCCTTCCTCCGAGCACGTTTGCTCTTGCGAATCTCCACTCAAGCCAGCCAATTAAGGCAAGAATGAGGTGGGAGCTCTGTTCCTCGTCAGTATTCACTCCAGCCGGCCAATAGAGGCAAGCCAGAGATGAGGAACAAGATTTCTCCCGGGAGATAGGGTCCGTGGGGTCGCTACTGCCCAACAGCTCGCCACATGCTGCCCTGCGGATTTTTGTATCTCTCTTGGTCTGGCTCCTCATCCTAGACCTGTTCCGACAAAGTTAACTCTACCGGCACAGACCTAGGGTTCGGAGCACGCAAGCCCCACCACGACGTCAACGTAGAGATACGGCGGTGGGGTTATTATTATTATTATTTATTTTTAGTTTTTAACAATTCTCGGGACCCTGGGGTCCCGGACCTTTGGAAGGCGTACGAGGGGCCGAAGCCAACTCGCAGAGGCCCGTTAGACGTTTTTAATGAAATGTGGCACCAACCGGCGACTATCCCTGTATGCACTATGCTAGTGCAACCAAGGACAACCCCCGGTTGCTGTAGGACTATTGCAGGATATGGAAAGAAATATTTTGGACTATGGGTTTGGGTGGCTAAAGTTGACTGGTGACCTGAATCTAAGGAAGGACTATGGCCCCTGCCTGATCGATGTTTTATATGTACACGGATAAAATGGCAGGGGGTGACTTGCACACTCAATAATGGGCCCCCGAAAACGGTCGCTAGCACAAAGTGTCGTAGCGACAAGGGGGCAACATGTCCTGAGGTGCTTATGAGGAGTGGAGCGGTATTCCACGGCTATCAGGACAATCCCGGAAGTACGGTCAAGATCCCTACCAGCATCTTACTGGAATACTTCCTTCCTCCGAGCACATTTGCTCTTGCGAATCTCCACTCAAGCCGGCCAATTAAGGCAAGAATGAGGTGGGAGCTCTGTTCCTCGTCAGTGTTCACTCCAGCCGGCCAATAAAGGCAAGCCAGAGATGAGGAACAAGATTTCTCCCGGGAGATAGGGTCCGTGGGGTCGCTACTGCCCAACAGCTCGCCACATGCTGCCCTGCGGTTTTCTGTATCTCTCTTGGTCTGGCTCCTCATCCTAGACCTGTTCCGGCAAAGTAAACTCTACCGGCTCAGACCTAGAGTTTGGAGCGCGCAAGCCCCACCACGACGGCAACGTAGAGATACGGCGGTGGGGTTATTATTATTATTATTATTATAACCAGCGGATGACAAGACGCTTCCAACGATATCTCATTTGTACAATTATGATGAGGAGTTACGAGGGATCAGATGAACATACAACATATTGTACATGCTTATATAAATCTACATACCGGTCAAATTCATAACCCTCCTTTTTGCTTCGCCGTAGTCGGGTAAAAACTAAAACCCAACTACGACAAAAACGCCAACTAAAAAGCTAAAAGGTATAAACAAAACATCGTAACAACATAATTAAATAACATTAGTTTCGGTTTTCGTATAAGCAGGCGGATTCGAGTCGCACGTAATTACTGAAATCAAATCATACAGATTACGTGTGACTCCGGCTATGGGATGCCGGAATGGCCGGCTATGGAATGGGTATGGCTATACGAAAACCGAAAGCGACGTTATTTCTTATTAGTTGGCGTTTCTGCCATACTTGTGTTTTAGTTTTTATATTTCGTGTACCGATAACGTTATAACGTTCACGTATTTCCATATTTTATGGACGCGGACATCCACGAGAATATCGTTACATTACAAATTATAAAACCGCACATTTATTTGGAAATCCCCAAACAACATGAGTATCTCCAAGATTTTTTCTTCTTTAGATCTCTTATTTTTTATGAACTGTGACTTCTAATACAGTAATTCCTATCGCGAGTTCAGTACGTGATACATTGATGTAGTTGCACAGTATGTACCTAGACTATAAGGGGTGCCGGCTGGCCGTGTGGCTGGGCCTAAGGGGTCGCTGACCTGTCAGGTTCCATTCCAGCACGTGTAGACGCAACAGCAGGTACACGACGGCACAGCACAGCGCACTGAGTACTACCGCGAACACGCCGAGCCGCTGTCTCATTTAACTCATAGTCAGCCCGCGAGCACTACCGTCTACGTACAACACACGCGGCACACCGGAGATGTGATACCATCCGGAGCAGGAATATTGTTCACTGCATTGTTCTGACGGGAATTTTGTTTGATGGGAACTGTACTGTGACAGAAACGTCACGCGCAGTCACACGTTTGCACGTTTGAAAATTTTTGTTTCTTATAACGCTGTTTTTTATTGCCAAAGAGTTTTGTTAATTTGAGGTTTATTATTTTTTTAATATTGAGTGGATGCCGCTGTCAAAGTACCGAATAGAATACATTTGGTCATAATTAGTCATAACTTCATAAGTCATAAAATAGGTATATATCTATTATTTCCATGGTTATCTTAGCACTAAGTAGACATTGTGTGAGCCAGTTCAAAAATTGATTTTGTACTGGCTCACAAATTGAACAATTGAATTCAAGATTGGCGCGACTTACCGTCGAAGTGGAACAGATGATTGGGGTGCCTGGCGGGCCCCTGCGCGGGCCGCGCGGGCCCCGCGGCCGCCAGCGCGCGCCGGCACGTGGGACACGACGCGTCCTGCTGCACCCACTGGCACAGGCACGAGCTGCGCACACAGAGGCACATACAACCTGACGTCTGCGCACTAATTACGACCCAGATGAAACACTCCAATCTAGACTATCTATATTAGTAACCTTGTGATCGTTCACAATTAGTGCACGTTACAGAACAACACCCTTATTGCATAACACACTTTCAATCACATCTGAATGATTCTGAAGGATATTTCTAATCCATTGCTTCATGTTTGTGTGTAAGTGTGTTACGCTATTGCCCCGCAGCCCCCCCCCCCCCCCCCGCCTCGTCCAGCCTTTTCTATTTAGGGTGGTCGCACATCTGACGGAAGACGCGTCGCGTATCGTCGGTCGCATAGCGCCAGAACAGACACGTAGATAATAAAACATTCAACCTTACACACTCAACCGATGTACCGATGATGCGTTAGTGCGTCGAACGTGCTACCAAAGTTACACCCGACGCATCTCTTCCGTCAGATGTGCCACTCTTAAAGACCCCAAACCACCATTTTTTTCAAACAGTTCGGATATTAAAAAAATAAAAATATCTGAATCTGTTCGGAAACTATTTAAAAAGATTAATATTATGACGGTACCTTGCCAATTCATTTATGAATATATTATTATGTAAGTATGTAAGAATCTATATCTGTTTAATAAAATAAGTGATAGACATAATCTTAATACTAGAAATAAGAAACCTTTTATGGGGTACCGTGTTAAATGTTACAACAAAATATCTTGTGATATATTGAATTGCAATATCTCACAAGGTATTTCGTTGTAAATTAATAAAATTTAAAACTCATATTAAAAGTACACTTTGTAATCAAGCATATTAGAGGATTACATCCAAGATGAGCATGCTTGGAAACATGCTGGTCCTGCTCCAAAGACAATCTAGAGTCTAGACTACTACTACAAAATCAAACTGGTGGCCAATTTAATTGTATAATTACATATTATATTATGTAATATATTTTATATTATATTTAGAGCAGTGGAGTCGTTTTTTGAGAGCAGTGGTGGCCCAGTGGTAACGGCCCCAACTTACGAGTTGTGGGTCGTGGGTTCGAACCCAAGCAGGCAGGTAAAATATTTGTTTGGCACTTACTTGTGGAACAGATGAGAGCAGGGAAGCTTCCTGGCCTCCTTCATGGGCTCCCAGCAGATGGCGCAGTTGTCCTGGTTCTTCTCCACCTCTTCCTTGCTAGCCATAGGGTAGCTGTGGACAATGTGGACATACCTCTTGTTAAATTATCTTCTATAGCATGTATATATGTGCGCGTGTAATGGCCGCCATCTTGTTTTGTCAATACAATTTTACAAATGTTTACCATAAACCCTAACCTAACCCAACCCTGTCAATGTCATTCAAGATCCTTGAAGCATTGTACTTCTTACCTATCTGTTGGGCTAACATTAAGGCCGTCACAGACGTAGCTATAATATATATTAATATACTTTTCTTTGCCTAGTTGTTGGTGCGTACTAGAAATATATATTATAGCTCCGTCTGTGGTCACTCGAAGATTACTATGGAAATTATATCGTAACTAGCTGTTACCCGCGACTTCGTTCGCGATGATGTCTATAGGTACATCAACTTTATTTGTATAGCTGCCAGTGAGACTCCCGTCGAAAAGCCGTTTTGGAGATTAGCCGGAACAAACAGACATACAGACAGACAAAAAAAATTTGTGTTTTTATTGTATGGGTTGTATATACTTTCATGCATTTAGTGAAAAGCTGTTATTTTGACATTACAAACAGACACTTCAATTTTATTTATTTGTATAGCTGATCGGTATAATAATGCGAATGTTATGCGGTGAATCATGGGCTCAAATATAATGTCACAAAGAGCGAGCTCGTGGTTTTCAAAGCAGGTAACCTAACATATTCGTGTATTCCTCATGTCGCACTGTGTGGAGAATCCCTGCGAAGAGTAGGCAAGTTTACATATTTGGGCCACTGGGTCACTGAAGACCTATTAGATAACTGTGACATTGAAAGGAAACGTAGGTCGCTGGCTGTCCGTTGTAACATGCTGGCCCGCAGGTTTGCACGATGTACGAAGGCAGTTAAAGTAACGGTTTTTAGAGCTTACTGTCAAGTCAACTTCACTCAGTGGGCATACAGCGACCTGCGCGTTCAGTATAATAATGCACTGAGAGTACTGCTGCGGCTGCCGTGGCGTTGTAGTGCGTCAGGGATGTTTACAGATACTAACATTGATGGTTTTTCCGCCATTATTCTAAAAAGATGTGCATCCCTGATGTCACGTGTTCGCGGCAGCAGCAACAGTATTCTCAGTGTGTTCGCAGATCGGTGGGATTCGCCGATGTTGCGGAGGTGGATGCAGCTTCACGCTGAATTTTAATCTAATGTTAATCCGTGTATGTACCTACTAACATTAGATGTTAAGTAAAATTGTTACTAACCCTATGGACTTTGTCCGAAATAAAAGTATTCTATTCTATTCTATTACCCACGACTGCGTCTGCGTGGAATTCTATACATCAACTTTATTTATTTTGTAAAGCTGCCAGTGAAACTTCCGTCAAAATCAGTCCAGCCGTTTCGGAGATCAGGCGGAATAAACAGACAGACAAAAAAATTTGATTGTGTTTTGTTGTATATACTTTCATATGCATTTAGTAAAAAGCTGTTATTTTGTGGTTACAAACAGACTTCAATTTTATTTAAGATAAGAAGATATTGTGTAGATACAGATTTCATGGGTTTTAGTTTTATTGCGCGAAACCCTTAGTGTTTTTCTGAAACAAAAGTAGCATATTTTAATCCTTATGAAATAAGCTATCTTCTAGTGAAAGTCCCGTCAAAATCGGTCCAGGCATTTTGGAGATTTCCCTTAAATGTTCCCGTGGGAATATCGGGATAAAAAGTAGCCTATTTTACGCCCAGTGGCCTCAACTATCTATTAGTGAAAGTCCCGTCCAAATCGGTTCAGCCGTTTCGGAGATTAGCCGGAAAACAGACAGACAGACAGACAAAAAAAAATTAATTTGTATTTTTGTTGTATGGGTCGTATATACTTTCATATGCATTTAGTAAAAAGCTGTTATTTTGAAATTACAAACAGACACTTCAATTTTATTTATTTGTATAGATATGTGTTGCTATAATATTATATAGTTACGTCTGTGGTGGGCTTTAGGCCCTGAAACTATTCAATTAGTGTAATACATTTTAATAAAAGATTGAGTTCCAATAGATGACGAATCTAACTTTAAGATGGTGTCGTGTAACGCGCCTGATCGTTATACTACACCACCATCGCACACACAACAAGTGACGTCACTGGTCACGCCACGTCTCGTTAGTCATGGTATCTGCGCTATCGGTCACTTCGGTCAGTAAATATTCGGTCAATATAAACAAGTCATTAAGTGACGCATTACGCTAATTAGATTAGGATTACAATCATAAACAAACCGTTCCGTTTTTTTCTTCGAATGTTAATTTAATCCAATGTTTCTATAAAAGTATTATAATATTACCCGTTACCCGGGCGTAATATTATAATAACATACAATAATATTATAGGTAACATAACGCGACAAGATTACAAGTTTAAGAACCTTCCTTTCATTGTCTGCTCGGTTTCTTGGTGGTAGGGCTTGTTCTAAGTCCGCCTGGCTAGCTACCACCATCTTATCGTTTCGTTTCGTGTGTTTCGGCAGTTAGAGATAAGATAGCCAGTTCCTCTGTGGTTAAACATTCCGGGTGAAGGTCGCTTCCACCTTCGGCCTGATCATCACTTACCAGCAGGTGAGATGCAGGCCAAGAGCCGTACAACACTACGCACAAACACATGTATGTCACAACATTTGATCTGATTTTGTATGAGTTTATGTTTACCCGACTGCCCCAGGGGGAGGGTAATGTTTTTTGAGAGTATGTATGTAACTGCAAAAACACATAACTGAAAAGAGAAAAACAAGCATTATAATCTATAGAATTTTGGTAACGCAGGTGGGTAAAGTAATAACCGGAAATATGGTGTAACTTTTGTTTGTCCCCGCCTGCGATACCAAAATTCTATAGATTATAATGCTTGTTTTTCTCTTTTCAGTTCTGTTTTTGCAGTTGTGTTTTTTGTTTTTGAAATAATTATTTTATTTTATATAACCTTTAATTTATTATAACAGACAGACACTTCAATATGTTTATTATTCTAGCGTATGGCACTCGTGGGTTGCAGCTGAAAATCAGCGTCAGGTGTTACACTTTGTGTTGTCATCTGACATTATGCTGAGCTGAGGCACTTTTGGCATTATAATAATTTGTTTTCTGTATATAGTTTGAAGGTGTATTTTTTGTAATGGCAATAAACGCATTTTTCTTTCTTTTTTATTTAGTGGTAAAAAAAAAGCCTTTTCATTACAAAACAATTCCTACACTGATGACAAGCTATTAGTAATAAATCTGCCGTTACGTAGGTCACTCTCCGAAGGCTCAACATTTTTATGCTATTACATCATGGTCATTTACGTGAAAATCGTTTCATAATTTGTCCAAACATTACTACACACCTACAGATTATCTATGCCTAAATGTATCAATATTGTGACGAGTAATTATTACAAAAACAAATATTATGTTATTAAAAATCTTTTTGATACTGACCAAATACTGAAATTAATCTTAGTAATTAAAATGATGTAGGTATGATCTACATCATTTTAATTTCCGCACATTCGAACCGCGTTAATCGAACCTCAAACAATCTCATTTGCGCTCCTAACAATATTATTGAACACTCTAATATAATATGTGCGTTTCTTTTTGTAAACGTCAAAAAATCCAAATCATCTTTTTTTAATAACTTATGATCAACTGTTCAGTGCACTTGTGCGTCCGAAAAAATTACCAGTGGTGTCAGGTGAATCTTTTCTTAAATCAGAAGCAATCGGCAATTAAATGGAATTTGGTAAAGTCTAAACCTATTTTGGTCCACTGGTAATATGAAATGTGCATTAAACTATGTCACTCTTGTAAATCTATTTTGATCCATGCAAAATCGACAGCGAGCTTGTTCAAAAAAATATTTCTTTTTATTTTGACATGACAACCCATCCTATCGTCATTGCAAAGTATTTTTTTTCTGGGGATTCAAATTGATAATTCAAGATGCGGCCGCGAAAATGTCCCAATGTTTCGGCATGGGTCCCTTTTTCATGGTTTTCGAGGGTGCTAACGCCCCAGCACCACCCTGGCCGCGTGCGCCGGCCGTTGGGACTCGGTACTGATGGCGCACTGGATAGGCCTTCCCGCTAGGGCAAGCGCCTGACTACTTATAAACCTGTACTTTTACTAACACTAGGTTAAGAACATTGATACCAACAAATTTATGGACGAAAGTCTGAAATAAATGACTATACTATACTATAACCTTGGGCAATTACGGTAAAAACGGTTTAAAAGAAGTGTACACCTACACAGTATATTAGAATATCAATTGAAAATCAGAAAGATCAATTAATAGCACTGTGTAATAAAAATATCACAATTGGGATTTTCTGCTGACAAACTTTAAAAGTTTAGATAGTTTTCAAAGAGTCCAAAACTTTGAAAGAATTGCAATAACTAACAAAAGTACTCATCGTTTGAAGTTCAAGCCCCAACATAGTGGGGAAAACGCTAGGCAGATGGTGATGATCGTATGAATTCGTATGAAGTCCATAAATTAGTTTTAATTCGTGTAGAACCGACTCGAAAGACCAAAAACATTGTTAGTCCTTCGAATGAGGCGTAAGATTTACATGAGTTTATACAGCGTTTATTTATTAGTAAGGACTTAGGGGGTACGTACTTGCGACTCATGTGCGTGGCGAGCTCGGTGTAGAGGCGATGGCGCCGCACGCGCGCCTGCAGCTCGTGCAGCAGGTGGCGCAGCTGCATGAGCAGCAGTAAGGGCCTAAGGGGGTACGTACTTGCGACTCATGTGCGTGGCGAGCTCGGTGTAGAGGCGATGGCGCCGCACGCGCGCCTGCAGCTCGTGCAGCAGGTGGCGCAGCTGCATGAGCAGCAGTAAGGGCCTAAGGGGGTACGTACTTGCGACTCATGTGCGTGGCGAGCTCGGTGTAGAGGCGATGGCGCCGCACGCGCGCCTGCAGCTCGTGCAGCAGGTGGCGCAGCTGCATGAGCAGCAGTAAGGGCCTAAGGGGGTACGTACTTGCGACTCATGTGCGTGGCGAGCTCGGTGTAGAGGCGATGGCGCCGCACGCGCGCCTGCAGCTCGTGCAGCAGGTGGCGCAGCTGCATGAGCAGCAGTAAGGGCCTAAGGGGGTACGTACTTGCGACTCATGTGCGTGGCGAGCTCGGTGTAGAGGCGATGGCGCCGCACGCGCGCCTGCAGCTCGTGCAGCAGGTGGCGCAGCTGCATGAGCAGCAGTAAGGGCCTAAGGGGGTACGTACTTGCGACTCATGTGCGTGGCGAGCTCGGTGTAGAGGCGATGGCGCCGCACGCGCGCCTGCAGCTCGTGCAGCAGGTGGCGCAGCTGCATGAGCAGCAGTAAGGGCCTAAGGGGGTACGTACTTGCGACTCATGTGCGTGGCGAGCTCGGTGTAGAGGCGATGGCGCCGCACGCGCGCCTGCAGCTCGTGCAGCAGGTGGCGCAGCTGCATGAGCAGCAGTAAGGGCCTAAGGGGGTACGTACTTGCGACTCATGTGCGTGGCGAGCTCGGTGTAGAGGCGATGGCGCCGCACGCGCGCCTGCAGCTCGTGCAGCAGGTGGCGCAGCTGCATGAGCAGCAGTAAGGGCCTAAGGGGGTACGTACTTGCGACTCATGTGCGTGGCGAGCTCGGTGTAGAGGCGATGGCGCCGCACGCGCGCCTGCAGCTCGTGCAGCAGGTGGCGCAGCTGCATGAGCAGCAGTAAGGGCCTAAGGGGGTACGTACTTGCGACTCATGTGCGTGGCGAGCTCGGTGTAGAGGCGATGGCGCCGCACGCGCGCCTGCAGCTCGTGCAGCAGGTGGCGCAGCTGCATGAGCAGCAGTAAGGGCCTAAGGGGGTACGTACTTGCGACTCATGTGCGTGGCGAGCTCGGTGTAGAGGCGATGGCGCCGCACGCGCGCCTGCAGCTCGTGCAGCAGGTGGCGCAGCTGCATGAGCAGCACGAGCGACGCCATGGACACCAGCATGTTGCTGTACACCACCATGTGCAGCACGTGCAGCAGCTCCACCACCAGCGACACCGACTGGGACACAACCATTTAATTACACATTATATTCCAAATAATCAAATATGATATAAAACTTCTATCTACAATGAATAAATTTCATTAGTTTTCGTTTCTCAATATAATAAAATAAAATAAAAATAAATGAAATTTAAGAACTATATATTCCGCGTCAATTCAGCAAATTACACGAAATGAATTTGTAACTCTAACTTACAAGAAAGAGAATGACACTATCGTTATTATAATCAAATAATTAAAATATCTTATTCATCATTTTTTTGTTGTTTCACATTTTGCAAATTCAACATTCTAGTCCAGAAGGACTTTTTTAACTTCGTTCGATGTACAGAATGCGCAGATAACGGCTACGTGATGGGTCTTCTTACATCCTGTATACCAGCATTACCAGCCAACCTTTGGATTAAAAAGAACTTTACCTCAGCCAACACTTACAGCAGCGCTTCATCAAGCGGATTTGCTCAGCATGCGTTTACTTAAAATGTTGTTTTAAGTATTACGAATAGAATTTTGGTTATCCGCGTGCTTCAGCATATTCGAATGAAACGAAAAAAAATCCTTATTGTGGAGCTTCGTAAGAGCATCCCAGAACACAAGGAATATGGCGACACATGCAAAAACCTACTCCGCTCTCTTTGGAAATATACCCAATTAAGGGAAGCGTGTTGACAGGCTAATTAAAGGTAAAAGAAATTCTCTAGGAGACGACCAATCATCTTAAAGAAAAACGATACAGCTTATTATTCTAGCATATGTTTATCAAAATACCTTTGATCATAAATACTATTGTATGTTAATAAATCGTCCATGATGTCATGGCATTATAAATAACTGAGTGAGCAAGAACAAAAGTTCAATAACTGTTACAAATGACGGCGACGTGGAGGTCAATGTAATAACATGTTGCAGCGTTACATCATCCGACACAGCGGTCAGTATTCGTTCGTTGGAAGCCTGTAGGGGTCGTCCATTACTAACGTGATGTTTTTGGTAACCCCCCCCCTCCCCCCTTTTTTAATGCATAGTATCTTAAAAAATTACAGAATATTAATATATAAATAGAAAGAAAGAAAGAAAAATATATTATTTGGGGGCCGCTTTTCGGTTTAGAAATGCGCGTTAAACGAAAAAATAAATACACGTGATATCTCACTACAACCCTTCCTCCCCCTTGAGATATTTCGAGACTTTTTCCGAGCCCCCTCCCCCCTTTCGATTCTCACGTGATTTATGGACGACCCCCTGGCGGCTATTATTTAAGTAGCTACTTACTGTCTACTGTCATCTACCTCTGCGTGTTAGAGGTTAATTTAAAGTAATCAAAACTTAATTTGTTACCAAACGTTCACATTAGTTCAATTTATTGCTCTGATGGCAACTGTCAGCAAAGGTGACCGGGGCGCGAACGATGTGGCGATGTTAGACAAAGGAAAATCTGTTTTCACTGTAACGTCATTCATGACAATACATGACGCTAAATGCTATCTTATCAGTAATACTCTCAGGTGAACTCAGATCTGATACCATGTTGTTGGATTGAAGACAATCAAAGATTGGATTATAGACATGTGATTATTCTACGTGATGTCTTCCGAAGTCACACCGCGAGTGGTGCAGTGTGTTGGTGACTTCAATCACCAACTCGCAGTCGACTGCTGTATATTATAGGAATCGCCCAAGCTGCCAAGGTGTGACAACACCCGGGTCTCCGCCTTCCGTATAGTCTGTCTTAGCCGTCTTTTAATGTTGTCTATGTTTTTATGTTGGCGTTGTCAAGGTATGGGCATGTGTTACGGAGGAATGAGGACAATGTCGTGAGGAAAGTTTGGGTATGAATGTGGAGGGCTATATGAGTGGGGGAAGACCAAAGAAACGATGGTTGGCAATGGGAACACTCACGTCGAACACCAGATGCGTGTAGTAGGCGACGGGGCCGGCCACGTCCGCCTCGTACAGCTGCAGCACGTAGCGCGCCACCACGTGCAGCACCGACACCAGCACTAGGATGCACTGCAACCAACAACACACAGTGCTCGCGGTCAACAACATGATGTTTCCTTAAGGTATTAAGGTACTCTTCCGAAGCCGACCGCAACTGCAGATTGCAGCGGCTATGCCGTGACCGATCGCAGCGACACGACAGGCTTCTTTGTGTCGCTGTGGTCTTTTCTTGCGATTTCGCGACGTTGCTGCTGCGGTTTGCGGTCTCGGTCGCTTTCGGAAGAGCACCCTTAAGCTCAAACTTACAGCCAGGTAAGAGTCAAACTCTTAAGGCACAAAAGACATAACAAAGGTCTTAATTAACAAGAATAAATTCCTGTCACTCCTGCGCCTGGCGTTCAGATCCAGTCAGTCATGAATGACAGTATCATGGCTACTACACACATTTCTGGCGGCATGGCCGCCGGCACTGCCGCCGGTCTGGCCATTATTGTTACCATACAATACGTCAGTACAAAAAATTGTATAAGGCTGCCTGTCCATTGAAGCGGAGCCAGGCCGTGGAGCGGGGCGAGGCAGCGGAGTTGCGGACAGTGTCTGTCCATTAATGCGGAGCGAGTTAGCGGAGCGGAGTTACGGACTGTGTGGAGCGAGGTAACTGTGCCAATATTAACCAATGGAGTTGCATAAAATCTCCACTCCGCTTCAGTGGACAAGGATTAGCGAACTAGTTTAAAAATTCATACAAAACCGGAGAAACGGAGTGGAGAAGCGGAGCGGGGAAACCGTCGTCATTACTCGTCGCGTGAACTCGCCCTAGCTCCACACAGTCTGTAACTCCGCTCCGCTAACTCACTCCGCATCAATGGACAGATACTGTCCGCAACTCCGCTGCCTCGCCCCGCTCCGCAGCCTGGCTCCGCTTCAATGGACAGGCAGCCTTATACAATTTTTTGTACTGACGTATTGTATGGTAACAAAAATGGCTACTACACACAGTGCCGGTGGCACGCCGCCGGCACTTCCGCACAAAGCCGCACAAACAGGAAATGAAGGCGCAAAAGCCGGAGGCACGTGTCGCGCGGCAAAAACCATGTGTGTAGTAGCCATAAGGTACTATTGTATCAAACATTCAGATTTGATCCCCTTCCCGCTCTAAATAATATGTGCTACTTAATTATTTACAAACATTACCTCCACGTGTTTGTTCTCAGGTTTATTGTAGTATGGAGTATGGATGCGGACGCTACACAAGAACTCGCGGGCGCGGTGGCGGGCGCGGTCACGAAATATCAAACACAGAATAATATGCAAGTGTTCACGTACAAACACAGGTGCGGTGAAAGAAGCCGCGCTCGCGCCCGCGAGTTCAACGTGATCGAGCACATAGCTCACAATGCGCCACACGCAACTATTGCCACTGGTCACAGTGCAGAGTACCACTCATTACCTCACAAGCTCAGTCTTCCGACACGGAAGCTTCTGCAGTGGCATCGAACTCTGCTGACCTATGTTACTCATTCAAGGTTTTGTTACCTCATATTTAGTTTGTCACATTCTGAACACATGACGTAATAAATATACCCATTTAAATTATTCCCTTATCTTAGCCTGGCACATTGAGGAATGATGACGGTCATCCTCATCAAGCATGAATTATGGTGCGTTCTTTGTACAATGAAAGTTTTCTACGCTACGTTTTACGTGGACGTGCATTAGATCTTTGAACTTCAGTCAGTCAGCTGATTGATCTCGGATTTCTCCTCACAAAGAGTTATTTTAAATTCATCTAAAATGAGGAATCTCCACTAAATGCGCGAATGTCATCTCATCAGTCATCACAGAAGCTGCCTCAAACGAAAACAAAAAATCGAATGTAAAATACCGAACAATGGCGCTTCGAAAGATCTACATTATTGATTGATATTAGAGTTAAGCAGCACATTTACGGTCAATTTGAATGACGGAAAGCCATTAGTAAGTCATTGCAATGTAAGGGCGTTTGTGCACTATACGGAATTTTACCGTCCCGCAGTCCGATTTTTGACGGTCCTATAAGTATAAATGTTTATACTAGTTTGGTCGGAATCGGACTGCCGGACGGTAAAATTCCGCGTAGTGCACAAACGCCCTACCTCTTATCTCATTCTAATTTTTACCTTGCAACATAAGAGTTACATTGCAATGACTTACCACTGTGCACTGGTTTTACGTCGCTGTGTATGTGCTACTTTAAGGGACTGGTAAGTTACCTCAGCTGCCATGAAGGCGAAGGTGTCCCGGCCGGCCGGCAGGCCCCAGGCGGCGGCGGCGCCCAGCAGGGCGGCGGCGGCCGCCAGGATGCCGCCCAGCAGCACCGCCAGCCGCACGTGCGCCCAGCCGCCCGTGTTCGGCGACGAGGATAACTGGAAACAGCCATAATCACGTCAGGATTGACAGGTCGGCAGGTGATCGGCAGATTTGTCGTCAGAAAAATCATCACGCTTTTTATTTTGATTAATTGAATTAAGTGCCGTAGTAATTCTTCTGTGACTCACTGGAAAGTACTACAGCAACAAGTGATAATTTTAATTGGATTTTTCCTGTCCTATCTAGTTTCAAAAGAAAAACAGTGCAGCAGTTACATATCCATAATCTCTCATAATTGTATGCAACGAGGCAAACAAGTAACTGATAGTAGGTAGCGTGTTCTTATGCAACGCGCAGTTATCACGGTGCCATCACCACCTTGCAGCCAAGTTCGTATCGCTACCTGTTGCATCCGCGATAACATTATACATAGAGATATGACACGAACTTAGCCGCAACGATCGAAAACGCACGTCTCAAAACAACATCATTTAAAAAAATAAAGTTATGCCATGATGGAATTGGTACGAAAGGACCAGAATAAAGTTCAAAAGAACCAATTAATTGAATTCTGCTCTCTTAGTAATCCTTGGCTAATTGTTAATGTACCGTTGTGTTAATTTGTACAGTCTATTTTCCTTTCATCAACGGATTATGTGGTAAACACAAACATTAATTATTACAACTTACAAGTTAATCTCTTGCTAATTAAGTTGGCCTTATCTCAAGGTTTCATTAATTAGCTTATTTATGGCTTAAGTATACCTCTATGGATCACAACTCACAGTCCGTCGCAAACCAGTTATTACGTGTACGGCAGAATGTCACTTGATTTTAGCAGCTCTACTGAACCTCAAGCTAATCGGTACATTTAACAAACAGTTAATATTATGTGTACTGAAGGACCAATTTTATATATAAACTGCTCAAATAAATTTTATTGATCCTAAGGATGCTTAGCCTCCTCTGGCGTCGGTTTTAATAGTGTCGGAAATAGTTTACTACTGGCGTGCTCAAGGCAATGAACAATGAAGATAAATCTCATAAAGCAGTTGTTTCGTAAGTATATCGACCGGATCGAAACATAGCTAGCGCATATTTTATGCTATAATTATAATTATATGCCCTATAATTAATTTTCATCACTTCCGTCTGCATTAAGGTTGTATGCCTGATGCTAAAATCAATTCATATTATAATTTAGAGGTCGAATTCAACTAGATAAGTACCTACGTAGCAACGTCTTGACTTCAATGTTAGTTGCTTTTGGAGCAAATCATCATCATCATCATAATTTCAGTCGAAAGACGTCTACTGCTGGACGAAGGCCTCCCCCAAACACCGCCACTTCGACCGGTTATGTGCTTCTCGCATCATGCAGATTCGTGCGGCCTTCACAAGGTCATCGGGCCACCTTGTGGGAGGCCTTCCAACGCTACGTCTTCCGGTACGCGGTCGCCACTTTAGAACCTTTCAGCCCCATCGGCCATGTGTTCTGCGAGCAATCTGCCCTGCCCATTGCCACTTTAGTTAGGCAATTCTTCGGGCTATGTCGGTTCTCTTTATTTCTGATTCGAACACGAAGGGTAAGGCCCATTGTGAGGGACCACATCTCAGTACTATAGGTAACACGCACTGGTCAAAGACTTTCGTCTTGAGACACTGCGGTATGTGGGACGAGAAGATATTGCGTAGAACACTATCCGATCGAGTCGGATTCGACGCTTGACCTCTTTTCGAAGTTGGACCTACTATTTAAATAGACAGTTTGTCCTAGGTAAACATACTCGTCCAGACGTCCACAACTCCGAATGATGCGTCTCCGATCTTCATGAGAGTGGGTGTTACATGGGCATTTGACATGACCTTTGTCTTGTCCATGTTCATTTTAAAACCCAGTCTTTCGGAAGCTCTACTGAGGTCATTGAGCATTGCACTGAGGTCCTCCATAGTCTCAGCCATGACAACTATGTCGTCGGCAAACCGAATGTTAGTGATGTAGTCGACATTGATGTTGATGCCTAGCTCTTTCCAGTCCAGAACCTTGAAGAGATCCTCCAGTGCAACGGTGAACAGTTTCGGAGAGATAACGTCTCCCTGTCTCACACCTCGCTGCATAAGGATGGGTTTCGAGGTCTGGTCCTGGAGTCGGACTGACATAGTGGCGGTTTCGTACAGACACTTCAACACCTCGATGTACCGATAGTCGATCTGGCATCGTTATTCGTTGACCAAACTGCAGTACAGCCCATGTGTCGAATCGAAGGCTTTTTCCTAGTCCAAAAACGCTAAGCAGGCAATACAAAATAAAATAAAAACAAAACAGCAAATGTACTATGTTTAATTATTACACATTTTTTGCGTGGTATAATCATCAATTCCGATTTGCTGGAGTAAGCAATCAAGGAAATGAAATGCCAAGGGCATTTATTTATATATCGTAAACTTCAGGGGTGTCTCATGCTAATGGACATGTAAACACGTCTGTTTATCTGTGTATTGTATATTATTTAGTGAGCGCCCTACCAGGCTGGACCTTGCTTTGCATATACGCGGCACTGACCTATCGATGATTTCTTATTCATGACGGTTTGATCGAAAACGTGTATTCATTAATGGATATTTAAAGTGATCAAAATATACATATAAACGTCAATGAAGGATTTGGTTTGTCACTGTTTTAACCACTAAAAACGTATTCAACCATTGATTTAATATTACAATTCGTGACTTTGTATCACTTGAATAAAATTCAAAGCCAAAAAGATTAGAAGTCTAAAAGCTGCGATTTCATTCTGTAAACAGATCTTTAGCAGACTATTGCTAAATTCCATGTATAGAGGAATGAGGAACCGGGTGTAAAGTTCACTCATAGAACAGGGAGGATTCTCCGACCGGACGACGGGTGTCGTGCCTGATGCCCGACGATTTATATCAGGAGGACGGTGTATATTATACTCGTCACGCGGTAAACTCTGCTTGCGCGATGCAGAATTTTGCGTGACGTCAGTGTGATGCGTAGTTCGTATGTGGCGTTGTAGATGCCGTTTAGTGAGCCACACACGTTTAGTACAAAAAAGACCACGTTGTGTTGTTCGACATCAACAAATCACGATCACGACGTTTATTACGATCCATGGTGGTAATAGTCACTCGATATAACGTTCATTTGTTCGTTCTGGTATTACGATAACTTCAAAGCACGCGGCGATAGTGCTCATGTGCGAAGGAAAGAGGAGGATTACATCGCACATCGCCAAAAATCAACCTCACGTAGGTCTCAAATGACCACCAGATATTATCTACAGATGGATCGATGGATGGAGAGAAGGGAGACCACTGAAAGAATGGATTGTGTGAGAGATAATGTAAAAGAAAAAGGAATGAATGATAACGTGACGGTTAACAATGGAGAATTAAAAAGAAAAGCTTGCTCTGACTTCCAAGTAGACAGGACAAAGGACAAAAGCAGGAATGTAAAGAATATACCGGATTCAAGAAGCTCATATATATTCAGGATCCATGTCATCATAATTGGCTTTTGTTTATACGGAAAATGTTCGCCGTAGTCGAGTTCAAATTAAGCTTTAATCTTTTGTGGCCACACAGACGGAGCCCTCCATGTGCATCAACCGTCTGAACGCGAACATGATGCAGACATGATGGAATTTAGGCTATAATGTATTGTAGAGCAAACCACTAATTTCGTACTTTAGTGTTTACCTTTGAAGTAAGGAAGGACTGTATTTTTAACCTCCGACGGAAAACGAAGGGGTGTTATAAGTTTAACGTGTGTATCTATGTATCTGTCTGTGGCATCGTAGCTCCCAAACGGTTGAACCGATTTAGATTTTTTTTGTTTGTTTTGTTTGAAATGTGGCTTGATCGGGAGTGTTCTTAGCTATGATTCAAGAAAATCTATTCAGCCGTGTGAAGATTATCAGGTCTTTTCTAATTGATGAATGGATTTGAGTATCTTCCACAGATCTGATTGTGTCTAAATTTGGTAATCTGTTACTTCAATGGTATTAGAATAACATAGTAACCTTGAACTGATGCTGCAGCATTACCTGGTATTTGCAGGATACCCCAACTCCTCACCAACTTACAGCAGTGGTATCGTGTTTGGGCTTATTGGAGAGACCATTCCAATGAATAGGTTATAGATATATATTTATCAGGGTCTGATGATGGAGAAGCAAAAATAAATCAGGGTAAATTAGTAACTAACTTTACTGTGGGAAAAATACGTACAGCTGCGCAGCATATCGATCGTAGCGTATGTACTAGTAATAAATCGGGTTCCATACCATGTCGTACAAGATTTAACACTATGATTTTTTGTAATACTTTCGTAAAGGTAACAACAGAGGCGCTATAATAAAACATTTATAAAGATTTGCGTATGTACTAGTAATAAGTAAAAGCAGGAAATAAGAGTTAAATTTAAAAGAAATTAAAACCCCGACAGAAACAAAATCCTTTAAAAAGTTATAAAATAATATATACTGCCCTTTACGTTTAATAT
Source organism: Conistra vaccinii (assembly GCA_948150665.1). Classification (NCBI taxonomy): domain Eukaryota; kingdom Metazoa; phylum Arthropoda; class Insecta; order Lepidoptera; family Noctuidae; genus Conistra; species Conistra vaccinii. Next base: position 23,788,884 of record OX411327.1, read on the forward strand.
AATTTGTACCTAGTTAATATTTTGTCGTCGCGACGGGGGACGGCGAATGAAAATATATTTTCTACAATAGCATGCCGTCCCCCGACGCGACGACAAAATATTAACTACAAACTATATTAAACTTTATTTTATTTTATAACTTTTTAAAGGATTTTGTTTCTGTCGAGGGTTTTTTAAATTTTAAATTTAACTTTTTTGAAATAACATAATCCTTACATCCTTACATATTATAAAACAAAGTCGCCCGCCGCGTCTGTCTGTCTGTCTGTCTGTCTGAACGCGATAAACTCAAAAACTGCCGAACGGATTTTCAAACGGTTTTCACCATTGGACGGAGTGATTCATGCGGAAGGTTTTAGTGTATAATTCATTAAGGTTTTGTGTAAATTGGCTGAAATATGACGATTATTGTTGAAGATGTCGGAAAAAATCATGCCGACTGGGAGCTTTACTGGCGTGCGCTGCGTAAGTCGTGAGAGATAAATCAAATTTATGTTCTAGAGTATTGTATATCTTAAAAATTGCAACAAAAAAGTCCGCGATGGCATATGTCTATCTTTTAAGGGTGACCCACAATAACCATTTTTATCTTTCAAAATTGTATAAAATTTTCATTGTTATTTCCGAAGCTATTTTGACCGGTATCTTATTAATCCTTATCCAATTAAATAGGTTATTTAAATTGGGCATTCAATTTCGATTAAAATATGCCTTTACATCACATCATTTAAATGAATAGTTTAAGAGATATCACAGTTTCAAAATTACGCGTAACAAAATAATTATGGTTGACCACGCGGGCGCTGTAGTAGCCTACCACTGCGTCCGCTGAAAGTTAGTCAATGATCTTTTCCTTGGCTATTAGGTATGTATTCCCGGTAGAACGTTCCCGTGGGATATTTTGCGACATCCACGCGGGCGAAGCCGCGGGTAAAAGCTAGTGCTATATAAATTTTCCACCTAACCTGTGGAATTTCCACAACCGTGGCGTAGCTAAAGATTCCTCCTATTGGCTGCTGAGACTAATGTCTTGGTTGACGTTATAATGGAACAGTCTGCTAACGAAACAATCGAGATTGTGTGAATGACATGACGTGCCGTTTCTCAATATATCGTGCATAGCGCAGGTCAGACAATGCGTCGCCCTTTAAATTGAGATACGTGCATGCCATTGCTTGGTCTACGACTAGTTCTTATCTCGAGTGCCAGCTAACAGTGAATGGCAATTATAGTCACCAACCTGCTATCTAATTTCGCAACACATTTTCGTAAACGATTCCGACTAATCCGTTTCATTTTGACAGTTCAATAATATTCATGGCGTAAAGCTGTTTTCAAACCAGCGCGATTTGTCGCGCGACGCGACACCGGTTATTGTTATACCGTGAAGTTTTGTATTGTTCGTGTCGCGTGTATTACCTACTGCAGCATTGCGCTGCCGTTCAAGCCTCTTTTGTAGTTGTAAAAGTTTCATAAACTATTATTTCTTTTAAAAATTTCGAATTGAGCACATTTTCAAATTTTGAATTCTATATCGTTCAAAGTAAAACAATTTTTTCTGACTTGCGTCATTCTATTGTGAGTCGCTCTGGATAAAACGTCATGGTATAAAATAATTTTTCTCTGCTTCAAGTGTCCTGTTTTCAGTTTAAGATACGGATTTTAACAGTGAAGATAGTATCTTTGTGCTAGCTGGTCGCAGTTGCGTCGAGTACATTGTGGTATCTAGCCCTCAAGTTAAATCTATAGTTCGTGCCAGCCAAGCGAGAGTCTAGAACCACTAATTTTGGTGAAGTATTTACTGTACAAACATAAGAGGTCGTGAGGCCTCCTGGGACCCCGGGCCATCGTGCGGCTACCGACCCAAGTTCTCACATCGCGGCCTGTGGCCAACGCAGGCACGCACGGACGCCGCTGTGCACACGCCGCTCATGGTAGAGGCCGCAACGCACCAAACCCCAACGAGACGCTGTACGACGGGGCGTCGCTACGGTTCAGCGCAAAGGACTTAGGCACATTCATACTTTAGCTCCTAGAACTTTTCCTTAACATCAATAACTACCAAATTCTATTTTAGGCGGTTTCCTGATTGACCTGTAATCAGGATCATTACGTGATATCAACTCTTTGTCCAACTTTTGATTTCCGGGATTAATTAGGTAATGGCCAATACTTGTTTAACCCGTCGCGTTCTATTTTAGTTCTCAACCCTCAAACACGTAATCTTCCTTCTAAGACAAAATAAAATTCCAACTAGGCGGCTTGCAATAGTACTTAAATTTATTTATTACCTTTTATACCTAACTGTTTCTTTTTCTTTACTTTTAAAATTATAATACAAATCATATTTTAAATCTCCTGTTATTTTTTCTTTGTATTTAGTTATCCTATGCAAGCGTGGGTTCGATTCTCACCAAGCATTTTTTAACAAGTGGCAGAAGCTGATATTCCTTATGCTACACTACGTAATTAGGGTACTGTTCATAATACGATCCAATTCATACAATTATATGTAAGTGTTTAGAAATGAACACTTGAGATTCATTAAATTAACATTTCTGAACATGTGTAATCTAAACGGAAGTTCAAATTAAAGTAAAGTTTACATATATTTTAATTCTAATGTATAACATAGAATATGTATGTACTTAGTCATAGTACAGGTGGGTCAGTATTTTACTTACAATGCAAAATAAACATCATTGTTCCATTTGGCTGTTTCTGAATTTAATAATTAGTCATGATGCATAATTCACACCTTCCGGTGTATTTAAATGGACTATGCAAATGCATATAGGCAAGTCATTAAATTTTATATATTTAATTATTTGCTATTTGGTTATCAAAGTTAGTTAAAGTAGGTCAAAGCGTAAAAGAGTTTTCATTACGAGTCGACATAATACTCTAGCAAATTGTTTAAATTTGTGCAAAAGACACGAAAGTCAGTCGCCACTCCGAAGATTTTATTAAATCTCTAAAAGTGAATTTACTGTTTGATTGATTTTATTAAAATATAGCAATCATAATCATGAACTTGGCATGAGAAACTAGCTAAGAGTACATCGTTGAAGATCATAATTATGTTGGCTATGGACGCTCATGACGAAATAAAAGCGATGGAACATGCTATTATTAGATGCCCATTTGTGATAATGCGAGTCTATTAATAAACTACCTAAGCTATTCACAGTACGACTCAAATTAATTAACATAATAAAAATAATTGTGCGTGTCCTCTGATCCGCATCGCGTTGACCGCATAAAACTTGTTGTTTGGTGATGTCGAGCGTTAAAAATTAACTAACAACGTAGCAACATTTATGTTCTGAAAACTTCGGTAAACTTGGCGACTACTAACTGATTATTTTTACGTTTCATAATTTATCATATAAATACGGACAGGATGAAGTCCCAAAATATGCTTATACATATACTTGAAGAGTTCTGTGTGAGAGGTGAAGATCATGTCAGACAGCAATCTGTGTTACTTCTCAATCATTTCTTCACAATACTCAATCATTTATTGCATTCTAAAGGTTATCAGATCATATTAGCTAAACGGAGATCAAATCTAAATAGGTGCAACAGGATACTGTTAGATCATACCGCTTAGTCACCTCTATTGTCTCCAATAATAAGCACAGGAAAACCGTGCCGAACGACCAAAAAATCTCTGAATCTTTGTTTTTTGCATTAGAAACATTGTACTTACATATTCGTACCTATCCTTGCACAACTGTCCAAGAAGGTGCAGGAAGCCGACGAGAGTGAACCAGGAGCACCACAGCAGCACCTCATCCATGTACTGCACGTTGATGACGCCAAACACGAAGATGAACTTGTAGAACACATAGTTCCAGAACTTGTCTTTGACGCGCTGCGCCTCGGCGACGCGTAGTTGGCCGAAGACGACACGTTGGACGCCGAAGCCGAATACAGCCAGCGAACAGTATGCTATGTTGATCAGGGTCTGTAACAAACAAGAATTACGATATGTTAGTGCTATCAAATTTGAGCACACAAAAAACATGCATCTTTTAGCTTCCTATACTAGACTCTTTTTCGAAAGTCTACTACAGTAACATAAAACAGTGCATTTACCATTTCGCTTTGCAAAAATTCTGTGGCGCAACCCGACCTAAAAAGTATTTTATTCCCCTTTGGTGAAGCTTTGACAATTTGTAGCTTGAACAAAGTGGTCTTTGAAGCCGAGAACGCTTGGGGAACAAAAGAATGCATGCTGCTGTGCTCAAGTATGCTGTATGTTAAAAATATGGAATGAAACCACAGATATAACAAAGAACTGAATTAATTTAAAATAGCGAGGAAAATGAGGTGGTAACGACCTATATGTGAAAATAATCGATTGTTCAGGCAAATATAATTGGCGCATCGTAGCTGCCGAGCTGAAATTGAAAAATATGCGTCTCAAATTGTGAAATAAAACCAAGAACGATTTGTGTGGTGTTATTGCGTAACGGTATATCGCGGATGTGTGACAGGTATTTCGGAAGATGCTCAGAGAACTGTAGTCTTTCTGGTAGCTCGTATTGTGAGAAATCTTAATTTCTGATGGAGTCTTGTTTGGCCTTTGGGAATCATACTCGTAATCGTAAAATGATGGTACTGAGAAAAAGTAAAAGACACAAATTATAGTAAACTGAAAGAGAAATTAAAGCCACACTATACTAAGACTGGATAAGAATAAGAATCATTTGTTTGCAGAAAATACAGTTACAGGTGTTGTTAAAGTTGTACAGTCCATATTTTGCCTGTTTAGGGCATGCATATAAATTTTACATTAATACCTAGTATTCCTATAAAAATAAGATATTCAGAAATATATCTATTTTCTAATAGAATTTATAAATTAAGATAACTTTTAAGTTACAAAAATATCGTGTAGTTACAGGCTAGCAACAGTGCAGTCCGCGACGAATTACTATAGACTCTATAGTCATTTGTCTAAGGCGGTCTGTACGTATATACAAGGTCCCATTATAATAGATGGACAAATTTTAACACAGGGTTCAGTACGCCTAACCAAAGATATCCAAGCAAAAAAAAGTGATTTTATTTTGACCAAAAATAATAAATGGCATTGGGTAACCAACATTTTTGGTGTATTTTCGTTAGCTGATTTATTTTTCTTGTAAGTATGTAATGCGTTTCTCTATTTTTTTTTTTACCATTGTCTTTATTTTGGTGGTCTGAATGATTACTAAAAGTTTGTCCATCTATTTTAATGGGACCTTATATAGTAAGTACAGGCAGAAGGTCGCGGACTGTACTGTTGCTAGCCTATACTACTGTCAATGGCGGTCGTTAGCAAATAATAGTTCAAGTCATTACACCAGACTAGAGTTTGTGTACAAACAAAATCAAACCAGAATGGTGTTTGATTATTATCATTATGAAACTTAACCACAAAGGCAAAAGGTAATTGCGCGTTTTCAATGGCAAAAGGCGTTTTATTTTCAATGGCATTTATTATGACCGCAAACGTCCTTATCAACCTCGCAAGGTATACTATGTGTTAGTTTAAGCACAAAAAGTATTAAGCCAAAATAATTGAATCAAGCGGATTTGTTCAGTAAAACTCTGAGCTAAGACTATAGTACAGATTACTATAGTGATGTGATAGGCTCGTTCTTTGGATTGGTGGGATTGCACACTCTGAAGCACATCCGATGAAAACATGTTTGTCCTACACCGAATAAACAACCAATCGTTCTAACAGTGTTTGGATTAGTCATCATCAAGTTTTAGTGCAACAGAAGATTTAATTATGCGTATTTTTGGTCCTTATCTCCTCCCCTAGGATCCTCCAGTTCGGCGGATAACGGAAATGGCCGACAAGATTTGATAAGTAAGATACTAATCTAGTTGTGGCTGAGACAATCCAACACATAATTCGAATGCTGCTAAATCATGTTGAGAGGTCTGTTCACTTGTTCGTGTTTTTTTTCGAGTGAATTAATTCGAGTGAGGTGCGTTAGACATTAGACACGAACAATGTGTATAAAAATGGTTTTAATCGAATGCAGTACGTAAACATCACAGACCGGTATCGGTAGGAAGATGAACGTATCAATAACAAGGCATGCCAACAAGTTGTGGCGGCTGACCTTTACCTATATTTATAGTTGTTTAAACCACTGTTCTATACTTATAACTTGATCACTTTTTAAATTAACAAAGTTTCAAGTTTCAGTAGGCTTGAAGGACAGAGAACACTGAGTCACTGGGGTTTCCATAGGACAGTACTTGAAAGGTAACTAGCCAGTCGGACAATTATTATTCTTGATAGTAAGTGTATATTCACGGCTATTACTGCAATGATTGGATGGTTGGCAGTCTTGACACCTTGACACTGAATGATCCTTGGCTTTGGAACGCAAATACCATTTGTCGGAAACGAGGCATTCTAGTTTATTCATAGCAGTACCTAACAATTTTGTAATTAGTATTAGATTAATATGCGTCGAACAGTCTATGAGTCTAGATTTGACTCACTTGAGAGCGTTGCTCGCTCTTTACTCAATGAAAATAACAATCAAATAGTTCACGTGAAGATCACAAAGAGGGTCAAGTTGGAATAACAAGAAAATGTCAATGCTTTCCTAACCTCAGGTAGCAAACCGTCCCCAAAAATGCACAAACTGATAAACGTTCCACGGTGAAGTCATTCTGTTCTTCAAATATAAATCCACCTCAGGCACATGCACATCCATTGCTTCAATTTGTTTCTAATAATACCTAATTCTATGAATGTCAGTATTTTTTCAGAAGTATATTTTGTCTTCCAATTCATATGACATATATTCTTGCACTGATGAGTGCTCAAGCACATCATGGTTCTCACAAAAATACAATTCTACATTGGTAATTATTATTTTCTGATTTGAGGACAGAAATGTAGCGGTTAGACCGCCACATACAAAACAACGAAGCAAAAAGACATGACGTCACACAATTCCTGCATCTCGCAGTTAGAGTTTACCAAGCGAAAAACATAGATAAGACTATCCGAAATCAACATATGGGCAGTTGCCCGCCAGATATAATACCCGTCTGGTTGGAGGATCCTCCCTTTTCTATGGTGGATGAGTGAACTTTACACCCTGTTCCTCATACCCCTAAATTGGTGACCCCGAGTATGAACGTCAACGCAGCCTTCGTGCAACTACTTCAGCGTGACGTCATCATCATCACTCCCGCAAGCTTTCGTGAGGCGAGTCACACAGCCAGCCAGCACCCACGGCTTCAACGGGTATCCTGACCACCAGCATGCAGCGAACGCGCATTCCTGGTCATCACCCTCAGCCACATCACCCCGACTCACTGGGGAATCACCGCAATCACCTCAATCACCGCAATCACCACAATCGCCGCAATCACCGCAAACAGTTCCGACCCACCGTGAACTGTGCGGCACCCGGTTCCGACTCACTGGAACCACAATCACCATCGCCGCAATCACTGCAGACAGTTCCGACCCACTGTGAACTGAGCGGCACCCGGTTCCGACTCACTGGAACCACAGCTGGCACTGTGAAGCATCGCAAGATCCAAGACTCAGCCCACTATCGACCTTCGGTCTCCGGAGGGGAGTGATGTAGCGGTTAGACCGCCACATACAAAACAACGAAGCAAAAAGACATGACGTCACACAATTCCTGCATCTCGCAGTTAGAGTTTACCAAGCGAAAAACATAGATAAGACTATCCGAAATCAACATAATGGGCAGTTGCCCGCCAGACATAACAACCCGTCTGGTTGGAGGATCCTCCCTTTTCTATGGTGGATGAGTGAACTTTACACCCTGTTCCTCATACCCCTAAAGAAATGAGTATAATTTAAGCATGACTATTATTGTGACTACTATTAGGACTTGAAAAATTCTAGTCGTTTCACCAAGGCGTGGTGCATTTATAATTAGGACCGGCACCCAGATCTACATCTCACAAAATACAAACAATCCCGTTACCTCCTTTTACTGCTTTCTTTTTGAGTTCTTCGTAAAAATCGTAAGTCATTGTACTTACGATTTTTCAAGATCCCAAATTGTTGAACTAATTGCTCAACAAGTTGGGATCATTGGACTCCAACGTTGATAGTACAATGTGTTTATAGCTCTTTTAGGTCTTAATTATAATTGTAATTGTAACGTTGCGGTATACGCTAAGCGCAGCTTGCTAATGAGCGCGGTCATCGACACCTAAAACTGTGTTGAGTAGTACGTGGAGCGAGCTACGCAAACTAGTATGAGTCACCGGTATGGAGCTGTTAAATTGAGCCTCGTCAAATATTGGTAAGAAAGTAGGCGTCACTTGTGTACATCACACGGTTTGTCGTTTACGTGGCCCTCCTCTACTGGTCTTCAGCGTGGGTATACTACCAAATACTCCAATTACTTATGTTATATTTATATTACTACCGATCGCTGGATTTCTCATTCAGCTGTTACTTTCATTTGTAAGGTGCTTTCTTTACTCGATAGTCTTTCGAAAGTCTGCTACGAGATTGCACTAGAACACACAGTTTTTTCTTTGCATCATCTGCCAAATCATTTACAAAATTGGCAAAGCTAAGAGACAACAGCGTTTAAACTCTAATAACATTCTTGCAGGTCTGGAGATGAGGTCATAACGTGCATATAACTTCATACACGTCAATTTCGATAAATGGTGCACAGCACGGATTTCACAATAGTATACTAATTAGAACCGGACCGGTAGCCTTGCTAACTCTAACCTATGTTTATAATGTTGTAGGTACTTTAATAACAACAGAAAGATAATAACAATAACCGTGACAAGGCCTAATGAATGATGTAATGTATCAGTTTTTGAGTTAAGGTAGTTTCACACGTAGTGTTCTATACGCAGCTGTGCCCTGTGGATATATATTTTTTTTGTCTATACATCTTCTATAAGTACATAAAACATAAAATTGAAGTATCTGTTTGTAATGTAAAATTTGCTTGAAATGAAAGTATATTACGATCCATAGGTACAACAAAAACACAATAATATTTTTTTTTTGTCTGTTTGTTTCGGCTAATCTCCGAAACGGCTGGACCGATTTGGATAGGACTTTCACTAGTAGATAGCTGAGGCCACTGGGCGTACAATTTTTTATTTTTATTCCGATATTCCCACGGGAACATAGGGATTAAAAGAAAACACTACTTTACGCGGGTGAAACCGCGGGACGCAGCTAGTAGGTAATAAATTAATTTGATGAATAAGTCGATCACCCCTAATTGATGCAGAGGTGGAAAGGTGCCCCAGTGGAAAGGTGCCCCAGCAGACCGGTACATTATATAAGTAAACTAGACCACTTAGTCCGTTAGAATAACTGGCTCTTTCTGATGCTAAGAACCTTCTAAATGTATAATATAAACAACAAGAGAAACAGCTCCATATAAATTAAAAAGAAAATAAAGCTCGATAAAGAAATAAAACTTTACGTTAAAGAGTTATTTTCAAAAAAAAAAAATGAAAGTAACGGCTATTACAAAAATCTTTTTCACAAAAAACACAACCGACTTCCACTATAAAGTGAAAAATAACTAAAATTTCGGAAGTCGGTGGCAAAAACGAAAATACAAAACCAAAGACACGGATATTTGTTATATGCCACCGACTTCCGAAATTTTAGTTATTTTTCACTTTATAGTGGAAGTCGGTTGTGTTTTTTAACCGACTTCCAAAAAGGAGGAGGTTCTATGTTCGACTTTATGTATGTTTTTTTTTTTTTTATGTATGTTCACCGATATCTCCGCCAATTGTGGCCCGATTTTCAAAATTATTTTTTTGTTTGAAAGGGTAAGCTCCCGAGGTGGTCCCATATAAATTTTATTGACTTTGCTTAGATAGTTTTTGAGTTAGCTTCAATAATACATATTTTTCCCACTTAGTTTATATGGACGATATGATGATAGCTTCCTGTCACTGTTATTTATTGCAGTTAGTGGTATTGGATATTGTGTGGGGTAGGTACCACAACAAAAAAGTGAAAAATAAAAACTTTTTACAAAAAAAATTAAAACCGACTTCCAAAAAAAACCACTACAAAGTGAAAAATAACTTTAATTTCGGAAGTCGGTGGCAAAAAACGAAAATTAAAAAACAAAGACACCGACTTTCGAAATTAAAGTTATTTTTCACTTTGTAGTGGTTTTTTTTGGAAGTCGGTTTTAATTTTTTTTGTAAAAAGTTTTTATTGTGAAAAAGATTTTTTTTCTCGCTTTTTAGTGGGTCGGTTTGTAATTCATCTAATTTACAATAGCCTAATGTCAACTGCTCATCACCTTTTACAAAAAATTGCTTTTCCCGATGCAGGGACGTTCATTGTTGAGGAGTTCTGCTGGTACTTTGCCATCAGCTCCTCTTCACCCTATGCATTGCGACGGGCATAAATTGCTGGGCAACCATATTAAAGTAATCGAATCGCAAGTTCGCAACCCGTAAAATACGTATTATTGCGTAGTTCCGGTGGCCATTTGTGGTCTTCATCATCAGTTCCACTTCCCTAAATGGTGCTTTCCGAGAGCAAATTCAAGAGTTACTATAAAAAATACCTAAATCGCTATAGGTGTGCCTATAACATTTTAAGAGTTCCCTCGACTTCTCCAGGATTCCATCATCCAATCCTGACTTGATGACAATGGGACCAACTAGAAAGTATACCCTTTCGAACAAAAAAAGAATTTTCGAAATCGGTCCAGCCGTCTTCGAGTAATCGGGGAACAAACATAAAAAAAAAAAAAAAAAAAAAAAAAACATTCCGACGAATTGAGAACCTCCTCCTTTTTTTGAAGTCGGTTAAAAATTAAAATGTATAAATCTAAATTAATGTTTTTACAAATGTGTATACCAATTAATGACACAAAAAACGTATAGCAGCTGTACAAGCATGCATTACAACATATATTTGGTAGCGTGAAAAACAGCTGCCTTTTATAACAAAGGTACCACTCCATTTGCCGTCACCTCGACGTCCGTACAAAAGGAGCAGGACCATGAATGTTCAATAATGTATGTCAAAAATCCATCATAGTTGACACAAGAGGCAGTTCAATTTATCCGTCAGTGTTCTTGAGAAACGACAATTTATAATGACGGTGAAACGAACAGAAAACTATTTTCACTTTGAGGATATACGAAAGTATTTGTTCATAGAAACGCGAGTGAAGAGAGTCATGGCGTCACAGCTCAATAACGATAGTTTCTCTTCCACAGAAGTCATTGCTATAACAATGAAGATGATTGCCGAGACCCATTCTTGACCACTGTACCAATTTGGGAACACTTAAAAAACGAGGGTAAACAAAAAAAGTTTTGACAATAATTAATGTTGTTTTGCTTTGTTGTGCAGTTGAAAGTATGTTCATTAGATAAAAACATTGGACTATACTAATTTGTTCAAAAATCTTTATTTTTGGATTCACTGAATTTCGTTATCCGGTGGACAGTACAGGTAAGCGTACGTTTATTATTATTATTTATTACAGATGATGAATATCGCGAATATTGTTTATATTTACATAAAATAAGTACCTCACCTAACATTCAAAGTAATTTTATTGTAGTTATTTTACATGTATATAAAAATATAGTGACATAAATATTGGTGTGCCAATTTGGGAACAACGGCTACAAGTGTACTAACAATAACCAATTTATTTACAGAATCAATATGTGTTGGAAGCAATGTTTTAGTGGCACTAACGACTTCAGGGGCTTAGACGAAGCTATCAGCACAATAGCAGAGAATAGTGACGACGACTGGAGTATGATTTAGCCATTATTCCGCCAAAGCCAATGGTCATGACTGACGAAGAAGAAGGTGATGATGATGTGTCACTTAGTCACACCCTACTAAACTATGTCTCAAGTAATATCGAGGTATTTCTTCGCAACGAGGGTACTCTTTCGGAATCCGAGGATAGAAGAAATGATGAACCTTTGGCTGCTAATAGGTCACGACCTTTCTTTAGATCGGCCCAACCAGAGCAGCCCACTGTATCTGCGCACCAACAGTCATCAAATCTCTCGCTTTGGTGCGTGTTCACCAAATTACTCGACAACCTTCGCAGAAACTGACGATATGTTAGTTCTCGAAAATCGAGTCAAGCAGGAACTAAAGGATCTGACACCTGTTTCAGTATTTGAGAAGCTTTTTGACGAAGAAGTTTTTACAATGATTGCTGAGTTTAGCAACTTGTATGCCACTCAAAATAAGCTCAAAATAAACTTCATTGTCACTGCTACGCAGCTGAAAACTTTTTTGGGGAGACTCATACTGTCGGGCTATCACAAACTACCTTGTGAATACAATATGTATTGGTCTTTAGATGAGGATATTCGCGTTGCAGTGGTGTCAATATCTTTGTCCAGAACAGATTGGGCATAAAAATTGTGGTGGGTCTTATTTAGTTACATGGTTGATATGACCATGTCATATGCATGGCGATTACACGTAATCAATAAAGAGGAACTAATGGACCAATTACGATTCTGCCGAAGTGTCGCCAGACACTACCTCAAACTGGCACCGCAAAGATGTTCTGCTCGCCCATCACCATCCAATATTGAAATTTTACAGTTGGATGGGGTTGATGACGACCCTGAAAAGCTTCCGAAACGAGTGCGATGTGCTGTGAGCCATATCAGAGGCCGTTGGAGTTGCAAGAAGTGCAAGAAAACCATGTGTATTGAAAAATTGTGTTTCACTAATTTTTACCCATAAGAGGCCATTGTGCCAATTTGGGTCACCCCTGTAAATTCATGAAAAAAAAAAAAAATTTTTTTTTTCGTTCTATTTATTTACTTTTGTAGCTACTAACTTTTAATTATTAAAAGAATTTTGAAAATACGCTCAGTTGTTTTGATTTGGCCACTAATGGGTTAAAGTTCAACAATAATTTACGAAAAGCAATGAGAAGCTATAATATGTTAATAGTAATGGCGCTAGGTCGTCGACAAGGTAACGCTGAAGCCCACAAGGTAGACTTGTACTCTAGAATCAGAATCGGAAATTATTTATTTGCAAAGAATGTAACAAGACATAGTTTTGATGGTGTAAAAAAGAAAAACAAAAGGATCCAATACATTCTACCGTATGGCATGAAACAGTAATGTTTGCATTGCACTACATTAGCCTATCTGAGAGATATTTCGACATTATATACATTTCACTTCACAGATTCATCGGCATTTTGTTACATTACACAAATTAATCAAGAAGTCGGTTGTCTGGGTCGTTTGGTAATGTTTTTGTTTTTCAGTGATTACACTTTTTATTTAAATCGCCAACGTATATATTAGCATTATATGTATACGTAAATGTAATCATTTTATTTCTGCATACACAATACGGGTTATCATTTAATTACTAGTTAAGTCAAGGATATTTTACAAATTCTTAAATGTTTTGGAGGCTTGTGACTCGTCAGGAATAACCAATACACAAGGAAACTCATAGTTTTCCTCTTGCACAAAGAAACGCACCGTTACGTCAATGTGGCATGTTTCCTATGTGATGTAAAAGTCTATCTGAAGTTTCTCCATTCATTTCTTTAGTCTTATCAAGTCTTTGATCAAGGGGTTCTAAATGTTCCAATCAACTAACTGGGTCCTATGTCCTACCGGACATCTCACAATGGACAGTGTCACAGTGCTGCCACAACGTGCTAAATAAAATAATATAAATAAAAAAGCCTCTTCAATCCATAAATAAAATATATCTGAAAAAGCATACAGGGATAGGGACATCGACGCGAAAACTATTACCATGGATTCAGTACACGATTCTGAACCACCCTGAGTTGAAATGTTTGTAGTTGTTCCAATTTTGACCGCGTAGGTATTGCACTTTTCTATGAAACTGCCACCCTGTACATAAAACAAAAAAAATAAAAAATAATTAAGGACTCTAAGGGTAAAGGCCTCCTCCCTTTTTAGCCACTCTTTTCTGTCCTGAACTGCTGCTGGCCAGTTCTGGCCCGGTACTTTTCCGATCTCGTCGACTCATCTTTCCCGAGGCCATCAGGTGTCTTCTGTTTCCTTTTGGGCCTGCCCACATGGTGGCTCTTTTACTCCATCCTTTGTCTTCGGAGCGTGCTACGTGCGCTGCCCATTTTCACCTCAGTTTCTGGCTTTCTGCTGCCACATAGTCTTAGTAAAATCACTCTTGAGATTACTACCAAGCCGTTGGACATCTTCATTTGAGGACCCTGACCCAAGCGTGATGCTTATGATTTAGAACGTAGCAAATTTTATGTTAGACAGTTATGTTATGTATCGGTAACGGACTTTTTACTTAACGGACGGTTTTTAATGTCTGTCTAGTCATGAGAGGTCATTGTTCCATTTTTTTCACTCTGGGTAAGTAGATAATCATAATTTTATTTTTACACTCTCAGCGTATTATTTTCAGTGCTTATCCTTTGTCGTCACATAAAACGGAAAATTACAAGCTCTATGCAGTAGTACTGGGAAATTGCATAAAAAGTAGACGATATTATCGAGAGCGCACGCTTGCAATGTACTGACTGGTCTTGAAGCAATTTAATTGTTGATTCGAACGTTCTCGTCTTTCCTGTCAGTACCCGTCTTACCAATGAATCTTTTTCGCTCTACTTCTTATTAGATCGGCTCAAAAGATCACGATCATGTTAGATCCTGCGTTCGCTGGGGCTGGTTTGGATTAGCATCACCTCACCTCAGTTTGACTTGAAGTCATCAGTAAGAGGTCTATCTTTAGCAAGGGCGTAAATAGCTGCAGTGATCAAGTCGATGTGCTCTTTGAAAGTTTGGACAAAGAGAAAGCCAAATTCCTTAGATGAGAGAGAGAGATGTGTGTGTTTATGTAAGTATTTAAATTTATTTGCAATCTTTGACAGTTGTTAGGGTTCGTCAGAAGCCCGAAAGTCTGACAACCAGTCTTGCCGAGGGGTATTGTGTTACTCAATTACTGGGTTGTGGAGGTCAGGTAGGTAACAAATATTGGTATTCAGTTGCATCCGGTTAGACTGGAAGCCAACCCCAACATAGTTGGGAAAAGACTGAGATGAAGATTGTTAAATGTCATTATATCGTTTATTCATTATTTAGACTTAGATATGTAATTTAAAACTAGATAATTTCTTTACGCATGCGGAGTTTGCCTTTACCTAAGTGATTGTTGCACAGTTGCATAGGTACACACAGGTACACACTTTCTCATTAAACCTTTAGCATAGAACCTGTAAACAGTTGTTGGTGAACCAATAAAAATAAAACAAAATAAAAAACTGACCATCCACAGACCCCACAGACCCACTACTGCAGAAATATGCACTGCACTGCTGAAGGAGGATTTCAGTTTTCGCAGATTTTATTATTATCTAGTTTGCTATTATTACTCCGTCCTTTTATTAGTTTAGTCTAGCGAATTATTTGTTATTGTTTAGACAGTAATAGAAAGTACATTATTACTGCGTTACGTGTTACGTGGCGGTGACGATAGGCGAGCTCTAAACAAACAAGTCGATCGCTCTGGCACGGCTCGCGGATAGAGCGCTGGCGTATTTTTGTAAACAACGCATTTATAAACCGTGCCCCGAAAATCAGACGATTTTGTTTTATAAGTTGAGCGATGTTATTACAGTTTACGATGGTGATAATGTTCTAGACGGAAATAGAATATTATTGTAGTGTATAATGTATTAAATACTTGTCCAAGTATAAATACATCAGTGATGAGAACTTCGGTCATCAATGCTATACAAATAAAATATCCTTAGCTAAAAACGACGATCATCATTTGACCTCTATCGATGATATTAACTTTAGAGCTTAAAAATTTGTAATATGCCAATTTGAATGTTGGCGTAAACAAGACGATTAATAAGAAGCATCGATTTAGCTCGGTTCGGTGTTCAGTGTTTTTTGACAATAGATTATTTGGCTAACCTTCGGCGTCGGATATCAGCTCGCTGTAAGATAATTAGTGCGAGCCTCGTTTGAACACCTGTTGATCAACGTGGCTATAACGTCGAGCTCATTATCGACCCACGGGGATTTTCGGCTATATTCAATAGCATTGAGGTCCTTCCTTTTCAAAAGCAGACTGTCTGTTTTTATTTTCAATCATTTTCAGTTGCGAGGCATGTGTCAGTGGACGTATTTCGGCTGAAATGATAATATACTATAACAGGCTATCACTTATCACTAAGTTTGGAAATCAGACAACCAGCTTTTATCATCTGAGTCAATATAGACTGTGAAATTTAAAATCATTATTTTCCAGCTTCAGAAGGCATAGACATATTTTGCTTTTACCTTTTTGTTCGACTCAGGAAGGGACATTTTTCCATTATAGTCTTAATCTCATCAATAATGTGGTAAAAGATGGTAGCTTATCACAGTTATTAATTAATAACCATCATATTTTAGTATTAAAATTTGAGGAAAACAACATCGATAACGTCGAGGGAAGATTTAACACCGTTTATCGGGCGTCACAGCGAAATCTTTATTGAATGGTTCCGGCATCAACACAATATTATTAAGTAGCCGATAACAGGATTTATTGCTTATACAACAACAGTTCCTTTTGTGCAATGGACTATACTTACAGTAAGAAACGTGATGAAACACCACGTTTTTTATCCAGTGGTAAAGGCTTGGTCGTGGGTTCGAACCCAATCAGGCGCTTTACTTTGTGTAAATAATTTCATCACCACTGCTCTCAAAGATGTGAAGGAAAACATCGTGACGAAACCGGCATGTCTTAGAATAAAAAAATCGGAGACATGTGACATCTACCAACCCGCACAGCAGATTTTTATTGAATAACCGACGAAAAATTTCAACGCAGGGGGGTTCTGAATCATGTCCTGAATCCATGGTTAATGCTGGTTTCACACGAGGGCAGAACAGTGAGGCAGAACAGTGGGACAGAACAGTTTGGAAGGACAGTGGCGTTTAATTATAGGACAGTCCGCAAGTGATAGTGATGGAGCGTCGACGACGACAACGTCAACATTTACGCATTTGGTATTCCCATCGAGTCTCTTATCCAAATCAGAGCAGAATCTCGCGCGGCTCTATTCCGATATAGAACAGAGTCACTTTGCCATAAACACTCTTTTTCTTTGTAAAGTCTTATAAGTTTTATAGTGTCGTCCATTGATAATTTAGGAGGTGCCATTTTCATAACAAAACAAACAAATTTTAAGTAAAACAAACCACACGCCACAAGCAAAACAAGTCAGGACGCGTACACGCACACTGTCCTCCTCTTTGCACGGCACTGCCCTCGCGTTCGCACGAGTCCAGCCACAAGACAGACGAGTAAGAAAGGTGGTGGTGGGTGCAAACTGCCCCGAAAAATAGACCGGCGAGCTATTAACTGTTCTGCCTTTGTTACTGTCAAGACAGTACTGTTCTGTGCGTTCAAACAGTAGCAGTACTGTGCTGCCCACTGTTCTGCCCTCGTGTGAAACCAGCATAACAGGCTTCGCGTCGATGTCCCTGCCACCCTTTATATCTACATTATCTACGTTACAATAAAAACTAATACTAATACACAAAGAAAACAGTAGATAACCAAGTATGTATGTACGTTGTGTGTAATTATGATAGTGAGTGTGTATGTGTGATATGGTGTGTTTGTGTGGGTGAATGAATTAAGATAATTTATTGTGTTGGTGTTGAGACTTTGAGAGTGTGTCTGAATGTTATGCCTGAGAGGATGGTTATGGTTTTTTCGTAGTGGGATTTTTTGTTTTTATAACTTTTAATTTTGACATAAACATACATCGTAATTACTTACTCATCTGTGTATAATCATGTTTCCACGTCACTTGCACTATCAGCAGTGTGGTTAATGGAACAGTACGCTATCTGATTAGTAATGCGGTCGGAAGGACCAAGGATCAGATTGCAGATTTGTCGCATTTGACGAATTTTAAGAAAACGAAATGGGTCCCTACTTATCTTAAGTCCCCCGTACTGGTACACGTGTTAGGAGTTGCCGATGATCACAAACAAACAAATTGGCAAACACTCAAGTATTGCAGCGAAATACTAATCATACTTTTATCGACTTCATTTTTGGACGTTCTCATAGTCGCATGCAATTATACGCAAAAAAAACTGCGTCGCTACTGAGGAGAGTGAGGGGCAGTCACAACAACATGCTGTAAACGGTAGCCGAGAGCTTCGGCTCTCCGATTGTTCAGCAGTTTGTGCGGAGGTTGATTTTTACTAACACTAGGCAATAATCTTAATATATATAAATCTCGTGTCACAATGTTTGTCCTCAATGGACTCCTAAACCACTTAACCGATTATAATAAAATTCGCACACCATGTGCAGTTCGATCCAACTTGAGAGATAGGATAGTTTAAATCTCAATTTATAACAGCAATTTTAATTTATTGCTAATTAGGGCTACCCATGCGAAGCTGGGACGGGCAGCTAGTAGAATAGAATAGAATTGCTTTATTTCGGACACAAAATATCCATATAGTGTTAGTATCATACAAAAAATAACTTATTGCCTAGGAGAGTGAGGGGCAGTCACAACAACATGCTGTAAACGGTAGCCGAGAGCTTCGGCTCTCCGATTGTTCAGCAGTTTGTGCGGAGGTTGATTTTTACTAACACTAGGCAATAAGTTATTTTTTGTATGATACTAACACTATATGGATATTTTGTGTCCGAAATAAAGCAATTCTATTCTATTCTACTAGCTGCCCGTCCCAGCTTCGCATGGGTAGCCCTAATTAGCAATAAATTAAAATTGCGGCTATAAATTGAGATTTAAACTATCCTATCTCTCAAGTTGGATCGAACTGCACATGGTGTGCGAATTTTATTATAATCGGTTAAGTGGTTTAGGAGTCCATTGAGGACAAACATTGTGACACGAGATTTATATATATTAAGATATAAATTGAGATTTAAACTTTCCTATCTCTCAAGTTGGATCGAACTGCACATGGTGTGCGAATTTTATTATAATCGGTTAAGTGGTTTAGGAGTCCATTGAGGACAAACATTGTGACACGAGATTTATATATATTAAGATAGACACAGCGCTCATTCAGATTATTGAAGAGTCTCCCAAAGCCAAGGATCAAAGCATTTACTTGATGTAAAGCGTGCACTATAATATTGCTGTTAGAATTCCTCGCACATGTCAATAGAACTTGTCAATGCAGGAAGTACACCGATACGGTTGAATATTTTAGTGACATAATTGAATGGAAGGATGTCTCATATCGATCCTTTGATCGACAAGACAATTATTATGGAAATAACATTGGAATATAGACTACGAGCTTACTCTGAAGCCGCACAGTATACTATTATGATAACAAAAGATAAAACAAACTTGTCATTTAAAAAGTTTTTCTTTTTATATGCCAAGTCTAGAGATCAAGAAATTACGAAAATAAACTATTTAAAGCGACATGCAGTGATAACCTTAAACTACGCGTCTTAACAAAAGGTATAAATAAGATTGGTGAGATCCGGAAGGATCCGCAAATGACGATGACCGAGGAACATAAATAGAACCGGGCCGACGATGTGACCTTTAGGAACGCTCTTGTTTTTTAGCAGACCCCATAATTTCCGCAGTTTACACTCGAGCACTCGCATAAAATCCCAGATAAAAATAAAGGTTTCTACTTTTAATCACATTCTGAATGTCAATAGTCTGCTGGACAAGTCTAAGGCTTCCTGTTCCTTGTGTGTCTCCAACTCACACGTGTGTTAATGTGTTTGTTATAAAGGTTAGGTTAGGTGGGTACAGTGCGTGTAGATGTGGGCTTGTTTCACAGCGCTGAGTGAAGGTCCGAATCAGAATCATTTACACAGATGCGTTGGACAACTATATTTTACTATTGATCTTAGTATTCTAAATTACAAATACTGGGTTCATTAAGAGATTTTATACATTATAAACCCACCTCTTTCAGTTGTCCTTGCCAACTTGTGTGGGATGATTGAATTGGTAGACTTCATTTTATTAAATCTATTGTCACTACCACATCGTCGTTATTGTTTTGATTTACAACATCATGCTTTGCATGACCACAATAGCAACGGGTTTTTGCGACGGAAGAATAGACAAAATGACAGATAAACAATCACAATCTGCCATTCTACCGTTGACTAAACCCGTAGAAACCTGTTTTATGGTTGTGATCCTACGCGTGCTGGTAAACATGCAAATGTTTCTCGTGCGTCCGACTAAGCAGTTACAAATTACTAAAGTGTTGGAGTTGGGAGGCATTGGGGAGACAGTGTGCTGTAAATTCCGCTCAATGTCACATGCGTTTATTTTTGGCCAATTTTAATCCCTTAGTAAACTTAGCGTTCAACTGTTCGGAGCAGCTCGTGGCTAAGTAATATCAAGCCGCACGGGTCGATCCATCAGGTTAAGCTACGCTTGCCGGGGTTGGTCAGTGGATGGGTCACCATCTTCAGATACCGAGACTCCTTTGGTCCCGGCTGTCATTTGTGGATCTTTGACAGTCGTTACGAGTCGTCAGAAGCCCGAAAGTCTGACACCAGTCTTACCAAGGGGTATCGTATTACCCAGTTATTTTAGGAGGAGTTTTAGGATTGTGGAGGTCAGATAGGCAGTCGCTCCATGTAAAATACTGGTATTCAGCTGCATCCGGATAGACTGGAAGCCGACCTCAAGATAGTTGGGAAAGGGCTAGGAAGATTGAGTAGCGTTCAACTGTTCAAGTTCAAACAAGGCGAAGACAATGCTCCTTCATCCTTGAGGTATTTGTGTCGGAGACTCGCGACACCCAACATGGCATGCATCGTAATTCCGAATGTATTAATATTAACTTGTTTATTTATAGCGAAAGGTATAATATTGTTTAGTCCTAAAAGGCATCGAAAGGCGGTTTGGTGCAGAACCTGAATATTGACTTTCACCGTAGAGCCGAGAGCTTTTGACTTGACAAACAAGTCTCAGGCTTTGAAAGTTTTGCGCACCCGCTGATGCGGACTCGCGGTGTTAAATAACAACTGTTGAGAAATGCTTGCAATATTTTGTTCAATAAAATGATTATGAATGCAACGCTTAGTGCATTACATTACATACGTCCCGGCAAAAGAATCCTTGAAAGACTAGAACCAGCTGGACAGACTCACAGACATTATGATGACTTGCAATGCAACTCATCTGAAGCAGATGTCAAACATTGAGAGTACTAAGCAGGGGTGTTGTGCCTATAGTTGTACATATACCGTTTAAAACCAAAATCAATCGTTTAAAACCAGTTTTAAATTTATTTAAAACGGTTTAATTCACGATCACGTAGGCACAATACCGTACATTGATTACGACGTTTTACTTTAAAAATTAAGTATAAAAACACCCCGAAACAGAAAAGGAAACTGGTGAATTTCTTAGCAACGAAATAATCAAAATTCTCAGAGAAGTCAGACCTACAAAATTCGTTGCAATTATAACAGACAATGCTGCCAATATGAGGGCTGCTTGGAGAATAATTATGGCGAAGTATCCTCTTAGTATATGTGTAACGTGTATTGCACATACAGTAACCCTAATCTACACAGATTTGTTCAAAAGAGTTTCTTATTCTAAGAAGTTTTGGACAAGGTATTAGAAGTGTTATAAACCATTATTAAACCGCTAAGTGTGGTTTTAAACCAAAAAGACGGTTTAAAACCAAATGGTTTAAAACGTTTAAAATTATTTTTGCATCTAGTTGTGCCTATTGAAACCTTTCAATTTCAAGCTCATCAGCGTGATAGGCTGGTTGAGGACTTTGCTGCGGTCATTGCTGCTTTAGGTTCACGTGTACAATCTGAAAAATCTTTGGATTGACTAAAAGGGGCGGGCCTTTACTATATTATTAGTGAAAGTTTTACGAAAATTATACACCCGTCCTAAATCGACCCACCGTGCATGTTTTAATGTTTTTAGTAGGCCTAACTAAAAGATTAAAATAAAGATATGTCAGAGAAAAAGTTTTATGCAGTTTAGAAGATGACTAATGACCATTATTTCGGTATCACTATTGTGAAGAAAATCGGAGTTTGGCAGCTCTGAAGCAACAAGTTTATTTATTAGCCCAGTCAATATCGACACAAAAAAAATGAAAACTAGGACTACTAGTCTATTGGTTGCGAAGATAATACCTAGTCAAAAAGCGGCCAAGTGCGAGTCGGACTCGCCCATGAAGAGTTCCGTAAAAGGTAACATAATTATAGTTTACGATTTATGACGTATTAAAAAAAAAACTACTTACTAGATCTCGTTCAAACCAATTTTCTGTGGAAGTTTACATGGTAATGGACATCATATATTTTTTTAGATAGAGCAGTGGTGGCACAGTGGTAACGGCCCCGACTTACGAGTTGTAGGTCGTGGGTTCGAACACAAGCAGGCGCTTTACTTTGTGTAAATAATTTCATCACCACTGCTCTCAAAACGGTGAAGGAAAACATCGTGAGGAAACCGGCATGTCTTAGAACCAAAAATTCGAAGACATGTGACATCTACCAACCCGCATTGGGCCCGCGTGGTAGATTACTGCCCACTCCCTCTCACAGAGAGGAGGCCTGTGTCCCAGTAGTGGGAACATTAATAGGCTGATGATGATGATATTTTTTTAGTTTTATCATTCTCTTATTTTAAAAGTTACAGGGAGGGACACTCATTTTACCACTTTGGAAGTGTTTCTCGCGCAAACTATTCAGTTTAGAAAAAACTTCGCAACCAATAGACCTAGAGTGCTTGGGTCAGATTGTATAAAATTTAGCTTGCTTCACAAAAATATGCAACACGGATACCTAAAATTCAAAAAAACTGAAACAAGTGCCAGAATTTCACAGTTTTTCGAGCAACGTGGGAGTAGCACAAGGTTTTCAGGGTTGCAAACTTGGGTATAAACTTCTCTCAGGGGACCTAACAACATATAAAAAAATCGTAGTCCCATGCGCGTTTGCGATGTTTGATGTTATTATTGACTGGGCTATTTCGTATTTTTTTTGTTTTGTTTTCTTTTAAAGAGTATCGAAATTGTTTTATTATTTTTTAGACCATTCTGATGTTCAAATTATGGATAGTGCACCTGAAGTAGCCGCGCAATTTGTGGCACCTCCTCAATCTGGGCTAAAATACCTTCGTGTCAAGCGCGATTTTAGATAAAAGTAATGTCGCGCACCTAATTTCACGGTCATGGTTGCATTCGACCGTGAAATTAGAGTTTAGAGGTATGAGGAACAGGGTGTAAAGTACACTGATCCACCATAGAAAAGGGAGGATCCTCCAACCAGACGGGTATTATGTCTGGCGGGCAACTGCCCGTAAGTTGATTTCGGATAGTCTTATCTATGTAGTTCGCGCAGTAAACTCTAACTGCGCGATGCAGGAATTGTGTGACGTCATGTCTTTGCTGCGTAGTTCGTATGTGGCGGTGTAACCGCTACATAACTCCCCTCCGGAGACCGCAGGACGATAGTGGGCTGAGTCTTGTATCTTGAGATGCTTCACAGTGCCAGCTGTGGTTCCAGTGAGTCGGAACCGGGGGCCGCACAGTTCACGGTGAATCGGAACTGTCTGCGGTGATTCCCCAGTGAGTCGGGTTGGCGCAGCGTTGTCATCCAGTGAGTCGGATGTGGTACAGCGCCGGGTTGTGGCTGACTGCTTGCGTCGACCAGGAGAGGATAGAATAGGCTCTGCTTGTGAGACCGGCCGGAAGTGCAGGTGCTGTGCCAAGATTGCTGATGAGGCTGTGGGTAATGACCAGGAATGCTCGTTCGCTGCATGCTGGTGGTCAGGATACCCGTTGAAGCCGTGGGTGCTGGCTGACTGTGTGACTTACCTCACGAAAGCTTGCGGGAGTAATGATGATGACGTCACGCTGAAGTAGTTGCATGAAGGCTGCGTTGACATCATTCTCGGGGTCACAAGAGGTATAAGGAACAGGGTGTAAAGTTCACTCATCCATCATAGAAAAGGGAGGATCCTCCAACCAGAAGGGTATTATATCTGGCGGGCAACTGCCCGTAATTTGATTTCGGATAGTCTTTATCTATAATTCGCGCAGTAAACTCTAACTGCGCGATGCAGGAATTGTGTGACGTCATGTCTTTGCTGCGTAGTTCATATATGGTGGTGTAACCGCTACAAGAGAAACTAGTGTCGCGAAAGCACCATAATATTTTACATTAGAAAATAAAGTTTTGATGCTGACGGAGCCATGATTTCGGTGATACTGTACTATTATTTCACATACCTACTAATTATTTTACCATGCATGCAATTAATGTTGTAACTTGTACGTAATGCAATAGATGCTCTAATCAAAACTTGTCCAAACTCCGATTTTCTTCTCTAATACTGAAGACACGTTTCGCGTGTTACAGCGTCTTTGCAATCAAAGCCCAAAAGTTCATCTGTTCATGCATTTACATTTAGAAAGGAAGAATGATATCGTTCTCCAAGTTGAGAGCTTCGGCATGATTTATTAACAATACGTTACAGGATTTTTTTAAATTTGATTCGTTGTATCTGATGTAGGAAGAGAAATCCTTTTATTTATAAGTAACTAGCTTTACCCGGCCCGGCTTCGCACGGTTAGCACTAAGTACTTATAGCGCACCTACCTTTCCTAATTACCTATTTCTACCTACCTACCCTACATATCTACCTGCTTACCTACCATATATACTTATTTATACCTACTAATACTATGTTAGTAGCAAATAAATAACTTTGACTTAAGTTAATGCATGTTACTGGATAAAGTTAACTTAATATTTTTCTCTTAAAATAAATGAAATATACTCCTACACCTATATTTTAACACAACAACATTTTTTCATTAAAATAAGACAATTTCTTTAAAAAACTTAGTATTTTTATAGCGCCTCTGTTGTTACCTTTACGAAAGTATTACAAAAATTCATAGTGTTAAATCTTGTACGACATGGTATGGAACCCTTCGTGTGCGAGTCCGACTCGCACTTGACAGATTTTATTTTTAATTTAACGTAGCGAACATTGTGATTTCATTACTCAATATTACTTATCCAACAAAAACACGAATAGTACAGTACAACTACCTAGGCACCTACGGTTATTTACGTACGCTATCTGTCCGCAGTTGATTAAACATTCAATACGCAAAAGTAAGAAAAATAAATAGCAGTGAGCAAAACAAGAGTTACGCGTTATTTGCCTGGATTAAGATAGCGATGATAAAGCAAATAGTTCATGCCTCCGAGCAGTGCTGCAATTCCTGTTCTTGAGGTGAGCTCACATCATTGTTAAACATAATAGCGTGTATTTAGGTGGTACACTCTTTATGCTAATGTGAAGTCAGTTGGAGACCGAGATCTACAGAATGCTGAAAACACGGAATATGCGTTATGTGCGTACGTTGAGAAAATACAAAACTCTTGGGAATTTTTCCTTTACTTTTGACAGGTATAACCAAACCTGAGACTGCGCAGAGGCGCGGCGCGCGACTCTTGTCACAGAGTCCCGAAGAAGGCTTTAACTGTGTACTCGTAGCTGCTCAAGACCGCGCCGCTTCTGCCGCGGTGTATACAATACTTCTGTCTACTATTATTTTGTACAGCTAAGTACACACATCAAAAGTGTCTAGGGATCAAGCATTTTTATGCGGATTTCTTGAGATTGAGATGTGGCTTTGTAATAAATTTATGATTTTATAAATTTATATGGATCCTTTTTGGTGCATTTCATAATTTGAATCAGGAACTGTGAATCAAATTCGAGTAAAAGATGAAAATCAGCTGTCAATATTTTCCCTATAAAAACATACAACGCATTGAAGACATTATTAGTGCTACTGTTTCCCTACTACTGATTAAAACCAACGTTATTATGGAGCAGCGACGTCATTTAAGCAGGGAAGAAATGCTCAGAGCCGTGGGAATGATAGAAGCTGGTTCCCGGCAACGTACTGTGGCTTTAGCTCTGAATACAAGTCAGAGTGTTATCAGTCGACTTTGGACACGTTACCGAAGCACTGGTACCGTGGCTGAGCGCCATGGAGGACGGTATCGCTGCACCACACGGAGACAAGACCGATACATTCAAATCTTAGCTCGAAGAGCTCCAACAATAACCGCCATGATGTTAGCCGTGAGGCTTCATCACTCTTCAGGGAACTTAATTAGCGACCAAACAGTCAGAAACCGCTTGCATGAAGTGAACCTTCATTCCCGAAGACCGCTACGGGTACCACCTATAGCAATGCACAATCGTAGGATTCGATATCAATGGGCTCTTGAACACAGAAATTGGGCAGAAGAACAATGGCGTTTCGTGTGCTTTTCTGATGAGTCTCGTTTTGGTATGAGACCGGATACAAGACGTATACGACACTGGAGAACCCCTGGACGCCAACAGCGATTAAAATCCTGCCAGGAAGTCCATCCTTATAGTGGTGGAACCATCATGGTATGGGCGGGTATTTGGATCGGCGGAAGAACTGAGTTGATTTGGATTAGAGGCAACCTCAACGCTCAAATTTATGCTGAGACGATTGTATCAGACGTCATCGTTCCTCTACAAGTGCAAATCGGTCCCTTATTTCAGTTAATGCATGATAATGCACGACCGCACACCGCAAGAGTTGTAAGACAGACTCTCGCCGCAGCTAACATCAATGTCCTGCCCTGGCCTGCTCAGTCGCCAGACTTGAACCCGATTGAGCATGCATGGGATATGCTACAGAGAAGAGCTCTGCCGAATATGGAGGGTATCCAGTCGCAAGAAGACCTTTTTTTGTTGTTGCAACGAACATGGGCGGCCATTCCACAGCGTGATTTGGATGAACTCATTTTGAGTATGCCAAACCGATGTTCTTGTGTTGTTAGTGTTCGCGGTAGAAACACGGATTATTAATTGTTTAAGTTACCCAATAAAATTTTAAAGAAAACTGTTATTTCAGTCTTTTTTTCGAACTTTAATGTTAGTGGTTCAAATGTCAAAAATCCCTTTATTAGGAAAATGGCAAATTTCTTTATTCATGCAAAGGTGACTTGGTTTATCGTTACTGTGACAAACGAAAACACTTTATTTGATGAATCCTTAAAGAAAATTTTAATTAATATCAATCAGGAGAAAAGTTATTGCAAAAATATATGTTGATCCCTAGACACTTTTGATGTGTGTAGCTACTGTGAATGATCATTCACACCCGCGTTTCTCATCTTTTCCAGTAAGAATTGGACCAAGCTAACTGACAATCTAAATCCTACTATATTATAATACTAGCTGCCCGTCCCAGCTTCGCATGGGTAGCCCTAATTAGCAATAAATTAAAATTGCGGCTATAAATTGAGATTTAAACTATCCTATCTCTCAAGTTGGATCGAACTGCACATGGTGTGCGAATTTTATTATAATCGGTTAAGTGGTTTAGGAGTCCATTGAGGACAAACATTGTGACACGAGATTTATATACGTATATTAAGATAACATAATACTAAACATATTATTATTAATTATCTTACTATATCTTTATACACACATCAAAAGTGTCTAGGGATCAACATATATTTTTGCAATAACTTTTCTCCTGATTGATATTAATTAAAATTTTCTTTAAGGATTCATCAAATAAAGTGTTTTCGTTTGTCACAGTAACGATAAACCAAGTCACCTTTGCATTAATAAAGAAATTTGCCATTTTCCTAATAAAGGGATTTTTGACATTTGAACCACTAACATTAAAGTTCGAAAAAAAGACTGAAATAACAGTTTTCTTTAAAATTTTATTGGGTAACTTAAACAATTAATAATCCGTGTTTCTACCGCGAACACTAACAACACAAGAACATCGGTTTGGCATACTCAAAATGAGTTCATCCAAATCACGCTGTGGAATGGCCGCCCATGTTCGTTGCAACAACAAAAAAAGGTCTTCTTGCGACTGGATACCCTCCATATTCGGCAGAGCTCTTCTCTGTAGCATATCCCATGCATGCTCAATCGGGTTCAAGTCTGGCGACTGAGCAGGCCAGGGCAGGACATTGATGTTAGCTGCGGCGAGAGTCTGTCTTACAACTCTTGCGGTGTGCGGTCGTGCATTATCATGCATTAACTGAAATAAGGGACCGATTTGCACTTGTAGAGGAACGATGACGTCTGATACAATCGTCTCAGCATAAATTTGAGCGCTGAGGTTGCCTCTAATCCAAATCAACTCAGTTCTTCCGCCGATCCAAATACCCGCCCATACCATGATGGTTCCACCACTATAAGGATGGACTTCCTGGCAGGATTTTAATCGCTGTTGGCGTCCAGGGGTTCTCCAGTGTCGTATACGTCTTGTATCCGGTCTCATACCAAAACGAGACTCATCAGAAAAGCACACGAAACGCCATTGTTCTTCTGCCCAATTTCTGTGTTCAAGAGCCCATTGATATCGAATCCTACGATTGTGCATTGCTATAGGTGGTACCCGTAGCGGTCTTCGGGAATGAAGGTTCACTTCATGCAAGCGGTTTCTGACTGTTTGGTCGCTAATTAAGTTCCCTGAAGAGTGATGAAGCCTCACGGCTAACATCATGGCGGTTATTGTTGGAGCTCTTCGAGCTAAGATTTGAATGTATCGGTCTTGTCTCCGTGTGGTGCAGCGATACCGTCCTCCATGGCGCTCAGCCACGGTACCAGTGCTTCGGTAACGTGTCCAAAGTCGACTGATAACACTCTGACTTGTATTCAGAGCTAAAGCCACAGTACGTTGCCGGGAACCAGCTTCTATCATTCCCACGGCTCTGAGCATTTCTTCCCTGCTTAAATGACGTCGCTGCTCCATAATAACGTTGGTTTTAATCAGTAGTAGGGAAACAGTAGCACTAATAATGTCTTCAATGCGTTGTATGTTTTTATAGGGAAAATATTGACAGCTGATTTTCATCTTTTACTCGAATTTGATTCACAGTTCCTGATTCAAATTATGAAATGCACCAAAAAGGATCCATATAAATTTATAAAATCATAAATTTATTACAAAGCCACATCTCAATCTCAAGAAATCCGCATAAAAATGCTTGATCCCTAGACACTTTTGATGTGTGTATATGTATAATTCTTCCGTACGTGTGTTTGTTACCTCTCCTCCTAAACGGCTGGACCGATTTGGATGAAATTTTGTGTGTATATTTGAGTGAGTGTCTGGATGGTTTGGAAATACAATTGGACCCGGTAGGTGGTGCTGTTCGGGCAGGACAATTTGGATAAAATTTGGCACACAGTTTATAATTTGGATTAACATTATAGGATACCTTTTATCCCAGTAGTACGTTCCCGTGGGATCATAAATCTCCGACCTCCACGCGGGCGAAGCTGTGGGCGAAAGCTAGTTAATAATGTCTAGTGGTTGCAAGCACTCCTGCTGAGGGTTTAGTTCTATGTTTGATTCCGAGGTCGGGGAAAGTGGTTTTCCATCAGAAATTTCTCAGTATCACTGAAGCCCGGAGTCTGGATTTGTACCCAGTTGAGGGAATAGGCGCGCCCCCTGTTACTTGGGTGGCACTTAAAACCGTAATGAACTGGCAAAATGTGGGTGAACTTAGGTACACCGCTGCCTAACCCTTCGGGGACTACAGCCGTGATGTTATTTATTTGTTATGTCAATTAGGCAAAGTAGGATTGCACGCTGAACAGGTAAAGGTGACCTTATTTAAAGCCTATTGTCAGTATTTTTATACGTGCAGCCAGTGGCGTGCACAGAGATTTCAGACAGGGTATGCAGGTAACTCAGACCAATAAAGAAGTATAGACGGAACATTGCGCTCAAAAAAGTGAGGCACGTAATATGAAGACGATTCGGCCATATGAAGACGGCCGCTCGGTAGTCTGCCGCGAGTGGCTGAGAGCGCGTGACGTGCTTTTGGTTAAACAAGAATAGCGAATTATGCCATCCTGTGTTGCTGCAACTGCTGCAAAAACAACTCATGCTTTCAAAAAAAGTCTCCTGGGATTACTTTTCATAATTAAGTAACCGATTTTATGCATATTTTAAACATAATCGCAAAATATTTGACATAATTTGTCGGAACACGAAATCTAGACGGCATTGTGTCAGTGTTGCAAGTTTAGAACATTATCATTTCCCCAAAAGTAAGGGAAGTTGTGATTGTTGTACGCACACGTTACATACAACTAAGTGCGTTTTTATTAATGTTATTATATTATTCATTTCGTAAATAATTATAAAATATATTCAAATAATAGTTATGTTTGATATAATATTGTTTAGGTTCCCAGCTGATTTAACGTGGAAAAAAGTAGATTAAAGCTGTACGGGATAACAGAAATGATGCCGACTGGCTCTCTTCAAAATTTAGCGTTGTTTGTTCTTTACATTTTGAAGAAATTGATATACATTTATAACACTTAAAGGTGGTTGCAAAAAACGTAAAAAAAATTGTATTTCGCGGGCTACCCTGACGCTTTCACCTTAATACTTGAAATTCGGCACGAATACTTATTTATCGAAATAAATGATAAAGACCTTAAACATTAATTTTCAAAAACTACCTTTCAAAGGGGCCTCCTCCATTGAAAGGAATTTTCGAAAATGTGTGTAATTTTTTTTAGAGGAAAGTACGAAATTCACGCGAATGTAGTCGCGGGCAAATTGCTAGTTCTAATGTAAGTTTTGTGTGTTTTGTGAAATTAGTAATTATTTTATTATCCTTTCTATGACAATAAAGTAATTTATTGTCATAGAAAGGATAATAAAATCTTATTAAAATATAAATTACATTTCATTTTATACAAACAAGACGAATAAAACACAATACTACCTAATAACAAAACTTTTCACCAAAGTATCTGTCACACTGGGGAGTCTCAGCACAATTACGCTTGCAACATTTTTCTCTAGCACACATGCGCAAATCTACGATATCT
Organism: Conistra vaccinii; assembly: GCA_948150665.1. Taxonomy (NCBI): domain Eukaryota; kingdom Metazoa; phylum Arthropoda; class Insecta; order Lepidoptera; family Noctuidae; genus Conistra; species Conistra vaccinii. The sequence goes on from OX411327.1 coordinate 23,819,843, forward strand.
TACACCGAGTTACGCGCACATAGCCGAAACTAGTCCTCACTTTTTTCGTCGCGAATGTTTACGATGGCTCCGTAAGTACCAGTTTCAGCTTGTTTCGTTCTGTGGCCCACCGACTACCTACCCTACCCGACTCTTACGCCATTACCTTCGCATGATGTTATGTCTGAATAATTATCTTATTCGTTATACCTAGATCCAAACATTCTCTTTATCTAGATTTGTAAACCAAATGCAAGGGAAACAATACAATGTGTTATTTGTGTACACTAACTTACTAAATATTTACTTAGAAAATCAATATATTGCGCCAAGAAAAACAATCGGAACAATAGAAACTTTGTAATTACGAACTAATATGGACGAATAAATATGGTTAATCCGACTAAAAAAGTCGACCCTCTACAATCAACAAATAAGAGGTGCTTTTATGGCTTCTCAATTCGGACGGGTTGTAATGTAAGCAGTGCTTCCAAAACACAAACACGCGCTCACATTTTCACGCACACAGTCACACTTTTGCTGTGTACTACACGAGAATTCACGAGATGCGTTGTATGACAAATAAGCAACGTGTAGTAATGCTTTTGCTCACGGGGGGAGCCTGCGGCGGCAGCGGATGTTCGGCTGTTCGCCGCTTCAACTAGTTCCAAAAAAAAGTAATAGATGGCGCGAAATTAACACGGGAAGCAAAACGCTATGCGATGAGATGTAGATCAATAATTCGATACTATGTTTTTTTTTTGTTATAGTTATTTATAATTTTGAGGGACATGTATGTATGGGACTACAGGGTATGCAGAGCTTATTTGCATGTATGGAGTGCACGACACTGCGTGCAGCCTATGGGCCAACTATGTGCAGCGAGCATACAACAATGCGTTTAGGGTTTTTTTTTTAATGTGTTTTTGCAATCGGGTTTCTTGTTTTTTGAATAAATTTCAAGCTTTTTAACCTATGTCTGTAATTTTTATGGTGTACATAATAAAGAGTATTCTATTCTATTCTATTCTTTATAGTTTTATTCATATATCTTAATTTGGAATTGACTCATTACTAGCTTTTATTTGGTACCAATATAGTTGTAATTTATTTTAAAAAAATCCTTCCCCTCCCTTTTTTTGGGTTCCGTACCCGAAGGGTGACAAACGGAACCCTATTCATAAGCCTCCGCTGTCCGTCTGTCTGTCAGCGAGAATTTCACAGAATATGCATTTCTATTGCCGCAAGAACAACAAATAATAAAATTAAAAATTAAAGGGGGGTCACCATACAATAAAATTAAATTTTGAAAAATAAAATATCCGACCCTAGCATGTGTGACCCTAGCATGTATCATTATTTAGAGCTCATCGAGTAGATAACAAAAATAATTTTTATATGTTTTTATCTTCAAAAATGATGAATTAGTGGGCCGTAGAAGTTGTCAGTTTTAGACCATTTTTGTACGAGCTCTATCTCAACAACTAAACAAGTTAGGAATTAAAAACTCCTGTATATTAGTACTATAAACTGTTCATAATCAACAAATACTAAAAACGCCGATTCAAAAGGTATTTCATTAAAAAATGGGCGATTTTCTGCAATTGATATAAAATAATAATTTTGTAATTCATACTATTATTATGCAATACAAATTCCACAGATAACTATTTACTAGTCGGAGTAATGACATGGAATTAGTAAGTACTATCATGGCATGACTATACATGGAATTTTATTACTTCAAATTCAAATTTGAATCATCCAAAAAGGTCTACAAAATAAGCTTTCTTCAAAAGATTTTAAAACCGGCCAGTATTTTTTGAATTTAAGAACTTTATCGACTTTTTCCAAAGTATTCCTAGACGGTGTTGATGTGTGTTACTTCATGTTCCAACCAGAACGGGTAATACTCCAATAGACAATATATTCACATACACAGTGCACTATTCAGTTACCTTAAACCGTTGTGGATACAATTTCATATTGAGAAAACTTATTTGTGTAAAAATATTCGGCCACGGCGGCCAATCTCAACGGAGACTAGCCTTCGGCGCGGGAGATATTATAGTGCACAAGTGTGTGCGCAGACACGAGTGCACTCTCTCTTCCCTCACTCTCATAGTCCAATGGGATGTATAAAAATATTAAGTAAGAAATAATAGATTTCTGTATGACTATAAAAAATAACGTAAATAAATAGCTGTATTGACGGAATGTTCACATATTATAATTATATAAATAATAAATAATGTACTTATACAAAATATTGTAAAACATTTTAAAAGAGTAACGGTGGAGTTTCTTGCCCATTCTTCTCCATACGAAAACTACATTTTGGAAGGGGCGGTAGAATCAATAATATATAATAACTATAATTTGTAAATTTTGACGTTCAAAAGTGCCTTCAAAGGCCTATTTGAAATAAATGCTTTGACTTTGACTTTGACTTTGTTGTAATTAAAATTTGGCGTACTACTTACATTTTATTTTGTATAATATAGTCTGATGTAGCAAGAGAAATTCTTTTATTTATAAGTAACTAGCTTTACCCGGCCCAGCTTCGCACGGTTAGCACCACGTTAGCATTAAGTATTTATCTACGGCACACCTACCTTTCCTAATTACCTACCCTACATATCTACCTGCTTACCTACCCTATATACCTATTTATACCTACTAATTTATTTATTTATTTGGATCTCCAACAAAGATTACACCTTACATGCTAAAAATAAAACATAAAAAGATACAAATCCTTGTGCATCTTCAATTATAGGAGACCACAGCTTGCATTAAGATATCAAACAATCAATTATTAATATGGAAATAAAACAATTTAAAGTAAAAACAACAAGAATCAAAATTAAAATTATAAAAAAAAAAAAAAACTATATATATTGAGTTGAACAGTAGGGATGAAGGTCAACTCCTACTCAATATTAACTTTTGCGTGTAACAGCAACTTAAATTTACTTAGGCCGTTGGAGAAAATGTCTATATCGTCGGAAGAACATGACAGTGAGTTGTATTGATTGGTCATCCTAACAATCGGCGAGTGTTTACCTAGATTTGTTCTGTGTTGAGGGGCTTTCAGTAAAGGGCCGGGATAGCGAGGAATACGGGAAGGGACGTTAATGCGTAATTTGCTAAGAAGATCTGGACAGTCAATGCCATTATTGAATAATTTATACAGGAACAACATGTCGGAGATAGTGCGGCGAGATTTTAAATCTTTGAGTTTGAAGTGATTTAGTCTATGTTCGTAAGATCTACAATTTCTTACTTTAAACCTAAACGCTAGATGACGGACAAGTCTCTTTTGAACCCTTTCAATGCGACTTATGTGGACTTGGTACGAAGGATTCCACACCGTGCTGCAATATTCAAGTTGGCTTCGTACGTAACTGTTGAATAAAAGTAATGTAGTGGATGGTTTTTTAAATTCTTTTGAAGATCTCAAAATAAAGCCAAGAGCTCGGTAAGCTGAATTAAGCATTTGGTCTATATGATTTATAAAATTAAGTTTACTATCCAAGTATACTCCTAAGTCACGAATAACTGTTACTTCTGTTAGTGTGTTTCCCTGAATATTGTAAACAGATTCGACTTTGTTGTGTTTTCTAGTAAATTTTATATGAAAACATTTAGTACAATTCAAGTACATTTTATTGTTGGTACACCATTGACTCAGACTATCCAAATCAATTTGTAATAGCTGTGTATCGACATTATTCAAAATTACACGGGTCAGTTTTAAGTCATCAGCAAAAAGGTATGGTGTGGAGTATTTAAATATGTCTGATATGTCGTTAATAAACACATTAAAAAACAACGGCCCTAGATTGGACCCCTGGGGTACACCGGATGTTGCAATGTAGGGATCTGACTCATTACAATCTACAACCACTGAAGAAGTCCTATTTTCGAGGTAAGTTCTACACCAGCTCAGTGTGATACCGGTTATACCCAACGACTGGAGCTTATTTAGCAGCAATTCATGATTTACTTTGTCGAAGGCCTTCGAAAAGTCTGTGTACACTGCATCAATTTGAAGACCTTTATCTACTGCGGATGTTAGTTCAGTGACATAATTAACAAGATTTGTGTTTGTAGATCTTTTAACCATAAAACCATGCTGATTAGTGGATATTAATTGTTTAACGTGGTCGTGCAATACTGGGTACACCAGTGATTCAAAGACCTTAGACAAAGTACACAGAATGGAGATGGGTCGATAATTAGATATCACCTCCCGTTTCCCATTCTTGTGAATAGGTACTATTCTAGCTTTTTTCCATTTATTTGGAAAAACCCCAGTTTTTAGCGAGGAATTATAAATATTTGCCAGTGGAGAAGACAAATACTCTGCACATCCCAACCAGAACATTGGGGGCACATTGTCAGGTCCAGCACCTTTAGATATGTCGAGTCCAGAGAGTTTATTAAATACAGCTTCAGGAAGGATTGAAAGGTCGTCGATGGGTAAAACCGGAACCGAGACAGAAGGTAAGTTATTAAGGAAATTATTGCGATTATCGTCAGGTGGATCATATACGGAGGAGAACTGTTCTGCAAATAAATTTGAAACGGCTTTACTACCGTAGGCTTTGACATTGCCGAGAGTCATTTCTGGAGGGTAAGAAGAATTGCTTTTTCGGAGGTTTTTAATATGTGACCAGAAGATTTTAGGGTGATACTTAATTTTATTTTCAATTTCATTTATGTAGTTGTCATAACATTTTTGGGTAAGAATTTGGCAGTCTTTTCTTATGTAATTAAATTCTAATATGTCCATTGGATTGTTGTATTTTTTTAACTTGATATGAAGTTTCAGTTTCACTTTAAGTAGCTTTTTTAATTGATGGGAATACCATGGTGGGTATTTGCCTCGTGTAAATTGTGTTACTGGCACATGTATATTTATGGTTTCGTTGATTATATCATAAAATTTCTCCAATTTATCATTGACGCCATCACATTCACTGAATTCCTTGGTCCAATCGACATGTTTCAGAGATTTATTTATAGCTCCGTAGTCTGCTTTATGAAAGTTGGGTTTACTCGCAGGTTTTAAGTAAGTTTTAGTAAACGTTTGAAAAGTTATTGTCAAATCAAAAGCCGGGTGGTACTTATCTAGTTCCCTTATAGGGTCAAGGCAGCCACTTATTTCAGTTTGTTCAACATCTGAGAGCACTAGGTCCAACGTCTTATTTTGAAAATTTTTTATCCAGTTTAGCTGTTTTAAATCATTAAGCGCTAAGAAGTCGAGCAATAAATTTTTTAGGCTTCCCGTGCTAGAAGTTGATGGTATGCAAGATTCAGTAGTAGCCTCATGTATCCAATCAATACAACTCAAATTAAAATCGCCGACAATTGATGTTGAGGAGTCGCTATTAGTTGTAATGACCGAATTGCAATTATCAATAAAGTATTCAAAAACTTCAAGATTTACAGGTGGTGGCAAGTACACAGCACACATCTTTAAGGATTGGGATGTATTAGAGTTGGTTTTAATCATAATCCATAAATCTTCACAGTTACTTTCCCAGTCTGTCATGCGACATGAAATTAATTTATTAGTTACCGCTACGAGAACTCCACCGCCTTTTTTTTTGTGATTATTCAAGCTTGACGATTCTCGGTCTCTTCTATATACAGAATAAGAATTATCAAAAAGTTCAGAATCAAAAATACTTTCGCAAAGCCAAGTCTCGGTTAAGACGAATACATCATAATCACTGTCATGTATGTGTTGACGAACCTCAGATAAATTGCTACGAAGACCTCTGGTATTTTGATAGTAACATTTTAGGGAATTGAATTTTATAAAGTTTAGGCTAGTGAACATTCTTAGAAACAAAATTAAAAAGTAAATAATAATGACACAAAATAAAAAAGAAACAATAATACAGTACTATAAGATCTATGTTAATGACTTTAGCTTTTCAAAGTCTTCCACAACCACACTTTGCGCAGTTTCATCTTTCTTCAATAGAACTCTCCCATTGCGAACCCATACGAATCTGTATCCTAGCTCCTTGGCACGAACTCTTGTCGCCGCATGAAGAGCCTTGTTCTCAGGAGATAGGTGTTCCACGACGAATATCGGCACCGGCTTTTCGTTAGCTATGCCAAGGTGACTTGAATTCAGTTTATTTTTCGAATTTGCTTTGTTGAATTGAATTGATGCTGCAAGGAACGAATCTCTTAGTCGCGGGCTATTGAACTTGACAAGAATAGACCTCGGTCTTGCGCTGCGCGTGTCTTTTTTGGCGACCCTTGTACATAGTTGAATATCTGTATCCTTAATATCGCATTTAATTACTTTGCCTAACTGAGAAATAGTGCTAGTCAAATTCTCTGATCTGTATTCCGGTACACATTGCAGTTCGATGTTACTCGAACGAGCGTGTTGTTCCAATAGGTTCATTCGTTTTGTTACGTCCCTGAGAGAATTTTGAAGAACACAATTTTCCTTCTCGAGCATGTGTATTTTAGCGGTCTTATCTTCTAATGTTACCTTAATTTCTTCGTATTTCTCATTAAAAAACGACAAGGACTGCTTGAATTCCGAGATCATGCTGCTAATTACGCTAAATTGTTCATGGATTAATCCTGCGATTGTATCATGTAATGCTTGGTTAATTTCATGCCTTATCATCTCTCTAAGAGAACCTGTTGTTATATCTGCCAGTAGCGTGTCATTAACACGGTCAGGTGAGTGGCATATAGGTGGTTTGTTGCGTTGAGTAACATTCGTACCGTCAACAGGGGATGGTTGAGTTACTGGACTAGATTGCCGGGCGGGTCTAACAGGAGTGTTGGTGTTATCAAGTTTGGGCTGTTTATTTAGACACCCAGGACATTTCCAAGCATTTTTAGTATCGGCATGCATTGATTTAAACCTCTTCTCTGATATATTAGCGCACAGCAAATCATACCAGTGATTGCAAAGAAAGCATTGCAAACCTTTCCCAGCCTTAAAGTCTTTTATACATCCAGCGCAATTTATTGTTGACATTCTTAATGCGTGCGTGGGTACGTTGAAATAATTTTCGGCAATATAAAGCGCTTACAGCGATTAAAACAGGATGCGTCTAATAGTGAGTAAAAATAGTAGCGCTGTTTAGAGTATTAAGCTTCATACAAACTGCGAATGATGTTCTTGGCAAGAAGGTCGTAAGCGCCGTGGAATGCGCGTCGCTTACGCGTTTCGGTCGTTGCGGGACAACGGTCACTCAAACACTTTGTTTATGTTGCAAACTTTTTGTTAAATTCCAAATATCACTGATAAACACTGGGTGCAATGGCTTGTTATTTTGACACTGAGTTAATAAACGTTAATTATTTAGTTTTTGCTCAAAATCTGAGTCAAAACAACACTTTAAACCATATTTTCAGAATTATTTTTCGGGAGCAAACGGTTACGGACTGTTTGAATTGAGATTGATTGTATTAACGTTCTAATACTATGTTAGTAGCAAATAAATAACTTTGACTGTAGTTAATGCATATTACCGGATAAAGTTAACTCAATATTTTTCTCTTAAAATAAATGAAATATACTTCTACACGTATATTTTAACACAACAACATTTTTTCATTAAAATTAGACAATTTCTTTACAAATCTTTATGTTTTTTCATAGCGCCTCTTTTGTTACCTTTACGAAAGTATTACAAAAATTCATAGTACTAAATCTTGTACGACATGGTATGGAACCCTTCGTGTGCGAGTCCGACTCGCACTTGACCGATTTATTTGTATTTGCAGATGCAATATATATATATAGCCTATGTCACACCCACGATTAAGACACCTCATATGTCAAGATACCTATATCCTGATATCCATCAAGCCGTTTAGGCTACAGAGCGAGCGTGCCAAAGAAATAGACATAATCATGCATACTCTCGAAAAACATTACCCTCCTTCTGCGGCAGTCGGGTAATTATGAAAACATTAAATAATACAAAAATCGTATGACTAAGAAATGTATGTCACTGTTTGTTTATAACAATTAAGTAGTGTTTCATAGAAAATCCTTTGGTAATCAAGTTATTGTTGATTGTGTTATCATTGAACAATATAAAAGTAATAGGAAGCAGTAATGATAATATATTTTAATTTTCAGTAAGTATAAAATTATTCCATAAGTAAGGAGGCAGCCACAGAAATTATCCCAGCAATTCAATTGTTGAAATAATCCTGTTTTTTATCATTTTTACCCGACTGTGGCGAAGCGAAAAAAGGAGGGTTATGTCTTCCCTATGTTCCCTCGTAACTACTAAACGGCTGAATCGATCTTGGTAATGACTGGGTATATAACATTATTTTTAAAAAACAGGACAGCGCATGTCTGGCGCCAAAATGAACGTTTTCAAACAAACAAAATCTCCCAAACCATTGAGTGGGGTATAAAAATTAAGGGTTTTAAAAGGTGATTACAAATATACATAATTATATCCAAATTATACGTACGTATAATATATACGTATAATTAAATATAATTTGGAATGAGAAATGATAAAAAAACATTCCCGAACTTTTGGAGTGAGTAAGTAATTAAATAAATTACAAATATTACAAGATGGATGACACTCTCAACTTCCCTTTTAATGATGGCCTGTCCGAAAATAAGCAAAAATAAATTAAAGTGCTGTCTTTACTGCCCCATCTCAAAAATCCATCCAGTATATTATACACACCGGAATATAAGAAACAAAAAACACCTGCATAAACTCATGACTGAAAAGAGAAAAACTAGCATTTTTTTTTTGCTTAGCCTATATTGTGTCCCACTGCTGGGCAAAGGCCTCCCCTTTCTCCTTCCAAATCTCTCTGTTTTGTGCGATTTCAGGCCATGTTGGGATAAGATCGTCACACCACGTTCGCCGCGGTCTGCCTCGACGGCGATGTCCTCCTTCAGGCGTCCAGTGAGTGACGATCCTTGCCCATCTCTCCGCGTGCATTCGTGCGACGTGGCCGGCCCACTCCCACTTCAGCTTGGCTGTTTTTTCATCCGCTACTTGAGTTATGGAGCGCAGGGTGGTGTTTCTAACCCGACCTGTTCGCTTGACACCTATTATGCTGCGCTCCATTGCCCGTTGGCAAATCTTGAGTTTGGACTTCTGTTGTTCAGTAAGAGACTAACTTTGTGCACCATAGGTTAGGACGGGCAGGATGCACATGTCAATGAGTTTTCTAGCATTAAAGGTTTTTTTTTTTGGTTTGTAAATTATTGCAATCGGGGACAAACCGATAACCTGAAATATGGTGTAACTTTTGTTTGGGGGCTTGCAATACCTAAAGTACAAAAACAATATTCAATGCTTGTTTTTCTCTTTTCAGGTACCTTTGTGTCATTTTTTTTTATTATTTCAATTTGTTCAATATTTTCCAGCTCAAAGGAAGATAACTATTCCTATTAATAAACCAATAGGATAAGATAAGTATTTATTAATTATGATTTTATGATCTAACTTAAGAACACTCTTGATGGCTAAGTTCATTAATTAATGATCAATTAAGCTACTGGTGATTAGGATTGTGATTATCATACAATCTATTAAAACAAATTATTCATTTTGGTATGAAAAATTCTCACACTCAAAATTAAATAATACTATACACTACACTACAATATAATACTACATTATAGGCACTTATGAAACATTAGAAGCTAATAAAGCCAGGTGCACGGTTCCAATTGGTTGTTTCCTATGCAGAAGAATCGGAAAGAAACTTCATGGTTACTCTTGCCCACAGTGTAGGCCTTTCAATAAGTACCAGGTACTTATCAAAATATAAAATGGTCAACAAATCTACAGTCTACTAAGCCTACAATGTTCTCACATTCACAAAATAGAAAATAATCTTTAAAAAAGACACTTAAAACCACAAATGTTATCACACTAATGTTAGGCAGTTCAAATCTTTAGACCGTAAGTTTATTTTCGGGAATATTCCTTGTTTTCAATAGAGCTTGAAAATAAATTGTGTGTGGTACATATTTGTTATGTTATAAATGCATAATATATTATAATTAATAAATCTATGGAGCCCTGACTGCTGCGACTCAGAAGTCTGGACCATGTTCCCAAAGCTGAGCTTCTACTTTCTTTTAGAAATACTTGTACTAAAAAATAAAAATAAATACCAAGAATAAATGCATCTGTAACAATAATATTGTTTGAACTCTAAGATGATCTTTATAATGTATGGTTTGATCATGTAAAACCTACTTTTAGTATGTTTCTCACATCAGAGTAGATTAGCCTGCAATGCTCTACATTTAGAATTGATAACAAACTGGAATTTAGGCCACATTTTGCTTCTTTTGAAAGAAAGAAAATACATTTATTTAGCACAGATAAAAAGGCACACAGCAAAACATAATTATAACACAAGTAAAAAAAGAGATAATAAAAAGTGTAAAATAATAATATAACAGGAATGTATGAGTGTGTGTGTGTGTTTTGGCACACATGTTATCAAAAATAATAACATGAATGATATCAATTTAGTCGAAAAATTGGATTTTATGTTGTTTATCAAAACAATATTGTTATGAGATTGATTTCCTATGAATTTGAAAACAGATAATAAGCAGTTAAATATGGGTTGGTGGGTTGTCTTAGGATGTGTAGCGGATAGATTGCACGGTGTGTGTGCCGGCCAGTACTCACCCACATGCAGAGCGGCTCCTGCATCATGAACGTCATGACGTCCACGAACTGCTCGCTCACGTTCCTGGTGCCGTTGAGCGCCGGCACCAGGCGCTCGCCCTCGCCCGGTTCCATGGCGTCCTGCCGTGCCAGCGTCGCGTTCCCGCGCCAGTTCGGGTCACTAGTCACACTCAGCGCGTAATAAACAGCGATCGAAAGCAGCGAAACACTTCCCGCGGTGTAAACCTTGAGATTCGGCAAGGGCAACCTGTCTACTAGTGTCACAGGCATGGCGGACGCACAAATGTACTCTAGCGCGGTAAATAAACACTTATACTAAACCACAATTTAGAACTTAATGACATTGGATTGTTTTATATCGCAGTTTTATCAAAATAGACACGACTCATCAAGCGCACTACGGCAGATAAACTGAGTTACCAGTTTAGTATAATGTAGTTTACCCGAGATTGGATAAAAATACAACTAAATATTTTACCCCGACTTCTTACTCATTTATTTGTTTAACTAAAGGAAGAGCGTCTTCATAGAAAGTGGGCAATATCCCAAAAAGCTGTCAAATATTTCGCTGTTTTGATTTTTTGGTTAATTTGGAATTATTTATTACTACGAAAATAAGAAATATGGCTAACTAGTGAACTAAAATATTGATTATGAAATGCAATAATTAATATTGTAACATCGAATATTTAGTTTTAGATGTAATAAAAATATTTGGAAACTTTCCAAATGGCCAAATGCCTTTTTTGCACCTATAACGGTTACAACATTGCAATTCATTCTTAATCTAGATTTCTAGTTCACTACTAGTGAACTAGAATACGAACCGTACGAACCTAGTGAATCACTCGTTAGCCTTATTTCTTATTTCCTTATAGTAATATTGCCAAATTAATCAAAACAGGTACATATTTGACATCCATTTGCGACGTTGCCAAATTTTTGTATGAACGCTCTCGATATCTTCAATCAACGTAATAAATGTTGTTATGTTGTCGAACCGACACAATTAAAGTGAATGCAGCATGCGCAATTACCAGATTCAGAATACATACCTACTTAATTAAATAATATAAACGCTCTTCCTCCTCTCTCCTACTATGCCAACAGGGTTCATAATTGTTACTTTAATTTTAAGCCTACCAACTGTTTCATGAATATTATGGAATGCAATAAAGAATTGAGAATTGCATGATTTCATTGTAAGGTTACGTAAAAACGTTACTTAAAATGAAAACTGAAATAATGATGCTTTAAATGATTTGCATTTGCAATTTTTTTTCAGTTTTCGATTAGTTGTTCAAAAGTTTCAAGAGCGTTTATTCTGAAAGTTGGCAACGTCGCAAATACATGTAAAATATTTCACTGTTTTGATTAATTTGGCAATATTCCTGAATGGGAATAAGAAATTTGGCTAACTAAGTACCTAGAATATCAATAATGAATTGCAATATAACACTGAATTTGATGTTGTAACCTTCATAAGTGTAAAAAAGGAATTTGGAAAATTTCCAAACACATTTTTTACATCTAAAACTAAATTGTCGTATTTACTGCATTTCATAATCAATATTCTAGGTAATTAGTTAGCCATATTTCTTATTTCCATACAGTAATATTGTCATAACAGGTAAATATTTGACAGCTATTTGCGACGTTGCCTACTTTCAGATTATTACGCTAAAAGTATTTCTGGGGTAATTTGCGACAAGTGGTATCCCTAAATATGCGTTCGTTCAGAAATAAAATTTTGATGGTATTTGACCTTTTTGGGACGGATTTCACGGGAGGAAAAATGTATTTTGTTTTGTTTGAGTTAGTGTTTTATTATGTTAATAATACACCCTAAAATAATACAATTTAAATAATAAGATTTTTTTAACGACACCAAATAAGCTGGATTCTAATAGGTACCGCACGTAACCTGTTACGTCAGAGTGACATAAGCAGCTGATTGAATTGAAAGTACAAATCAAAATGATAATTTGGTCGTATTTGGTGCATACTTTGTATTGTTTTCCTATTTTTCGTATATGGTAAGACAAGGATATACGATAGAATACGTAGAAAGAAGGCGGTGTTTTTTTATTTTAATTCTGATTCAACTTGGTTTCATTGATCTCATTGATGTATTGATGTATTTCGCGATCTTGGTGTAGTAATCTAAGGAGATAAATAGAAATGTCGGAGAGAGACTACGCACCGTTGAGCATAGCCTGCGTTCGCGGGCTGTGCGACAAGATATATGACAAGAGGAAGTTTGCTGGCGTCGAAATTGAGAAGTGAGTGCTATGTCCCTACATTCAAACCGCCCATTTATTAATAGGCTTCTTCTGCTGAATGTAGACACACAGACAATTCCTACGATGCTTGGCATCAATACTCGCCTTCGCCTTGATGTTGTTACAGTATGTCACAGGTCACAGGTGAACTGGGCAGTTGCCTCCACCTCTACTTACCAATTTCAATAACTATGACAAAACATATTGACAGGTAGGTCCTATATTAGTAACTTTTCCAAAAACCTCAGACTAGTGATACTAAAATGCCTTTACACATTCTGTAAATACAGAGATTACAAAAATATTGTCTTCTCAGGATGGTGAAAGACTTCAGTGATGCGAAGAACACAAGTCAGATCAAGAGGCTCATCCGGGTGCTTGGTCAGGACCTGATGTCCTCCACCAACCCTAATGTAAAGAACGGAGCGCTCATGGGACTGTCTTCTGTGGCTGTCGGCTTGGGGAAGGTCAGTGTTGAAGGAAAATCTTATCTCATTTAATATTTGGCTATTCAGTTTATTATCAATCACTGCACGGCACAATTTTAGCCTTTGCAAGTGCCAGTCACTGAAGCAAGCTTGAGGCAATATAACTGTGAGCAGATTTATTGCCAGATTACATGTAATGCGGAGGCACTTTGCCCGGGTCTGGGATTGAATTATAGTGAAGGTTGAATGTGCAAACATGAATTTTATGGCAACATTTAAATGATATGTAAATTTTCATTTCAATTCAAGGAATGGTAAGTTACTGTTCATTATCAGTTTATCACGAATTAATCTTACTAGAAAACTTAATCAAAATAGCTATCTACTAAAATGAAATAAAAAATCTAAACCTACCATTGTTTATCCTCCTAACTATATACATATTACATATACATAAATGAATATAAAAAAATGCGAAAGTGAGTTTGTTTGTTGGTTTCACCCTTTCATGTTAAAACTGCTGAACGGATTTGCATGAAATTTGGCACATGGGTAGAGCATGACCTGGAAAAGGACATAGGATATCTTTTCTCCCGATATTCCCAAGGGATCGTGCCTTATGCGGGTGAAACCGCGGGGCGCAGCTAGTTCATCATAAAGATATACAAGTGATTTAACCGCCCCTGTCCTAGGCTTCTTGGTCTCTTGGCCATTGACCTGCGTAGGACAATAATAGGCTGGTATTATTACTAACATGTGTCGGGCACAGGGCTGCATCGACTACCTGCCGGAGCTGGTGCACCCGATCGTGGCGTGCTTCAGCGAGGGCGAGTCGCGCGTGCGCTACCAGGCGGCCGAGGCGCTGTTCAACGTGCTGAAGATAGCGCGAGGCGAGGCGTTGGCGCACTTCCCGCTCGTGTTCGACGCGCTGGCGCGCCTCGCCGCTGACCCCGAGCAGCAGGTCAAGCAGGGCGCCGAGTTGCTCGACAGACTCGTCAAGGTAGCCAAGGCATCACAAGATGCGTGATTTTACGGTTGAGGATTCACATTTCACAAGCGACTTTACACCGAATTCAGGCGACGACTTAACATCAGAGTACTAATAACTACATAAAATTCAAAATCATATATCTGTGGTCACCAAGAGTTTCAAGATTCACATCCTACTATTTCGGTCTTTATTTTGTAAGCAATTTAGTCTAATTTCGATTGTGCAATAGGGGTCCATTCATTAATTCGAGCATGTGGGAGAAGCCAGCGATGATACACTACACAGCAGAATAAGGCGCGGAAAACTAGTTTTAAGTGCGCCCGTGTATAATAGATTCTGGTATTGAGATCTCATAGCTGTACTTCGTTTTCTAGTGTCTACTAAAGTTGCAAATAGACATCGATTTGTTATAACAAATATTGCTAATTCAAAGATATATAGGCATGGGAAGGTTTATAATTTATGAGACTTAAATATAGATACAGCACTGTCTGTTACTTTAAGACTAAATATAGCTCTCAAGTAACGCTTTTGCGCTTTGAAAATGCTTTCTCGTTCACTACAGTGACCCCAAAATACTCGTATTATGCCAAATCTCAAGATGGAAATTACTAGATAGACCATGGTAAGCCACTAATACTGTCGATAAAGGTGAACGGCAGATATTGTACCGCATACTTTTTTTGTTGTACGGTTATAAAATTTCTACCATTTATTAAGGCAACTAAGCCATTTATTTTCATCTAAGCTTACTATTTTTAGAACTTCGGATTAATTAATAATATCAATAAAAAGATCTTGATAAATAAACGTAATACAATCGTTAACTAAACGCATGATGTTTTTAGAAGTTACCATATATGTAAAATAACACCAATATTGAAATGATAATTAATTATTTAGAAATATAAATAACATTAAATATAATTAAACACTTATAGTTAACAATTTAATGATAGGAATGATTTTCGTCATCAATATTTTTTTGTTCATTCATTTGGCAAATATTTACGATCGTCATCCTACTACCTATTTAATGGTAAGTAAAACACTACAAAGATAGCAACAAACAATCTAGAACATTTACTATTATCACCAAAAAAATGTTTTTGAACCTATATGTAACAATCTACAATGGTACACTAGTACATAACCTTAACAAATAAAACTGGTTATAACTTTTACGTCCCAAGTTCAAAAAATCTAAGAACTTAAAAAGGGATTGTCTATCATGTTAACTACCAATTAAAACAAAAAAATGTAGCAAAACACGAAATTTTATTATCGGTACGAAATTCCCATACAAGCCTGCCGTTCGCCTTTACTTTTTTTGAAAGATTATGCAACATAAATGCGGCTGTGCTTAAACATCTTCAGCGTGCGGCTTCCAAGTTAACTGGCTGTCAATTATGATTCCCAAAAATTTTGTACTTTTTACCTTTTTCTATAGTTTGACCATTGTAGTTTATATCCATATCTCCCGCAAATATTCGTTGGTAGAAGTGCATGATTTTAGGTTTTTGGAGATTAAGGACTACATTATTATTGTCAAGCCACTTTATTAAGCTATTAATTGTATTGGTAATGTCATTTACATATGATTCTTTATTGATACATGAAAGAATTAATGTGCTATCATCTGCAAATAATATCATAGGATGAAGTATATGTCGTGGTAGGTCATTTATATGTAATAAAAATAATAAAGGTCCGAGGACGCTGCCCTGCGGGACACTATATTTTATTTCTCTAAAAGAGGATATCAATTTTAATTCCTTTCTAGATCTTAAACACAGGGTCGATATCTCCGTACATTGTTTACGACCTTTTAGGTACGTTTGTTTTTATTCAATTAAAGGCATTGCCACGAATACCGTAGGCGTGAAGTTTGGTTAGGAGGATATCGTAATCCACACAGTTTAAAGCCTTCGACTTATCGGCATATATTGCGTATACTTTGGTATTATTTTATGGAGAAAGTCGAAAATAGCCATGTTGATGTTTTTATTTTTTCTAAATCCGTTTTGTTCATCACACAGTATGTGGTATTTCGTTAAGGTGAAACAATTTGATATTTTTTCCATACAAATTTCTGGGCGGTTTTATTCCACTGTTTGATATCGTACATTCAAAGTTTAACATGATATCGTTAGGTCTCATTAGTAATTTTGTCTGTATGGAAGCAGAATAGTAAAATAAAAAGCCATTAAAAAGTTATAAGCCAACAAAGATTCGTTTTTCTTGCTAATTTTAACGCAACTTTGGGCGTAAATAAGTAATACAAGAAGTGTGAAATCTTGAAAACAAAATCTGAAATCTTCGATAATTGTGCTGTGTCGGTACGACACAGCACAATTATCGAAGATTTCAATTAATTTTATTTCTAATTGATTCATTCAGTGGTTTTTTCATAAAACTCCATTTTCCAAAGGACTTTTCGTGATTTTTTACGCGCTCTTTTTACTAAAATTGTTCGGTACGGTGTTTCTGTGCGTGCGAACTATACGCTGTCCATGTAGACCAGCTTCTAACTGCTCATCACTGATACTATCTCTGTCGGACACGATGCCAGGTGAGACAGCGTGGTTTTTGGCCATGCCCACCATTGAGTACGCGCCCGCGACTAGTTCCACCTTAAGAATCAAACCCTTTTCTAGTGAAACTCCAAACGTATCAAAACTACAGATAAAAATATTTTTTTGTATATGCTTGATAAAACACAGTTTACTTACCTGCTATAAACATAAATTCTAACTGAAATTAAAAAAGACGTGTGGCACTCTGGGACTGCCGCGGTAAAGCTATTGCATAGCATTTTTTATCAACTTATGCAATTATAATTATTTATACCATTGCCACCTAGAGGCGAGTTGCTGAACTAAAGAGACAAGCGTGATATTTCAAAAAGTCATTAAAAGTTCTGCTATTCATCGATAGATGGCAAAAAACTAAAAAGTATCACCGCTGTGCCGACATCTCACAGTATACCTGGTTAAATTTAGGTTTCGCGATATTTCACTGATAATGTAGCCATCTTCGTGTTGATAATGAAAAGAATAATAGCTGCTCTTTCTTGTATAATATTATAAATATCGCGGCATTGTAAAATATTAATCCGAATACAAGAAATAGCAATGGTGACATTGACAGGAACTGTTATTCACATTTATAGTTTTTAAAACTTGACACAACGTAATGGGAACATCAAACTAATAAAAAGGTTTTAATTTAACTATTAATAGTCAAGGATCATTCGTCTAAGTAAATTTGAACTTTGTTGTCAAACAGTTAAACATAATTTTCAATACAACACTCTCGTTAGATTATTTTCGTTACGGAATTTCAGGATTCGGGCTCCACGCTCAAGGCCCGCGACAGAAGCTATGCAATAGCTTAAAAAAAAAAAACCTCGTGTGCGGTTAGCGGTCGGGGGACCCCCGTCAGGAACGAAGCTTAACTCCTCACCTACGACGACCCACTGACCCGAAGGGCCTTCTCACGTGTAATTTACATGAAAAATCTAAATTTTTGCATCCGCCGCTTTAACACCCTCGAAAACTATTAAAACGTCATGACGAAAAACTTTGAAAAGTTTTGCAGCCGCCATCTTGGATTTTCATTTTGACTTCACTATCGTATTCATTTATTTGCGTTCCTTATTGTAGAAAAGATGTTACTTATTGCTTAAAGTTAGGTACAAAATATGGACCCTGTAAGGGCACAGCATGGGGATAAATACAAGAAAAAATATACAGTCATGATACACATTACGCCATAAAAATAGATTAAACCTATCAAGCTCTAAGCTAAAAATGCACTCAAGAAGTACCTAATTATGTCAATTAAAGTATATAATAAATTATCGGTCGGCAAAAATAAAAAATGAACAAAAGTTTAATACGTTTATAAATAAATTAAATAAATTGAATAAATTGAGTAATGACATGGAATTAGTAAGTATCTACTATCATGGCAGCATATACTATTTCGATCATTTAAATTTCGATCATCCAAAAAGGTCTACAAAATAAGCTCTCTTCAAAAGATTTTAAAACCGGCCAGTATTTTTTGAGTTTAAGAACTTTATCGACTTTTTCAAAGTATCCCTAGACGGTGTTGATGTGTGTACCTCATGTTAAAACTACACTAGTCCAATAGACAATAATATTCAGTAACATTGAAATGAATGGTGGTACATACAGGGTACTATTCAGTTACCTTAAACCGTTGTGGATACAATTTCATATTGAAAAAACTTATTTGTGTAAAAATATTCAGCCACGGCGGCCAATCTCAATGGAGACTAGCCTTCGGCGTGGGAGATATTATAGTGCACAAGTGTATGCGCAGACACGAGTGCACTCTCTCTTCCCTCACTCTCATAGTCTGATGGGATGTGTAAAAATAATAAGTAAGAAATAATAGATTTCTGTATGCTGTATGTATATAATGTAAGCGGGCACGCCCTTTATGCCAGGAGGCTTTATAATTCGGGTATTAAGTTCTGTTTACGTTTTTAGTTTTTATTTTCGCTTGAGTTTAGATTTCGATATTTTTTTTCATTGGTACATTGGCGTGTGCTAGCTGTCATTATGGCAAATATATTTTATTTAATGTTTTGTGTTGAGTAATGTAAAATATTTGCATACTATTGTATAGAATCAAGTTTTTTTTCGTAACTGAACAGACAGCTGCGCTGCTGGGGAGTTTGTTGCGCCACTTCTTCTTTCCAGCAAAAGCACTAGGAAGTGGTGAAGGGCGGGCGTTTTTGGGGGACTGTCTTATGTAATTTTGACGTTCGAAAAGTGCTGATTCTCAGCCTAGTTTGAATAAATGACTTTTGAATTTGAATTATGACTATCAAAAATAACATAAATAAATACCTGTATTGACGGAATGTTGTAATTAAAATTTGGCGTACTACTTACATTCTATTTTGTACAATATAGTCTGATGTAGCAAGAGAAATCCTTTTATTTATAAGTAACTAGCTTTACCCGGCCCGGCTTCGCACGGTTAGCACTAAGTACTTATCTACGGCGCACCTACCTTTCCTAATTACCTATTTCTACCTAATTACCTACCCTACCTACCTACCCTAACTGCTACCTAACCTAACCTACCTACCCTACATATCTACCTGCTTACCTACCACATATACCTATTTATACCTACTAATACTATGTTAGTAGCAAATAAATAACTTTGACTTTAGTTAATGCATGTTACTAAAATAAATGAAATAAACTTCTACACCTATATTTAACACAACAACATTTTTTCATTAAAATTAGACAATTTCTTTACAAATCTTTATGTTTTTTTATAGCGCCTCTGTTGTTACCTTTACGAAAGTATTACAAAAATGCATAGTGTTAAATCTTGTACGACATGGTATGGAACCCTTCGTGTGCGAGTCCGACTCGCACTTGACCGATTTATTTATTATTGCCGGTAACTTATTATATACTTTAATTGACATAACTAGGGTACTTGTTGAGTGCATTTTTAGCTTAGAGCTTGGTAGGTTTAATCTATTTTTATGGCGTAATGTGTATCTTGACTGTATATTTTCTCTTGTAGTGTAAAAGTGTTGGTACTTTCGAACAGCATATTTCTAGAATATATAGGCAGGGAAGGGTTAGGATTTTATGTTAATTTTTTTTTTTGTGATTTGTTTATGTGGTTATGAAAATATTTATGTTATATCAGTTATTATGAACCGCTTCCATATAACTATATTACGGTATATAAGGTGCAATAAAAATATCTGCCACGGCTTTAATGGGAGGTAGTATTGCGTTTAAAGATTACAATAGTGAAGAAATTTTGTACCCCGGCACAGTTAAATCGATTTTAGAAAATAAAGTAGTTAAATAAACATTGACTCTACTTTGCATAACGTGGTTCACAAAATACGCGCGATGTGTCGCTTTGTCAATGAAAACAACTGCTATCTCTTTCCATCTGTTCTGTGAATGAAAACTGAAATCAGCTGACTAGTTCGTCAGTATCTAATCTAGTAGGTACGCAATAATACGCAGGCAAACAAGTGTTTTAAAAGTGCAATTACTTACCAGCTACCGCATTCTTCCAAAAAACTGACGTAAATAAGATGATAAACTTCCTATCACACTTAAAAGAAGAAGAAGTCCTACACTTCTTCTTCGAGTTCGGCAGAGAATGGAGGCCTGCCTGCGTCAACCGGAGGCGGGTCAAAGCGGCCGTGTTCTCTAAATCTGAACACTGCATCCAGAATGGTATGATGACTCACTCGCACACCAAACCTCTGCTGGTATAAGTTTACTGCATGCGCAGTTATGGAGTTACACTCGCGATAGCACAATACCATTTCAAGATATTCTTGATTGGAATACCGTCGTCGTCGTCTGGGAGGCATTTTTAAAGAAAGCGCGCGCGATATTCCCGACGCTGCACGCTGACCGCAAAACTAACTTCCGAGCGGGCGGGCGGGCGACTGGCGGGCGGGAGGTCGCGGTCGGCTAGCGCGTGCGACGAACGGGGTAGTGCGGGTGAGGGTGGGGGCGCGCGGGGCTGCGCTTTGATGAGCAAGTGGCCGGCGCGCAGCGGCATTGTTTGATAAGAATGGCAACAGTGTATGAACGGCGCGCGTCGGCATTTTGCTAATTGAATTCGGTGCGGTGCGGCAACGTCTACGGGATGGTTTTATGCCAATAAATCAATACCAATATTTTTTGTATGAAAAAAAAAAGACAAATTATCAATAATTTATCTTTACTATTGTGATCTATAAACACAATACTATCTCCCATTGCAGCCGTGGCAGATATTTTTATAGCACCTTATATAGCTTTATCCCTAGGGATATAACTGAATCACGGCTATAACCATCTTATTGCGACATAAACATGTATGCTTTGTCCTATCTCTGCCATCAACTATGTTCGAGTTGAATAATGGTCGTTGTTCATCGCAAGCCTGACGTTTTCGATGACTAGACAGCACAGGCTCGCCTCACATTGTAGACTAGTATTGAAAAATTTACTTAAGGGCTTATACTATCTCAAATTGCTTAGGACGATCCTCCGTTATATCGTAAATAATGCAGCATTAATTTTGAAATAAATATATGTTAAAGTTGAGAATGAATGTAAAGTACGTACTATGTTTGATTAAAACACGATACCATAAAATTTTATCTATACAAAAAAGTCCAAATTAACAATATATTACGAAAATAACATTTAGTTATCTAGTTTTATTGTGTTAGCTTATTTTATACCGATTCCAACTACGTAAGTATTATAAATAGCTCCCATACGAAACTTTAGAGATATAGTCGTTTTAATCTCAAGTGGTCTGCTGCGTGGGTGGCCCGGCGACCACCCACGCGCAGCTTGCCAGCTAACGGTTTTGCGCCGGCGCGCGCGCGCCAGTCCAGAGGCTATGAAGCAGATACTATGTAAAATACTTCAAATTATATCATGAAAGGACATTGTTCGGCGTCCATACATCGTTCGCCTAAGAAACAACAGAGACGGGAATTTACTTTCTGTATTCTAAATAATGGATATATACGACTGAAACTAAATTAAAATCACGGACACTTCTGAGAATTGTAAAAAATCTAAAACACTTTCGGATTTTGAGGTTATAATTAGGCCAATAGAAACATACTAACTTAGCGTTTTTTTGTGAAAATACATTGGATTTTAACTTCAACCGTTTCATTAAGTGCATAATGTACTATTAGGTAGTCAGAACCATTCTTTCTCTACGTAGTTACTAATTTATTTGTAGTTATGACTAGTTTAGGGCTATGAACTGAAATCACAGTCGTTTGTTCACGCCAAGTTGTTAGTCAAAATCGAAAAAAAAAAACAGAAAATGCAATAACAGAAACGAAAATACACAACCAACACAAGATGCACAGGAGATATGTGACAAAATAACAACACTGTCATTACTATGAAATGTCAAACTGTCATCTGTCAATTCGTCGACAGTCAGTGTCGCTGTTGCTTGTTTCACACAGCGCTTTCAATCGCTTTATTCTGTTTGTAACTAAATATCTTATTCATAGATCAAGCGCTGAGAGTGCTGAGCCTGGTATGTAATTACGGGGCACGCTACTTATACGGCTGCGCAAAAAGAATTGGCTGTACGAGCTATTGCCCTTTGCCTACACCAAAACGTTATATTGAAACAAAAATAATGGCGCCGGGGAATAAGACCGAAGTGAATTACTTTTTAAATTGTTTTTGAAATTAAGAAGTGTCCGTTCTATTGTAATAATTGTAAAGTAAATTATTAAAAAAACTAGTAATTACTGTAAAGGTTTCATACGTGTTGATTCATAGGCCATTTCTAACAATGTCCTTTGCATAATAACTAAACTAACTATGAAGCAGATACTATGTTTTAATTTTACCATTATTTTCACCGTAAAAATAAATTAATGGGTACCTAAACTAATAGGGTCTTGGAACCGCGACCTCCCCAGTCCCCAGTTCAGTCTCGCTCTCACTCGGTCCGTGAGCAGTATGGTGCATGGGAGATAAAAAGAGAATTTGAGCTGACGTACTATGGGCTCTTAACATTTATTAGGTACCTACTGTATTTGCTTGAAATACATTTTGATTCTCGATTTTTTTCTAACATTATTCGTGTATCGATGAAATAGTATTTAAACATACTATTTGACATTACTGCAAGTTACATTTTATTATTGTAAGACAAACCTGTACCTAATCGTGTTCGCCGTGACGTGTCTATAGATAAAAGCATAAACAGCTGCACAGTAGACGACGCCCGCGCAAAGTTAACAGTAATTATTGTTTAATTGTTTTATTTCAAATATTCAGTTCCATCTCATGCTGTACAATGCAATACCTTGATCACCTTGCTTGAATTCTGGAAATTCCTTGTTTAATTGGAGTACCTTTTAAAGTAAGTCAGTTACTTCACTTTAGACCGAGTACCAATACTGAATGATAATTTAAGAAAGTTCAAGCGCTGTTTCTTAGGGACACCTTCGTCTATCGTTATCTAAGCCAAATATTTGTTGGTGTTTTAAATTAACATATTAAAAATTAATTTGTATTAGTAGTTATATTTGTATTACCTATCATTATGTTGAGCAGCCTCCATAACGTTTTAGAAGGGTTTTTAGTGTATACCTCGTTTGTCAAAATACGAAGAGGAGTTTAGGAGCTATAAGGGACCAAATGAACATACATTCATACATAGCCTGTTAAAATCGTAACCCTCTTTTGAGTTTCCCGTAGTTGGATAAAAAGTGGATATCCTTTTTATTGGTAGGACATAGTGACGGAGAGCCAAACGTTCGAGCTGGCGGCGTTCATCCCGATGCTGCGCGAGCGCATCTACACGCGCAACGCATTTGCGCGCCAGTTCATCGTGTCCTGGGTGTCCGTGCTGGACGCCGTGCCCGACATCGACCTCATCGTGCACCTGCCCGAGCTGCTCGACGGGCTCTTCAAGATGCTGGACGACGCCAACTCTGAGATCAGGCGGATGTAAGTCAGCAGTACCTATTCATCACCATTGCCAGCTTTGTTCCATCCCCCTCTGAGTACAGGCCTCCATTTGTGCTTATTTATAAAATACTAGCTTCTGGCCGCGACTACGTCCTTGAGCCTATAATCTTCCTCAACAATTGGGTTATTCAATGCAAAAATAATTTTTCAAATCGCGACTGGTACTTCCAGAGATTACCCCCTACATACAAAAGATAATTGCCTCATAGTAATAAGTATCTATAGATTAAAAAACCTCGATTCCTAAAAAAGAAGTGTTCAAAACGACATGCCAAAATTGATTAACTTCTCAATATTGTAGAATTAGAATTTCTTTATTTTGCATAAAATATGGTACATTTATTTATTTAAAAAACACATTACAACTCAACTTAAAAGGCACACTACGTCAATTTGCCAATTCATACGACTGTCAAAGAATGACAGTTGTGACTTGAAATAACGGACATAATATATTTTTTTTTATGAAGAAGAAGAAGAGGGGAACTGTGGTCAATTCGCTTACCATTATCTTCCCCGACTTTAAAATACCAGCTCCTCTGAAAAGTTACTGAATTAGTTGTAAATAATTCCAGGTGCGACGTTCAATTGAACGAGTTCTTGAGGAGTATAAAGAAAGACCCGTCGCGGGTGGACTTCCAGGCCATGATTAACATCCTGATCACGCATGCGCAGTCGCCGGAGGAAATGTTACAGGTCAGTCCAAATGTTACAAGTCAGAAAAAGTAGTTTCGGAATACCTTATAATAGCACGATTTAAAAAGCGTTTGTATCTGGGGTTTCGCTTCCGTACAAAGTTATATTTCCATGCATTTTGTACAGTCAGCCTCAAAAATATTTATACATGACAAGAATTTCTTTCATTACCTACAATTTATGTTCTCTAGCACTGTTTCAATTAGTAGCTACAATTAAGTTACCAATGTGTAATATATTTTTCCTCCCATCTATTCGAAAAGGACGACTTGGTTCGCCTTTAAATGCACCCAACTTCCAAAGGTGGTGTTTTCTATAAGAAACTTTTAGCGGGCAGTAATGAGGTTTTAATCCTCTTTATAAGTGCGCCGCAATTATCTTTGCCGCGCACTTTTTGAATTTGGAACATCTTAGTGTTCAGCGCCAAAGAAATCGAACGCAAAGATATCAAGCTGTATACAGGACCTCATACAGGACATTGTTTTCGTCGTACTTCTGCTACCCTTTTGGCAGATTCTGGAGTGGACTTAACTGTTCTCAAGCGACATGGAAGATGGGAGTCGAGTGCTGTAGCAGAGGGGTATATAGAAGATTCCTTCCATTGAGAACAAGGCGAAAACATGTGAACGCATCGTGGAAAACATTAAATTTCAACCTTCAGTTAATCCATCCATGCCACAGTCGCCGCGCCCATAACATATAACATCCAACCAACGAGATTCACCGTCACATTTTCCTCAAAATGAGTCAAATTCGGACATTATTTCAAACACGCAGAATATAAAATCTACAACAATCTCTAATCCTAATAAAACTATAACAATAAATTTTCTTAATTGCGAAAATGTCTCAAATGTAAATATAAGGTTTTAGTTGTTTTATTAATAGATACTATTTTAATGGGTGCTAATTAAGGCAGCTTCTTTAAAATGTAATTCTCGTCTTCAAATATATTTAGTTGTCTAATGAATTAATAGGTCAGCGACGAACTTTTAGCGTCTAATAAATGGTTTTCAAGCGACCATATAGTGTAAAACAAGCTACTGTTAATATGACGCAGCATGGTGATAATTCTTAAGCAACTAAATTTGTGATATGTCTATTGCCAGCTTCTAATAAGTGTAACAACTGCATCTATAAAATAATATCAATGTACTCTAATTTCTTATAGTCATCTTTATTTTTATACGTTAGCAAAGTAATTGATGACTGAATCTACTATATTTGAACATAAAATTACTGTATTATTGTCATCAAATAATGGTGAATGAAAGCTCTAATTTCATGTATTCGCTTATCTATTTATAATGTTACCATATGTAATTGACCGAGTAGACCGAAGTATTGAGAGAGATCGAGAGGTTCTATGGACAGTTATACACGTCATTCAGTAACCCCGTTACGAATCTGGCAAACGACCCAAGAGCTAGATTAACCCGACATTATACCGAAGATATCCCGGACGTCAGCTTGTACGAGATGAGGATGGCTCTAAAGCAGCTTAAAAACAACAAGGCGCCGGGTGATGGCGGAATTACGGCCGAACTCTTAAAGGCCGGTGGGAAACCCGTTTTAAAGGTCCTCCAGAAGCTGTTCGATTCCGTCATAATCGAGGGTAAAACGCCACAGGCATGGAACAGAGGTGTGGTGGTACTCTTCTTTAAAAAGGGCGACAGTGCCCTGCTTAAGAATTATAGGCCCATCACACTTCTGACCCATGTCAAGCTGTTTTCAAGAGTCATCACGAACCGTCTCGCACGCAGGTTTGAAGACTTCCAGCCTCCCAAACAAGCCGGATTCCGTAAAGGCTTTAGCACCGTGGACCACATACATAAGCTGCGGCAGGTTATACAGAAAACCGAAGAGTATAACCTGCCTCTCTGCTTAGCGTTCGTGGATTACGAGAAAGCCTTCGATTCGATCGAGACATGGGCTGTACTGCAGTCTCTTCAACGGTGCCAGATCGACTATCGGTACATCGACGTGTTAAA
This sequence comes from Conistra vaccinii, assembly GCA_948150665.1. Taxonomy (NCBI): domain Eukaryota; kingdom Metazoa; phylum Arthropoda; class Insecta; order Lepidoptera; family Noctuidae; genus Conistra; species Conistra vaccinii. Next base: position 23,846,443 of record OX411327.1, read on the forward strand.
GTGCCTATACAAAGACGCCACTATGTCAGTCCGACTCCACGACCAGACCTCGAAACCTATCCTTCTGCAGCGAGGTGTGAGACAAGGAGACGTTATCTCTCCGAAACTGTTCACCGCTGCACTGGAGGACGTCTTCAAGGTTCTAGACTGGAAAGGCATCAGTATATCACTAACCTTCGGTTTGCCGACGATATAGTTATCATGGCTGAGACCATGGAGGACCTCAGTATAATGGTCGATGACCTCAGTAGAGCCTCCAAAAGAGTGGGTCTTAAAATGAACATTTTATTTTATTTTATTTTATTTTATTAGGATCTCCAACAAAGGATACACCTTACATGCTATAATACAAAAACAAGAACAACAATCTATGTGCTCCCTCAATTATAGGAGACCACATCATGCAATAAAAACAAGCAAACAGTTACATATGATTAAATAGAAGTGGCCCTGAAAGTTAAAATTATATACCTAGTATTATTAAGCTTATACTAATACATTATTAAAATTGGTAATCTGAATTTAAATTGAATAAAAATAAAGATTAAAAAGCAACGAATACATAATTTATTAGAAAAAAATTGTACTTACAGACAAATAAAAATAGAAATAACGAACAATGCATTACTAGGCGGGCAGTTCAACACTTACACAATATCATTTAGTTGCGTACGGACTAGTGACTTATATTTACCCAGATTATTAGAAAAGATGTCTATGTCTTGTAATGAACATGATAAGGAATTGTACTGCTGGGTCATCCTGGAAACCGGTGCATGTTTACCCAGATTTGTTCGGTATCGTGGGGCTTTGAGTAATGGGCGGGGATAACGCGGCATTCTGGCCGGGATATTAAGATTTATTCTGCTGAGAAGATCTGGACAGTCAATACTATTATTAAGCAACTTGAACAGGAATGTTAAATCAGAGACTGTACGGCGAGACCTGAGAGGAATGATTTTAAAATAATTCAGCTTGTCTGCATATGATCTCAGATTCCTAACTCTAAACCGAAAAGCTAAGTGACGAACAAGTTTCTTCTGGACTCTTTCTATTCGATTTGTGTGAACCTGGTATGTTGGATTCCAGACCGTGCTGCAGTATTCCAACTGACTTCTCACATAGCTATTGTATAACAAAATTGTAGTGGATGGTTTTTTGAAATCTTTAGAAGATCGCAGTATAAATCCAAGAGCCCGATAAGCTGAATTAAGCATTTTGTCAATGTGGTCTGTAAATCTCAAATCACTGTCCAAATACACTCCCAAATCTCGGATAACTGTCACTTCATCTAATGTGTTTCCCTGAATATTGTAGCTAGATTGAATTTTATTCCGCTTTCTGGTAAATTTGATGTGGTGACATTTGGTACAGTTTAGATACATTTTATTCTTCGTACACCACTGAGTTAAATTATCTAAGTCCGTTTGTAGCAACTGAATATCAGATTCAGTCAGAATTATGCGTGTCAATTTCAGATCATCCGCAAATAGGTATGGTGTAGTATATTTAAGTACACATATAATATCATTAACAAATACAATGAAAAACAGTGGCCCCAAATTGGACCCCTGTGGTACACCTGAGGTTGCAAAATAAGGGTCAGACTCATCACCCTCTATGACAACTAAAGACGGCCTATTATTAAGGTATGACCTACACCATTCCAATGTGGCACCGGTGATACCCAGGGACTGAAGTTTAATCAACAATAGTTCATGATTTACCCTGTCGAAGGCCTTTGAAAAATCAGTGTATATTGCATCTACTTGTAGACCCTCATCAACTGCGGATGTTAACTCAGTGATATAAGTGACAAGATTTGTGTTCGTAGACTTTTTAACCATGAAACCATGCTGACTTAAGGTTAGGTAACCTTTAACCTGGTTGTAAAATATCGGGTACACTAGTGATTCAAAGACCTTAGACAGAGTACAAAGAATCGAAATTGGTCGATAGTTAGATATCACCTCGCGCTTATCGTTCTTGTGAATAGGCACTATTCGTGCCCGTTTCCAGGTATTCGGGAAGACACCTGTTATTAGTGAAGTATTATATATATTTGCTAATGGAGAGGACACATAACGAGCACATCGTGACCAAAATATTGGGGGTATATTATCAGGTCCTGCACCCTTTGACAGGTCAAGACTGGAAAGTTTATTGCATACTGCGTCTTTAGATATGGCAAAATCATTATTGGGTGGAGAAGGGAATGATGTGGCAGGTGGAGAATCGGTAGAATTGCCATGGTCAAGAGTTTGCGAGTCATATACCGATGAGAAATGATCAGCAAATAAATTCGAGATAGCTTTACTTCCAGATGCAGTTACAGTACCTAAGGTCATTTTAGAGGGATAGGAAGTGTTACTTTTCCGAAGGTTTTTTATATGCGACCAGAAGAATTTGGGATGGCCTTTTATCTTATTTTCTAATTCGTCTATGTAATTATTGTAACATCCTTGCGTAAGTTTCTGACAGTCTTTTCTGAGATAATTAAATTCAATTACATCTAGTGGATTGTTATATTTTTTTAATCTGCTACGATATTTTAATTTTTTATTGAGCAATTTTATTAATTGGTTAGAATACCACGGTGGGTATTTTCCTCGCGTGGACGTGGTTACTGGCACATATTTTTTAATGATATCCCTAATTATACTGTAGAATTTATCCAGTTTAGCATTTACATCATAACAACATATTGCGAATTCATTTTCCCAGTTGATATCTTTTAGTGCATGTGTTATTGCTTCGTAGTCGGCTTTGTAATAATTAGGTTTGTTTGATGATTTGTAGTCCTTTTTAATAATCACAGGTAAGGTGGGCATGAATTCTAAAGCAGGGTGAAACTTATCCAGCTTCCTTATAGGGTCAAGGCAATTGCTGATTTTGATATAGTCGACGTCAGAAAGTATTAAGTCTAATATTTTATTTTGGGAGTTTTTGATGTAATTAAACTGTTTTAAGTTGTTTAAAGCTATAAAATCGAGTAGAAGATTTTTTAGATTGCCAGTGCCACATGAAGATGGTAAGCATGACTCATTATCAGCATCATACATCCAATCAACACAGCTCAAGTTAAAATCACCAACTATCAATGTGGGACTGTCGCTATTGGTATCCATGATTGAGTTGCAGTTTTCAGTAAAATGTTCGAAGACTTCCGTGGATACTGGAGGGGGCAAGTAAACAGCACATATTTTAAGAAATTTCACGCTTGAACTCGATTTCGTCTCGATCGTAATCCATAAGTCTTCACAGTTACTCTCCCATTCAACCATGCGAGATGAAATTAAGTTACTTGAAACTGCTATAAGTACTCCACCGCCAGTTTTTTTATGTTTATTGAAAGAAGATGTTTCACGATCCCTTCTATATACCGTATAGGAACCACTGAATAATTCAGCATCAAAAATACCCTCACAAAGCCAGGTTTCGGTTAGGACATAAACATCGTACGCGTTATTATGTATGTGTTGCCGTACCTCACTCAGTGATCCGCGTAGACCTCTAGTATTTTGGTAGTAACATTTTATAGGATTGAATTTTGAGAAATAATGATACATAGAACATTCTTAGAATTACACTGATACACGAATTATGGTTAACAAAATAAGAAATAACATTGATACACGAATTTATGTTAACGATTTTAGTTTATCGTGATCTCCTATAACCACAGTTTGAGAGGTTTCATCCCTCTTCACGAAAATTCTTCCATTGCGGACCCAGACGAATCTGTATCTTAGTTCTCTAGCACGTACTCGCGTAGCCGCATGAAGAGCTTTATTTTCCGGAGAGAGATGCTCGACGACGAATATTGGAACAGGTTTGTCGGCAGCCATACCAAGATGACTTGAGGTAAGTTTGTTATTTGAGTTGGCTTTATTGAACTGTATTGATGCTGCCAGAAACGAATCTCTTGTACGGGAACTGTTAAATTTAACTAAGACTGATCTCGGTCGCATGTTCTGTGTGTCTTTTTTAGCAACCCTTGTACAAAGTTGAATGTCAGTGTCCTTTATGTTGCAGTCGAGTACTTTGCTCAGCTGTAGAACAGTACTCACCAAATTCTCTGATTTGTGTTCGGGTATACATTGCAATTCAATGTTATTCGATCGAGCATGCTGTTCTAAGACGTTCATGCGCTTAGTTATATCTTTCAAAGAATTTTGTAAATCAGAGTTATCTTTTTCGAGTTTTTGTATTCTGATTGCCTTCTCCTCTAGTGTTGTTCTCATGTCTTCGTATTTATCGTTAAAAAATGATAGCGACTGCTTGAATTCTGACACTATGTCATTAATTTTATTAAGTTGGTCATTTACCAAGCCGTTTATTGTGTTCTGTAAGGCACGATTAATTTCTTGCCTTATCATATCTCTGAGGGAACCACTTGTAATCTCTGTCAGTGATATGTCGGTTTGATCGTCAGGAGGCTGGTGATGAGGCAGTTTATTTCGCTGAGTAATATTAATCTTCTCGGCAGAAGAAGATGAATCATTGCTTCTATTTGGGCTGCTCTGTTTGGCGGGTCTGACTGGGGTATTGGTATTATCAACTTTAGGTTGCTTGTTGATGCACCTAGGGCATTTCCAAGTCTTTTTAGAACCAGCATTCATTGATTTAAACCTCTTTTCCGGTATACCACTGCATAACAAATCATACCATTGAAAGCAAAGAAAGCATTGTAAACCTTTCCCCGCCTTGAAATCGTTCATGCAACCAGCGCAATTTGATGTTGACATTCTTTCGTTATTAATAGCAAAAACTCAAAGTGGAGTCTCAATATAGTTGAGGCGGTGCAAGCAATGCCGAAAGCAGTGTGAGTTTAAGCATAGACAGACAAAATGCAGCAATGTTTGCTTAAATTATAATACAAATACTAGACAAATGTAATCAAATAAAAAAATAAAAATAAAAAAGGAATATTTTTCGTATTCAGCGGGATTCGATCCGGTGTCCACGGCGTGCGATGAAGTGTAGCTACTCAAACAACTCCGCCAAAGCTACTTTACATGAAGTGACGAAATTTGTGATAGCTATGCGCTGGGCGTTGAATTATGCGCAGGCGACAACGGGGATAGTGGTGGTTAGCGCGGGAGGTATCGAGCGCTCTGCGGGTTGTCGTAGGTCAGGAACAAAGTTCGTTATAACACTTTTCAAATTTATGATTTTCAACCACAGTATAATATTAATATAACTTTGCTTCACCCAAACGGATCGCCATAAAAACTTCACAGTTAGATAGGTCACTTCACTGGCTTTAAGTAAACGGTATACTATTGATACAATTTCCACTTTTTACCACTTTTCTTATTTAAAATCTGCAGAGCAAATATAGTAACGTTGTGTCTTTACTGATAGCGTACGAGTATGGAACGAACATGGACAAGACAAAGGTCATGTCAAATGCCCATGTAACACCCGCCCTCATAAAGATCGGAGTCGCTACGCTCGAAGTTGTAGACCAGTATGTTTACCTAGGACAAACTGTCCAGCTAGGTAGGTCCAACTTCGAGAAAGAGGTCAATCGTCGAATCCGACTCGGCTGGGCAGCGTTCGGGAAGCTACGCAATATCTTCTCGTCCCACATACCACAGTGTCTCAAGACGAAAGTCTTTGACCAGTGCGTGTTGCCAGTGATGACTTATGGCACTGAAACGTGGTCGCTCACAATGGGCCTTATCATAAGGCTAAAAGTCACCCAAAGAGCAATGGAGAGGGCTATGCTTGGAGTTTCCCTACGTGATCGAATCAGAAATGAACAGATACGCAGGAGAACCAAGGTAACCGACATAGCCCGAAGAGTTGCCAAACTTAAGTGGCAATGGGCAGGACATATTGCTCGCAGAACAGATGGCCGATGGGGCCGAAAGGTTCTGGAGTGGCGACCACGTACCGGAAGACGTAACGTCGGAAGGCCTCCCACAAGATGGACCGATGACTTAGTAAAGGCCGCAGGAGTTCGCTGGATGCGGGAAGCACAGAATCGGTCGAAGTGGCGGTGCTTGGAGGAGGCCTATGTCCAGCAGTGGACGTCTTTCGGTTGATATGATGATGATGATGATATGTAATTGATGACAATAGTCAAGTTAGACAATATTTTTTGTATGGCCAATCGGGTACGTATATCTAATAATACCTACCCGATTGAACATACAAAAAATATTGTCATCAAAAACAAACATCTGCAACTCTGTGTTTGTTTGGGTTTGGACACACCTTAGGGAAAATTAAAACCAAACAACCATTATTTGTAAATCAGATAATTTTAATGGCAGTAGCATAGGTTTACCTACCTAACCTAACCTCAAAACAGTAAGTTGCTTCTGCATGGTCTCCGGCGCTGCGGGAAGTGCAACCCCTTCGCCCTTACGTAACAGAGGATAGGCACCCATGCTCACCTCCGCAGCTTCGGCTTGCTGCAGTCTCAGCCGCTACAGCTCGCACGGGTGCCTATGCTTTGTTACAGCGGGAGGGGGTTGCTCTCCCGCCGCGCCTTCGGTTTTTATATACACTCTAGGGTAGGAGCCAAAAGACTACGTAAAGTCGAGGTGCCCCGATTCGGTTTTGGAACAGATTCAACCTATTAACTACAAGCCGGTGTATAATTAGGTTGTCGCCGTATAGTAGATTTTTTTAAATTTCAATTTTCAACAATATTCGTAAATTGACGCTGGTTTTTTGATATTCTGTTGGAATAGTAAAGATGATGAATTAATATAATTGAAGCTGTTCTATTAACTCGTAGCCTACATATAAAAAAAACGCTAGGTTGCAGGTGCTAAAGGAAACTTTTGTTGCTGCACTTATAATTTCCCCTATTTAATTTCAATTTAGTTGTTACTCTATGTCTTATTAAATAATAATATTACAATAATAAGTTTGGAAAATCCAAAAGTGCACTTCCATATCACTCATTCATAAACGAAAAAGAAATTTAATACATAGTTTCTAACAAAAATTAACAATTTATCACTTTTCATGAAGTATGTTTTGACTGCTGTTTTACCCATCAATATGGGTAAAATTGCTAACCTCGCAATCCTTACGTAATGTCAAAGACTATTTATTTCGATATTTACGTTGTGGGTTGCTAGGCAACGACTTCACATCAAGGTTGGAAATATTTAGTTACAGATATTATATTTTAGTTAGTATTTTATTAATTATAATTAAACTACTTTGAATAAAAGAGCCATTTTCAATAGGGTTCCTTTTATGGCGGAAACGACAGTATAAAAAATAATTTGACTCAATTAATTGATTTTATTGCAAACTACAATGTTTTCAGGGTTCATAAATTGACGGACAGGATTTTTTTTTCAACTATTTTTTTTTTTTTTTTTTTTATGATTTTTATTGCATACATCATTCTTGCAGATATTCAGCAATATGTTTGAATATTATTAACGGGTTTGTACGGAAGCTGTCCAGTGACTGCCCCGTTCATTCTTACAGCCTCTTAAATAAGGTCTTGAGGAATCTTTCTCAGTCTTCTGGCGACTGTTTGGGTGTTCATCAGGTTTACTGCGAGGATGTTTGGATGATTTGTGATTCGCTCTTTGTATGCTTTTGTCCTTTCTGAAATTTCTCTTATTTGAAAAAAAAAAAAAAAAAAAAAAAAAAAAAAAAAAAAAAAAATAATTTTGATGCTTTTTTCATTTCTGCTGCATTAAATCAATTGTTAAAAAGTACAGTATTAATCTCCATTTAATTATCTATACAATGGTATATCAATTAAGTAGGTTCTGTGTACTAGCAGGAGTGTAACAATAAAAACAGTTGCAGAAATGGGGCAAAAAATATTTTTCGATCGTAGAGCACACTAATGCTTCGCATTATGAGTCGTGCAAAATATGAGGCGCCTTTTATTTTCTCATAGTGGGCGATGAAAAGTAGAGTGTATCTCTCGGGCGCAAAATATATTTTTGTCTCGGGCGACGTACTTTACACTACTTACATCACTCGAGCTTAAAATAGTGTTGCTCCCGAGGTGAACACTCTACTTTTTATCACCCTCTATGAGAAAAAAAAGTGTGCGGTCCGACCCTCATCAGGAACTAATTTCCTACTCACGTATGATTTTAAACACAAAACATAAATTTTATGACAAAAAAAAAGCCGCCATCTTGGATTTACATTTTGATCTCACTATTGGCTTTACCACCCTCGAAAACTATGAAAACGATACCCATGACGAAAAATTTGAAAATGTCTGCATCCGCCATCTTGAATTTACATTTTAACCTCACTATCGGCTTTACCACCGTCGAAAACTATGAAAACGATACCCATGAGGAAATTTTTAAAATTTTCGCATTTGCCATCTTGGATTTTAATATTGACCAAGTTCACACTTTCTCTCTTGCCAGACTGTTACTTATTCATACAATATTCGTGATTGACCTCTTTGGTGACTAGAACTTTTACTAACAATATTATCCACATCCCAAATTGAAATCACTTTTAGTCCCTAGGGATTAAAAAGCAATTTTGGTCCCTGTTTGCGAGGATTAAACTACGTCTTTTTGAATAGATGTGATAAAAAGTTTTTTGTATCCTGTTCGTCTTTCCAGTGATCAATAAAGAATATATTTCGCTTGTAGTTGACGGCAATAACGTGGATCAAGGAGTTCGTGGAGCTGGCCGGCGCCAGCATGCTGCCGTACGCGTCCGGCGTGCTGTGTGCCGTGCTGCCGTGCCTCGCCTACTCCGACGAGCCCAGGAAGAGTATCCTTTTATACAACTAGCTTATAGAAAAACACTGTTCTAGATTCTAGATTAAGGTGGAGAGATCTAAACAGGAGCCAATGGTTATAGTGACCACCAAATCTGGATAGTCATTTAATTATTTTTAAGTTTTACCGAATTACCGCAATGAATAATATTTTTATCGTAGTCATTTTCTAAGTGTCATAAATTCATAAATTACCACGGAAAATCTCTTCCCCTGTTATAGCCATTTCATAAAACTCACAAAAAAAATACAATTTAGATTTGAATAAACGATCACTTACAGTTTACGCTCAATTTGCTAAAACAATCTGCTTTCTTCACTGAATAGTTAACCGATGGAAATAAAGAAATTTACCTCTACGTCTTACATCCAAGAAGTCCTTAGCAACTACTCAGGCATACGCGAGACGGCCGCCACAGTGAACTTCCAGCTCACCAAGTTAGTGGTGTCGGAACACTCCCCCTCCCCCTCCCCGCCGCGCGGCGACGCGGAGGGGCCCGCGGGGGGCGAGGGGCCCGCGGGGGGCGAGGGGCCGGGCGAGGAGCCCGCGGAGGAGGCCTCGGGCAAGCTGAACCTGGACGCCGTGGTGGGCATCCTGACGCAGATGCTGCACCACAGCTCCGTGCACACCAAGGTGGCCGCGCTGGACTGGATCCTGCACCTCTACAACAAGCTGCCTAATGAGGTGAGCCATAGATCTTAATAAAACCTATGAATTCATTAATTCACTGTCACACAACGCATAGCCTAACTAAACCGATAGCTAGACTAGCTGGCTAGACACTAGAGGCACGAATATTTGCACTAGATTTTAACGAAAGTGAGTACTAAGAAAGGACTTTTGAAAATTCATCCCCTAAACGGGTTAAATAAGAGATAAACGTTTTCATGTAAATTCGTCCTGATCCCACCAGGCACATGGCTTGTACTCGTATAACTTTACAGACAGACGTGTTTTGAGCAGTTTGCTGTGCCATTACTTTTTCCCTGTTAAGGCTGACTGTCCACTGGAGCAGAGAGGAGAGAAGAGGAGCGGAGAAGTGCCAATATTTACCAATAGAATCTAAACTCCGCTCCAGAGGTGCGCTTTTATTGGTTAATATTGGCACATCTCCGCTCCTCTCCTCTCCTCTCCGCTCCAGTGGACAGGCAGCCTAAGGGTTGACGTTTTGGGGACTGACTTATATAATTTAGAAGTCCAAAAAGAGCTGATTATTAGTAATTTGTGCGGTGCAGATGTTCCAGCAGACAGACAAGCTGTTCGTGAGCGTGGTGGGCAGCCTGACGGACGGCTCGGACGACGTGGTGCGGCGCTCGCTGGCCGTGCTGGCCGAGATCTGCTCCTGCGAGCCCGCCTCGCGGGCCGCGGAGCCAGGTGAGGACAGCTTCATAGTGTTCCCACAGCTCGGACGACGTGGTGCGGCGCTCGCTGGCCGTGCTGGCCGAGATCTGCTCCTGCGAGCCCGCCTCGCGGGCCGCGGAGCCAGGTGAGGACAGCTTCATAGTGTTCCCACAGCTCGGACGACGTGGTGCGGCGCTCGCTGGCCGTGCTGGCCGAGATCTGCTCCTGCGAGCCCGCCTCGCGGGCCGCGGAGCCAGGTGAGGACAGCTTCATAGTGTTCCCACAGCTCGGACGACGTGGTGCGGCGCTCGCTGGCCGTGCTGGCCGAGATCTGCTCCTGCGAGCCCGCCTCGCGGGCCGCGGAGCCAGGTGAGGACAGCTTCATAGTGTTCCCACAGCTCGGACGACGTGGTGCGGCGCTCGCTGGCCGTGCTGGCCGAGATCTGCTCCTGCGAGCCCGCCTCGCGGGCCGCGGAGCCAGGTGAGGACAGCTTCATAGTGTTCCCACAGCTCGGACGACGTGGTGCGGCGCTCGCTGGCCGTGCTGGCCGAGATCTGCTCCTACGAGCCCGCCTCGCGGGCCGCGGAGCCAGGTGAGGACAGCTTCATAGTGTTCCCACTACTGGGACGACGTGGTGCGGCGCTCGCTGGCCGTGCTGGCCGAGATCTGCTCCTGCTGCTAAGTGTGGAGGAAGTCACGAGAACTGTACCATAACAGATTTCAAATGCTTAAACTGTAAGGGGAATTACTTTGTCCTGGATAAAAGGTGTCCCGTTTATCTGAAAGAGAGAACTATACGGAACATCATTAGTGAAGAACATGTTACATACAGAAGGGCCTTACAACGAGATCGCACCGGAAAAGTAAAATACTCAATCTACAACCATGACCAACACGGAAAAGGTAACCTTTAGTAGTGTAGTGACGAATGCTGTAATGCACCAAGAACCGTCATCCAATAAAAAAGAAGTAGAAAATGATGCGAGTGTAAGTACACAGCAAAATATTAAAAACATAAAACAAAAATCGAACAAACAGAAAACGTATCAAAAACAAGATGACGAACCCCTAGAACAGTCAATAATTGAGGAGATAATTGAAGAAATAAATAATTCACAGGAAGAGATATACATATAAATTTGTTGTATAAATGACATGGCTAAATGGAAGTATGGGCGACTCCCTTAGCAATGTATAAACATTGTACCTATTAATATGTAATGCTGAATAGCTGAATATTAGTATTGCGTATGAAAAAACTTTCAGGAACTTTTTATATCGTTACAATCCTGAAAATAAAATCGTAGAAACTCCTACGTCAAAAGGCATACAAACTTGCACAAGAAAAAGATTTTGCTATGAACTGTAGCTAGGCGTTGGTTAACAACCTTCAACAAATAGGTTAAAAAAAGATTATGTTGGGAAAATCACCCAACGCATATAATTATACGCACTGACAGGCCAGGCGCACTCCGTATTTTAGGTATGAAGCTACAAGTACGCGGCTGGCTCGACTCGTCGGGTCAATTCAGGTGGCGTAACGTAGTCAGAAGATAAAAGAGTTACGCGATTGTAAGAACCGCAACTTCTATGTGAATATAACTTTATGTAATTAGCACTGTGCTACCTGAACTGCACTTTATTGTGTCGTAGCAAGAGGCGCTTTTGGTGAGCAGTGGTGGCCCAGTGGTAACGGCCCCGACTTACAAGGTCATGGGTTCGAAACCGAAACATGATGAACCCAGTCAGGCGCTTTACTTTGTGTAAAATAATTTTAGCACCACTGCTCACAAAACGGTGAAGGAAAACATCGTGAGGAAACCGGCATGTCCTAAGTGCATCTATGCATGTCCTAGAACCAAAAATTCGAAGACATGTGACATCCACCAACCCGCACCGAGCCCGCGTGGTGGATTACGGCCCTCTCCCTCTCACAGAGAGAAGGCCTGTGTCCCAGCAGTGGGAACATTAATAGGCTGATTATGTTATGTTATGTATGTTAAGAGTCGCTTTTTATTTAAATGATTTTGCCGAGTGAATCATCTGTACTAATCTGTGCGCCGGTACATAAACAGAATGCTATTGCAGAAATAAAATAACAAAATGTAGGTACATTAATTATTTAATATGGAGCAAAGCAGTACTAGGGTTTGTGAGACACATATATGTGATAGATATGTGTCTCACAAACCCTAGTACTGCGGGGAATATAAAAATTATGTTTTTCAACAAATATTTTTTTTTATAAATCCTGGGATTACATGTAACAGTTATTCAAAGACACAACCATTAAACATACTCGTACAGTGTGTTGAGGTGTTTGCAGCCCGCTTATAATTTATTTCAAGTTCTAGTAGGTAAAGGTCTAGATGCTGCTTCAAGTTCAGGTCTTGATTCAGGTCCAGGAAGATTTACTCGATTTCGATCTTGATTTGACTGCCGTTGATGTCTCATCCAACAGGGATGACACGCATAGTTCATAACCTAAAAGAAAAAGTCAATATAGGATATTTAAGGAGTCATCACTAGCCACAAATATTTATGTGATGAACTGTGAACATACGTGTTTTTGTTGGTCTGGGTGTTTACAAAAAAAAGTATGGAGTTGTATAAGTATTAAATATAAGCTCTACTTAGTTTAGGACTAGATATGGTGCTGTGTAAAATATCCAAAATATTTATTATAAGTATTAATATAGTGAAGTCAGCATTGAATCAATATAGGAAATACACATAATATTGAGGTCTGGGATAGGACCGACTATTTGCAGGCTGATGAACTGATTATCCGAAAAGGAAGACCATCCATTCATGCATTGGATGGGCATTTAAATATGAAAGAACACATTGTAATACACATCATTTTAATTACCTGATAGAAAGCTGGATGTGACCTCGGTACATTCTGAAACATTGAATTGTTCCTTTCCACTGCATGGTATTGTGCACTTCATAACGGCCATAAGTGATGCACATTGTAGGTATGCCCAAATAAACGTGCATCAGGAGCTATTTCCGAACTCAGACGTTCAAAATATGGATGGCAAAAGTTGGCATCCTTTGAAACCTAGAATAAAATTATTAACATGAGTCAAGTATTTAACAAATACACAAACATATTAATAATTTATGACATCTAAGGCAACTAGTTTGTCGTTGTTACAATTATAAGAAGAACTGAGTCTTTCTGATCCATTGCCATTGAGTTTATATTAGATTTTAAGAACTGTGGTAAACAACCTCCAAATCGGCTTTGCACTTAGTTGCTGCTCATATTGAGTATTTGTAGAATGATTTCAGCTAACTCTAGATGACTTACCTCGATCGATTGTGTACCATCATGCTAAGATAGTGAGTAGAAGACCATGTAAAGAAAAGGTGATATGCCTCCACAGTCTACACCAGACACGACTAGTTTATGCATCTCATAATGAATGAATATGCAAGGGAAGTCCATGTAGAGTAGCGGAAGGTCAGCATGAAGATAAGCACACTCAATAAGGCCGACAAATAAGCGAGGGTCAAAAGTAAATACTAAATATCCAGAAACGGCAAAACGAAAAAACGACGTCTGACACACGTCTGGCCTGACTGACGTTTGAATCCGTTCGATTTTTTAATAGAGATGGTATGGAACATCTTGGAATGTAGCATAATCGATAAAATAATTGAAAATAGAAATACTGTTCTTGTCGATTATTATTCAATCAACATTCTTCGACATAAAATAGTTTCTTATTATTGTGATGGTTATTGGATCATTTGCATATATTTAACAAAGAGTTTACCAAAGAGTTTACACGTTTTCCGAAGCATTTGGTATTTTTTTTTATTTGGTTCTAATCGAATCAAGTCTAATAAAGAAGAATCGATTGTCACTTTTTAGTAAACAGCACTATTTATTAAGTGCCGTCATAATTTTGTGTGCTTCTTGTCAAACAAAAAACAGGAAAAATACTTTTAATTATTTGATTAGTTCAAGAAAGTTCTAGGAAAATAATAAAACCGTAATAATTCATTAATGAATATTTGAATGTTATGATGTAGTGAGAAATTTCTATACATGCTAAAGGCAGTGGCTTAGCCATGTCCTTTGAATGGGCGAAGATATGGATGAAGATAAAGTGTATTTGTAAATCGAAACTCAAATTGAAAGAAAACTTATTATCATTGTTGAAAATTGTTGGCGAGGAATTAAAGATTTTTTTTATTAATATTATGTTCGGAGAAGAAATCTTGGGGTATATAAACTGTAATGGATAATTTACAAAAAGTTATAAAGATGAACATATTCCAATGGAATTCTCAAAGTTTAAGGCCTAAACTTGTATCCTTTTCTGAACTTTTATTACAAGAAAACATACACATCACAATAATAAGTGAATCATGGGTCAATTGTGAGATTAATGTAAACATTAGTGGATATAATGTCTATAGGAACGATAGGTACGATAGTTATGGTGGCGTAGCTTTACTGCTTCACAGGTCGAATCAGTCTCACCTAGTATCATTTAATATTAATTATCCTACTCAATGTTATACAATTTACCGGAATATGAAAAACTTCTATTACTTAAAATATACAATTATATTTTTAAATCTGGTACCGTACCGTACCTACCTCCGTACCTCATCAATGGCGAGACATACAAATTATCCCTTTTCCCAAAGGCGCAATCGACCATAATAGTGAGACTAAATTAAGACCTATTTCCCTTATCTCATGTGTATGTAAAATTTTTCACCTAATGATCTGCAAGCGGTTAGAATAGCACGCAGAAAAAACCAACTTCTATCACCAAACACAGTTGGATTTAGGAAATCACAGTCCTGTTTGGATTCACTATCTCGACTAGTTTCTTACATCCAAATTGGCTTCACTAAAATATTTCTACGGTGGCAATGTTTTGTGGACATTAAAAACGCGTACAACAATGTTTCAATTGAGTCAGTTACTAAAGTATTAGATGATGTTCAGGTCGGATATACAATTTGTGTCTACCTTTGGTCTTTTACGAACGAAAGGCACTTAAAAATTAAGTCATTCAAAAGTGAAGGATTAGCACAAGGGGACCCTCTGTCCCCTTTATTATTTAACATAGTTACGTACCAAATCTGTCATAAAATTCAAAATGTCATGATATCGCAATATGCCGACGATTTTGTTATCTATTTAAGTGACAAACACATAGAAGTATCTGAACGTAATATACAAGATGCGTTAAACTGTTTAGTAACTTTACTGGGTGAGATTGGACTGACATTTTCACCAACTAAATCTAATTATTGTGTCTTTAGTAGGGGTCGAAGGAGAATATTGCCTTCCCTAAAAGTGTATGATCAACCGTTATTAATGGTAGAATGTGTTAAATACGTGGGTGTATGGTTAGATAGAAGTTTACTCTGGCGCAAACATATTAATGGAATAGTCAGTAAATGTACAAATTTTTTAAATATATTAAAAGTACTAGCAGGTTCCTCTTGGGGTATTTATACTAAACACATGTCATACGTAAGTTATACATCTCGCTAGTAAAAAGTCGACTTGATTATGCGTGTTGTTTATATGATTCTAGTACAAAGACACATGTATCCAAGTTAGATAAGCTACAAAATCATGCACTTAGGGTAGTAGGAGATTTTATAAAAAGTACTCCAATCCATGTGATGGAAAGTGAGCTGCACATACCGCCACTATTTATAAGACGACTGTTGTGTCGTTTACATAGTTTTATATATTTAAGTAACTACGTGAGAAGCATTCATTTAGTCGCTAATAAACACCATTGAAGACAGACGCATTTGTGATTTTCTAACAAGTTTCCCGTACACACAAAAGTGAACCTAAACAACCATAACATATGGTCGATATCTCGCCGGATCATTACCAGTTACCTGAGCGCACGTGTTGAGCGGCCGGCTCGCGAGAACAAAAGGACACCGCATTCCTAAGCGATAAGGATTTGTAACGATGACTACTACGAAGGAATTATTAAATGTATTGGAAGATACCGCTTCATTACTGCAAAAAACTCAAGTTAATCTCAAGAAATGCTCGAAATCCCGATTAACTAAAGGATATATTGAAACCCGTATAAAGGCGATAGAAGATTATTGGTCTACTTTCAAAAACGCTCATCATTCTTTGGTAAAAATAACGCCTAAGGAACAAAAGGCAATATTACCGTATTTTTCTAATGAGATAAGATAAGATAAGATAAGTCTTTATTTGCCTTAAACATGGTATAATGTTGTTACAGTCAGATATTAATCTAAAGTCCACATGTTTAGCTATACAGGATATGTATCAATTGCATGCAAAATAATAATTATTAGTTAATTGTTGATAAATGTCACAGATATAAGGTCAATACAATAATATAATAGTTTTATCTTAACATTATATGTCAAAAGTCCAGAAATTTATAGATTATTATTGTTAAAAATATCTTGAATGTCATAAAACATATGGTCTTTCAGCCATTTCAATAATCTGTTTTTAAATGAGTTAATATTATGTAACAATTTTATTTCTTTTGGAATTTTGTTATATATGTGTATACACATGACTAGGAAACTTTTCGCATACTTGGCTGATTTAGGAGTATCTTGCAATCCAAGTCTGCATGGATCTCTATTACGAGAGTTCATTTGATAGGCTTTTTTGAACAATCCCTTATTATTATAAACATAATTACAAATTTCGAAAATGTAGAGTGACGGAAGTGGTAATATACCTAGTTTTTTAAATAACAGTTTACATGACTCGTCAGGACGGATACCACAAATGGCTCTGATGCACTTCTTTTGCGCTATAAATGCTCTGTGTCTATCCGTGCTGTTACCCCAAAAAATAAGCCCGTATCGTAAGATGGATTCTATATAGGCGTGATATGTTGTAATTGCTGTTTTTTTGTTGGTTACATTCTTTATTTGTCTGAGAGCATAAACAAACTTATTAATCCTACTGCACAAATTATCCACATGTACTTTCCAATTCAGATCTTGATCTATGAGTACACCTAAGAATTTAGTTTGTGGAACTTCTTTTAACCTGTCAATATTAAGTTTGAAGTTATATTTAGTATGTTTTGATTGGTTAAACTGTATATAATTAGATTTATCTAAATTAATTTTTAATTTATTTGTCTGTAACCATTTCATAATGTCGTCAATTGTATTATTAATGTCCATCTCATGATCAGATTTAGTTTTATACTTTTTGTCAGATGTCACAATTATCGAAATGTCATCTGCAAATAATACACATATATGATTAGTCACTAGCGGTAAGTCGTTTATATATAATAGAAACAATAAGGGTCCTAACACACTCCCTTGGGGGACGCCGCAATTAATAAATCTATAGTCAGACGAATACGAGGTTAATAAATTTTCATTTACCTTATTAATTGTAACGTATTGTTTTCGGTTGCTTAGATAAGACGCGATCCACTGCAGTGCTAAGCCTCTAATTCCACTTTTTTCTAATTTTCTCAACAAGATATCATGTGCCACAAAGTCGAAGGCTTGTGACAGGTCGAAGAATAGTCCTGTCGTTAAATAATTTTTATTTAAGGAATTATGAATATGCCTTAAAAGATTAGCAATTGCTAGTGTTGTTGACTTGTGCTTTTGAAATCCATACTGATCTTTTGTAATGATATTGTATTTGCTACAATAGTCGGAAAGTCTCTTGTGCATACATTTTTCAAATAATTTAGATAGTATGGGTATAAGGGTTATCGGGCGATAATTTTTAACATCATTTTTATCGTTCTTTTTGTACAGAGGTTTAACCACTGATAATTTTAGGGCATCAGGAAAAGTTCCAGATGAAAATGATAGATTAATTAAATAAGTCAATATAGGAATTAATTCTGTACTGCAAGTTTTAATTACTTTTGTACTAATTCCATCGTAACCTTCTGAGTTTGTGTTATTTAAAGCTATTATTTCTTTTTTTATCTCGTCTTCAGTCATAGAGCTAAGAAACATGGAATTAAGTATTGTCATGGTTTTATTAGGGTCGTCATTATCATGTAAATGATTAAATGTCACCGTGCTAGTCGAATCAATAAAGTAATTATTAAAAGCATTTGCTATGTCAGAGGGATTAGTCAGTATTTTCTTATCTAATTCTAGTTGTGAAATATTATTGTCACACTTAGTATTTCCAATTTCACGGTTAATAACTGACCACGTTGCTTTGCACTTGTTTTGACTGTTATTTATGTAATTAATGTTTGAATTTATTTTAGATTTAAAGACACATTTTTTCAGTATTGATGAATATTTTTTATATCTAAGTTTGTACGTAAGGGTTTTATTTTTATAATACAGGTATCGTAAACATCGTTTAGTTTTGCAACTATTTCTGAGACCCTTGCTTATCCACTTTTGTTTATTTGCGTTAGAGTTGTTTATTTTAATCTTAATCTTTGGGAAGCATAAATTATATAATAAACATAAAAACTCGTGAAATTTATTGAAGGCATTATTTAAATCAGTTTCGAGATGTACCTCTGACCACGTTAAACTTGCAAGGCATTTTTTGAATTTCATTATATTTTCATTGCAGTAGTCTTTTTTGTAAATAAAATATGATTTGGTCTTTACACTTTGCTCTTTTACTGGGAAATCTAAGAGTTGTGCTGTGTCGTGGTCTGATAAGTATAGGGGTAACACCTCAGTAGAAGATTTTTTTATGTTACTGAGTATGTGGTCTATGCAAGAGTCTTTACGCGTGGGAACTTTAACGTGCATCTGCAAGTTATAGTTATTACATAGATCCTTTAAGTAGTTGGTGACTTTTCCTTGTTTAAGAGTGTTTATATTGAAATCACCAGCAATAACTATTTTTGTGCTTGACACATATTTTTTTACCGTTTCGCACATAAATTGATCAAGTTTATCCAAAAATATGTTAGGATCAGACTTAGGCGTTCTATAAAGACACACGATTAGTAATTTGTGCAATGGAACTTCAACGCCACAGGCTTCAAATGATTTTTGGGTCGAGTACTTTTGAATGTAGGAAAGCTCGTTATAAATAATACCCTGTTTAGCGAGTATACAGGTCCCCCCTCTCTGTGTGTCTCTACTAAATGCAGTTGCTACGGCGTAGTTATTTAGTTTTAAATATTTCTCATTTCCGGCACGCATAAAGGTTTCAGACAAACATAATATGTCTGGTTCTTTATTTATGTCTCGTAACTCCAGCAACGTTAGTTCCAAAATTTCCTTTTTTGATTGAATACTAGCTATATTTTGGTGCAATATTTTAAAAGTTTTCAGTTTACTCGTTACACTGTTGATGTTCACGAAAAAGCTGTTTATGATCAATAACTTTGAAATAGTATGGAATAGTACCTTTTTTTGTAGGAGTACGGTTTTCAATAGCAGGACCATTTGTAGCATGGCATTCCGTTTGATGACGTGCAAAATAATAAGGGATTGTACCTTTCGATGCTATTACGTGTTTTTTATCAGGTTTTTTACAGTCAGTTTGATTACGCATTATTATTTTCTTCAATTCTTTAACATTTAAATACTTTTTTTCGTAATCGTAACAGTCGATTGCAAAGTTTATAGATTTACATGCATTGTACAATTTGTATTCAGAATCAATGTATGTACAACCTTTGTATTCACTGCAAATATTACGTATAGTTTGTTTCAACTCATTTATATTTATATACATATTTTTTAATGGGCTCAAAACAATTATATAATTACTACTGAATACGTCGAGGAGTTGGCGTAATTGTGCAGACAAAATCTTTGTATCGTAGTCATTTTCACCCACACAAATGATAAGTTTATCGCCACTTGATGTTGAAATATTTTGACAATTCTTCATAATGTCACTAGTAAGCGCGTGTGGTTTTGTTTCCGCCGTCACAGTATATTTTATGTACGGTGTAGCCGCTCTTGACTTTATCAATGCAGAAGAAAGTCCAACACATTGTTGTGTGCCAAAGATGAATATCTTGTTAGTGCGTTCTTCTTTTGGTCCATCAGAAGTTTTATTATCGTTGAATTTTTTACCACTCTCTTTCAATTCTAATAGCTTCTGTAGTTTTAGAATTGAGGTTTTAGAAAAAAAATGAGGAGTTTTATATTTATGAAGACTTATATCTTATTTTGTTGGCTGATTTACGTGATATGTTGAATGAACAAAGTATAACAGCACCGACGACGTCATCGCAAAATAATAATAGCATCGCGACGAATCTTGATCAACAAAATACGCTCGTAAGGTTACCTAGAATACAGCTGCCATCTTTTAGTGGAAAATATGAAGAATGGCCTACGTTTCAAGATTTGTTTACCTCGTTAGTGCATACGAACACAAGTATTAGTGACGTACAAAAGTTGCATTATTTAAAGTGTAGTGTTACTGGAGAAGCAGAGACTTTATTGAAACATATCCAGGTAACACAAAAAATTATGAACAAGCTTGGGACATTTTAAAAAACAGATATGGAAACAAACGTTTGATTATGAACTCTGTGTTAAAACAATTAGTCTATCAAAAGAAGATGAGTTCTCAGTCACCTAATCTAATTAAAGGTTTATTGGACACCACAACAGACTGTTTAAATAACCTTCAAAATTTAAATATTTGCTTAGATTCATGGGATCCTATAATTATTTTTCTGGTAGTTCAGAAATTGGACCCTGAGTCACATAAGGATTGGGAACAATACGCATACAAAGAAGATGTTGATGACTTACCCAAATGGAATGATCTGAAAAAGTTTCTTCAGTCCACATACCGAACACTGGAGCTTGTCACACCTGCAACACAAAATAAAGCAACAAAAGAGCGTGCTGTTCACGTCTCAAGTACGTCAACGCCACCGTCAGGAAAAACTTGTATTCTATGCAATGAAAATCACACGTTATGCCACTGTAAAGAATTCACAAAACTGCAACCTATTGAACGAGTTAATTATGCAAAAACCAACAATCTATGCTTCAACTGTTTAGTACCAGGACATTCAGCAAGAAAATGTAGACTGCCAGTGTCCTGTCGTATATGCAAAAGGCGTCACCATAGCCTTCTA
Organism: Conistra vaccinii; assembly: GCA_948150665.1. NCBI lineage: Eukaryota > Metazoa > Arthropoda > Insecta > Lepidoptera > Noctuidae > Conistra > Conistra vaccinii. The sequence goes on from OX411327.1 coordinate 23,867,601, forward strand.
CATCTCAACAAAGAAAATGAGACTTCGGTACAAGAGACCTCCACGCAACCGAAGACTGCTCAAAACAATGTAGAAGACCAAAAGGAAGTTACTGTCAATACAACGGTCGCCTCACACCACAGTACTAGACAAGGCATAGCACTATTAGCGACAGCAACAGTGACAGTACGAAATGAACAAAACCACACTGTTGTACTACGCGCATTAGTGGACCAAGGTTCGCAGATAGCACTTATTAGTGAGAAAGCAACTCAAATGCTCAATCTGAACAAACGATCAACGAGAGGAAGTATCATTGGAGTGGGTTCAACGAAGACAAATGTAAACCACGTGGTACAGCTGCAAATCGGTTCCCGCTGGAACACAAACTTCAAGATAGATGTCGAAGCATTCGTCATGTCCAAGCAACTTACCACTAAACTCCCTCCTAAAACAATTGCTGCTGATAACTGGCCACATCTAGAAGGACTCAACCTGGCTGACTCGAACTACGATACACCAGGCCCTATAGACTTACTTCTAGGTGTCAAACAATACTCTCAAATCGTACAAGAAAAACTTATCAAGGGTCCACCGGGTACACCATGTGCACAGAAAACATACCTTGGATGGATTCTCTTTGGTGAAATAAATACAAGGTCACAAGATGATTCTGCTCTTGTTCTTCATCACCAAGTAGACATGGATGTCATGCTTAAATCTCTGTGGGAAATAGACACAGAAAACAAAAGAAACTTAACAAAAGAAGAAAAAATGTGTGAAACAGTTTATGAAGAAACACACACACGGACAGAAGAGGGAAGATACATGGTAAAGTTACCTTTGAAAATACCACAGCCAACCTGTCTAGAAGGAAACACAAAAGAAATAGCCAAACACAGACTACTACAATTGGAGAGAAAATTTAGAAAAACACCCAACCTGAAAGAAAATTACAAGAAAGTAATGAATGAATACTTACATTTAAACTATATGGAAGCCATACCTGAAAAGGAAGTCATAAAAGAAAGGGTTGTATACTTACCGCACCATGCCGTCGTCCGAGAAGATAAAGAAACATCGAAGACTCGCGTGGTCTTTGACGCATCTGCGAAGAGTTCAAACTAAGTCTCGCTTAACGATGAATTGATGGTTGGTCCTCAGCTTCAGGAAGATCTAAGAAATATTATAATGAGATGGAGAATGAAACGAGTTTGTTACGCCAGCGATATAACAAAAATGTACCTGCAAATATGCGTTTACCCAGAAGACGCCAATAAGTATCAGCGTATTCTGTGGCGAGAAGAGGAACATGATAGCATTAAGGAATATCGCTTGCTTCGAGTTACATTCGGAACAGCTTCAGCACCCTATCTCGCGGTGAAAACACTCCATCAAGTTGCTGATGATGAAGGTCAAAATTACCCGAATGCAGTCAAAATCATCAAAGAAAATTTCCTCGTTGACGATCTGTTAGCTGGTGAAGATACAACCGATCAAGCCATAACATCTGCAAAAGAAGTATCTCACATATTGAAGAAGGGTGGATTCACACTCTCGAAGTGGTCATCTAATTGTCCGGAATTTATGAAATCAATTGAAACAAACAAACGAAGTTCTATTGCACACCTAGATATAAATAAAATAGATGGTACTGTAAAGGCACTAGGTTTGATTTGGAATTTGGGAACAGACCAATTTCAATACCAATTGAAACTACCAACAACTTCTGTCAACATTACAAAAAGAACAATCTTGTCAGACGTTCAGAGACTATTCGATCCCTTGGGATGGATTGCGCCAAGTGTAGTGATGGCTAAGATATTTATACAAAAGCTGTGGCTAGAAAAGCTCGATTGGGATGACATAATAAGCCCTGAACTACAAGAAGAATGGATGACTATTCGTGAAGAATTTAGAAATGTAAACAACATTTATATAGATCGATGGCTTGGAACCTACAGCACCAAAATAAACGATATACAAATTCATGGCTTCAGCGATGCGTCCATGAAAGCTTATGCAGCCGTTGCATACATTAGAGTCGAATCTCAAGACGGTCGTATTACAACAAAACTAATAGCAGCGAGGACAAGACTCGCGCCACTAAAAACTGTATCGTTACCGCGTTTGGAGCTTTCTGGATCACTACTTCTTTCACGATTATTAAACCAAATAGGAAAGGCTATGAGAATATCGACAGCACAAATGTTTACGTGGACGGATTCTACAATCGTCATTGCATGGCTATCTGGTGACCCACATAGATGGAAAACATTTGTAGCCAATCGAGTCGCAGAAATCACTGAAAATCTCAATAACAACCAATGGTACCACGTTGCATCAGAAGATAATCCTGCAGATATTGCGTCGAGAGGCATGTTACTTGATGAACTGAAACAATCAGAGTTATGGTGGAACGGTCCAAAATGGTTATCTGAAAGGAAAATAATATTAAAACAGCCTAATGTAGTCGTCACTGACCTGGAACAGAAAAAGGATAAAATACAAATAAATACAAAAATTCAAGATGAAGAAGAACATAATTTCACAGCAAAATTTAAGCAATTTGATAACTTACAAGAATTATTAAAGGTGATAACATACTGTCGAAGATTCGTCAATTACTTAAAATAATTGGATACTTACGAAAATTGCAGAAATGTAACAACAGAAGAATTACACACGTCATTGATAAAATGCATTAAGCTAGTACAAAGGGAAGAATTTACAGATGAAATAAACAGATTAATATTAAATAAAAATGTGAAGAAAAATAGTAACATTAAAACACTTACCCCATACTTAGACCAAGATGGTATCCTCAGGGTGGGCGGTCGTCTCCGACATGCAAGATTAGACGAAAAAAGCAAACATCCTATAATATTAGGACATAACAACAATTTAATTCCTTTGCTCATAGCAGATGCTCATGCTCAAACACTACACGGTGGTGTTCAATTAATGTTATGCGTTTTACGCTCTAAATATTGGATCATTCGAGCTAAAGGATTAATAAAAAACTTCAACCGTAAATGTTTAGTGTGTGCTAAGCAAAGAGCTAGTGCACGAACTCAAATCATGGGAGATTTGCCAAAAGAAAGAGTTACACCTGCTAGAGCCTTTCTACACAGTGGCGTGGATTATGCCGGTCCATTCCAAATATTAATGTCAAGGGGAAGAGGCATGAAAACTCAAAAGGCGTACATTGCTTTATTTGTATGTATGTCTACAAAGGCAATACACCTTGAACTGGTAGGAGACCTTACATCAGAAGGATTTATAGCTGCATACAAACGCTTTGTATCAAGAAGAGGTAAATGCAGCCACATGTGGAGCGACCAAGGGCGAAACTTTGTTGGTGCAGAAAAGGATTTAGTCGCAGCATGGCAAGAAGCTAACTTGAATTTTGAGAAAGACATTGCACACAAGTTGGCTCTGGAAGGTACACAGTGGCACTTTATACCAGCTTACAGTCCTAACTTCGGAGGCCTCTGGGAGGCTGGTGTAAAGTCGCTGAAGACTCATCTGAAACGCGTATTAACAACAAATCTCACTTTCGAAGAAATGACAACAATACTGTGCCAAATCGAGGCATGTCTCAATTCAAGACCTCTATGTCCTATTGATGACTCAGATGCAGATTCTATAGAACCCCTCACGCCGGGTCATTTCTTGATACATGAAGCCCCAATCGTCGTGCCCTCTCCAGATTTTAAAGACACAAAGCTTCATAACTTAACACGATGGCAATATACTCAAAAGCTCGTAGGCGACATCTGGCGGCGATGGCAAGACGAATATTTGACAAGTCTACAACAGCGTCCTGTCTGGCATAAGAAGAAACAAGAATTCACAGTTGGGGACATAGTTCTAATCAAAACTGATGGATTACCGGCAGGGAAATGGTTACTAGGCCGAATTGTAGACAAGCATCCCGGTCATGATGGACTCACACGAGTGTATAGCGTCAAATCTGGCAATAGCATTGTGAAGAGATCTGTCACGAAACTATGTCCCCTACCTGTTGACACTAACTGATTAATAACTAGCTATTGTATAACCAGTCAAATCTCATTTCAATTTTGCATGCAGGCATTATGTATGTCTATTAGTAGATAGTATTGTATAATTTAACTTTAACTTCATAGAACCTTTTACCACCGTAGTTACAATCATTTGTTTGTATTTGAATAATTAGAAACGTTGCATACTGCTTAATCACAATCAAGTTTAATTTTTCATTCAATATGTGTATACAGTCCACTAAGCATTATTTTAAAGGGCCTTGTTGTCCCTTTGGTGGGCGGTATGTTGTGTCGTTTACATAGTTTTATATATTTAAGTAACTACGTGAGAAGCATTCATTTAGTCGCTAATAAACACCATTGAAGACAGACGCATTTGTGATTTTCTAACAAGTTTCCCGTACACACAAAAGTGAACCTAAACAACCATAACAACGACAATATCTTGCATTCAAGGATATCTTAAAATCACTTTCATGTACTAGTAGTACGTGTCTAAACACAGTTTCAGAATTGGACTCCCTGCTTAGTCATTATAGTTACTGGTCAAATAAAAATAAACCCTTACTGGCTACTACTTGTAACGAAGTTAGGCAACTACAAATTAATTCCTCGGATATTCCTAAAATGTTTACTCTAGATACTTGGGTATCCGCTATACAAATTAAAATGGCGATCAAAACGGAATTGGATTGTATCGAGCAGTCAAAAAGATATTATAATTCTAATGTATTGGTTATTGATAAAATTATCTCACCAAATCAACATGGTTTTAAAGCTGGTCGTAGTGTGGAAACGAATCTTGTCGAGTTTGTAACAGACGTAACCCTAGCTCTTGACAAAAGATTAGAAGTAGATGTCGTATACACGGACTTAAGCAGTGCGTTTGATAAAGTTGACCATTCTCTATTACTGTCGAAGTTGGAATACAACGGTATACATGGCTCATTATTAAACTGGTTTTCGCCCTATCTATCCCGTAGATCGCAAATTTTTGTCGTAAACGGTTATGAATCTTACCCATACTACGCTGACTCATGAGTTCCTCAGGGTCCTCATCTCGCACCAGTTCTGTTTTCGCTCTTCATTAACTACATTATAAATGAAATTCATCACTGTAAATATTTAATGTTTTCCGATGATCTTAAAATTTATAGGACTATCAACTCAAATGTAGATGTTACTCTAGTTCAAGAGGATTTAGATAGGATTGAGCAATGGTGCCATTTGAACCGCATGAAGCTTAACGTACAAAAATGTAGCCACATACGATTTAGTAGGAAAAAACAATCCAGTGCTGTCTCATATAATATAAAAGGAGCTTATAACATATCAACCAGACAATAACGGCTGGGTATTGAAAGATGACAAATACCAGTTCAAATGGTTTAAAGACGATCAACTACTAAGATATGTTAGAGATTCGCTCAAAATTCAATCAGGTATGTAATTTTGGGGGTAAGAGGAACAGGGTGTAAAGTTCACTCATCCACCTTAGAAAAGGGAGGATCCTCCAACCAGACGGGTGTTATGTCTGGCGGGCAACAGCCCGTAAGTAGATTTCGGATAGTCTTATTTATGTTTTTCGCTCGGTAAACTCTAACTGCGCGATGCAGGAATTGTGTGACGTCATGTCTTTACTGCGTAGTTCGTATGTCGCGGTGTAACCGCTACATAATTATTATGACAAATTATTGTACATTATTTTTTAATTAAGTATTCATAATTGTATAAACTTGCTTATTTTTTTCTGAAACTGACGAAGAAGGCGATATTGACGACGAACATGCCATCGACTGGAGGAGTAGTGACGAAGAAAATGAAAATATCGACGACAATGACGATTTTATATTTTTTTTACACATACTTTTTTTTGTATTTTTTAATATTAATATATTTTTTGCTATTGCAGCAATTTCTGCGAGCAAATTATATATGTACCATTTGGAATAATGCTCATCAAATAATCACAAAATATTTTTTTTTACATTATATAACATGGCTATGAACGTAATAAAATTATATCTTAAAAGATCGCAATCGACTAAGCACTCGCGTTCACACCTACAGCGGACTTTCAATGTGTCTGGCAACATGAAAAAACCATTCAAACTGTCCGGCTACTGAAGTAACCTTTTTTTATAGGTCCCCAAGTAACATAAGTATTATCATAATTTATTAAAGTTTAGGGGTCTCTGGCAGGGGGTAGCAACTGTCATAAGTGTCCGGCAATAGATGACGAGATTTCTAAAGTTATCCCGAAGAAAATAGAAAAAAATTGAGCTTTATATTATACAGGGTGGCAGGGACATCGACGCGAAGCCGGTTACCATGGATTCAGTACATGGTTCTGAACCCCCCTGCGTTGAAATTTTCCGTCGGTTATTAAAAAAAAAATCTGCTGTTTCATAGAAAAGTGCAATACCTACGCGGTCAAAATGTATGGAACAGCTGATTTTTTTTTTAATAACCGACGAAAACTTTCAACGCCGGGGGGTTCAAAATCATGTACTGAATCCATGGTAGCCGGTTTCGCGTCGATGTCCCGGACACCCCGTATTTAAGGTACTATTTTATACACCTTTACTACCTGGTACCTGCCAAAGTAACCACAACCCAAACTCTATAGTCAAATTCAAATTCAAAATATCTTTATTGTGGGCTATTGTGGGCTTATTGTGGGCGTTATATGTCAGTATGGGTCTTAATAATAAATTAAAGTTTCAATATGTCCTGCCTCATAATTCAAATTCAAATTCAAAAGTCATTTATAGGCATACAATAATTACGTATTATCATTAAATTTAATATTATTTTACATGTCAAATTTAGTTATTATAAATGTCAAAATATCAAAATACACTGAAATAATACTTGGTCAACAATTAAATCAAGTCAAGAAATCTTGGATCGTATAATATGCTTTATCAATTAAAAAGTTTCGTAATTTATTTTTAAATACTGGAAGTTCCTTAGTGCTCAGAATGTCAATAGGTATTTTGTTGTACGAGTATATTTTTGATGCCATGCCAAAGAAGCTTTTGTTAAATAAAGCCGTTTTATGTGGTACACACTTTCACAGCCGCTCACGTGCAGAGTACGTCCCAGGTTGATTGTCTCAGGACGCTGATCACGTTTTCAGTACGTGACTGACTTTCTTAGTGTTTACTTGAAAACGACGTCGGTAGTCCGTGTTCCGCGTGCATTGATATATAATAGTGTAGTGCTTTAGCTACGCACACATGTAAGAATAACCGTGGTGGGGCGCTTGGTGTGAGCGGAACAAGCTATCGAGTGTCGCGCTGCGCCAGTGTTCCCGCGCCGCTATTGCGAGAGCACGTTCATAAATTTTGGCGCGAATTGACATTCAAAATGTTTCTTATACGCAAAGATTATACTACATAAACACGAAAAAGATCATGTTCAACTTTTTTTTTTTTTCATAAAACCCCCTTTTTTTTTTTTTTTTTTTAAATAAAAAAAACAAATTTACGTCTTTTTTTATTTTTATCCTAGAAATAAACAAGTCAATAGTATAAATAAAAAAAAAATTATAGATTTATCATTGATAGTTCTCATTTTATACATGTTGCAATATCGGCGAAAATCGCCGGCAACGCCTGGAATCCGCGTTTTAAAATCTTCGGCTGTGAAAGTGTTAGAAATTTTTAACATAATATATCTTTTTGATTTGAGTTTCTCAAATAGATTTTCGTTTGTTTTTATAAATACAGCTACTTCATAAATGTAAATTGCAGGAAAGGTCAATATTTTAAGTTCTTTGAAATATGGTTCACATGAATCAGGAACACGGATACCAGCAATCGTACGTACACATCTTTTTTGCGCTTTAAACGCTAAATCCCTATTAGTGGCATTGCCCCAATATATGACTGCATATCTCAGTGTTGATGAGACATAAGCATGGTATGCGGTCAAAAGAACTGATTGATCAACAATTTTGGATAATTTATATAAAGCATATGAATACTGATTAAGTTTATTGCATATTGGGTCAATGTGTGTTTGCCAAGTCAAATCACTATCTATCCAAAGTCGCTGGTCGTTCTTACCTGTATAGGGGACATGCACAGAAAAACTTTCAGCTTTTATAAAATAACGAAGGTCTGGCCGTCGTGGGCTCTTGCTCTACAAGTATATATAAGCTGTCGTGTTTTGACTGATGGAGGAACTACTTTGATGAAAAGACTCAAGTGAAAGGAATCTGGTATAAAGTAATTCAGAATGGGCCTTCACGCGTGGCCTGGTTTGAGGATACAAGTTTAGGCAGAAGTTATGTTAAGTTAGTTAGTTAATTTAGTATCGCGTAAGTTTTGCCGATGGATAGTGCCCAGAACGCAGCCTTAGTGGCGTTCTGGGCACTATCCATCGGCAAAACTTACGCGATACTAAATTACACTCTAGGGGTAGGGCAGACAAGACTGCGTGGAGTCGGATTTACAGCGATTCGTTTCTGTCACTAAAACCTAATTTTTAGCAAATGTTTTAGGACTAACAATTTAATTATAAAAAAACATTCGGACTAATACACATTATATAAAACAATAGGTACTTAGGACATATGACTTTATTTCATTCAAAATTAGGAGATTTAATTATTATAGTACTCTATATTACGACAGAATAGTTTTAGAAGTAAAGATAAATAACTACTTAAAACAAAATCTCGAAATTTGAACATTATGGTCACTGAAGTTTATAGCAAACGTGGACTAAGCTCAACAATCAAACAAAATAACAAATGACAGTGAAAATGAAATTGACAATACAATGCTTATGGCACTTTAGCCGGGCCGAGGCAGCGCTACTAGTATGCCGCATTAAAGGCACTTTATCCGCGGCGGATAAAGGGCCTTTTATGGTACTCTATACACTTCGTAAATACAATAAATATTTCTAACGTTGACACTGCACTGAGAAAGGGAGAAAGCTTTTGACAGGATGCTTAAAATTCCCAAGCTGTAATTACAAATATGTGTAAATATGCCTTCTACCCTTCAGTAACTTATGCAGTACGTACATTCGTCTCCGGTGGTTCTAATTTAGCCTTTACCATTCCAGGTGATCTGGAGTCCAGCCCATATTACTACAAGTTCCTACGAGCACTGCTGCGGCTACTGGCGGCCGATGATAATCTGTTAGAGGATAGGGGCGCCTTTATAATTAGGTGAGTAAGTTTACACTGTGCTGTTACACTGACACAAGCTAGAGTAGAATCAGTCAATTAATCTTTGGAGAGATTCATAACAAACAATCGTAATTTTTCCCAGTATATTGACATTAACGTTTGCAGCAGTTAATAATGATGATATGTATTGACATTTCAAACCTACACAATTTAGTCTATTTTTTCCTCTACACACAATTTCAATCTTTTTATGATGTTGTTAATAGAACTAGTCTGAAATCAACTGAATGAACACAAACGTAAAGTTGTAACAACTTCTTTGTAACTTAATTTCGATTTATGAGAGTGTCCATGGAGTTTCTTTGCCATTTCATCTCAATATTAATGGTTCTGCTTTGGAATGGGCAACCAGCTTTAATCTTTCCGACTGACCGACTCCTTTGACAGTTCAAAAGTGCCAGTAAATGGATTATTGAAATAAATCATTAGAGTTAGTTGTAATATCCGTGTGGCAGACAGCTGTGCGTGCTGCTGAACGCGGAGGACGTGTACCGGGCGCTGGCGCGCATCCTGCCGCAGGAGCGCGACCTGCGCTTCGTGGGCACCATGGTGGACGTGCTCAACACGCTGCTGCTGACGGCCGCCGAGCTGTTCGAGCTGCGCCTGCAGCTGCGGAACTTCCGAGACCCTGTCAGTGCGGTTTCACTATTACGGGGTTTATTTATAATCGTTGCTCAAAATACTATGGTTAAACAGTGTCCACCTAGCGGGCCCAAGTAATGCCCGACGACCATCGGAAGACGTAAGACTTACCATCGTTACGAAAGAAGAACAACTGTCATACTGTTACTGCGTTATTGATGGTTCTATCACTAGTTGGTGGTCTTACAGACATGTCGCGATATCAAAACAGTTATAAGTAAAATAAAGATTTTCTATCCTACTCATCATTTCAAGGAACTACATCAACCGCGACCGTCAACCTCGCAATCAGCTGTATGTATAACTTGGAATGTATAGTTTAGAAAATGATTTCTTTTTAGGGTTCCGAAAAAAAGGAACCCTTATAGCGGGAACCACTAATTAGTTTCCGTTTGGCAATATTACTGTATGGAAATAAGAATTGTGGCTAACTAGCGAACTAGAATATTAATAATGAATTGCAAGAAAATTATAACACTGAATTTGATTTTGCAACCGTTTTAGGTGAAAAAAAAGCATTTAGAAAGTTTCTAAATACTTTTTTACGTCTAAAACTAAATATTCGGTGTTACGATATTAATGATTGCATTTAATTATTAATATTCTAGTTCGCTAGTTCGCCACATTTCATATTTCCATACAGTACAGTGGTATATTACCAAAATAATCAAAACAGGTAAATATTTGACAGCAATTTGCGACGTTGCCAACTTTTAGGATAGGTGCTCTGAAGCTATAAATAAGTACGCGGCGGGCTCGTCTAACAGAAGACATAAGACTTACGCGATAGAAAGAGAGGCAAATTCTATCTGTAGGTAATTAGCGCTGTGCAACCTGAATTACACTTTATTGTGTCGTAGTAATAGTCGCTTCTTATTTAAATGATTGGAGTGAACCGTCTGTATTGATCTGTGGTGGGCAAGGTTAGGTTAGGTTGGTGTAGGGCCCTAATGGCGAATAATCCGTCATTCCGTAGCGTCATCTGGGATATTTATTTCGACCCCATTTTCGACCCAAAACCAGCCTAGAGACGATGTCATCGATCTCTTAAGTACCCGTATGTCCCGCAGCCGACGCACTCGCTGCCTAGAGACGATGTCATCGATCTCTTAAGTACCCGTATGTCCCGCAGCCGACGCACGCGCTGCCTAGAGACGATGTCATCGATCTCTTAAGTACCCGTATGTCCCGCAGCCGACGCACTCGCTGCCTAGAGACGATGTCATCGATCTCTTAAGTACCCGTATGTCCCGCAGCCGACGCACTCGCTGCCTAGAGACGATGTCATCGATCTCTTAAGTACCCGTATGTCCCGCAGCCGACGCACTCGCTGCCTAGAGACGATGTCATCGATCTCTTAAGTACCCGTATGTCCCGCAGCCGACGCACGCGCTGCCTAGAGACGATGTCATCGATCTCTTAAGTACCCGTATGTCCCGCAGCCGACGCACGCGCTGCCTAGAGACGATGTCATTGATCTCTTAAGTACCCGTATGTCCCGCAGCCGACGCACTCGCTGCCTAGAGACGATGTCATCGATCTCTTAAGTACCCGTATGTCCCGCAGCCGACGCACTCGCTGCCTAGAGACGATGTCATCGATCTCTTAAGTACCCGTATGTCCCGCAGCCGACGCACTCGCTGCCTAGAGACGATGTCATCGATCTCTTAAGTACCCGTATGTCCCGCAGCCGACGCACGCACTGTTCGCGGTGCTGTACCCGTGCTGGTGCCACAGCCCGGTGTCGCTGCTGTCGCTGTGTCTGCTCACGCACAACTACCAGCACTGCAACAGACTCATCTCCTCGTTGTATCCTTTTCTAATACTGCAACTATTTGTTTCTAGTGCTAAGCAGATGTCACATGAAAAAGACAACCTACCTTATGCTTGTGTGTTTGGATGTTTGTTACTCAATCACCCAAAAATGCCTGAACAGATTTAGATGAAAATTGGCACACAAATAATTTAGAACAGACGCGGGCGAAAGCTAGTGTTTTATAATTAAATCTTTTGAAAGGGTAGTTTTGTGCCATTGATTAACTTTGAATGAAAGATAGAGAAAATATATCATAAGTTTTTTTTATAAATTCCAGTTTCTTTCCCTTTCATAGCTTGTAGTATCGGAAATGCTGAAATTCGAAAGCGGTTCTACAATAGCATTTTTTTTTTCATTTTGTACAAGTCCTTAATTAACAAACAGCGGAGATTTGGAGATCACAGTGGATTTCCTGACTGAAGTGGATAAGTTAGTGCAGCTCATCGAATCTCCCATATTTGCATGTGAGTACCCTCCTCTTCCTAGACTCGTGAATAACATACCTTTGTACTATAATAATGGTAAAAATTGTGTAAATGTCGTGGCCAGATCTTGGAACTGATCATTTCATGAAGTGTTCGACTATTTCGTAAAATGGTTGTATTTCCTGAAATAGAACCTCGATCGCTGGTCACATCATGATGTGGTCTGGCCAGATCATTGAATACCCAACGTTTGACGATATACTACTTCATGATGCGGCCAACCATTAGTGATCATATTATCGGAAAATGGATAGATTATCCCCCGGTAGAGGCGTTGATGTCGCTTTGTTTTTGTTGTGCATCATGGCGGCGGAATGGGTACCTATCGTAAGTTCAAAAATATTTGACCGAATTTAATTTCACCTAAAACTTATCAACTATTATCATTTCGTTTTTTTTTACTTCTTCGAAGTCACGTCTGCCACTGTATCAGTTGACTTATTATATTATCAATTCGATTGTTTTCGTTACTCGACGGTTCATTTGGTCGAATAACGTTTAACCGAAGTTACACTCAACCGAAATAACATTTGTTCGAAATAATATGTTTCCGAACATTCATTATACCACGGCGGATTTTACGTGGGGAAGGATGCTTGATTCAACCATGCAGAATGTAAAAAAAAAGAAAAGAAAACGTTTATTTGGACACAGTTCGTGAAACGACCGCGGCGGACAGATACACCGTCTGTTATTCCGTTTAACGACAGTTTACTGTGATGTTTGAATAAAATATATGAAGATGTGATTGATAATAATAAAAACTAAGACAAAAATGGGTCATAAACAGTTAAATTAATACTATACGGAGAAAGTGAAGAACTGCAGGTAGGTAAAATGTGAATTGGAGAAGGTAAGCGTCATTTATTTCGATAATTTTCTTTTGCTGATGAGTATTTTTAGTGTCGTGTCAGTGTAAAATAACTTATTTATGGTCCTTTCCGTTTTTCTAGTTGTCCATGTTCAAAAGATGCCACAATCTGTGTACCTACACATAAACAAAAGTAACGACTTCGGTAATCTTAACACTCTCACCGCCACGTATATTTGCAGTTTTCCAAAGCAGCAGGCCATGTGGGCGGCGCGCCACCCACCCCATTTCTTTCGCAGCTCGCCACGCTTAATTTATGAAAACTTCTGCGGCACGTCACGTGGCACGCCGGCAGGACACGCTGTAAACTTTATCTGCAGGCCGTGTGGTCCGCTGTGACCCGATGAATTCATATCGATTTTTTGGCTTTGGCTTGCCCGATATGGAGTCAAAAACAGCTGTATCGAATAGGGTATTCAAAATCCTATGTAAGCAGGCATGCACCATGCAAGCAGGCATGCAGCCTGCAAGGAGGCATGCAGTATGCAGCATGTAAACAAGCATGCAACATGCAAACAGGCATGCAACATTCAGCAAGCATTGTTTCAGATGGTTTGAAGGCCCGCCGCCGCGGCTGAGGCTAGCCGGCGAAACCGGTCAGCAAGCCGAAGCTGCGGTGGTGAGAGTTAAAACCATCTCCTCAGCTCGCGGGCCGCCCCACCCCTCCGCGCCTACGCGGGCTTAAATTACACTCTAGGGGTAGGGCAGACAAGTCTGTGTGAAGTCGGTTTTGCAGGGATTCGTTTCTGTCACTGAATTTTAACATAATTATTAACTTTTTATGGCACTATTTTAATTTAATATTGATAATGCTACCAAGTAACTGGGTATAATTTGTGACCAAATAATATTCTGTAAAATGTTGTTTCGGTGTGGTAAAAGTATGGCAAATGAAAAAAGTTCAAAAGAGGCTTCGGCCAATAGCAAAAAGTTATTTTGTATATCGGCGAAATATAGTTCGGTAAAATGATACATATGGCACATGATACTTCGATGAAATAAACCTATGTCAAATAATGCATATAGCAAAAAAGACGTCAGTCAATAGTTTTCGGTAAAATGAAATTCGATCAAAGAAAATTCCGAAAAGTGATCGGTTCCCCGGCGGAATACAACAAATCAAACAAGTAGTTGCGTGGTCGCGCATCATCAATAGTTTCGTTCACTAGTTAGCTATATTTCGTATTTCCATACAGTAATATTGCCAAATTAATCAAAACAGATAAATATTTGACAGCTATTTGCGACATCGCCCACTTTCTATATAAACGCTCTTAAATGATATGGTCATTTTAGCTGGCTATTTCATGAAACACAACCATTACATGATATGGTCGAACACATAATGAAATGATCAATTTTAAGGTCTGGCTACGACGTAAATAAATATTATTAACTAGTTTGGTTTTTGAAAAGCATACTGACCTCTATTCAATCGCCGCACATTCAACGTTCACCGTTCTTAACAATTTATTAATATTATTGTCTGTCGTGTCATTAATTTATTAATTAATTAATTAAAGATAATAGAGCTTATTTATCGTGGATTATAATTTTTTATAGATCTTGTCTTTTTTTATCATTCCAAAAGCGGTTTTGTTTTCTACTATTCATGAGTTTTTTTTTGTGGACCTTTGTCTTTGTCCTATACCTACATGGCTAGCTAAATTCTCATAATCATTCTTAGCCAAAAGATATCCACTGTTGTACATAGGCCTTTCGCAAGCATCGCTACATTGACCTGTCAAGCTTCTCGCATCCAGCGGATTCCCGTGACGTTCACCGACCCATCAGTCCGACTTGCTGCTTACCCTACCCACGTTGCATTTTACTGTAAAGCAGTAACTCAGGACACGGAAATGCCGAAAAATTTTAAGTGTTAGCAATACCCATAACATAATGTGATGTTTGTATAAATCCTTAACTAGCAACAGCCGTTAGAGATCGGTTTAAAAGACCCGAGTGAAGCGGTGAGGTAAGTTAATGCTGTTCTTGGAAGCGGAGCACTTCGAGGGTGAGTATCCTCTTAGTCTCGTGAATTTCGCCAATTTTGTACTTTTCTTACATTCATTTCTTATTTGACCCATTCGTGTAGCTTTTAAGATGAGAAATGCTAAGAGGGAAGCTCTTCACATTCTTATCCCAGCTGCATGCAATAATTAATGATCTTTCATTTATCCTTTTTCTGGCTCATCATTCTGATCTATACAAGATAGCAGGTCTATCCTTTGTTTTATAGATCTTCTGCTCTTCCCTTAAGTTAAGGGGACGTGGGAGTGTCAGATTGTTCCCGTGATTCGCCGCCATTACATTCCGAAATTTTACAAATCCCATTATAATTTTTGTATGATACAGATTTTATTAATTTGTTTACAGCTTACAATGTTGCTAATCGTTTATTTCGGCAACTATGAGGTGTCTCGCGCCTTTGGTCAACGTTCAACACAGCAGTTCAGTTGCTGTTTTGGACATTGGTGTAAGGCGCGGATACCCTACGAGACTACAAGATTCTTCCAATTCTTCAAATTTGCTGTCAGGAACTGTGTTGATTGTAGTTGTTGTGTTGATATTGTTTGCTGCTTAACGTCGAATGCTTCTGCCAGTGTCTTAGATTGATCTGGCTCGATGAGTCCTCGCGCCCTGTGACGTGACGTCGGGTGTGCTCGCTCGGTGAGTCCTCGCGCCCTGTGACGAGGGCTGTGCACGCTCGGTCTGCGTGCAGCCGGTCTATTCTGAACAATAGAAACTTAGCTAAACTGAGCTTGCAGAGAGTGAGCTGTTATTCCACTAAAGATTGAAACTATTGTCAGCTCACTTCACCTAAGTTTTCACAGCAAGATTTTTACAGAATAGATCGGCGGTACAGTGGTGTTGTCGTGTTGCAGACCTGCGCCTGGAGCTGCTGGGCGGGCAGCGCTCCGCCCCGCTGCGCGCCGCCATGTTCGGGCTGCTCATGCTGCTGCCGCAGAGCGACGCCTTCCACGCGCTGCGCAACCGCCTCACCTGCGCACGCGTCTACCCCGACCTCGCCACGTAAGTGTATCACTCGTACCTACATACTCGCCGCCATGTTCGGGCTGCTCATGCTGCTGCCGCAGAGCGACGCCTTCCACGCGCTGCGCAACCGCCTCACCTGCGCACGCGTCTACCCCGACCTCGCCACGTAAGTGTATCACTCGTACCTACATACTCGCCGCCATGTTCGGGCTGCTCATGCTGCTGCCGCAGAGCGACGCCTTCCACGCGCTGCGCAACCGCCTCACCTGCGCACGCGTCTACCCCGACCTCGCCACGTAAGTGTATCACTCGTACCTACATACTCGCCGCCATGTTCGGGCTGCTCATGCTGCTGCCGCAGAGCGACGCCTTCCACGCGCTGCGCAACCGCCTCACCTGCGCACGCGTCTACCCCGACCTCGCCACGTAAGTGTATCACTCGTACCTACATACTCGCCGCCATGTTCGGGCTGCTCATGCTGCTGCCGCAGAGCGACGCCTTCCACGCGCTGCGCAACCGCCTCACCTGCGCACGCGTCTACCCCGACCTCGCCACGTAAGTGCATCACTCGTACCTACATACTCACGTGTTTTATACAGGGTGGAAAAAAATACACGTTATAAACTGACCACATGTGAACGCTACGCAGCAGAACATGGGTTACTGTATAACGTTCTGAAAAGTCAGTTCATTGTTTTTGAGGCGGGGACCAAGTACGATTTTGATGTGCCTCCCATACGGCTAAACGGTGTTCCTCTTAAGAGAGTGCAACAGTTTAAGTACCTAGGTCACTTGGTCATCACTGACCTTAAAGACAATGCTGATATTGAAAGGGAACGGAGGGCTCTGTCCGTGCGTGCGAATATGTTGGCCCGCAGGTTTGCACGTTGTACTGCAGACGTAAAGGTGACGCTCTTTAGAGCATTTTGTACCACCTTCTACACATGCAGCCTGTGGGAGAAGTATTCGCGAGCATCGTATGGAGCCCTTCGTGTCCAATTTAATAACGCGTTTAGAAAACTGATGGGGTTGCCATGGCGCTGTAGTGCTTCAGGGATGTTTGCGGCGGCGCGTGTAGATTGTTTTTATACTATAATGCGCAAGCGCGCAGCATCCATGGTGGCACGAGTCATGGCCAGCCCCAACAGGGTTCTGAAAATGATAGCGGACAGAGTGGACTGTCCTTATATAGTTCACTGTTGCCAGTTACATGTGTCACCGTATTGTGTTGTTTACTAACACGTAGTTTTAAGAACATTGTTACTAACCCTTTATGAGTCTTGGCTCGAAATAAAGTTTTTGAATTTGAATTTGAAAAATAAAAAAAAAATTGATTCCTCATGTCTAGGGGTATTTGAAAATACCCCATGTATGTTCCGCGATTTTTTGTAGTTTTAGGGTTATTATATATTTTTTTTTCGAGTTTTCTTGCCGGTGGAGCTTCAAAAATTCATATTTTTTTTTGTAGTGAGTATTTTCCAGTTTTTTTTTTTGCGACAGGATCGTCTTGGATGTTACTTTCATACATAAAATAATAAACTTGCTAACATTCCTGCAAGTTACGCAAAAAAGTATAGATAGCAGGAATTTAAGTTTTTAGTGGTAAGACTGAAACAACTTCAATTTAAAAATACAAAAATGAGGTTCCATTCTAGCTGACTTTAAATACTATGCAAGTTCCTAAGCTACACAAAAAAAAAAAAAAAAAATAGTACTTAACCTTCTAATAATTCACTGTAATCGGCCTTCGAAGGTTAGGCTAAAAATCCTTTTAAGCTTTAAAATAGGTGGTCCAAATAAAAAAAAAACTGGAAAATACTCACTACAAAAAAGATATGAATTTTTGAGGCTCCACCGGCAAGAAAACTCAAAAAAATTTACAAAAAAAAAAAAAAAACTCGAAAACTACAAAAAATCGTGAACATACATGGGGTATTTTCGAATACCCCTGGACATGAGGAATCAATTTTTTTTATAACGTCTATTTTTGGTCCAGCCTGTATAATTTTTAACATGCGTGATGTTTTGGTTAACAATATATTGATTTATAACTGTGTCCATAGAGTTTCTTGTCCATTCTTCTCGATAGAAATCTATTACGCTTAGAAATCAACTAGCTTCATTCTTCTGACTGACCGACTCTTTGACAATTCCAAAGTGCCTTTAATTGGTTTAATTAAAGTAAACGATTTGAGTTTAAAAATATGGCAAAGCCAGTATCGATTTTGTGTAAAACGTATTAAACAGTCTCCCACTCGGACGTTCTAAGATGACAATTACCGCGAACGGGAGACAATGAAATAAACTTACGTACATGGTACCACGTCGAGCAAACCGTAGGCACCATACATAGTAACCGGCCGTTGTACTGTCCCAGAGCCGAGCCCGCGGCCCCGGCCCCCAGCCCCGCGCCCGTCGACCTCGACGCGCTGTTCGTAGGCACCATACATAGTAACCGGTCGTTGTACTGTCCCAGAGCCGAGCCCGCGGCCCCGGCCCCCAGCCCCGCGCCCGTCGACCTCGACGCGCTGTTCGCGGACTTCCTGCGCGTGCAGGCGGCACACCGCGAGTACAAGATGCTGGACCGGAGTCGCGGGAAACTGCTCGACTAGCGACGGCACTCTGCAGTACGGCAGCTCTTGGCGCCTGGGCGCCCGCGGCAGGGTGGCGGCGTTGGTGAACATTTGTGAAGTTGGCACCGAAATTGTATAAAGAAAACAAGATGGCGGCGTTAGTACCGATTAAGGGCACGCGCCAAAAGGTCCTCGTACTATTGTATACCTTTATGTACATAGTAACGTATAAATCGTCTAAGCTAAAATTGCGCGCCTCTTCATTGCTTGTACGTACACATTTAAAGTATTTGTAAAGACGGAATACACACAAATGGATTACCATCATTGGTCTCTCAGTCACCGGCTAGATATGCACGCAATTGGTATAAATGGTACTCGATTTCACTTATAGCAAAACAAAATTGTGAAGTAGGCGTACAGTTTTAATTTAGACGGCCTCAGCTCATCTTAAAATTAAAATATTGTGTTATTATAAAATGCTTGATGATTGACTCTCCCCCAGTCTTCGGCTACGTGTAGCCGAAGACTGGACGGCCCATATTTGTGCGACAGCTGTACGTCATAAACGTGGGGTCTTAAACACACCCGAGTATAGTGTAGCACAGTTATAATCAGAATAGGATACGTATTTGATCCGAAACCGAGCGAATAAGAAACCAAGAAAAGACTGAACAATAGAATTATAGGAGCGTTTGTAACTTCGAACTAGTTCGAACGAGAAATGGCTCTGGGTGAACACCCGGGCATACTAAGGACAAATATCATGACATTCTGAACATGAGTGTGTTACACAGTGCGCCGCCTGCTGCTCTAGCGTCGCTTCGAGCAATCTATTTCGACTAGACCGCGCGGTCACTTGCGATATGTGGCTCATATTTTTGTGTAAAAAAAGAGGAAAAAAGAAACAAAGTAAATCAAATACTACCTAAGAATTAATATTAAGAAGATAGAGCCGTTGCAGTTTGCGTCAAATCCGAATTGTATTGTTTTTATTACATTAATTTATCAATGTTAATCTTATAGTGCAATGTAATTATGTTTTTTATACAAACGTGTGTAGTTTAGAAATACAATGAAGTATTTTATTTTTATTGAAGCATGTTGTATTTATCCTGAATGTTATAATTATCGCGATCTATATGAGATGTATGAACAATGTATCAGTAACCTTACGGTTATGCTACATTACGTCGTACCTTAAGGTCGTCACGTCGGTAAGTCCCGTGTTGTTCTAGGTATACTTTCACAATATTGTTTATACATTCCATTAGTTATTAATAATATTATTGAAATAAAACCAAATGATCTAAAAAATTATATAGTTTCATTTTTATATAGTAACAATGATTGCCTATAGTAATTATTGCTATGTATAAATTGTAAAGTTACAATCAACATTAATTACGCTAGCTATGTTTAATACTTACAATATTATTTCCACTTATTCGACTTTACGAATATAACATATTGTTGGATTCCAAATCGTCCATAATATAGCAGCATTACCAGACCTAGTCGCAGAGGGTTAGGGGTCATTCGGCCCACTATAGAAATGAGACCGCGGACCCTTTTAAAAATTGATAATGGTTAACTGCAACTACTACAATAGATTTTGAAAAATTAAAAAATATATATATATATGTATATCTATGATGAAAATTAATAATAATGAAATGATAATATGATATTATATACCTAATGACGTAATATTCAATATTTTTTTTGTTTTTTAATTATTATTTTTTCTTAGATTTTGATTTTTATCCTTGCATAATTATTCTCTTTCTATTCTCTATTGTACAACAATATATAAACAATTTTAAGCGGGTGGCTTATTTAAATGCTTGTACCAACATGCTTGTACCAGCGAAGGGTGGTTTAAAATGGTTTATACAGTATGTTAACTAACAGAGGGCGTTCCCGTTAACCCGCAATAGTATAGCGTCTATACATGCTAGAAAAAATATTAACATCGAAAAAAATTTTTTTTTTCATTTTTTCTAAATAAAATTTTCTCGTTTTTTTTTAAATTGATACTTAAATGTAACGCACTGTACACGCGCACTTGTCTTTCAACGTGGAAAGACAAGTGCGACTAGTGCGCGTATACAGAGTGTTTGTTTTACCTAAGAAATTAATATTTTTTGTGAATATTTTATGACAAAAAAATTAAAAAAGTTTTATTTTTTTTCGATTTTAATATTTTTCCTGGCATGTATAGACGCTATACTATTGCGGGTTAACGGGAACGCCCTCTGTTAGTTAACATACTGTATATTATTAAGTATACAATAGATTTTGTACAGGTACAAGCATTTATACAACGTGAAATTTGAATCACAGTTTTGCTAGAACAAACGTTGTTCAGACCATGGTCTACTACCATTCTATAACAATCAATTTAAAAAAAAACGTCAATGGTATTTGAAAAAACACAAAAAAAGACTGATTTATTTATTAAAATTTCGGCCCGCATTGGTCGGACATCCTTGTAGTCCACGTGGACTCCTCATAACTCTTTTGAATGGCATATTGCTACCGCGATGAGTCCTTACATGTTACGGTTAATGTTTGAACACGTTTGAGCAACATAAGACTTATTTGAGAACGCCTAGTTTAGTTTGTTTTAATAACATATTGGATGCTATAGAATGATAGTAGACCATGGTCTGAACAACGTTTGTTCTAGCAAAACTGTGATTCAAATTTCACGTTGTATAAGCCACCCGCTTAAAATTGTTTATAATATACTAGCTTTTACCCGCGGCTTCGCCCGCGTAAAGGTCGGAAAATATCCCACAGGACCGTACTACCGGGATTCAGATTATCCTCTATCCTAACCCAGATCATGGCCTATACGGATTTAGTTAAAAGACCATACGCCTTTCAACTAAATCCGTTCAGCCCTTACGGCATGAAAAAGTAACAGGCACATTTTAGGGTTGCGTACCTCAAAATGAAAAAATGATCTCTTTCAGTCGTCAGTAATTTGACATTCGAAAGAAGAAGACAAAGCTTTGTAATTATACTATATGTTTAACTATACAGACGCTATACAACGTTTATTAGTAAGGAGGTAATGTTTGTAGCGGTTACACCGCCACATACGAACTACGCATGAAAGACATGATGTCACACAAATCCTGCATCGCGCAGTTAGAATTTACCACGCGAACGACATAGATAAGACTATCCGAAATCAACTTATGGGCAGTTGCCCGCCCGACATAACACCCGTCTTGTCGGAGGATCCTCCCTTTTCTATGGTGGATGAGTGAACTTTACACCCTGTTCCTCATACCACTAAATTGGTGACCCTGAGACTGAACGTCAACGCAGCCTTCGTGCAACTACTTCAGCGTGACGTCATCATCATCAATCCCGCAAGCTTTCGTGAGGCGAGTCACACAGCCAGCCAGCACCCACGGCTCAGCGGGTATCCTGACCACCAGCATGCAGCGAACGCGCATTCCTGGTCAACACCCTTAGACTCATCACCCCGACTCACTGGGGAATCACCGAAATCACCTCAATCACCGCAATCACCGCAATCACCGCAATCACCGCAATCACCTCAATCACCGCAGACAGTTCCAACTCACTGTGAACTGTGCGGCACCCGGTTCCGACTCACTGGTAGCACAATCACCACAATCGCCACAATCACCGCAGACAGTTCCGACTCACCGTGAACTGTGCCGCACCCGGTTGCGACTCACTGGAACCACACCTTAAATCGCTTAAAAATAAGAGACAACAAAAATAATCACCGAAATCATCGCAATCACCTCAATCACCGAAAACACCGAAATCACCGCAATCACCGAAATCACCTCAATCACCGCAATCACCTCAATCACCTCAATCAGCTCAATCACCGCAATCACCACAATCACCAAAATCGCCGCAATCACCGCAGACAGTTCCAACTCACTGTGAACTGTGCGGCACCCGGTTCCGACTTACTGGAACCACAATCACCAAAATCGCCACAATCACCGCAGACAGTTCCAACTCACCGTGAAATGTGCCGCACCCGGTTCCGACTCACTGGAACCACACCTTAAATCTCTTAAAAATAAGAGACAACAAAAATAATATAATCAATAATACATGTGAATTTTAAAATCAACCCCTATTTTACCCCTTTGGGGGATGATTTTACAAAAACGCTGAAACGCGTAATTCTTTATTTCTTACCAAAAGCATACATTTGAATTTCCATATCCCCAACTTAGAAATATTGAGTTTCCCATACAAACTTTCATCCCTTATATCACCCCCTTGGGGGTTATTTTTGGGACAAAAAGTACCCTATGTCCTTCTCTAGGATGCCATCTATCTCCTTGCCAAATTTCATCGAAATCCGTTCAGTGGTTTAGCCGTGAAAAGGTAACATACAGACAGACAGACAGACAGACAGAGTTACTTTCGAATTTATAATATTAGTATGGATTGTTATACAATAGAGAATAGAAAGAGAATAATTATGCAAGGATAAAAATAAAAATCTAAACCGAGAAAACTGTAATAAAAAAAAAAACTCAAAAAAAAAAAATTATATATCATTTAATTTAATATTTTTTTTTTTTTTCAAAATCTGTTGTATACTTAATAATATATAAACCATTTTAGGACACCCTTCGCTTGATTGAATCAAAACAGATGTGGGTCCAGTTAACCATTATCAATTTTTAAAAGGGGTAACTGGTCCGCGGTCCCAGTTCCATAATGGGCCGAATGACCCCTAACCCGTCGCAGAAATGTGAACTAGTCCTTTTGACAGTTATTAAACCTCCCATTTTACATCACAATGATCTTTATTGACGTTGCTATAAGGTTCATAATAGGTTGCTGTCAGAGGTAAAATAACGGCGAAACGACTGTACCTCTTGATACTGATCACATTAACATTACTTTTTTGCAGATAATCAATAAATTCTTTATAGTACTGGCAACAATTATAAAGTAGACCAATTTTAGGAAAGCTAGAACTTTCTATTCTGTACTTAAAAATAAACAATACGATTTCCTATACTTAATAATAAAAAAATATATATATAATCTATTAGGAATGCTGTGTTATGTGCAGTCTGAATAAACCAAAACAAAGTTTTGATAACATATTACAAATACAAGAAATAATATTCTGAGATCAGAATGAGTTTCTTCAGTCCACATCACTGGCCTTTGTAGATGTCCGTGACTACCGCCGGACCACCAACTCCAATCGCTTCCATATTTGTTAAATAATTAGTACACAATTGGTACTTATTAGTAATCGAACAACAAAATTGGTACTTCTGCAGTTTTCGAGAAAATCTACTTAGAAGGTGGTCCGTCGGTAATCACACTCCCTTCAGCAGGAGCACCATGAGCGCCGAAGGAGGGGCATGCTACAGCTATTCCGAGTGTACAAATAATTAGTACTCTTTTATGTGATTCATTTCGTAGAAAAACAACGGGGTTGCACTCCGGGAGTGCCGGCAGAAGTGAAAACTTGAACATTAACGTTGTGCATTTTTAAATATTTTGGAATGGTTAGGGAATAATTTCGCACGAATTGCTTTATTTATCAGTATAAAAGTACTATAATTTATATGGTTAAACACAATGTTCATTAGTAGTATATTTATTTATTTTAAAATATAGTCTAACACAATATACAATTTATTTAAACACTTTTCATGAAGTATGTTTTGACTGCTTTTTATTTACCCATCATTATGGGTAAAATTTCTTACCTCGCAATCTTTACGTAATGTCAAAGACTATTTATTTTGATATTTACTTTGTCAGTTCCTAGGCAACGGATCTTACGGCACATCTGACGCGAGTTTAACATTTTTTACCCATCCCAAAAAAAGTGCACAACGCCGCTAAAGAAGTTTTCACTTCAAAAAAACAGGACTGAAACATTTGTGTTTACCGAGAAATGAACGATGATAACGACCAAGACTTTGAATGATGATTCTAAGTTGGAGGAGCTTGTCGCTTTCCTCAAACCTACATAGAAAATTAGTACCCTGCAAGATAAATTAGTACTCCAAATTCAAAATCAGTACTACAGTAGTTTACGAGATATTCCACGTCATTGGTCGGGTGGCGGTAGTCACTGTGTTAAATTTTAATTTCAAGATTTTTATACAAAAATTTGTACTGCTAAAGAAGCGCTGTGCGACCTGAATTGCACTTTATTGTGTCGTTGCAAGAGTCGCTTTTTATTTGAATGATTTTGCGGAGTGAACCATCTGTATTCATCTGTGACGATGGTAAATATAAAATATAATAAGTCTGAGAAACTTAGTAGCACTGTATAGAGAGAGAGAGATAGTGTGAACGTACCGGCCGGCGTTACCCGATGGCGCACGAGGTGTTCCCGCTGCGCACGCGCGGCACGTCGGCGGGCAGCTCGTCCGCGCCCGCGGACAGCACGCCCGACAACGAGCCGCACGAGCCCGCGCTCGACGCCGAGCGGCTGTCGCACGACACCGAGCGGCTGTCGCACGACGCCGAGCGGCTGTCGCACGACACCGAGCGGCTGTCGCACGACGCCGAGCGGCTGTCGCACAACTCCGAGCGACTGTCGCACGACGCCTCGCGACTGTCGCACGACGTCTCGCGACTGCCGCACGACGCCTCGCGACTGCCGCACGACGCCTCGCGACTGCCGCTCGTGTCGCCCGACCCAGCCTCGCGGCCGGCCGACGCCGTGTCCGAGCTGCCCCCGCCCCCCCCGCCGCGCTAGGGAGTGAGCGAGTGCGTGAGGTTGTTGAGCTTGGTGAGCAGCGCGGAGTTCCCTTTGAGCGCGCTGGCCAGCTCCTCGTGCGCCGCCAGCAGGGCGCGCACGCCGGCGCCGCGCGCGCCCACGCCGCCCGGCACGCCGCCCGGCACGCTGGCCGGCACGCTGGCCGGCACGCTGGCCGGCACGCTGGCCGGCACGCTAGCCGTCACGCTGGGCGTCACTACTGGCGGTGCTCCGTTCGTCTTGTGCGCGCGCACCGCATCTTTCCCTTTCTCGACGCCTGGCTCCACCTTTGACACGTTCAGCTGCAGAACCAACAATTTGGCCTTTGAATAATATAGGTAACTATTTTGAAATTTTTATTTTCATTTAGTAAATTCAATCAATTTATATCAGCTATCTAATTACGCAACACATTTTCGTAAACGATTCCGACAAATCTGTTTCATTTTGACAGTTCTACAATATTCATTGCGATAGTTACGATGTTGAGCAGATTTCTTTTTTTGAACTCATGAAGCAATGGACTAGCAATCTGTTTCAAAACGATTCAAATTCAGATTGATCGTGCATTACGTAATTAGGGTACAGCACGCGTAGCATGAGCACCGCTTTGTCGACGAAAGAGTAGACAAAAATGACGTTCCGTGTAGACAGTACCGTTCATTCCCAGTCGCCCCCGCGGGGATTGCCACCGGAGGCAAATGGGAATAAAAATTCCCAGTCGCCACCGGCGGTGACTGGGAAGTCATTGCCCCCACTTCATTTTCGCTGTACATTGTTTTCTCCATCGCAGAGAATAAAAGGATGAGGTAACTTATCCTAAACCTGCCTCTAATCTCTAAAAAAAGACAAAGTGCTTTAATGCACTTTGTCTTTTTTTTTATGAAACTGAAATGGGGGCAATGATTTCCCAGTCACCGCCGGTGGCGACTGGGAATTTTTATTCCCATTTGCCTCCGGTGGCAATTCCCGCGGGGGCGACTGGGAATGAACGGACAGTACGACGGCAGCAAAGTAGAAAGAGGCAACTGCACTTTTTACGAAATTCACTCATTAATATAATTCGACTCAGAATTCTTTGTTTCGTCATAGGATGTTTTTACTGTTTGATTGTCAATTTTTACTGATATTATTTTTTCAGTGTGTCGAAGTACCTTGTTATGGAACAAATAAAATTACAGTAATATTGGCGTTAACCATTTCCTAGGTAAGTAAAATAGGAGAAGATAGCTTTATTCTTCTATTAGTTATCACAGTTTTGCGTTTAAAACGCTCTTCTGTAAAATCATGATTTTGTAGATAGCCCTGTATACTTTGTGACCGTCGAGTAGAATATTTCACTACCATAGACAACTGTGAGTCGTCAGAGTGATTTTGACAATTTGGTATAGAAAACTTTCTTCTGAAATAGTCTACATATAAAATGACCTAGACAAAGATAGTTAGAAACGAAAGACAAAGTGACAGATTGAAGAAAGATTTCTACGGTGCGATGTCAAAAATGAAGCAAGGAAATGTCACTTTGTATAGAAAGAGCTGTGTCTACTCTTCGTAGACATAGAAAGCGCCATGCTACGCGTGCAGGTCGCGACCCGCCCCTGCTCCGCACGGGTGCAATGTACTGATGTGACGACAAGTCAAAACATCGAGATTTCTGTGCTATATCTAAGTTAAATATACACTAAGAGAGATTTTTTAATCATACAATATTAATCTTTGTAAATAAGATCAAAGTTTTTTTTAAATAATAGTAATAATAAATATTAAATGATTATTAATGTATATATTTTTCTTGATTATTTCATTATTTTTAAATATTACTAAAACAAAATAGAAAATTACTTAATTTCAAATTAATATATAAATAATGAATATCGTGTTTAATATTTGAACCTCCAATCTTGTGCACGGCAAGCGGTCTTGTTTCCTGCGGTCTATTTAGACATTGAAAGCCGGTTCGTAAATAATAATCTTATTCACTAAAACATTAATTATAATAAAATGTTATTCCTTTTCCTTCGTTTGGGAAGATTAACTTTTTCCCATTTTGTCATTGATTTAAATATGTAGTAGTAATATATAATGTCAATGCCTTTTGTTTTATTTAGCTTGTATGTTAATACCTATTTTAGATGAGAAGGAAAATACAACCAAAAGATTGATTGATGCGGTAGAAATGTATGCGGATATGCTTAATGATGTAGGTCAACAGTTATTAATTAAGTTTATACTAAAGGGAAGGTTATCTGAAAATGCCAAGCTACGGGTAGCAGATACTTACTCGACAGTTAGTGACATGATTAAGGATTTTAGGAATAAACTGTTAGTGAAAAAATCATTGCTTATCATTGCCCCGCCCCCCCACCGACCTGCTTGTGCGCGCCGACGCGCTCGCGTAGCGCGTGCTCGGCATCGTGCGCCCCTGGTGTGGCCGCCCCACAGAACAGAAAAAACAGTAGAAGTCGCAAGTAGGCGGGGCGCGTGTAAGATTACTCATTTTTACAGGAGAATATTTAATTGTATTGATCACATTATTGATTGTTTACAACAAGAAATCACAGTATGAATGTCAGCTGTCAGAAATCAGAATGATAGATGACATTGACTTAAGGAAACGTTCCATTTCAACAATATTTCAATAAACGTAAATTAATGTTTAGTGAATAGAAATGTTGTAATATTGGATTTGCATTTCTATAATTGATATACGATCAGCACCGACCGGTTAATTCATAGACAGATGAATTATGTATTAAAAATGGTTTTTAATTTAACTCAAAAGGCTGTCTCACAAACAACGATTCTAGAGTTTTCGAACAAGTCATGATTTGTGGTTCTATGAAGATCAAAATAAATGTTTATTTAACTTAGCAGTACATTATATGATTATAATTGAATAAGTAATAATTAATATGATACTAATAATATTTATCACGATTATATAATGCAATTTTAAAGTAACTTGGTGTTTCAAACGATTTTCAGAACATCCAGTTGATGTTATTATATTATGATATTTTACATAAAGATTACAAATAAATACATACTAAATTGCTAAATAATCTTATTAAGTTTTAAGATAGTTCCACTACATAAGATTTGTTAATTATTACTTCTGTTAGAAGATATTTAAAATGTATCTATGACCATCTGCGATTGGTCTAAAATGGCGGCAATGTTAGATGTACTTGAGTAATATTGGAAAACTATAAAATACGTGTACCCGCCAATTCTGGGACCTTTTTTGATACAACTCCCAAGTAACACATTTGTGAATTTTGCAACTTATCTTATAGCTTTAAGTTGTAAATGAGTGGTATAACAGTATTTGATAATACTTATAGCTTCAAACACTACTCATATTTGTATATGAGTACCTCCTATCACTCGTAGATGCATTAGAGTGTATTTTGTTTATACTTTATTTCTTATGGTTGCATAGAGTCGATTTTGTTACTTCAAGTTGAAAACGGGTTTTAATTGATACAAAGGACCATGACCAATTTTGTATGGACCCCGTGTCCCCCCCTCCAACAGCCATGTGATACATGCCAATATGTTTATAAGGATCCAGAAAAAGACTTACTGTCTTGTTCAATGCAAAATCAATGGGATTTTTTTGTAATAACAAAAAACATTTTGGTTGGCTAACCTAACCTAACCTAACCTTACCCATCCTTACCTTTTTTTTTTTTTTTTTTTCTCTTTTCCCCATCCATCCTTACCTAACCTAACCTAACATAACCTAACCTATGAAGCTAAGAGAGGTAAGCCTTTGGATGAGCTCCCGGGCAGAACCCTGGAAAGGCGTGCTCATCCCTCCGAGCTGCCCCATCCCGCTCTCAGGGGGAGGCTGGGATTCCGGCACATAGATTCCATAGAGGACATTCAGAATATCGAAAATGACTTCCTACAACTCTACACAGACGGGAGTAAAATTGAGGGAAAGGTCGGAGCTGCAGTCTCTTGCTGGGGTCGGGATGGCGAGGTCAATAAGATGGGCCTAAAGCTGGGTAACCACTGCTCAGTTTTCCAGGCGGAAATGATTGCAATAAGCAGGGCGATAAAGTATGCCAAGGACAGAAGGCCACCTATCTCTGTCAACATCATCTCTGACTCAAGGTCTTCGTTGGAGTCTATTGCGGACCCGAAAACATCAAACGCTATCGCCATCGGGGTTCAGCAATCAATCGCCGAAGCAAACCAGCAGGGCAGGGACATCATCCTGTTCTGGGTGAGAGCCCATGCCGGAATACCCGGCAATGAGAGGGCAGATGAACTCGCTAAGGACGCCGCACTACATCGTAAAACCAGCCCCGTCTATGACCATTTCCCACTGTCCTTCGCAAAGCACTCGATCAGGGAGGCTACTCTGGACTTATGGCAGGAGCGCTTCGTGGCCGGAACACATCACGACAGAGGTATTAGACTCTTTTTTGAGGACGTAAGACGAGCGTACAAGGTGCTAGGAAAGATAGGTACCCCTAATAACCTTAGAGCTCAACTTTTCACGGGACACGGAGGCATTCGAGAGTATCTGTTCAGGTTCAAACTGGCGGATGACCCAGCCTGTGTCTGTGACGGCGAAAGTATCGAGTCCATAAGGCATATTTTGATTGAATGTCCCCGATTTACGCGGGAAAGGTTCGACCTCGAACAGAGGCTGGGTCGCCCGTTAGATGAACTCCCCGAGTTGGTTGATGACGACAATTGCCGGACCCATTTCGTGGCTTTTGCGGAGGGAGTCCTGGCCAAAGCTGCCAAAGCCAATGGGTCGACACTGCCCTAAAGGCCTCATAATTTACACCTTATTGGGTTAAATTATTAGTTTGTAAGGCATTTAGTCCAGTATCTAAAATAAGTATAGTTAGTATTCTTATTAGGATTGTTATAGATAGTGTAAATAGTAATTGTGTACATAGTGTAGATAGTAAAATAATAGTCATATAATTTCCTTAAGTTATTAGTTTAATTTAAGTGACAATAGTCGTGTAAATATACAGCAAAAAAAAAAAAAAAAAAAAAAAAAAAAAAAAAAAAAAAAAAAAAAAAAAATTGCTACTAATAACCTACTAACCACTACAATTAAATCCTAGATTTACTGGTCCACTTGCACGAGGGACAGCTCGAAATGTCAGTGAAGTCAAATCGAGGTGTCCTTCCTGCAAGGTGGCCAATCATAGACCAAAAAATTTGATACAGAAATAAGTGCCGAATTAATATCGGCAATATTAACTTGAGGCAGGGGTGGTTTTTTAGTCGGTATGCACAGCCGTGAATCCGACACTGCCCAAGCTGGCTCGTTCTAGGCGAGGCAGTTTGGGGCGTCCAAAGAGGATTTTTCCACGCCTGCCAAAACAAAAAAAAAAAAAAAAAAAAAAAAAAAAAAAAAAACATAACCTAACCTAACATAACCTAACCTAACCTAACCTAACAGTGATAAACTGATCTTGAATTTTGAAGGTCACATGGCACTCCTGAATGATGAACAGCATTTGTGTATTCTTGTGATTGGGTAATTGTACAAAAGATTAAAAGAAAAAAGTGGGTTAGGTTAGGCTAACCTAACCTCGCCCTCTACCAGCGCCCGTAAACAGGTCTATAGGGACAGCGGACTCGGGGAGGTCCACCGCCTCCCTTCCAGAAGGACCCGTAGTGGCGGCACGTAGTGTTCCAAGCGCGCCCCTTTTTGACGTCGCAGCAGGAGTGAGGTGCGAGACTCACGGGCATGTGGTGGCCCGCATTGTGGGTCGGACCCCGTCCCCCCCCTCCAACAGCCATGTGATACATGCCAATATGTTTATAAGGATCCAGAAAAAATCCAGATCCAGAAACTTACTGTCTTGTTCAATTGCAAAATCAATGGGATTTTTTGTAATAACAAAAAACATTTTGGTTGGCTAACCTAACCTAACCTAACCTTACCCATCCTTACCTTTTTTTGATGTCCTCCGCCCTGGGGTGGGCGAAGGGGTCTGTCAGACTCTTACTGACTAAAACCACCCCGGTGTTCCCTCGCACACTTGCGTCGGGGGCCTGCGGGAGCAAATTGCGACTTCCGCTGCCCCGGACTGGTGACGGCCCGCACTCTGCGGGCCCCGTCCCGTAGGGGGAGTGAGGTGTGCAAACTCCCCCCGTTACGTCTTAGAGTGGCGCGCGTGGAACACTACGCGCCGCCATCTCGGGTCCTGTGTGATGGGGGGCGACGGATGTTCCCGAATCCGTCGCCCCTGGACCCATTTAGGGGGGCTGGAAGAGGGCGTTATCCGCCCTCCGCCGACGCCCGGTGCGCCTGCTGCGGGCCGGGTGAGTGGACGAGATCTCCCTCTCCCTTTCCGCAGCCTCCTTCTGCGAGATGACTGTCTCGCTGAAGGAAACCACCGCGTCCCACGACTCGGCACTCCCGACCATCGAACGAACGACGGACGGCAGTGACAAGTCGGCTCCAACTTCTGGAACGAGGGCACGGCGCGGCTCCTCCCACGCGGCACACTCTGCCAATGTATGCCGCGCCGTGTCCTCCCGACAATGGACGCAGTGAACATAACCTAACCTAACCTAACAGTGACTGATCTTGAATTTTGAAGGTCACATGGCATTCCTGAATAATGAACAGCATTTGTGTATTCTTGTGATTGGGTAATTGTACAAAAGATTAAAAGAAAAAAGTGAGAAAACCTAAGAATTGACGAGAATATCCGTCAGGCCATAGAGTGAAACAGCTCACAGACGATACTAGCCATTATTTAGCAGTAAAAATAGTGATTAAAAATCAAAGATATGGCTTACAACATGTTATTTTGTGCCAAAAATAATAACATTAAAACATGATTTTTCTGGGATATCCCATATTTTTGACAGATGTCGTCATAGTAAAAATTTATCACCTTACCAAGATGGTTGGACTGAGATACATTTTAAATCTGTTGGTCGGTGTAAGGTTTGGGGGGACGTTTTGACAATTGATGTTCCACAGAAGTGGGCCCAGGACCGAGCACTGTGGAATACCGCACGACATAATATATCGTGCCAACACCCGCCGTCACGTCCCCTGTAGGTGACACGCCTTTTCGCCAAAACCTAACCTAACCTAAGCTAACCTAACCTAGGTTAGGTTAGTGACAGTACAGTACAGTGATCAACTTACTGATCTTGGATTTTCAAGGTAGCTACATGGAACTACTCAAAGATGAACAGCATCACCGTATCCTTGTGATTGCGTAATTGTACAAAATATTAAAGAAAACAGCAGGTTAGGTTAGGCTAACCTTTTTTTTTTTTTTTTTTTTTGTTTTCGGGGGGAAACCTTCAAAAGGCGCCCGGTCTTTGGGGATAAGACCGGGGAGTGTGGGATTCTTACCTCACTAAAACCACCCCGGTGGTCACCATCTGCACATGGAAGGGGCACCGTTTCCTCTCAAAAGACCAGTCCGGAACCCCCTCTGTGCAGTGCCTGTTAGGGCACATCTCTGGGGAGACTGTAAAGGGGTCTCCCCAAAACCTAACTGTGCAAGGCAGCACATGACCACTGTGCGCCATCTTCCCTGAGGTCACTTAGTGGGCGGACAGAGTCCCCACTCTGAGCGCCCGTGATCCCTAATTCCCGCCTGCCTTCAAGATTGCAGGCGGGGTTTCGGCGTGTTAGGTGTCGAGGCGGTTGCCTCCCCGACGCCTTCTCCTACGAGTGGGATCAGCCCTCTCACGATCCCGCTCGGCCGCCTCCTTCTGA
Source organism: Conistra vaccinii (assembly GCA_948150665.1). Lineage (NCBI taxonomy): Eukaryota > Metazoa > Arthropoda > Insecta > Lepidoptera > Noctuidae > Conistra > Conistra vaccinii. Next base: position 23,900,682 of record OX411327.1, read on the forward strand.
ACCATCACGGTCTCACAGAAGGCGGCCACTTCCTTCCAATTCTCCACCTCTGCCAGCATAGACCCAATTACTGCTGGCAGAGACAAATCTCGCCCGATCTTGGCGACCAGGACCCGTCTTTCAGCAGCCCACGCAGGGCACTCCTCGAGCGTGTGCTGTGCAGAATCTAAGCCGCCCCCGCAATGATGGCAATTTGCCGTGTCCTCTCGCCCAATTTTGTTCAGGTACTCACTGAAGCAACCATGCCCGGTCAGCACCTGAGTGAGCCTGAGGTTAGGCTAACCTAACCTAACCTAACAATTGACGAGAACATCCGTCAGGCCATAGAGTGAAACAGCTCACAGACGATACTAGCCATTATTTAGCAGTAAAAATAGTGATTAAAAATCAAAGATATGGTTTACAACATGTTATTTTGTGCCAAAAATAATAACATTAAAACATGATTTTTCTGGGATATCCCATATTTTTGACAGATGTCGTCATAGTAAAAATTGATCACCTTACCAAGATGGTTGGACTGAGATACATTTTAAATCTGTTGGTCGGTGTAAGGTTTGGGGGGACGTTTTAACGCATCGTCCTTTAGAAGCAACAGTGGTATATGAGGCCTTTAAATCACTTGTAAGCAACTGTCCCATTTAAACTGTAACATACCCTTATTTAGCACTTCTATTTCCAAACGAGTAGTATAACAGAGTAGTATATCACCTGTAGTGGCTAAAGGGATCATTTTGCAACCTTTTTGGAACCTAACGTGACTGCATCTTTCAGGCCTATTGTACTCTAATATGCCACTCCAACGCGTTGATAAATTTCAATAGTGGGTTCTTGAAAACCAACAGCAGCTATTTCCACTTATTATATTTAAAACCACTAACGATGTACCAGTTCCCGAAATACATAATTGTGACCTATTATTACTTAAGTCAGATCGTCCTACGCGTCACTCTGTTGATAGCATTTTTTGTTTCTGTTGTTGTAAAGTTCATAGTTTAAACTACTTCATCAAAAATGAATTCCGTGAAATGGAAAAAAATTAAGCGATGTGGTAGTTATCATCGGCAGGTTGTACGAGCTAATTATTACTGCTGGTAGTAGCATCCACTGGTCAGCCACTAGCAACATACAAATAAGTGATTTTTAGACCTTACAGTTCCAAATAGGGAACAAATAAATGAAAATAAAAACTATGAGATGCCATAAACATCGCCATGTTTAGAAAATGGTTGTCCTTGAGAATATTTTGTTTTGAAAGTGTTCTATCACACTGACGCATAATCACTGAGTTTTGTTAATTGTAACTGATGTACTTTGACAGTCTAAAACCATTACGTTAGGTTTTTAACAGTTTTATTTTTTATACTATTATTTCGCCAATTGATTTAGCACACTTTATTTAATTGTTCTTGATCAAATCGCAGGCGCTTCAAAATTTACAAAGAAACCATACTATACTTTCACAGTAACAAAACATTCGCAAGGATTTTGTGCTGTAAATCAATGCCTGCATTATATCAGTAGACGTGAAATTTTAATACTCATCAAATAGATGTAATCCAAATGAAATGGCTGTTCACAGTACAAATTCAAAAACACATAACTTATCGCCCCTAAAAAGAACTTTGCGTTTCATTTGTCACTCAATGAATGAATTGAAACGTCATATCATTCAATCAACCGTTCACTGCGCACAACTTACACCCATAGTTCTAATTGCCACTTAAGGTGATCGTGAGAACTCCTATGGATTTCATTTGGAACCAAAATTAAGCTGCAATTTTTCTCCCCGTGGTTCTATATTGTTTGCATATGGGTTCTCTCCACCTATATAGAACTTATTCATGCCTATATATTTCACCCAAGGTTACAAACAGATATGATATGGAGCTTTTTTACCACCCAGTTGTGTTACTGTTGTGAAAGATGGACTACCAGGTTCACGTAAGTTAATTGATATTATAATCTTGATTATCGCTGATTTCTATGTTTTCTGTATGTGTTATATTATGTCCTAATACAATGTGTTAAATCGTATTAAGGAATAATCATGTTCTGTTGACACATTGCTTTAACTTTGAGAGACTATTTCTCAAATGTCCAAGAGATTAATGTGATAACGATGATTTGTGCTAATGTAACAAATGTATTGATAAAATACTTTAAAACAAGCTACCACAGAGTTTATTGTCCTTCTTCTCTGTGATGACCTAGTTTTGGAACGGACAACTAGCTTTCTCATTAACGATTCCTATTTATTGACAAGCCTAATTGAAATAAATGCCTAGTCTTGTCTTTCTGTGCTTTACTTCATAAAATCCTTTCCCTACACACCATATTCATGAAGTATCTACATACATAATTAAATAATTAGTAGGTACATAGACATCCTGACACTCAAACTTAATAGATAAGTGGATATCAATGCCTATAAATGTAGTTTAACATCCACTTTCTAACACGCGCGTACCCCGAGGTTTGCGGAGTTCCGCAAATGTCTGCTTCTGCGCACACACCACGCACATCAGTCTGTGTGCCGGCGTCTGTCTATTGTGCTGTTTTAGAATGTAAACACGGTAGCAGAACCAAAAATTTACCAAATGGAGGTATAACATACCATCTAAAAGTCTTCATTGATTTTATTTCGATTAAAATTTGAAAAATTATATTTTATGAAACAATACAAGGAACAGTTGGCTTTATGTCATTCAATTTAAGGTCTACTTTCTTTTAAACTCAAACATATTGTTCGCGAAGATTCCAACTAGGCACACGTCACAGTCTGCTACTCAATTAGAGATTACCGTTATCGATATTGAATTATCGATATTTGAAGGGAGATGCGCTAAGATAGCCCGCGAAATTCAAATTTTCTACGTTTTTTGTAATTTGTAGGTCAGTGATGCCGATTCTCTTGTACACCGAACTAAACTAACTAAACTATCACTAAAATTCCTTACTTTTGGCTATGAGATGATTTTGCAAAAAAAAATCTCAAAATTAAAAAAAAAAATTGACACAACTAAAATGGAATTTGACAATCGCGTCACGACTCCACGTGGTACTTGTTTGCCATACCCTGTGAATTTATTTTTTTAGACCCGGAGCCAGGCAGGGCGGGCAGCCTCGACGTGTTTTACATGAAATTTTTCACTTTTTGTGTGGAAAATAAAATATAAAAAATCTGTCAAGTGCGACTCGGACTCGCACACGAAGGGTTCCATACCATGTCGTACAAGATTTAACACTATGAATTTTTGTAATACTTTCGTAAAGGTAACAACAGAGGCGCTATAAAAAAAACATAGATTTGTAAAGAAATTGTCTAATTTTAATGAAAAAATGTTGTTGTGTTAAAATATAGGTGTAGGAGTATATTTTATTTATTTTAAGAGAAAAATATTAAGTTAACTTTATCCAGTAACATGCATTAACTAAAGTCAAAGTTATTTATTTGCTACTAACATAGTATTAGTAGGTATAAATAGGTATATATGGTAGGTAAGCAGGTAGATATGTAGGGTAGGTAGGGTAGGTTAGGTACCTACCTATCCTGGTAAGAAGGGTAGGGTAGGTAGGTAGAAATAGGTAATTAGGAAAGGTAGATGCGCCGTAGATAAGTACTTAGTGCTAACCGTGCGAAGCCAGGCCGGGTAAAGCTAGTTACTTATAAATAAAAGGATTTCTCTTGCTACATCAGACTATATTGTACAAAATAGAATGTAAGTAGTACGCCAAATTTTAATTATAACTGTGCGTTTGCACTGGCGAAACATTCACAACAAAACATGTTGGAATCTCTATTTTCTGTCAATTTTTCATACAATGTTTGACAGGAACTAGAGATTTCAACATGTTTTGTCGTGAGGTTTCGCCAGTGCAAACGCACGGGTCAATACAGGTATTTATTTACGTTATTTTTGATAGTCATACAGAAATCTATTATTTCTTACTTATTATTTTTAGACATCCCATCGGACTATGAGAGTGAGGGAAGAGAGAGTGCACTCGTGTCTGCGCACACACTTATGCACTATAATACCTCCCGCGCCGAAGGCCAGTCTCCGTTGAGATTGGCCGCCCCCGCCGTGACCGAATATTTTTACACCAATAATTTTTCTCAATATGAAATTGTATCCACAACGGTTTAAGGTAACTGAATAGTACACTGTATGTGCCAGCATTCATTTCAATGTTACTGAATATATTGTCTATTGGAGTGTAGTTTTAACATGAGGTACACACATCTAGAGATACTTTGAATACTGGCCGGTTTTAAAATCTTGTGAAGAAAGTTTATTTTGTAGACCTTTTTGGATGATCGAAATTTAAATGATCGAAATAGTATATGCTGCCATGATAGTAGGTACTTACTAATTCCATGTCATTACTCAGACTATTAAATAGTTATCTGTGGAATTTATATCGCATAATATTAGCATGAAATACAAAATGATTACTTTAAGTTGCAGAAAATCGCCCATATTATATAAAATACGTTATGAATCGGCGTTTTTAGTATTTGTTGATTATAAACAGTATATGTTACATGATACACACAAGTTTCAAATTCCTAATTTGTTTAGTTGTTGAGATAGAGCTCGTACAAAAATGGTCTAAAACAGACAACTTCTACGGCCCCCTAATTCATCATTTTTGAAGATAAAAACAAATAAAAATTATATTTATTCTCTACTCGATGAGCTCTAGAAAATGATACCCCACATGCCAGGGTCAGATTATTTTTTTTTCAAAATTTAATTTTATTGTATGGCGACCCCCCTTTAATTTTTAATTTTATTATTTGTTGCTCTTGCGGCAACAGAAATGCTCAATCTGTGAAATTTTCAACTGCCTACCTATTACGGTTCATGAGATAGAGCTCGCTGACAGACAGACGGACAGCGGAGGCTTATGAATAGGGTTCCGTTTGTCACCCTACGGGTACGGAACCCTAAAAATTATTACCTACATTTTGTGTTATAGGGGTTTATGGATTTTATAAAGGGGGTCGAAATTTTCATTACTTTTGCGATAGTACCTGGCACTGCCGATTCTCTTGTCACAAATGCCTGTAAACTAGATTAATAACTAGGCTATTTTTTTTCGTACACTGGATTTTCAACTCTTGGTTTTGAGCCGAGCATTGAAAATCCAACAGAGCGCATCCATCGCGTATCCCAGCGTGTCAAGAAAACACACTGTTGGATTCAACTCTCGGCGCTAAGCAGAGCGTCTTTTCTTCTTTTTTTAAGTCGGTAAAAAAATGGCTTATTTTCAGTTCTTTTTTTAAGTCGGTAAAAAAATGGCTTATTTCAGTTAGTCAATGATGACATCAAAGATCTATCTGTATACCAAATTTCATCAAAGTCCCTTACGGAGTATGTCAAGCTTGGGGTCGGCTTCCAGTCTAACCGGATGCAGCTGAATACCAGTATTTAATATGGAGCGACTGCCTATCTGACCTCCACAACCCAGTAACTGGATAATACGATACCCCTTGGTAAGACTAGTATCAGACTTTCGGACTTCTGACGACTCGTAACGACTGTCAAAGATCCACGAATGACAATCGGGACCATCGGCTCGTGCTTTCCGAGGCACGGAAGAGTCTCGGTATGTAAAGATACCGACACTCTTCCGTGCCTCGGACCCATCCACTGACCAACCCCGGCAAACGAAGCTTAACCTGATGGATTGAACCGTGCGGCTGTTATTACTTAGCCACGAGCTCTTGTATCTTTTTATCAATAGAATAATTAAAATCTGATCAGTAGTTTAACATAAGAATTCTTAATTATACTTTCAATAAATCGTAAGTATGTATTAGAATAAATTATTAATGATTTCAAACATAATAATATTTATCGACTCATATGTTTGTTAACTATTTTGTTTGAAAATAAAACGAAATGTCGATAAATCAGTCAGCGACAGTGGTACATCCCTAGAGGAGGACTAATAGTAATGACCTCGTTACTCAAATATAAATCTTATCAGTAAGGAAATACAGCTTTAAATTGAATGCATTTATTATAATGACATCTAGCGGCGGGTAGCGTAACTTGCTCATTGAACTATTCCGTGTGCGCTTTAAACGGATAAAGTAATAAATACGTAAAAAGAGTAGACAATAAACAACTCTATCTTCTAACATTATGGTTTATTTTCAAATAAGCGACGACTGACATTATTTCCTACTTTCCTTCAATATTGAACTACCAATCACACCAAAGATTTCTTAGTGTTACGAAATACAATTAACTTGCTTATGTGTGAGTTGGGGTACGCTGGTTTCGATACTAAAAAAGCGTTAAACGACTTCTACTGTTTTTTCTGTTCTGTGGGCCGCCCCTACCCCCCCCCCCCCCCACCGACCTGCTTGTGCGCGCCGACGCGCTCGCGCAGCGCGTGCTCGGCGTCGTGCGCCCCTGGTGTGGCCGCCCCTAGCCCCCCCCCCCCACCGACCTGCTTGTGCGCGCCGACGCGCTCGCGCAGCGCGTGCTCGGCGTCGTGCGCCCCTGGTGTGGCCGCCCCTAGCCCCCCCCCCCCACCGACCTGCTTGTGCGCGCCGACGCGCTCGCGCAGCGCGTGCTCGGCGTCGTGCGCCCCTGGTGTGGCGGCCCCTAGCCCCCCCCCCCCCACCACTGACCTGCTTGTGCGCGCCGACGCGCTCGCGCAGCGCGTGCTCGGCGTCGTGCGCCCCTGGTGTGGCCGCCCCTAGCCCCCCCCCCCCCACCGACCTGCTTGTGCGCGCCGACGCGCTCGCGCAGCGCGTGCTCGGCGTCGTGCGCCCCTGGTGTGGCCGCCCCTAGCCCCCCCCCCCCCACCGACCTGCTTGTGCGCGCCGACGCGCTCGCGCAGCGCGTGCTCGGCGTCGTGCGCCCCTGGTGTGGCCGCCCCTAGCCCCCCCCCCCCACCGACCTGCTTGTGCGCGCCGACGCGCTCGCGCAGCGCGTGCTCGGCGTCGTGCGCCCCTGGTGTGGCCGCCCCTAGCCCCCCCCCCCCCACCGACCTGCTTGTGCGCGCCGACGCGCTCGCGCAGCGCGTGCTCGGCGTCGTGCGCCCCTGGTGTGGCGGCCCCTAGCCCCCCCCCCCCCACCACTGACCTGCTTGTGCGCGCCGACGCGCTCGCGCAGCGCGTGCTCGGCGTCGTGCGCCCCTGGTGTGGCCGCCCCTAGCCCCCCCCCCCCACCGACCTGCTTGTGCGCGCCGACGCGCTCGCGCAGCGCGTGCTCGGCGTCGTGCGCCCCTGGTGTGGCCGCCCCTAGCCCCCCCCCCCCACCGACCTGCTTGTGCGCGCCGACGCGCTCGCGCAGCGCGTGCTCGGCGTCGTGCGCCCCTGGTGTGGCCGCCCCTAGCCCCCCCCCCCCACCGACCTGCTTGTGCGCGCCGACGCGCTCGCGCAGCGCGTGCTCGGCGTCGTGCGCCCCTGGTGTGGCCGCCCCTAGCCCCCCCCCCCCACCGACCTGCTTGTGCGCGCCGACGCGCTCGCGCAGCGCGTGCTCGGCGTCGTGCGCCCCTGGTGTGGCGGCCCCTAGCCCCCCCCCCCCCCCACCACTGACCTGCTTGTGCGCGCCGACGCGCTCGCGCAGCGCGTGCTCGGCGTCGTGCGCCCCTGCTGTGGCCGCCCCTAGCCCCCCCCCCCCACCGACCTGCTTGTGCGCGCCGACGCGCTCGCGCAGCGCGTGCTCGGCGTCGTGCGCCCCTGGTGTGGCCGCCCCTAGCCCCCCCCCCCCACCGACCTGCTTGTGCGCGCCGACGCGCTCGCGCAGCGCGTGCTCGGCGTCGTGCGCCCCTGGTGTGGCCGCCCCTAGCCCCCCCCCCCACCGACCTGCTTGTGCGCGCCGACGCGCTCGCGCAGCGCGTGCTCGGCGTCGTGCGCCCCTGGTGTGGCCGCCCCTAGCCCCCCCCCCCCACCGACCTGCTTGTGCGCGCCGACGCGCTCGCGCAGCGCGTGCTCGGCGTCGTGCGCCCCTGGTGTGGCGGCCCCTAGCCCCCCCCCCCCCCACCACCGACCTGCTTGTGCGCGCCGACGCGCTCGCGCAGCGCGTGCTCGGCGTCCTGCACGCGCGCCGCCAGCGTCAGCAGCTTCAGCTCGGCGCTGGACACGTCCTTGTCCAGGATCTGCGTCTGCAGGTACACCGTCTGTGCCACCTTGTACCTGCCGGCAGAACGAACATTATTATTGTTATGCACTGTATTATGCTGTTTAGTTCTGAGTTTAATCTGAAATTATCTTTCCTAGGATAGTTTCCTTAGTATTCGTTATTTTAAAAACAGATTTGTGTTTGGGATACAGACGAATACTCAGGACACGAGTTTGAAAGCAATCAAGTCAAGCCAATAACAAAAAAAAAAACTTTTCTCAATTTATTCTGATAAAAAATTGGTATTCGAAACACGGCACGGGCCAGTGGCGAGGCCTTCTGCAACAGAGCCCGCGCGCGCCACCCGGTCTCTGTATGTACTAGTGTGATCTCACCAGTCAGCGATAGCGTCGGCCCGCGCGCGCTGCCCGGTCTCTGTAGGTACTAGTGTGATCTCACCAGTCAGCGATAGCGTCGGCCCGTGCGCGCGCGTTAGCGGCGAGGCCTTCTGCAGCAGCGCCCGCGCGCGTCGCCCGGTCTCTATACGTACTAGTGTAATGTCTCAACAGTCAGTGATAGCGTCGGCCCGCGCGCGCCAGCCGGTCTCTGTACGTACTAGTGCGATCTCAGCAGTCAGCGATAGCATCGGCCCGCGCGCGCGCCAGCGGCGAGGCCTTCTGCAGCAGAGCCCGCGCGCGCCGCCCGGTCTCTATACGTACTAGTGTGATGTCTCACCAGTCAGCGATAGCGTCGGCCCGCGCGCGCGCCAGCGGCGAGGCTTTCTGCAGCAGAGCCCGCGCGCGCCTGCCGGTCTCGGCGACGGTGATGCGCTCCAGCACGTGGAACTGCTCGTCGTTGTACGTCAGCGAGCGCGTTGCGCGGTCGCGCACCAGGTGCTGCCACGAGTCGCGCAGTCTGGAACATAACGTAGTAAATACGTAATAAATGAAGTCTAATAATTACTTAATTAAAATCTTTAATTCACTGACAGACAGCGCACAGCTTGAACCGCTGGGTTTAGAAGTCATTTCAGCCAAATGACGTCCACTGCAGAACATAGGCCTCCCCCAAGCACCGCCACTTCGACCGATTTTGTAGTTCCCGCATTCAGCGGATTCCTGCGCCCTTTACAAGGTCATCGGTCCACCTTGTGGCAGGCCTTCCAACGCTTCGTCTTCCGGTACGCGGTCGCCTCTCCAGAACCTTGCGGTCCCATCGGCCATCTGTTCTGCGAGCAATGTGCCCTGCCCATTGCCACTTAAGTTGGGCAATTCTTCGAGCTATGTCGGTCACCTTGGTTCTCCTGCGGATCTCTTCATTTCTGATTCGATCACGTAGGGAAACTTCAAGCTAGGCCTCTCCATTGCCCTTTGGGTGACTTTTAGCCTTCTGATAAGGCCCATTGCGAGCGACCACGTTTCATGCCATAATTCATCACTGGCAACAAAGATTTTCGTCTTGAGATACTGCGATATGTGGGACGAGAAGATATTGCGTAGCTTCCCGAACGCTGTCCAGCCGAGTCGGATTTGACGATTGACCTCTTTCTCGAAGTTAGACCTACCTAGCTGGACAGTTTGTCCTAGGTAAACATACTCATCCACAACTTCGAGCGTAGCGTCTCCGATCTTCATGAGAGTGGTTATTTTATTACATGGGCATCTGACATGACCTTTGTCTTGTCCATGTTCATTTTAAGAACCACTCTTTCAGAGGCTCTACTGAGGTCATCGAGCATTGTACTGTGGTCCTCCATGGTCTCGGCCATTACAACTATGTCGTCGGCAAACCGAAGATTAGTGATATACTCGCCATTAACGTTGATGCCTTTCTAGTCCAGAACCTTGAACACATCCTCCAGTGCAGCGGTGAACAGTTTCGGAGAGATAACGTCTCCTTGTCTCACACCTCGCTGCAGAAGGATAGGTTTCGAGGTCTGGTTCTGGAGTCGGACAGACATAGTGGCGTTTTTGTACAGACACTTTAGCACCTCGATGTACCGATATAGACCTTTGAAGAGACTGTAGTACAGCACAGGTTTAGAAGTATGTTAATAATAGTAGATTGTTATACAAGGACCTAAAATGACCCATTATAACGAGGTAGTTTTACTCCCGAGCTTTAGCGAGGGAGTAAACAGAAACCGAGGTATAATGGGTTTTTAGCGCCGTGTGTTACACTCTACTTTTCACTACGATTGCGAGAAAATAAAATAGTAAATTAATAAAATTATTTCGTTTCCTTTCTCATCCATCTGCAAATTAGGGTCTCCATTCTCACTAGATGATGACATTTTCACTGTTGTAAATCATATTACGGTCACCAATGCAATTTATTGGAGAATAATTTAGAAATAGGATATCGCACCAGTCTTTTTTTTTATTTCCTCTGTAGCCGCAACGCAATGCACGCATTCTACCGAAGAGAATGCCGCTTTAAAAAAAAAATCTTACCTATCTATCCTATCTTACCTATCTTACCTATCTTACCTATCTTACCTATCTTACCTATCTTACCTATCTTACCTATCATACCTATCCTACCTATCCTACCTATCCTACCAATCCTACCTATCCTACCTGTCCTACCTATCCTACCTATCCTACCTATCCTACCTATCTTACATATATGAATAAGAACTAAGACTTTTTCGTTTTTGGGTGGTAGGCTCGTTGGCAACAGACAAAATTTAAAAAAAAATTACTTTAGCCCCTAGAGGATGAAATGCTATTTTATCTTCGCTCTGGTAAGCTACAATGACGGATTTTTTGAGCAAGAGAAGTGAAATAGTAGATTGTTTACTAAGGGAGCAAACAACTATTTTTAAGGCGAGAGTGTTTCTTTGAATCCAAAGCGGAGCGAAGGATTCTAGAGTAGAATCCCGAGCGTAGCGAGGGATTCTAAAGTAGAATCCTGAGCGCAGCGTGGGATTCAAAGTACATCACTCGAGCTTAAAATAGTGTTGCTCCCGAGGTGAACACTCTACTTTTTATCACCCTCTATGAGAAAACAAACGTGTGCGGTCCGACCCCCATCAGGAACGAATATCCTACTCACTGATTTACACAAAATAAAAAAATTATGAAAATAAAAAAAAATCGCAGTCGCTATGTTGGATTCACATTTTGACCTCACTATCGGGTTTACCACCCTCAAAAACTATGAAAACGATACCCATGACGATTTTTTTTTATATTTTCGCATCCACCATCTTGGATTTAAATTTTGACCTCACTATCGACTTTACCACCGTCAAAAACTACGAAAACGATACCCATGACGAAAAATTTGAAAATTTTCGCATCCGCCATATTGGATTTAAATTTTGACCTCACTAGCGGCGGATTAGTGATATACTCGCCATTAACGTTGATGCCTTTCTAGTCCAGAACCTTGAACACATCCTCCAGTGCAGCGGTGAACAGTTTCGGAGAGATAACGTCTCCTTGTCTCACACCTCGCTGCAGAAGGATAGGTTTCGAGGTCTGGTTCTGGAGTCGGACAGACATAGTGGCGTTTTTGTACAGACACTTTAGCACCTCGATGTACCGATATAGACCTTTGAAGAGACTGTAGTACAGCACAGGTTTAGAAGTATGTTAATAATAGTAGATTGTTATACAAGGACCTAAAATGACCCATTATAACGAGGTAGTTTTACTCCCGAGCTTTAGCGAGGGAGTAAACAGAAACCGAGGTATAATGGGTTTTTAGCGCCGTGTGTTACACTCTACTTTTCACTACGATTGCGAGAAAATAAAATAGTAAATTAATAAAATTATTTCGTTTCCTTTCTCATCCATCTGCAAATTAGGGTCTCCATTCTCACTAGATGATGACATTTTCACTGTTGTAAATCATATTACGGTCACCAATGCAATTTATTGGAGAATAATTTAGAAATAGGATATCGCACCAGTCTTTTTTTTTATTTCCTCTGTAGCCGCAACGCAATGCACGCATTCTACCGAAGAGAATGCCGCTTTAAAAAAAAAAATCTTACCTATCTATCCTATCTTACCTATCTTACCTATCTTACCTATCTTACCTATCTTACCTATCTTACCTATCATACCTATCCTACCTATCCTACCTATCCTACCAATCCTACCTATCCTACCTGTCCTACCTATCCTACCTATCCTACCTATCTTACATATATGAATAAGAACTAAGACTTTTTCGTTTTTGGGTGGTAGGCTCGTTGGCAACAGACAAAATTTAAAAAAAAATTACTTTAGCCCCTAGAGGATGAAATGCTATTTTATCTTCGCTCTGGTAAGCTACAATGACGGATTTTTTGAGCAAGAGAAGTGAAATAGTAGATTGTTTACTAAGGGAGCAAACAACTATTTTTAAGGCGAGAGTGTTTCTTTGAATCCAAAGCGGAGCGAAGGATTCTAGAGTAGAATCCCGAGCGTAGCGAGGGATTCTAAAGTAGAATCCTGAGCGCAGCGTGGGATTCAAAGTACATCACTCGAGCTTAAAATAGTGTTGCTCCCGAGGTGAACACTCTACTTTTTATCACCCTCTATGAGAAAACAAACGTGTGCGGTCCGACCCCCATCAGGAACGAATATCCTACTCACTGATTTACACAAAATAAAAAAATTATGAAAATAAAAAAAAATCGCAGTCGCTATGTTGGATTCACATTTTGACCTCACTATCGGGTTTACCACCCTCAAAAACTATGAAAACGATACCCATGACGATTTTTTTTTATATTTTCGCATCCACCATCTTGGATTTAAATTTTGACCTCACTATCGACTTTACCACCGTCAAAAACTACGAAAACGATACCCATGACGAAAAATTTGAAAATTTTCGCATCCGCCATATTGGATTTAAATTTTGACCTCACTAGCGGCGGATTAGTGATATACTCGCCATTAACGTTGATGCCTTTCTAGTCCAGAACCTTGAACACATCCTCCAGTGCAGCGGTGAACAGTTTCGGAGAGATAACGTCTCCTTGTCTCACACCTCGCTGCAGAAGGATAGGTTTCGAGGTCTGGTTCTGGAGTCGGACAGACATAGTGGCGTTTTTGTACAGACACTTTAGCACCTCGATGTACCGATATAGACCTTTGGAGAGACTGTAGTACAGCACAGGTTTAGAAGTATGTTAATAATAGTAGATTGTTATACAAGGACCTAAAATGACCCATTATAACGAGGTAGTTTTACTCCCGAGCTTTAGCGAGGGAGTAAACAGAAACCGAGGTATAATGGGTTTTTAGCGCCGTGTGTTACACTCTACTTTTCACTACGATTGCGAGAAAATAAAATAGTAAATTAATAAAATTATTTCGTTTCCTTTCTCATCCATCTGCAAATTAGGGTCTCCATTCTCACTAGATGATGACATTTTCACTGTTGTAAATCATATTACGGTCACCAATGCAATTTATTGGAGAATAATTTAGAAATAGGATATCGCACCAGTCTTTTTTTTTATTTCCTCTGTAGCCGCAACGCAATGCACGCATTCTACCGAAGAGAATGCCGCTTTAAAAAAAAAAAACTTACCTATCTATCCTATCTTACCTATCTTACCTATCTTACCTATCTTACCTATCTTACCTATCTTACCTATCTTACCTATCATACCTATCCTACCTATCCTACCTATCCTACCTATCCTACCTGTCCTACCTATCCTACCTATCCTACCTATCCTACCTATCTTACATACACACATCAAAAGTGTCTAGGGATCAACATATATTTTTGCAATAACTTTTCTCCTGATTGATATTAATTAAAATTTTCTTTAAGGATTCATCAAATAAAGTGTTTTCGTTTGTCACAGTAACGATAAACCAAGTCACCTTTGCATTAATAAAGAAATTTGCCATTTTCCTAATAAAGGGATTTTTGACATTTGAACCACTAACATTAAAGTTCGAAAAAAAGACTGAAATAACAGTTTTCTTTAAAATTTTATTGGGTAACTTTAAACAATTAATAATCCGTGTTTCTACCGCGAACACTAACAACACAAGAACATCGGTTTGGCATACTCAAAATGAGTTCATCCAAATCACGCTGTGGAATGGCCGCCCATGTTCGTTGCAACAACAAAAAAAGGTCTTCTTGCGACTGGATACCCTCCATATTCGGCAGAGCTCTTCTCTGTAGCATATCCCATGCATGCTCAATCGGGTTCAAGTCTGGCGACTGAGCAGGCCAGGGCAGGACATTGATGTTAGCTGCGGCGAGAGTCTGTCTTACAACTCTTGCGGTGTGCGGTCGTGCATTATCATGCATTAACTGAAATAAGGGACCGATTTGCACTTGTAGAGGAACGATGACGTCTGATACAATCTTCTCAGCATAAATTTGAGCGTTGAGGTTGCCTCTGATCCAAATCAACTCAGTTCTTCCGCCGATCCAAATACCCGCCCATACCATGATGGTTCCACCACTATAAGGATGGACTTCCTGGCAGGATTTTAATCGCTGTTGGCGTCCAGGGGTTCTCCAGTGTCGTATACGTCTTGTATCCGGTCTCATACCAAAACGAGACTCATCAGAAAAGCACACGAAACGCCATTGTTCTTCTGCCCAATTTCTGTGTTCAAGAGCCCATTGATATCGAATCCTACGATTGTGCATTGCTATAGGTGGTACCCGTAGCGGTCTTCGGGAATGAAGGTTCACTTCATGCAAGCGGTTTCTGACTGTTTGGTCGCTAATTAAGTTCCCTGAAGAGTGATGAAGCCTCACGGCTAACATCATGGCGGTTATTGTTGGAGCTCTTCGACCTAAGATTTGAATGTATCGGTCTTGTCTCCGTGTGGTGCAGCGATACCGTCCTCCATGGCGCTCAGCCACGGTACCAGTGCTTCGGTAACGTGTCCAAAGTCGACTGATAACACTCTGACTTGTATTCAGAGCTAAAGCCACAGTACGTTGCCGGGAACCAGCTTCTATCATTCCCACGGCTCTGAGCATTTCTTCCCTGCTTAAATGACGTCACTGCTCCATAATAACGTTGGTTTTAATCAGTAGTAGGGAAACAGTAGCACTAATAATGTCTTCAATGCGTTGTATGTAGTGATGGGCAATTCTCGAGAATATTCTCCTTGCGAGAACTTTGCTGTTAAGTTCTCGAGAACATTCTTTTGGTAGGGAATATACGAGAATTTAAAAATTGGATGACTTTATTGAATCGGTTTTTTTTTAGAGTAATAGTTTTTAGTGCATTTGGACGTTTTACGAAGTTTGAGTTTAAAATAAACTACACCACAACTTAAATTCTCAGTAAATTCTCCTGAACGAGAACATTCCCGAGAATATTTCCGAGAAAATTCTCATAAATTCTCTTAAATTTCGTATGGTAGTAATGTTAAAGTACGATTTCTGTATTAATACGAACTTTATGAGTTTAAAATAATCAGCATTAATAAAATGAATAAGAAAACAACATTATAAGAGAGGTTTATGGTGCAAATAATTAAAAACAAAATAACAATTAAAAAAAAATTTGACGCAACTAAAATCGAATTTGACAATCGCGACTCCATGTGGTACTTGTTTGCCCTCCCTTGGGAATTTTTTTAGAGTCGGAGGCGCGCAGGGGGGCAGCGTCGACGTGTTTTGATATGGAATTTTTCACTTTTTGTATGGAAAATATAAAAAAATATTATTACCTACATGTTGAGTTTTGGGGGTTTAAGGTGAAACAATTTGATATTTTTTCCATATAAACTTCGGAGGGGTTTTACTCCACTATTTGACATCGTACATTCAAAGTTAAACATGATATCGTTAGGTCTCATTATTAAAATTGTCTGTACGGAAGCAGAATAGTTAAATAAAAAGCCATTAAAAAGTTATGAGCCAACAAAGATTCGTTTTTCTTGCTAATTTTAACGCAACTTTGGGCGTAAATAAGTAATACAAGAAGTGTGAAATCTCGAAAACAAAATCCGTACCGACACAGAAAAATTAACGAAGATTTCAATAAATTTTATTTGTAATTGATTTATGCAGTGGTTTTTTCAGAAAAACCTTTTTTCCAAAGGCCTTTTCGTAATTTTTGACGCGCTCGTTTTACTAAAATTGGTCGGTACGGTGTTTCCGTGCGTGCGAACTATACGTTGTCCATGTAGATCAGCTTCTAACTGCTCATCACTGATACTATCTCTGTCGGACACGATGCCAGGTGAGACAGTGTGGTTTTTGGCCAGGCCCACCATTGAGTTCGAGCCCGCGACTAGTTGCACCTTAAGGGTTTTATATAATGGTTTTTGCTTATATCTCGAAAATGGTGCATCCTATCGCAAAAATTATGAAATTTTCGACCCCCTTTAGGAACCCCTTAAACCCCTATATTCCAACACCTTGGTAATAATTTTTCAAATAAGTGAAAAATTCCATATAAAAAAATTCACAGGATAGAGAATCTGCACCATTGGTGCCGATTCTCTTGTCACAAATGCCTCTAAACTAGACTAAAAATCACTAAAATAAACTAAATTTTAGTCCTGTCAAACGAGGATTTCCCATTCTGAAATAGACTAAAGTGACACAACTTAACTATATTTTAGTTTGACAGCACTAAGATTGCACTGAGATAATAGTTTAGTGAAAATGGCAATTTTGCTATTCTGAATTTGACGTTTTTCACCTTATAAATTTAGTGTATCTGTCTAAATGTGATTATTTTTAAACGCGATTAAAAACAAGTGGAATAAAATTAGTTGGCATGAACTAAAATTCACACTAACACTTCGACTTCAGTGCAAAAACAGTACTATTATTTTTTTCTTTTGTCTTATATCTCGAGAATGGTGCGTCCTATCGCAAAAATAATGAAATTTTCGACCCCCTTTAGGAAACCCTTAAACCCCTATCACCTGACATGTTGGTAATAATTTTTCATATTTTCCATACAAAAAGTGAAAAATTCCATATAAAACACGTCGAGGCTGCCCCCCTGCGCGCCTCCAGCTCTATAAAAAAATTCACGGAGTAGAGCAAACAAGTACCACGTGGAGCCGTCACGCGATTGTCAAATTCAATTTTAGATGTGTCAATTTTTTTTTTTAATTTAAAGTTTTTTTTTTGTCAAAATAGATTCTCATAGCCAAAAGTAAGGAATTTTCGTGACAGTTTAGTTAGTTTAGTTCAGTGTACAAGAGAATCGGCACCATTGTCAAATTCGATTTTAGTTGTGTCAATATTATTTTTATAGTTTTTTTTTTTTGTAGAATAAACAAAAACATAGCTTTAAGATTCTCATAGCCAAAAGTAACGAATTTTAGTGATAGTTTAGTTCGATGTACAAGAGAATCGGCACCATTTCCAGTCCGAAACATAATACTGTGACGGAATGGGTTTACGTGGGGTAGAAATAAGACCACGTAACCTTGTCAGCATAAAAGTATATTAATAAATGGGGTAGGTAGGTCTATGGTCACAAGATTCCTTCAACTCCCTTGGGAGTAGCGCAGTACTCTCCTGGCTCAGCCTGGCGCGACGATGACCCCAGCGGGTGTGCCACGCTGCAGACGCCAGGAACGGTGTAGGTCGGCAGATGGTCGTGCCTGACCCGTAGACAGCTCGACGGCTACGCGGGTAAATATGAACCCGGCGCGGAACTTGTGCAGTATATGAGGTACCGGAAGCGTAGCCGGAAGTCGGACTTGCTAGCCGGAATTTTGGACCCTGGAACGTAACGTCCAGCGTGTCACAAAATGACTAAAATTGTCATCTCCGCTGATTGTGACACCAAAGCATAAGCAAAGCGAGATGTACTAGTGCGCTTAATGAAGGTGGTGTGTGGATGTCACAAATCAGTGCGGAGTTACAAAGATGGAAGTGAAAATACATGACATGACTTGCACATTTTGAGTGAATGAACATAGTATAAAAAAATGTGCAGAGCTAATGGCAAATAGTTTGCATGATAAGCTGAAGGCAATTAATTTAATACATAATGAAATGAGCAAAAAGGCACACGTCTTAAGTTGACCTAAACAGGTAGGTACACACAATATAAAACATAGTTAGCTGTTCAACACTTACCCAGTATGGGGTTACGAAAACACAGAATTTAATAGGGTTGACTACTATGAGTCAATTAAAACTGTTGCCTGCTTTAGGCTTTGAACAATTGCGAAGAACACGTATGGTCACATGTGATCTAGGATCAAGTGAACGTGTGTCTTCGCCCGTAGCAGGAATTCGAATGTGCTGGTCATCCTGAGTGAAAATCACTGCGGTGTCGCTAAGGTTAAGCCAAGGTCAGCAATCCTCACTCACGCGTTCGGATACGCCGACCGCGCACATCACTATTGCGTTATCAGCTAACTAATTACGTTTAGTAACTTAAGACATCCCTAATATTATTACGTCTGTGGTTTGACTTGACGTTTTATTGTTGTGAATATGTTGGAACTTGATAATTTGGTTTTAAATATGTAATTTATGAATAATTAAAAAGAAAAGGGAACGTTACAACGTTACAATACCCCCCCACTTAGGTTAGGGTTTTTACCTGAGTAAAAATCCTTGCCTTAATGCACTTACTACCATCCGAAATACGGCCCTTTTATTCATCTTCATTTATCCATCATTCATTCATAATCCTTTTAACCTAGCAGACCACCTAAAAAGGGAGGTGCGTCCGCATCCTGACAAGTGTGCAAAAGTATTTTGTCCGTAGTTGACTAAATACTCGCGCAAATCAGAATGAGCTAGTAGCTACTTCTACTCAAAACCAAGTATATAAATATAAGTTACCATAGAAAATATATAAAATAAGGTATTGGATGAAGGCTTATTTAAGGAGTAACCATCCGCTCCTGCAAAGGCTTATTTTATGAGTCGCAACCCGCTCAAATAAAAATAAATAAAAACAAGAAATAAAGTTCTTTTTAGTTTTGGCTTTACTTAAGGAGTAACTATACCGCCCCTGCGATGGCTTATTTATTGAGTTGCAAACCGCTCAGATAGAATAATAAATAGCAACTACTGATAATAATATGACCAATAGTTATAATAGGAAAAAAAAAAACAAAAAACTTGGTTAAAAGTAAAAGTAATGAAGTGTAGGTAGAATTAAAAAATCAAATTCTTTAATCTAACTAAAAGTTAGTAGTTAACCAAATTGTCAAACCCCAACTAGGATTAAAAATGTCGCTATATAAAGAGCGAGCAAGAAAAGTAGTCTACTGGGCTACTTTACTTATAACTGGATTAAGGCTTATTTAAGGAGTATCCAACCGCTCCGATTTGTTAATTAAATTTAATGAAATAAAATACTACTGGCGAAATGACCAATAGTTAATAATGACACGTAGAGTGAGGGTTTCAATTTTTATTTATTGAGACCTACCAATTTTAAGTCTTTTATGTGCCATGAGCCTAAGCTTTTACCCATCATATCCTGTAGCACGTAAACTAATGGTGATTTTTTAGCTGTGATCTTTGCCTTAATAAATTTAGGAGCTAACTTTTTCGTGAACCTGTTCCCCTTGTCACTTAAGAAGTACGCGCGTTTCATGACTACGTCACCAACGTTGAACTCGGCAAACTTGCGACGCAAATTGTAGTGCGAGGTGTTCTTTTCATGAGCCTGCCAAAGTCTTGATTGTACAGTATCGAAGACGCTGGACAAGCAACCTAAATTTTCAGCGTAAGCATCCCGAGGCAAGAACACTATTTCGTCACCGAGATCGTTGTCTGTATAATGAGTACCGCAAGTAACGAGCTCACGACCGAAGACCAGAAATGATGGAGTAAATCCAGTTGCTTCGTTTACGGAGTTATTTATGGCGAATTGGACCTTGGGAATATATGAGTCCCATGATCTGTGATCATCATCTACGTACGTCGAAATACAGGTTATTATGGTTCTATTATAACGTTCTACCAAATTGACCTGAGGGGTATATTTGGGGGTAAAGAAAACGTTGGGAATTGCATATCTCTTAAACAAGGCATCGGCAACCTTACCAGTAAACTGGGTACCATTGTCCATTAATATCGTTTGCGGTATGCCGTGAATAAGAAACACGGATTCCTCTAAGATCTTGGTAATGATATCGGCAGTAGCTCTTTTTATCGGATAAATTAGGCAAAACTTTGAAAAGCAACATGTAACTACTAATATGTAATTATTCTGTTTTCGCGAAGTTGGAAGAGGACCCATAAGATCAATTGAAATCATCTGAAATGGTCGTGCACACTGTTTTGGGCGACCCATTTCTCCCAGTATTTGGTGGTTTTGGGACTTATAGGCCAAGCACTTGTCGCAAGTACTAATGTATTTTACTACAGCCTGGTACATGCCTGGCCAGTAGTATCGTAAAGCAAGACGACGGTATGTTTTAAAAATGCCCATATGTCCAGCCGTTGGCTCCGAATGGTTTTCATTGATAATTTTCTCATGTAATTCCGTTGGTACGACTTCCTTCCACGTGAATTCTGAAGTTAAATTGTGTTTATCTTTTGATATCCTATATAATGCATTATTTTTAACAATGAAATTTTTATATTTAGTAGGATCAATTAAACAACCGTCATAAATATTTCTGTACCAAGAGTCCTTAGTGTCCAAATAAGAGTTGGAAGTACTAATGGTACTAACAGAGACGGCCCTAGACAATGCGTCAGGAATGACGTTATCAACGCCACGACGATGTTTGAGGACAAAGTTGAACGCAGACAAGCGTACTCCCCAACGAGCTAACCGGCCAGTTGGGTTGCTTATAGATAAAAACCACTTAAGCGCGCTGTGGTCAGTGTAAACTGTGAATTGTTGACCATTCTCGATGTAGCAACGCCAATATTCTAAGGCGGTCACGACAGCCAGCGTCTCGCGCTCGGTAATACTGTAGTTTTTCTCAGCCCCGGTCAGTGACTTACTCATGTAGGCAATCGGATGTTCCTTTCCGTCTACTGTTTGAGTGAGCATTGCACCGAGCCCGAAGTCGCTTGCATCCGTATGCACCTCGAAAGGCTTACTGTAATCAGGACAAGATAATACTGGAGCTGATACTAGGCTCTCTTTCAATTTTTGAAAAGCTATGTCGGCCTCAGGGTTCCATTTGAATGGAGGGGAACCTTTCTTAGACGAAGTTAATTTATTTAAGGGACCAGCTATAGTACTGAAGTTGGGAACGAAACGTCTGTACCAGGTTGCAGTTCCTAGAAAACGTTTAAGATCTTTCCTACTGGTTGGTGTTGGGTATTTCATAATTGCCTCGACTTTGCCTGGGTCTGTCCGCAACCCTGAACTATCGACCACATAGCCTAAGTATTTTAGTTCTGAACTGAAAAAATTGCATTTTTCAAGGTTGATTGTTAAGTTCGCCATTTTCAACTTTTCTAGTACACGCAAAAGTAATGTCACGTGACTATTGAAATCGCTACAGATTATTATTATGTCATCTAAATAAGCGAAGACCTTGAGATCAAATTCAGTAAACAACAGGTCAACTAGACGCTGTTGAGTAGCCGGGGCATTCGTAAGGCCAAAAGCAGTCCTTTTAAAACGAAATGTGCCCCTGCCTGGAACATAAAAGGCTGTCTTATCGCGATCTTCCTCAGCAATCGGTATCTGCCAAAATGCTTTTGATAAGTCAATACTGGTAAGATACTGTGCGTCCCTGAGGTTATCTAGGATCTCTGAGATGTAGGGCAAATTGTAAGCATCGCGCTTGGTAACGGAATTTAATTTTCGGCTATCAAGACAAAATCTGGGCTGACCGTTCTTCTTAGTGACAAGAAGAACAGGAGATGACCACGCGCTTTCGCAAGGCTCGACTACGTCGAGAGAAAGCATCTCATCTACTTGCTCAACCAGGATACGCTGTTTTTCTGGAGATAGACGATAGTATCGCTGGCGAATTGGTTGACTGTCACCGGTATCTATATGGTGAGTTATTAGATCTGTTACTCCAAGTCCTTTTTGTTGTGATGAGATATTTTCAAACTGCTTAATGACATTATCTGCCAAAAGCTTTTGGGCATTATCTAAGTTGCTGTAACCCTTAATGAAAGTCTGATTGCAAGTCTCTAGAGTACAATTATCTAATGAATTGTTAGAAATCAAGACACTACTGATGTACTTTGGACATAACTTAAATTTGCGCCAGAAATCTACACCTAAAATAAGATTTGATTTAATACCCGGTATTACAAATGCCTTCAGAATGTGAAACTGGTTTTCAAAATGAACTGGTATGTCAATATAACCAAGACTCTGTAAGTTTTGTCCACCTGCTGCCGTAACTGAAATGCAGTCCTCCGTTATTAATGATAACCCGCGGTTTACTAGTATTATATGAGCGCCGTTGCCTAAAATTGTGACGGCCGAACCCGAATCTAAAAGTCCAGAAGCTGGAATGCCTTCAATCTGCACTGACACGTATGGTCTATTATCAAGATAATGTTTTTCGTCGAGAATTGTGTGAACTTTGAAAGACTTATGAAATAACTTAATTGTGTGCAGCCAATTTTCCCAGTCCTGTCTATCAAAATTGTTAACGACACAATTCTCGGCGACTAGTTTTTTACCTTAGTCGAGTTCTTTTTGTTACATTTGTTGCAAGCGGGACGCTTAACGTCTTTTTGTCCGCAGCCAAAACAAAATATAACGTCCCTATTTGCAGTACACTGCCTGTAATCATGCTCGTTAGTACGACAACGTTGGCAAAAAGAAGGCTTCTGTTGTGAATTATTATCAATAGCATGTACATAGCTAGATGATAAGGAGGAATCGCTATTGTTTTTCGTTTCCTTAGGTACAGCCTTATCACTGTTATTGCTATTCTTACTGAAACCATGCCTATTGAAGTTATTAAATTTTTTGTTGAAGTTACTATTAACATTATCAGGGGATTTACCTGAATATGCAAACTCTGGTGCTAAAGTTACTGATGACGGTCTTGGTGGTTCCTTGAATTGAGCAAGACGCGACTGTATATTCTCGTAGTTACGACAAAGAGACTTAAGTTCCTCGATTGTTTTAATCGCGGCCACAGTTGATAACGTATTTGCATAGCAAGGACGAATGTTATGAAGGAGAAGCTCTAATTTATCTTCCTCAGATATTTCCTTTGAAAGTCTAGAAAATAGGCCTGTCATTATTGACAAGTAAATGACAATGTTTTCTGTCTCCCCCTGAGTTCGTGCCCTGATTTCAGATAACAATCTATAATCATAGTCTGACTGATCAAAGTCACGCTTTAATAAAACCGCCAGTTCATCCCAACTAGATACTGAGTCTCTGACGCTTCTGTACCAGTGAAGCGCGCCGCCAGCGAATATCTCGGTCGCGTGAGTGAGGACCCTATCTGTGGAAATTCCTTTTGCGACACAAAGCTCACTAACCCGCTGTAAAAAGGAACGTACGCAGGAATTACCCTCAAATTTGATCTTTGCAAATCTATTAAGGCCGCCATCACATGACACGGACACGTTGATTGGAGGTGTTACGCTAACCGGTGAAGGGGAAGATTGATTACTAAAAGTAGCCAAGGGATCTGATGCTGATGCGATAAGCGAATTTAATTTAACAACCATTGACTTATAATGGTTGACACACTCATTGTAATCCTCCTTGTCTTTGCTTTCGCATGAAATTCTATTAAGTCTGTGGTAAATATGATTTAACAAATTCTGTATTTTTAGCAATGTATTCTTATCTGTAGTAGCTGATTCCAAGCTAGTGTCGGTCTTAGTTAAAACCTCTAGTACGCCACCTAAATCTTCCGATACCTCGAACGGACTAGTGAGGATGTCCTCGGAGGGAAACAATGGTCCGCATTTCGCGATTTGCTTCCGTAATTCCTGAACAGTAGTTGCGGGTGTTTCTCCTCTAATAGCTACCTCGTACTCGAGTTCTGCTTTTTGCAATGACATGAATTTGATTGGAAAGGCCATTTCGAAAGATCTAATAAACTTGTGAGTTCTTAATGGAATGTAAATTAATAAAAGGTAAGCGTTGAACAGCAATCAAACAAACGATAAATACTCCGACTGTTACAGTTAAAGCTAACAGAGCAACGTTTTGGTTGATGTCCTTAATTTAAATTTAAATAAGAAAATTTAAAAAAAAAAGAAATGTTGTTATAGGAAAACAACACAGCAATAGCAACAAGAGCAACTAATGTGTACGTGCGTAGCTAAAATTTACAAAAAGAAAGGAGGAAAAAAAAAATTTTTTTTTTTTCCCTACCTGGAAACCAAATGTTTTTGTTGAGTGTACCCAGAAGTGAAAAAATTCAACTAATTCAATTCTAATTATTTGAGGTTTTAAAGCTTAACAATAATGAGTGGTCACAAAAACAATATTGTTTTCCGTAAAAACATTTAGCGATCCGAGAACAATGTTTGCAAGAAGTAAGTAAGAAACCTTGCTTAATAACAACATACAATACTTTTCTTTACTTAAGAAAATTATTATGTTATAATATAACTCTGCACAAAACTTGTTGTACAATTGTTAGTTAGTAATGACAAAAGTGAACAAAATTGAAGTTACAAGGTTTTTTTTTTTTTAAAAAACAAAAGGAATCTAAATTGAATAATAAAAAATAAAAAAGGTAAATTAACAATTACCAGCGATATAAGTTGAATATGCGCTTGGAAATGTAACCTTGGGACAAAGTTAAAATGTCCTATGTGCCAGTAATTACACCCGGCACCCAAACCCTTCAAACCGGCACACAGCAAAGCTGCTTACCGGAAGAAATAGGAATGGTGGTAGTACTTCCCCGGGGCGAGCTGTTCACAAAAGCTCTACTACTACGAGCTAGTACGCACACAATTATGGTACCAGTACCAGATGGTGTACAACAAGAAAATAAATGTTCCTTGTGTACCCACTATTAAAAAAAAAATAAAAAACAATTTCCTAAGAATAAATGTGTCGTCACGTACGCATCAGTTGCTAGCAACCATAAAAATGAAACGTCTTACAACACGACGAACACACACAAGAACACCAACAGGAAAAAAAAAATACCCACCAAGGAGAATTAAAAAAATTGTGACCATAAAACCACGTTTTTGGGCGCCAATGTGACGGAATGGGTTTACGTGGGGTAGAAATAAGACCACGTAACCTTGTCAGCATAAAAGTATATTAATAAATGGGGTAGGTAGGTCTATGGTCACAAGATTCCTTCAACTCCCTTGGGAGTAGCGCAGTACTCTCCTGGCTCAGCCTGGCGCGACGATGACCCCAGCGGGTGTGCCACGCTGCAGACGCCAGGAACGGTGTAGGTCGGCAGATGGTCGTGCCTGACCCGTAGACAGCTCGACGGCTACGCGGGTAAATATGAACCCGGCGCGGAACTTGTGCAGTATATGAGGTACCGGAAGCGTAGCCGGAAGTCGGACTTGCTAGCCGGAATTTTGGACCCTGGAACGTAACGTCCAGCGTGTCACAAAATGACTAAAATTGTCATCTCCGCTGATTGTGACACCAAAGCATAAGCAAAGCGAGATGTACTAGTGCGCTTAATGAAGGTGGTGTGTGGATGTCACAAATCAGTGCGGAGTTACAAAGATGGAAGTGAAAATACATGACATGACTTGCACATTTTGAGTGAATGAACATAGTATAAAAAAATGTGCAGAGCTAATGGCAAATAGTTTGCATGATAAGCTGAAGGCAATTAATTTAATACATAATGAAATGAGCAAAAAGGCACACGTCTTAAGTTGACCTAAACAGGTAGGTACACACAATATAAAACATAGTTAGCTGTTCAACACTTACCCAGTATGGGGTTACGAAAACACAGAATTTAATAGGGTTGACTACTATGAGTCAATTAAAACTGTTGCCTGCTTTAGGCTTTGAACAATTGCGAAGAACACGTATGGTCACATGTGATCTAGGATCAAGTGAACGTGTGTCTTCGCCCGTAGCAGGAATTCGAATGTGCTGGTCATCCTGAGTGAAAATCACTGCGGTGTCGCTAAGGTTAAGCCAAGGTCAGCAATCCTCACTCACGCGTTCGGATACGCCGACCGCGCACATCACTATTGCGTTATCAGCTAACTAATTACGTTTAGTAACTTAAGACATCCCTAATATTATTACGTCTGTGGTTTGACTTGACGTTTTATTGTTGTGAATATGTTGGAACTTGATAATTTGGTTTTAAATATGTAATTTATGAATAATTAAAAAGAAAAGGGAACGTTACAACGTTACAATACAGTAACGTTTTTTCAAGTAAAGTATAAAATAACAACAAAAGATGTTTACTTTAGACCTTGAAATCAAAATATATTGTAATAAAATTTAGCAATTTTACTTCCATTTTTAAATTCTCGTATATTCTCCGTCGAAAAGAATATTCCAGAATATTGCAGAACATTCTCGATCCGAGAATATTCTCCGGGTGAGAATATTCTCCCGACCCATCACTAGTTGTATGTTTTTATAGGGAAAATATTGACAGCTGATTTTCATCTTTTACTCGAATTTGATTCACAGTTCCTGATTCAAATTATGAAATGCACCAAAAAGGATCCATATAAATTTATAAAATCATAAATTTATTACAAAGCCACATCTCAATCTCAAGAAATCCGCATAAAAATGCTTGATCCCTAGACACTTTTGATGTGTGTATATGAATAAGAACTAAGACTTTTTCGTTTTTGGGTGGTAGGCTCGTTGGCAACAGACAAAATTTAAAAAAAAATTACTTTAGCCCCTAGAGGATGAAATGCTATTTTATCTTCGCTCTGGTAAGCTACAATGACGGATTTTTTGAGCAAGAGAAGTGAAATAGTAGATTGTTTACTAAGGGAGCAAACAACTATTTTTAAGGCGAGAGTGTTTCCGTGTGTGTGTTAAGGTGAGAGTGTTGAATCCAAAGCGGAGCGAAGGATTCTAGAGTAGAATCCCGAGCGTAGCGAGGGATTCTAAAGTAGAATCCTGAGCGCAGCGTGGGATTCAAAGTACATCACTCGAGCTTAAAATAGTGTTGCTCCCGAGGTGAACACTCTACTTTTTATCACCCTCTATGAGAAAACAAACGTGTGCGGTCCGACCCCCATCAGGAACGAATATCCTACTCACTGATTTACACAAAATAAAAAAATTATGAAAATAAAAAAAAATCGCAGTCGCTATGTTGGATTCACATTTTGACCTCACTATCGGGTTTACCACCCTCAAAAACTATGAAAACGATACCCATGACGATTTTTTTTTAAATTTTTTGGCATCCACCATCTTGGATTTAAATTTTGACCTCACTATCGACTTTACCACCGTCAAAAACTACGAAAACGATACCCATGACGAAAAATTTGAAAATTTTCGCATCCGCCATATTGGATTTAAATTTTGACCTCACTAGCGGCTTTATCACCCTCGAAAACTATGAAAACGATACCCATGACGAAAAATTTGATAACTTTCGCGTCCGCCATTTTGGATTTACATATTGACCTCACTATCGGCTTTACCACCGTCAAAAACTACGAAAACGATACCCATGACGAAAAATTTTAAAATTTCCGCATCCGCCATCTTGTATTTAAATTTTGACCTCACTATCGGCTTTACCACAGTCGAAAAAGATGAAAAAAAAAAAACAAATCCGCCATCTTGGATTTTAATTTTGATCAAATTCACACTTTCTCATCTCTCTCTTGCCAGCCTGTTACTTATTCATACAATGGTCGTGATCGATCTCTTTGGTGAATAGAACTTTTACTAACAATATCCACATTCCAAATTCAAATCACTTTTAGTCCCTAGGGATTAAACAGCTATTTTGGTCCCTGTTTACGAGGATTAAACTACGTCTTTTTGAATAGATGTGATAAAAACATATTTTAATACCAATGTACACGATACAGGGCAAATCCAAAAAGTTAATATCACGAAAGAGTCTTCATCAATGACTTTTTCTAATAAAACGCAATATTATTATTAATTCATTTATTTCAGACAAAGTCCATAACATTAAATTTCATTAGATTAAAATATACTTACTTTATGGCTAGGCGCGCCATTTTTATAGCATTACAAAAGTTTTGATTCCAACTTTTACTTTTCTGTGGCAGAGACCGCTTTAGCGCATGCACGGTGGGTGATGTGCTGGGTTTTAGCGCCTATTTCTTACTTTTTTTGATCTTTTTCACTCCTCTTGCTAAAAAAATCCGTCATTGTAGCGTACCAGAGCGGAGATAAAATAGCATTTCATCCTCTAGGGGCTAAAGTATTTTTTTTAAATTTTTGTCTGTTTCCAACGAGCCTACCACCCAAAAACGAAAAGTCTTTATTCTTATTTATATACACACATCGACACGGTCTAGGGATATTTAAAAAAAAGCGAATTACTATCAATGTGTTAATTATTTATATGACATGTATATATTTAAAAGATACGTTATTTAATATTCTACCATTTTTTAATAATGGTTAAGGTACTTCGATTAAAATTTCAGGATTTTATGGAAAAAAAATGAAGCATAGACGTAAACCGTATATGAATTAACTTTCAATTTATGAGTAAAAACTGAAAAAAATAGAAAAATCATTTAATTTGTGTTTATAAACTGGAAGTTAGTAGTCTGAGAAAGCGCCCATGATGTTCATAACACATCGGCAACGATTCGGCATGCTCAGAACAAGGTTGTCAATGTCTTGCTGCGGATGTCCTTCTGAGGTGCGCAAAAAGTTGATCTTCTGTAGCCAGATTTTCAGGAACTTCCTTCAGAGCTCTTCTTTGCAGCATATCCCACGCATGCTCAATGGGATTTAGATCTGGCGATTGAGCAGGCCAGTCTAAGGCCCTAACATTGTGTGTATGTAACCAAGCTGCTACCGTTCTCGCCGTGTGTGCCCCGGGCATTGTCGTGCATGAGCAGGAAATCTTGCCCCATTTGTGTTCTGTGGGGCAAGATTACGGGCCCCGCACCTGTTGGACGTATCGTTCTGCCGTCATATTGCCCCGCACCCAAACGAGATCCGTCCGTCCTCCAAGACGAATTCCTGCCCAAACCATAATTGTTCCTCCTTGGTATGGGTGAACTTCCTGAGGGTTCTGAAGACGGCTCCATCGTCCAAGAACTCGCCAAACACGCGTCCTTCGTGAATCTGGATGGAAGCCGAACCTGGATTCATCCGTGAACAGCACATTGGACCATTGCTCACGGCCCCAGTCCACGTGGTTCCGAACCCATTCTAATCGTCGTCGTCCACGATTGCCTCTCCATAAAGGTGGGACCCGGAGTGGTCTACGAGAGCGTAGATTGCTTTCATGCAGTCGCCTTCTTACAGTTTGGTCACTCACAAGCACTTGGTGTTCCACTCGCAGCCTTTGGACCAATTGAGTCGCCGTTGCATTTGGTTGAGCTCGCGCAGTAATTAGCAAAAATCGGTCTTGTCTGGGGGTAGTGATGCGACTTGGCCCCCGGTGCCTGTCCGCTACTTCACCTGTGGCACGATAGCGTGTCCACAATCTTGAAATTACATTTTGGTGGGTCCCTATGGCCTCAGCAACATTACGCTGAACAGACCCAGCTTCCAGCATTCCCACAGCTCGTAACATCTCCGCCCTCGTCAAATGTTGGCGTTGCATGGCTACAATACCTCAATTTTAACTTTATCTTTCGTTTAAAAATGAAAAAAAAACTGTAACTAAACGTAATTCGTATTGTTTTCTAAATTTCGCACAAATGAAAATTCCCTCTCCTACACATCAAGACATTTTTATGCCACCGAAACAAAAGAATTTTCAAAAATTTGAATTTGGAATTAGTCTGAGATAAATTACAAACAAATCGGTGTATAAAAGATTCCAATGCGGCCAGTACTTTTCGAGTTATTTAAAATATCCCTAGACCGTGTTGATGTGTGTACAATAAAAAAGAATCCCTATTTCCTTGATCACGGCATCACGCGTGAACGGCTGCCGGCTGGACCAATTTCACTAATTCTTTTTTTGTTGTGTTTGTTATAGTAAGGAGAAGGTTCTTAGGATAGGTAAGATAGGTAAGATAGATAAGATAGGTAAGATAGGTAAGATAGGTAAGATAGGTAGGATAGGTAGGTAAGATAGGTAAGGTAGGTAAGATAGGTAGGTAGGTAAAGTGGGTATGGTAGGTAGGTAGGTAGGTAGTGGGTAGGTAGGTATGTATGTATGTAGGTAGGTAGGTAGGTATTTATGTAAGTAGGTATAGGTAGGTAGGTATGTATTAGGTAGGTAGTAGGTAGGTGCGTAGTAGATAAGTACTTAGTTCTACCCGTGCGAAGCCGGGGCGGGCAGCTAGTGTAGAATAATCATGAATAAGGACTCGACTTATTACTGTTTAACAAAAAAAAAAGTTTTTTTTTTTAAAGCGGCATCTCTTTGGTAGAATGCGTGCATTGCGTTGTGGCTACAGAGGAAATTAAAAAAAAGACTGGTGCGATATATTTCTAATTTTTCTCCAATAAATTGCATTGGTGACCGTAATATAATTTACAACAGTGAAAATGTCATCATCTAGTGAGAATGGAGATCCTAATTTGCAGATGGATGAGAAAGGAAAATAAATAATTTTTAATAAATAATTATTATTCTATTTACTATTTTATTTTCTCGCAATCGTAGTGAAAAGTAGAGTGTAACACACGGCGCTAAAAACCCATTATACCTCGGTTTCTGTTTACTAAACTACCTCGTTATAATGGATCATTTTAGGTCCTTGTATAACAATCTACTATTATTTATTAGGTTCAATTCAAATGTATGAGAGGAGATAAAGTAGTGTGAAAATGCACAAAACTAGGTATTAAAATACTCGTGTGATACTCATTTATTATGCATCAGTTTCATAAACTACACTATATTATTATTATTTGTGATTTCATCCCATACGGGAGTTAAATAGGGTATGAAAGTTTGTATGGAACTTCGTTACGTTTGCAGACGAAAAATCCCATAGTGAACCCCGTACGGCTCGTGAAATATAAAACGTGGTCGCACTGACCTCTCGACGAGCGTCTTGGCCTTGACGTGCAGGCGCAGGTCGCTGGGGCAGGGCGCGTGGTGCGCCGCGCTGTCGAACTCGGCGCGCAGCGCGGGCGCCGCGTGCCGCGCCACCAGCGCGCCCGCCGCCGCGCGCAGCGAGCCCGCCTCGCCCGCCACCAGCGCCGCCACGGCCGCCCACTGGGACGCGCCCGCACCCTGTACGAGCACGACACGCTAGTCCTAACTCTCTCTAAGTGCTCGTTTACGGAGTCGAGATAAGAAGTTTGCGTCGCGTGCGGGCGTGCCGTTTCGCGGCGCGTCGGACGTTTTTTCTGTTCTGCGGCCCGCGTCATCACGCGCGCAAACACAAACATATAGCAATATATGATGTTATTTATGAAGACACGGGGCGTGGCGTGTACGACGCCGCGGGCCCCGCCGCTGTTGTCGCTACGTTGTACCGTGACTAGTGATGGGCAATTCTCGAGAATATTCTCCTTGCGAGAACTTTGCTGTTAAGTTCTCGAGAACATTCTTTTGGTAGGGAATTTACGAGAATTTAAAAATTGGATGACTTTATTGAATCGGTTTTTTTTTAGAGTAATAGTTTTTAGCGCATTTGAACGTTTTACGAAGTTTGAGTTTAAAATAAACTACACCACAACTTAAATTCTCAGTAAATTCTCCTGAGCGAGAACATTCCCGAGAATATTTCCGAGAAAATTCTCATAAATTCTCTTAAATTTCGTATGGTAGTAATGTTAAAGTACGATTTCTGTATTAATACGAACTTTATGAGTTTAAAATAATCAGCATTAATAAAATGAATAAGAAAACAACATTATAAGAAAGGTTTATGGTGCAAATAATTAAAAACAAAATAACAATTAAAAATAATTTTGACGCAACTAAAATCGAATTTGACAATCGCGACTCCATGTGGTACTTGTTTGCCCTCCCATGGGAATTTTTTTAGAGCTGGAGCCGCAGGAGGGCAGCGTCGACGTGTTTTGATATGGAATTTTTCACTTTTTGTATGGAAAATATAAAAAAATATTACCTACATGTTGAGTTTTGGGGGTTTAAGGGTTTTATAAAGATAAAGATATAAAGTTAGGGTTTATAATTATAAAGATAGAATAAAAATTAGTTGGCATGCACTCACACCAACACTTCGACTTCAGTGCAAAAACAGTACTGTATTTTTTTTTTCTTTTGCTTATATCTCGAAAATGGTGCGTCCTATCGCAAAAATAATGAAATTTTCGACACCCTTTAGGAAACCCTTAAACCCCTATATCCCAACATGTTGGTAATAATTTTTCATATTTTTCATACAAAAAGTGAAAAATTCCATATAAAACTCGTCGAGGCTGCACCCACTGCGCGCCTCCGGCTCTAAAAAAATTCACAGGTTAGAGTAAACAAGTACCATGTGGAGTCGTCACGTGATTGTCAAATTCGATTTTAGATGTGTCAAAAAAAATTTTTAATTAAGAGTTTTTTTTTGTCAGAATAAGCTTTAAGATTATAGCCAAAAGTAGGGAATTTTAGTGACAGTTTAGTTCGGTGTACAAGAGATCACAAATGCCTCTAAACTAGACTAAAAATCACTAAAATTTAGTTTAGTCCTGTCAAACGAGGATTTCTCATTCTGAAATAGACTAAAGTGACACAACTTAACTATATTTTAGTTTGACAGCACTAAGATTGCACTGAGATAGCAGTTTAGTGCAAATGGAAATTTTGCTATTATGAATTTGACGTTTTTCACCATATAAATTTAGTGTATCTGTCTAAATGTGATTATTTTTAAACGCGATTAAAAACGAGTGGAATAAAATTTGTTAACATGAACTAAAATTCACACCAACACTTCGACTTCAGTACAAAAACAATACTATTTTTTTTTTCTTTTGCTTATATCTCGAGAATGGTGCGTCCTATCGCAAAAATAATGAAATTTTCGACCCCCTTTAGGAAACCCTTAAACCACTATCACCTGACATGTTGGTAATAATTTTTCATATTTTTCATACAAAAAGTGAAAAATTCCATATAAAACACGTCGAGGATGCCCCCCTGCGCGCCTACGGCTCTAAAAAAATTCACGAAGTAAAGCAAACAAGTACCACGTGGAGTCGTCACGCGATTGTCAAAATCAATTTTAGATGTGTCAAAATATTTTTTTAATTAAGTTTTTTTTTTTGTTAGAATTGCTTTAAGATTCTCATAGCCAAAAGTAAGGAATTTTAGTGATAGTTTAGTTAGTTTAGTCTAGTGTACAAGAGAATCGGCACCATTTCCAGTCCGAAACATAATACAGTAACGTTTTTTCAAATAAAGTATAAATTAACAACAAAAGATGTTTACTTGAGACCTTGAAATCAAAATATATTGTAATAAAATTTAGCAATTTTACTTCCATTTTTAAATTCTCGTATATTCTCCGTCGAAAAGAATATTCCCGAATATTGCAGAACATTCTCGATCCGAGAATATTCTCCGGGTGAGAATATTCTCCCGACCCATCACTAACCGTGACCGAAGAATAGCTAGCCGCAACGCTGCGTGCGCCGCCGCGATGACCGTCATGCGACGTGGCGATGCCGCGGGCTCCGCCTGCATTTCAAGCAAACGCGTGAAATATCGTTTGTCCGTAAACGCTCTCATACAACGCCATATGTTTGAATTAAGTGCGGGCCGCACCACCGCACGCGACGCCCAAGGCCCCGCGTATCCGTAAACAAGCACTAAGGGCACATAAAATTGAAGTCGTTTGACGGTTGTGCCGTTGACTGACTTCATTATTATCGATACGAGTTGTTGACGTCACCGGCTACCGTACTGTAGCGGTTACGCCGCCACATAGATAAGATAGATCTTATCTATGTCGTTCGCTCGGTAAACTCTAACTGCGCGATGCAGGAATTGTGTGACGTCATGTCTTTTTGTTGCGTAGTTCGTATGTGGCGGCGTAACCGCTACAGTACCATTATCATTCCAGACATCGGCCCTGATTTTCCTTCTAAAGGAGATCACCTACCCTGGGTTTTTTTTTGGGCGGCCTTCAATAATAATTACATATTTTGAAAGAACACATAAAACATATATTTTTTTTCTACGGCGTCAAAGTCGAGAACAATTTAGGCTCGGAGATATACCCATTAAGGATTTTAAAAAAATTGTTGGCGGCCGTCAATAATAATTACATATTTTGAAAGAACACATAGAACGTATACTTCGGTACAAACGAACAAAAAATCTTTCCTCTTAATAATATTAGTATAGATTAGAAACTACGTACACCTTTAAGATCTCATTTTTATTTCAGTTTTTGTTATGTCTTTAGTCTTAAGTAAGTGGGCAAAATTGCAATATTGTTCCTGTTATAAAATTCATGCATGCAGTCACTCATGAACCAGATGATGCTAATAACTAAGATGCTGGGAGATCTCATGTCCATGCTTCCAAATTTAATGCATTAACATTATGCATCTGGAATGCAAATGGCCTGTCAAACCACTCAGAGGAGTTAAAACTTTTTTTATACCAACACAATATTGACATAATGTTAATATCTGAAACTCATTTCACTTCAAGAAGCCATATGGAATTCCCTGGATATAAGCTTTATCATACCACACACCCTGATGGAAAAGCACATGGTGGATCAGCTATAATCATCAGAAGCAAATTAAAACATTACGAATCAGTGTCGTACTCCAAAGAACCAATTCAAGCAACAACAGTCATAGTTGAAGACTGGGTAAGCCCCATTACTGTGTCAGCTCTCTACTGTCCACCGAAACACATTATCAAACAGGAAGAGTTTAGCGAGTTCTTCAATTCCCTTGGCGATCGGTTCATAGCTGGCGGGGACTTCAATGCGAAGCATAACTATTGGGGCTCAAGATTGACGCTCCCCAGGGGCCGAGAGCTATTTAAGACTGTTGAAAAACTAAAAATGGAAATTATTTCAACAGGTGAACCCACATATTGGCCCACTGACAGGAAAAAAGTACCTGACCTAATAGACTTCTGTGCTGTTAAAGGTATCTCGAAAAATTACTTTCAGTGCCAGAGCAGCTATGAGCTATCTTCGGACCATTCACCAGTATTAGTTACCTTATTAAGTCATTTCAAAGAAACGCCAGAAACCTGCGTTCTTCACACCAAAAAGACAGATTGGGAAGTATTCAGATCAATGGTCGACCAGGCTTTGACGCCTACAGTCAGTTTAAAAACAGAAGATGATATAGTAGCAGCAGTGGAATATTTTAACAATTCGGTCCAAACTGCTGCCTGGCAATCTACTCCTACCAACAAATTCAATAAGAACAAAAAATCTATATCCCACAATATACTGGATAAAATATCTGAAAAACGAAGACTTAGAAAACAATGGCAACAATTTAGATGCCCAAATGATAAAAGTAAATTAAACCACGCTGTTAGGAAACTCAAAAATCTTCTAGACAAGGACAGAAATAATAGTGTCCAGGCGTCCCTGAGCAACCTTGATGCTACAGCTGCTACCGACTACTCACTGTGGAAAGCTACCAAAAAACTAAAGCGGCCTAAAACGGTATCTCCCCCACTTCGGCAAGCGAACGGGTACTGGGCTCGAAGTGACGACGAAAAATGTACAACATTCGCGGAACACTTGAAAGGCGTATTCCAGCCTCACTCCTACGAGGGGCCCTCGGAGCACAAAAAAGAAGTTCTGCGAGAAGTTCTGCTGGATTGTGATTCATCTTCGAGCCCCGTCACAACGTTTACGAAGCAAGAACTTCTAAGAGCTATAAATAATGTAAAACCTAAAAAAGCCCCTGGTTACGATTTGATAACTGGCATGATTCTGCAAGAACTTCCAGATTCTGGCCTAACCTTCCTGCTGTCTATTTACAATGCCATGTCAAGACTATGCTTTTTTCCTCCCCAATGGAAAACAGCTAAAATCC
Organism: Conistra vaccinii; assembly: GCA_948150665.1. NCBI lineage: Eukaryota > Metazoa > Arthropoda > Insecta > Lepidoptera > Noctuidae > Conistra > Conistra vaccinii. The sequence continues at coordinate 23,936,691 of OX411327.1, forward strand.
TAATGGTTCCTAAACCGGGAAAACTTCTTGATGACCCGAAGTCATACCGGCCTATATGCCTACTTCCAATAGCTTCAAAAGTTTATGAATCGCTCCTGCTATTACGATTACTGCCTATAATTAAAGAAAAACATTTAATACCTGACCATCAGTTCGGATTCCGACAAAGACATGGCACAATAGATCAAGTGCATCGGCTCGTTAGTAAAATTCACAATACATTTGAGGATAAAAAATATTGTGCTGCTGCATTCCTTGACATCTCTCAGGCGTTTGATAGAGTTTGGCATGAGGGTCTCCTCTATAAAGTTAAAAACAGCTTCCCAGGCAACATCTTCCTAATCTTGAAGTCGTACTTGAGGGATAGGTATTTCTTTGTGCAGAGCGGCGAAGCTTTATCAAAACTATGCCCTATTACTGCTGGGGTTCCTCAGGGCAGTGTGCTTGGACCGATTTTATATTTGATTCATACTGCTGACCTGCCAATATCAAATTTTGCGACTACAGGAACCTTTGCTGATGACACAGCCGTGCTGGTGTCCCATACTGATCATAAAATAGCATCAGCTATGCTGCAGACCTGTTTGGACGACATTGCCCTCTGGCTCAAAAAGTGGAGGATAAAAGCCAACGAGACCAAATCGGTAAATGTCACCTTTACTAGGAGGAAGGATACCTGCCCACCAGTAGAGTTAAATAAGATACAAATGCCTCAAGCTGAACATGTCAAATATCTTGGTTTATACCTCGACAGACGTCTTACTTGGAAAAAACACATTTTTACAAAAAGGAAGCAACTTGGACTGACACTAAGAAAGTTCTACTGGATGATTGGTAGAAAATCACAATTACACCTTCAAAATAAAAGTCTCTTGTACAAAACTATAATCAAGCCTATATGGACCTATGGCATTCAGCTATGGGGAACAGCATCACACTCTAACATAGAGATCATACAGCGATTTCAGAACAAGCTCCTAAGAACAATCACAAACGCCCCATGGTTTGTACCAAATGAAGCTTTACACCATGATCTGAACATACCAACAGTCAAAGAGGAAATAAAAAACTATATCAAGTCGTACAAAGAAAGAATAAATCGGCACCCGAATATCCTGGCAAATCACCTAATGGATAAGAAAGGAATACGCAGGCTAAAACACAGAATTCCGCAGGATTTAATCAGATAAACTAGCTTGTTGCTTATGAATACTAGGATGTGTCATAGGACGCATACCAGGCAAGACATCTTACACGTCATACGAACTACTGAATGTCCTACAAAAGATAGTGACAGATTGTAAGGAAACAGAAATAAAAATATAAAATTCAAAATTTATTTATTTCGATCCATGCGGGAGTAATTATGATGAAGTTACGCTGAAATAGTTGCACGAAGGCTGCGTTGACGTTCATATTCGGGGTCACCAATTTAGAGGTATGAGGAACAGGGTGTAAAGTTCTCTCATCCTCATTTGAAAAGGGAGGATCCTCCGACCAGACGGGTGTTATGTCTGGCGGGCAACTGCCCGTAAGTTGATGTCGGATAGTCTTATCTATGTCGTTCGCGCGGTAAACTCTAACTGCACGATGCAGGAATTGTGTGACGCGAAATCTTTGCTGCGTAGTTCGTTTGTGGCGGTGTAACCGCTACATATCTTTAACTATGATAGTTGGTTCTAAATTACACCATGATTTGGCTGCTGCACCCAGGACTGGCTTCAGACGAGGGAACTCCACAACGGCCAACAGTACAAACAGGAAATTTTATATTCGCTTTAATTATCACAGTCCGTTCTAAATTACACCATGATCTGGTTGCTGCACCCAGACCTGGCTTCAGACGAGGGAACTCCTCAACGGTCAACAGTACTAACAGGACATTTTATATACGCACTAGCTTCTGCCCGCCACTTCGTCCGCATGGGATAGTTACTTTGGGCTATCGCTAATTTTAACCCGCGACTGAATTACCCTAAAATACTACAAAATCAAAAACAATACCCTAAAGAAAATTAATACTGAAGAATACATGCCACTGACCTGTGCGTCGTCGACTGCGTGCGACGCCAAGTCGAGCGCGCGCGCCGCCGTGTGCGTGAGGTGCGCGTGCGCGTGCAGCGCGTCGGCGCGCGCCGCCACGCGCGCCAGGCGCGTGCCCAGCAGCGCGCCCCAGCGCGACACGCACGCGCCGCACAGCACGGACGCAGCGCACACGGCCTCTACGCGCCGCCTGATCACGTGGCCCACACTACACGCCGTCTGACACACCATACAAATAAAATAGGCAGTGTATAGAGGACCGTTAGGGGCACTCTGTCTCCGCAGTTCATTAAGTGCCGTTTACGTCACTCTATCTCAGCAGTGTATTAAGTGCCGTCAGTTTGCGACATACTAGTGACGTGAACTGAATGTTTTTAAAAATAAGGTTATAAAAATTAGGTATTATTAAAAAAACGCAACGGGTAACATAGTACGGTACGACAGGGAACCACCACAAAACACATGTTTAAAACCACACCATGCATGCAACTTGCATGCAGCATGCAAGCAAGCATGGAACATGACTGTAGAATGTAAGCAAAGCATGCAACATATTTATTATAGCATGTAAGCAAGCATGCAGCATGCAAGCGAACATGCAACATGCAGCAGGCATGGTTTCTGTCACGGCTCCGGCGCTGCGGGGTTCCGGCGGTACCACGTGAGCTTATCGTCGCAGATGGTTTAACGCTCACCACCTGCTCCTCAACTCGCGGGCCGCCTCGCCCCTCCGCGCCTACGCGATTCTAAATTACACTCTAGGGGTAGGGCAAACACGACTGCGTGGAGTCGGATTTACAGCGATTCGTTTCCGTCACTAAAACCAAATTTTTTGCAAATGTTTTAGGACTAACAATTTAATTATAAATGAACATTCGGACTAATACACACAAAACAATACTTAGGACATTCAATTATTATAGTACTCGATATTATGACAGAATAGTTTTAGAAGTAAAGATAAATAAGTACAATAACAAAATTTCGATTTTTTTACATTATGATTACTGAAGTTTATAGCAAACGTAGAATCTCAACAATCAAACAAAATAACAAATGACAGTGACAATGACATTGACAATACAATGCTTACGGCACTCTAGCCGGGCCGAGGCAGCGCTACTAGTATGCCGCATTAAAGGGCCGTTAACAGTCCTCTATACACTTCGAATAAAATAACATAGTAGCAGTCAACAATAGTAAAATAAATGGTTTTCATTTATGTACCCAGTGGAAAAAAAAGTCTAAAATCCTATTTTACCCGGAATAATCCAAGAATTCTAACGATACACATACTTCGAAATTAGTCCAGATGGTTCGAAGATATGGTGGAATTAAGAAACACACACATACATGAACCCTGAAAACGTAACCCGAACTTTTTGGGTAGTTGTGTAACAATAATTCAGTTATAATGTGACTTTGACAGCGCCTTTATTTCGTAGCAGTAAGGGCGGTATTCGCAGTTCAAATGTTTCAGCACTCACCTTGGCCTGGCTGGCGTCGTTCTCCACGGACACGATGTTGGGGAAGACGGGGAACTTGGGGATGTCGGGCTCGGGCGCCATGCTGACGTTGTTGTTGTTCTTGTTGAACAGCATCAGCGGCTCCTCGGCCGTCGTCTCCGGGTATTCCGCGCCTGTACAAACGTCGCTCAGTTAACCTCGAAAATATCGTTTATATTAAGTTATCGCGTATAGTTGCAGCCATAAAAATGATGACCTGGAAAAATTTCCGGAAATTAAAGTAAACTTTATTTTGAGTTCATTTTTTGACATCGGTGAATGAATACGATGTTGTTTATGGAAACGCGGGGCGTGGAGCGGGGCGTGTGGCGTGGCGTGTAAAGTAGCGGTGCCCGCGGCGGTGCACGCGGCGTTGCACGCGGCGGCGGACGCGGCGTGCATCGGCTGATATTCAAGCGCACCCGACATATAATAAATATTGTGCGATTTATTTCAACTTGATACACGCGTTCCTGACAAAAAAGGGTCTTGACAGATAACGATGTCATTCGTTCCAATTTTTCATTTTGAGATTTTGAACCCTAAATAGGATTATTAGAATTTATTATCTGCCTGTCTGTTACCTTTTCATGCCGTAATGGCTGAACAGGTTTAGATGAAAGGCCATGAATATAGAATATGCCATGACCTGGTTTAGGACATAGGACACTATGAATCCTCGTAGTACGTTATTGTGGAATAATTTCCGACCTTTACGCGGGCAAAGCCGCGGGGAGAAGCTAGTCATTTTTATTACTTTCGCAAATCACATAAATTTTCTGTTTCAAGTCGAACAATCGCAAATGTTGACGAGACATTTAAATTCTTTGTCTGTTTAGTTTCCAAGAGTAATTTGTTATTATAGGATGGACATAGGGGTATACTATGATATCGAATGATGTCCTGCTGGGTGCCGAGGATCGAGTCATTACTCGATCCTCGGGACCCAGCAGGACATCATTGCGAATAGTGTGCGATTGCAGAGGCCTATGTCCAGCAGTGGACTGCTGTGGGCCGATGATGACGGTGATGCTGTGTACCGAGCGTGTTTTCGTCGACGACGGTCAGCATGAGCTTGTCCTGGTGCAGCAGTATCTGCGACTCGGCCACCACGCTGGTCTGCTCGCAGATGTACGTCTGCAGGTGTTCGTACTTCTCGTCTGGCTTCAGGAACACCTAACACCAAACGTAACATCAAACCATGATTGTTAAGGTGGGTACACACACATTTATGTTAAAACGAACATTTGGACGGCATGTTCGTCTCAACGTATGTAGTTTTACGAGCGAAACCGTTTATAATCGATAGATTTGGTATATGTCCAAAAAAACGTTTGAGAGTTAATATTTCGGAAACATGACACTTTACGGGGTTTGATCTTCTGATGTTGTCTGTTTGGACATTGGTCAGTTGATGCGAATAAATCGTAAACGTGCGTCGTCAGTAGGGACTGGTCACCTTTTATCTGCCGCGCTTATTTTAATTTAATTCATGAATTGTTTTTTTAATTTTTTATTACGGACGCTTTTAACGTTCTGCATCGTTCTCACATGTATAATTTCATAGTGAATCGTGTGTTCCCGTTGTCATAAAATTTCCGTACCGTTGTCCCCCTTATGTACATACGCGCAACGGGGACAACGGACAGTTAAGATTTCACGCATCACGTGGGTAATTTAACGGAAGCCTAAAACTAAAATTTGAGCCAAACAGAGCTTCGCAAAAACAATGTTATTATAGCTGTGCTTTTGATTCGCGGCTGCATCGCCGCTCGGCGCCGGCGCATACTTTTTACGTGTTATAAGTTTACTAGGTTCTCAATTAGGAAACAAATACGCAATTTCATAATTCCATTACTATATGATTAATTGATTATACACATATTATAATACTACATACTACTGCCTCGTCGGTCTAGTGGTCGCAAGCGCGACTGCTGAGCATGTAGTCCTGGGTGCGATTCCCGGGTCGGGCAAAGTGTTATTGGGTTTTTCTATTTGGAATTTCTCAATAGCAGCCCGGAGTCTGAATTTGTGCCCGGTTGATGGCAATAGGCTCGCCCCCTGTTACATGGGACTTAAAACATAAGGCGAAATGTGGGTGTACCTGCTACAGATACACCCCACCCCTGCCGGGGATACAAGGCATGTTATGTTATGTTTAATACTACGTATTTTTAAACAAATACTTTCAACGCATATAATAAAATCGTAAATTATAAATGTTTGTGCCACGTAAAATCTTTTGGACGGATCTTTACATGGTTGTGGAATAGTTTATACGCGTAAGGGCGGATTCGACCAAATGCCATGTTATACCAGAGTAACTAAACCTTGAATAGTTTTACTCTTTGGTCTTACTCTCAGATAACTTCGTTTGCGTTTTTCCATCACAAACGTAGAGTAGCCAATACTGGGTATTATTACTCGTGAGTTGGTGAATGAACATTTAAGCCAACTAAAATGGAAATACAATTGTTTCTATAGCGGAACGCAAGATTTTATGTCCACATAATTTTGCCGGTTTATAATGTCAGTTTACGTTTACGGTGTCAATTGTCAATCAATATTCACACGAGTTGTCTTTGTCTGACTTTTGGAATCGGTTTGGTTTGAGATTTTGTTGTGGAGATTTTTGATTATTGAAAATAAATAATATATCTGAAGGCAAAAGGAAACGTAGCCCAAATTGGTTACCTTCTCAGAAAAACTTGCTGGTGGAACTCGTGGAAAATCATTTTATTATAGTAGAAAATAAAAAAAACCTTGGAATGTATTCTTCATCACTGTCAGAATCTTCGATCATATTTCGTAAACGTTGCATTATTACAAAAAATATCGTTACAAATCACAAAACTACAAGAAATTATCAACACGTGTCTCGGGCTGTGATTCACTTTCACAGACTGTGAACTATTTAAAACAAAGCATACGAAAATATCTGGTAATGTAGCGGCCGCCATTGTATTACTCTCGGATAACTTGTTTACTCGCTGCATTATGGCGGTATAACGATTTACTCTCAGATAGACAGTTTTTCCAGGGTTAAGATTTGGTAAAACGAAAAGTTGTCTAACTCTAGAGTAATTAGTGATTTATACCCAGGATAAAGTTTGGTCGAATCCGCCCTAAGCCGTAGTGTACTTTTCATCCGGTATTACCCGCGGGAAATAAAACTCACGCGGCCAGAGAGCTAGTATATAATATACAACACAAAAAAAAATAGTGCTATTGTTTACATTTTAGGTAATTTTTAATTTCATGTGTATAGCTATTATTTCGATAATTATTATGTATTTTATAATTTTATACAATATGTAAAAAAAAACCCTCTCCGATTCGAAAGGGGCACATAGGAACTGCAATAACGTTACCAAAAAGTAACAAAAACAATTATTATTATTGAAAATAAAAAAAATTATTGCTATTTAAAATTCACATTTTTAGTACCAAAATTACTCCAAATCCAATAAAAATTTGCAAATTTTCTATAGAGGTCATAAGTTACGACTTGTAAACACGCAACGGGGACAACGGGCCTAATTTGAAAAGTATATATATTATACAATAAATTAACGGGAACAAGGCCTATGGGGACAACGGGAATACTAGGTTAATTTGAAACCTTAAAAAAAAAATGATAATGTATATCTTTAGCCATTGCCAGAATTGTTGCACCTCTTAGGAGAAGCGTCTATAGGGCTAAAATCGGCAGAATATCAATTTCTGTGTGCCACCCACTTTATGTCATTTAAAAGCATTCTGTTAAAATGGTACGAGGGGTGTTCAATAAATAGTGAGAATGCGATACATTCTCTTTGGAAAAAACAAAAATAAATACTGGCAGGCATAGCCCAGACATTAGTTAAGATGATAATAAAAAAAGCAATTAATTCTCTTTTGTTTTTTAAAAGTAGAAGTCTATTGTTTGCGTCGTTTCGGAACGTGTTCTTAAAAATGGATAAAATTGAAGTTCGCGCGGTAATAAAATATCTCTGCTTGAAAAATTTTACTACGGAGCAGGTAAATCAAGACTTGAGAGCACCATTAGGGGTTCATGCTCCTCCATATTCTACGGTTGCGCGTTGGTGTGCTGAGTTCAAGCGAGGAATAACTTCCACTAACGACGACCCACGAACGGGACGCCCCATATCGGCAGTGACTGAACAAATGATTAAAAAAGTTGAAAATATTGTCTTGGCGGATCGTCGTGTTACTGTTCGTTTTATAGCTGAAGAAGTAAAGATTTCGATAGGAAGTGTCCATAATATTATAAACGACCATTTGGGTATGAAAAAAGTGTCAGCGCGCTGGGTGCCCAGAATGCTTTCTGACGCGCTAAAACAAACTCGACTGAGAATTTCACAAAGCTGTTTGGATTTGTTACAACAAGATCCTGACCGATTTTTGGCTCGATTCATAACTATGGACGAAACATGGCTTCACCATTATTACCCGGAAACGAAACAACAGTCCACGACTTGGAAGCGACCTCATCTCCAACTCCAAAGAAATTTAAGGCGATTCCATCCGCCGGAAAGATCATAGGCTCTCTTTTCTGGGACAGCCAAGGGGTGGTAATGATCGAATATCTTAATCATGGAGCCACTATTACGCGGACTATGTAAGCAGGACAAGTAACAAAGTTGCGTGAGGAAATACGCAAGAAACGGCGTGGCAAACTCGCTAAAGTTGTTTTGTTTCACCAAGATAACGCCCCTGCGCACAAGTCCAGAGTTGCGATGGCTGCCATTCAAGAAGCTGGCTTCGAATTGATGGAACATCCTCCATATTCACCGGACCTTGCTCCTAGTGATTTCTACCTATTTCCGTGCTTAAAGGAACATCTCAGGGGCCCGAAATTCGAAGATGATGACGGAGTAGTCGCCGCCGTAAATGATTTTTTAAGGGATCAGGAAGAAGTTTTTTTTTTTAAAGGGAATTTTAGTATTAGAGAAAATATATACAAAGTGTATAAACCTGAAAGGTGACTACGTCGAAAAATTAAATAACATAATAAAAGATAATTGCGTCTTACTCATTCTCACTATTTATTGAACACCCCTCGTATAATTCATAATAAAAATGCGGCTGAACGCCAATCAGTGTTTGGACAATGGTGGTTGCTTGTAGGCAGTTGTAGGTATTGTCTCTCGAGCGAATCCGGGCCGTCGTGTCAGCGGCGGCGGCAGTAGAGGCATGACGAGTGTTGTGCAAGTGCAGCCGTTATCACCGTAATTTGGTTAAAATAATAGACGTCTCAATCACCGCCACTTACTACCGAAGTGCCTAGATCATGTCGTAAACATGACGTTATGTAATTGACTTTTAATTTATCAAATAAAGCAGAACTACCAATTTCGTGGTAGCAGCTTGTAGAATATATACTACAATTAAATACATATTTAGCCTAAATTACTGTATTGACCATGACTGTGGCAATACAACTAAGTTCAAGTAGCAAAGTAAAAGTTTCAAGTAATTATGCTTGTTTGTTACACCTTGCATTTGAAATAATGTTCTTTACCCAAGGGGAAATATTTCTTAGTAGATAATTATGTAATAGTATATTTCTTACCTTTATACTAGCTGCTTTATTAACATGAAACACATGCACAGGGGTTGTGGACGTGGCAACTTGAACCTCAGAGAAGAACCTGTCGAATGTCCAAATCCTATGAGGGTCCACTTCTAGCAGGCCCGCTAGGAGTGGTGTGACTAGCTTACGTAAGCCCACACTCAGCTGACAGTGGGACGGCAGGTCACGGGCCCAGTCTATTGGACCATTCTCTGTTGTTTGTGTTCCCTGAGAAAATAATATTGTTTTTAATGTAAGAAGATCTCTTCTACTCTTTTGTATATGTGTATTATACAAAATATTACTTATATATACTGCTAATCTTGTGAATTTTTACTTCACAGAATAGCAAAATTATATTATTGATACAATTACTTCTGGTTAGGTTGCCAAGTGGTTGGACCTGAGGACTACTGCGTTAAGGATTTTGAATGGTCTATAAATTGCAATCTGATGAATGATTTTGATACTTACTGCAATGACTCCGGATGCCTTCTTAGTAGTGATATAGAACATGGTCTCTTTGTTTCTCCTTCCTCCATATGGCCTGAATGGCAACTGTCCAGTAGCCACATGGTACAGTGTGACACCTATGGACCACAGGTCCACTGTTGCCCCAAAACTCTTCCCCACCGGCTTGCGTAACACTGCTCGCTCGTACATGTCAGGGTGCAGGTACTCTTCAGTTCCATACAAAGACACAAATTGTTCCTCCTCCTGCAATTCTCTTGCAGCTCCAAAATCCGTGAGTTTGTATGTGGTAGTTCCATCCTCATTTATATATTTCATTATGTTGCCAGGCTTGAGATCTCTATGTACTAAGTTATTATCACGCAAATGCTTCATGCCAGCTGTTAAGTGCTCTAACACTAATAGAAACTCGTGTTCTTGAAGGCCGTACGTATTTTCAGGGTCGTCGAGTATATTGAACAAGCTACCTCCAGTGCACAGCTCCATGACGATGACTTTCCCGCGTCCCTCTTGCTCCTCCTCGATGGCGAGCAGTTTCACGATGTTCTCGTGCTTCACCTTCTTGAGCACTTCAAATTCCCTCATCTGCACATCGTGCGGTCGCATGTGACTCAGCTGGTTGAACGTCTTCACAGCGACGGGCTCTCCGTTGTTCTTGTTGACACCTTGGAACACCGCGCCCGTAGCACCCTTTCCCAGGACGCTAGTCGTACACCACACATAGTTCTCGGAGCCCCGGAGGAACGACATTTTCGAAAGTTTATTTCTTGTTTAATACAGTTAACAATGTTTCAGAGTAAGATAGAACACCAAGTCGACTGTTGACAATGTTTTTTATACATAGAGTTTTAAAGCAACTTATCATTAACCACCTTGTCATTACAGATATTATTTAACTTTACTCTAGTCATGAAATAATTATATTAAAGTTTGTCGTCCAATCCATGTTCCAACAATCAACTCAACAAAAACAATTGTGTGTGTCCAGTGTTAGGTCAGAGATATAGACAGTGACAAACGTCAGTGTCGAAAACTCGAAAATGACAGTTGACAGTAGGTACCTAAACTCGGAACGCACTGACTCGGACTGTAGCAGTGCGTTCCGAGTTAGACTGTCATCGATTTGAGCGCCCTAAAAGTCGTTCCGAATAAGCGTGAGCACGATATCGATGTTCCGTGAATCGTCATCGATGACGTTATGACATGCAGCGCCATCTTGCGATAACGCCGACCATGCTTATTCTGATATCACCGTGAGCCTACGCCGTGAGCACTGTCAAAATTGACAGTTGTGCTGTTTTTGTTTTGAGTCTCATCAGACTAACGTGGCATTTTCGAAATTGTGCTTCTGGCTTGCGTTCGTCACCTTACCCAAGAATAAGAAGAAATTTGTGGTATACAACGTTGATACGACAGAGGGGCTTTCCTTTGAACTGTCTATACTAGGTACCATTTTCAAGCTCTGTACCAAAAATCAATTAAATATGAGCAGTAGTTTAGTCGCAAATGATTTTTAAAGTTTTTGCCCCGTTTGAACACGATGTATCTTTCCTAACAGCTGATTATGTCTATACGCTTAGGTCATGCACCTTAAAACGATAAATCTGAGTACAACCTATGCGTTGTTGCCACTCTGTGACACAAATCACAAATACAAACAAATATTTTCGCTAAAAAGATGCCAATTCAAACAAGGAAGCAAATACACACACACTTGCACTTTCATTACGAGAGTGACAATCATAGCAAAACATCCCGTGCGTAAAAGAAATAGAAATAGGTCAGTCTGTTGCTAATGCATTCTAGATTATCCTTGCGATCGGTAAGTGGGGTGGGTGGGGCCTCTAAAAAACGTGTTTGTTCAGTGCGCCGCACGGTGGGCTGAAAATCGCCTTTCATAGACTTAGCGACTTGAATGTTGAAGGGTCCTTTTTTTGGCTAGAAATGGAATCTGCCGATCATTACTATACTATAAAATTTCATATGAGGCAATTGCGTGTACATATGAAGGAGTTATAATTTTTTTAAGAAAAATTTGTATGGAGCTGACATGAAAACTGAGGATATCTCTGGAATCATAAGGTTGGCCATTATTTCCTTACACACAGATATAGTACTATTTATTTATAATTTTTTGACATACTTTTTAATGTGGCACCATTTGTGCTCTTTTTTTTAAAAATCCTCAAAAATTAAAAAAAATCTTTTTATGTTGATGATGCTTTAAATACTTTAACTTTAACTAGTTTATAATATTTTTTTATACTATAGGCCAAAATAGTCTAAGAAATCACAAAAATTCGTTTCACTAAATTGAAATGACATGGTAATTATGAATTACCTTTTGAATGTAATCTCCTCTAATGGTCAAGTTCTCATTACCTAATGAGGTCATTGAGGTAATCACCTCATATGACTAAATACTTATGTACCTAATGAATTAACTAATTAAAAGGATGCACACAACAAATAATTAGGGTATACGTTAATTTAACAATTAGTGCAGGATCACCTTAATGGGGGTAATTAGGTAAATGTGATACCCTCATTAGTCAATAACAATAAATAGTCAAAAATCTGGTTCGTAACTTCAGTTCATTTTGAGCATTTCTACTGCTAACATCTGATAGAACCGTGCGTTTCAGTGATTGTCAATAATGGAAAGCATAATTACAAACTTGGATTTGTTTGTTATTTTGAGAACCCAGGATACTTCTTCCTTCGATCATGAAATCTTGTTCAATTCAATTGTTTTTCGACTGGGTTCTAGCCTTTCTGATGAAGACAGTGATACCCTGAAAGAATTTTGTCGTAGTTTCACACGGGCAGCTCAAAAGAGATGGTTACGATCCCACCGCAAAACTGAAATTTTTTGACGTGATTACAGTAGTTGGCTTCAGACAAATATTGACTGGCCAAACTGCGTGCAAACCGATTTGCTCATTCAAGAACCAAGTGAAAATATTTGTGCTGAACCTGTACCATCAACGTCAACGATGACATCAACTTCAACAATGACAAAAAGATCTCGAAAGCCGTTTGAAAATCTAGGCAACAAGCAGAAGAAGAGACGATCTGACGAACATACAGGCGAAGAACCTATTGAATTAGCATATTCAGCTACAGCTCTTTTTAGACAAGATGGTCGTGAGGATATTGCATTTGTTATTGAATATATGCTCAAAAAACCAGACGCAGCGGCAAAAATTAAGGAAATTATTAAGAAACCAGTTTCTTCACCATTATTTTCACCAGAGAAAGCACTAGGTTTGCTACTTTCATTGAAACTATCGAAATGCCAATACATCACTTTGAGGGAAACGACAATTCGACAAGGTTCAAAGGATATATATCCATCTTACTATAAAGTACAAAAGGCTAAGCTGGAGTGCTACCCTCCGAAGACATTTGTGACTGTAACAGATTCGTCAGCTAAGATTGCACTACAAGCATTACTAGATTTAACAGTGAACAAGATTCTTGAAAGTCTTCCTAGTACTAATGTCATACAAGGCAAACAATTAATATTAATATCAAAGTGGGGATTTGACGGTGCATCCAACCAAAGTAGATATAAGCAAAAAATGGTGAGTGAGCAAGATGATGCAAGCGTATTTATGACTTCTTTGGTTCCATTAAAGTTAATGGCTGGAGATGATACCGCATGGACGAATCCAAAACCCTGCTCATCTACGTATTGTCGTCCAGTGCAGTTCAGTTTTTTGAAGGAGAGCAAAGAAGTTGTCATGGATAAAAAAACTAGAATGGATAACGAAATCAAGGCTCTGGTTCCCTCAAAATACCAAGGAAATGAGATTAGTCATCAATTAATGATGACGATGATTGACGGCAAAATATGTACATATCTTTCTGAAGCTAAATCAAATGCGGCCTGCTATCTGTGTTTGGCTAAGCCTACGGAAATGAATAATTTAAATGTTGTTGCGTCAAAAACCGTTTCTCCTGGTGTATATGAGTTTGGGTTATCGTCACTGCATGCGCGCATTAATGTGATGGAATGTCTTCTACACATAGCTTATCGTCTCGATTTCAAGAAGTGGTCTGCGAGAGTAGAAGATCACAAAGAGTTGTTACAGTCAAGGAAAAAACATATCCAAGATCGATTTAAAGATGATCTCAATCTTTTGATCGACATCGTTAAGCAAGGATCAGGCACAACTAACGATGGTAACACAGCGAGGAGGTTTTTTGAGTTTCCTGATAAAACTGCAGCGATCACTGGACTAGATGAAGACCTGATCCGCAGGTTTGCTGTGATTCTACAAGCTATCACATCTGGAGAGATTATAGATGTCCCTAAATTTAAAGAATACACTAAAATAACCGCGGAAAAATACGTGGAACTGTATAATTGGTACTACATGTCATCGACTGTACACAAATTATTAATTCATGGAGGGGACATAATCGCAGAAAATGCTATTGTGCCAATAGGGAGTCTTTCGGAAGAAGCTTCAGAGGCTCGAAACAAAGATTTTAGGAGGTTCAGAGAACACCATTCGAGGAAGAAGAGCAGACAAGCATCAAACGAGGATGTCCTCAATATGCTTATCGTCTCTTCTGATCCTCTTATTACTTCAATAAGACCAAAACTGGATGCCCATAAGAAGCAAACATACTTTAAGGAAACTTTAGACCTACTTCAGGATCAGGAAGCTCCGATAAAGTTCTTAGATGTAATGTCAATTGTAGAGCCTGATTCTGAAGTGGATTCTGATAATGACGAAGAAGTTTAGAATAAGTTAACTTTTTTTGTTTATTATGGTAGATATTTTTAAATATTGTATTTTTTTCTTAATATTAATAGTAGATATCCCACGTAGGTATAAAAACGAAATTTGTGATTTCTTCTTACCTAATTACCCTCATTAAGGTGATCCTGCACTAATAGCTAAATTAACGTATACCCTAATTATTTGTTGTGTGTATCCTTTTAATTAGTTAATTCATTAGGTACATAAGTATTTAGTCATATTATGAGGTGATTACCTCAATGAGCTCATTAGGTAATGAGAACTTGACCATTAGAGGAGATTACATTCAAAAGGTAATTCATAATTACCATGTCATTTCAATTTAGTGAAATGAATTTTTGTGATTTCTTAGACTATTTTGGCCTATAGTATAAAAAAATATTATAAACTAGACTTGGCATACTTATATTTAAAGTATTTAAGCATTATCAACATAAAAAGATTTTTTTAATTTTTGATGATTTTTAAAAAAAAGAGCACAAATGGTGCCACATTAAAAAGTATGTCAAAAAATTATAAATAAATAGTACTATATCTGTGTGTAAGGAAATAATGGCCAACCTTATGATTCCAGAGATATCCTCAGTTTTCATGTCAGCTCCATACAAATTTTTCTTAAAAAAATTATAACTCCTTCATATGTACACGCAATTGCCTCATATGAAATTTTATAGTATAGTAATGATCGGCAGATTCCATTTCTAGCCAAAAAAAGGACCCTTCAACATTCAAGTCGCTAAGTCTATGAAAGGCGATTTTCAGCCCACCGTGCGCCGACGCAATCCTTTTGGAACGTACTTATGTTACGTAACACGGAAGCTCCGCGTCGCTTTTATTAAGTCGAAATCGCGCGCTGACAATTGTGATTTTGTTTTGTTATTGTGTTAGGAATGATAGGACACTAAATACGTTAAACCGCTAAGGCCCCACAGTTACCACAGTAAACAGTATTTCTTTTTTTTATTGTGACAGGACACGTAACTTGGGAATAATATTATTTAGTGTTCTTTTTTTTTTTATTGACTGCTTTTATTGTGATACGACACGTAATTAAACTTTGGTTGTGTGTGTGTAATTAAAGTGTGCCTCAGAGGTAAATACAATTGTTGAACTAAAAACTAGGATTACCATTTCACAAATTAAAGTGCTTAGCGACGGACAGTGATTTAATTATAAAAATAAATAACAATATTCTCCGTCGGTATAATTTGTGCATTAATGTGAATGGAACCTCAATGAGAATTTAAAAAAAATTGTGTTTTTGCTGTGATTGTTGTTGTGCGCGTACTTCAAAGCCGCCGCCCGGCGCCCGCGCCACCGCCGCCCGGCCGCCCGCTTTGAAACGAGATAACACACGCCGCGATCCAGCGCGCGCGACGTTGCCGCTTTGTTACCTAGGTATCTAAGGTCAGTTCAAAGGGTGGTTGCGTTTTACTCTGATTTGTAAGCTATTTAGTTTGTTTGAAAACAAAAAAAACTCATTTCTGGTGCTTTTTATTTTTATACCGTATCGAATTAATACTAAACACGTATAGTATACGTAGTGTAATTTAATGCCCCTCTGTCATATCAACTCTGTATACACAAAGAAATATGATATGAAAGGTTTGACATTTGAGATATCACTGTGACGCGTTCACGAGCGTTCCGAATTATTGACAGCCCTCAGCTGTCATAATCGTGATATCTTATTCGGAACGGCAATTATTGATTACAGTGCTGTGAGCGATTACGTTCTAATTCGGAAAGCGGCCTAGAGAAGGACAGGATAGAATAGAAATATGAATAGAAATGGATAGAATAGAAAGAGAAATAGATAGATAAGAGCCTATAACCTTCCTCAAAAATTGGCCTCCAACCAATGCAAAAAGAATTTTTCAAATCCGACTGGCAGTTCCAGAGATTACCCCCTACATAAAAAACTTACAAACAAACATACAAATAAACATTCCTCTTTATAATATTAGTATAGATGATCAGTGAGAGAGCAGTGGTGGCCCAGTGGTAACGGCCCCGACTTACGAGTTGTAGCCTAGGTCGCGAGTTCGAACCCAAGCAGGCGCTTTACTTTGTGTAAATAATTTCATCACCACTGCTCTCAAAACGGTGAAGGAAAACATGGTGAGGAAACCGGCATGTCTTAGAACCAAAAATTCGAAGACATGTGAGTGATGTGACATCTACCAACCCGCACTGGGCCCGCGTAGTAGATTACGGCCCATCCCTCTCACAGAGAGGAGGCCTGTGTCCCAGCAGTGGGAACATTAATAGGCTGATTATGTATGTAGATGATCCATGTTTCGCTATGGACTGTTGTAAAAAACGACTTTATTCTTGCTTCGTATCATAACGTCCGGCAAATTAGGTGAAGAGGATCTTCATCTTACTGGCGGACGAAAGAAGAATCTATTGTGGGCAAGGGCGGATCCAGGGGGGGGGGGTCATGGGGGTCATGACCCCTCCCCTGGGCTGTGTCTAGGTCGACTACTGATTCTATTTCCGATACGATATTTTATTTCTGTAAGGATGTTCAATAGAAACCTAATAATTATAACCGAGAAATCAGACACGAGGTGTAAAAAATTTCGAACTCACATTGCTCGCTCCCCTACATTCTTCTTTTCGTAAATATGTGGTGGGTTAATAGTTTTAGTTAGGTTAGGTTAGGTTAGTTATTTTTAGTTTTGAAAGAAGGTAATTAGTAAAACCATTACGTACGCCGATTCATTAAATTTTCTGACGAAACACATTGCTGTCAAAAATTCGTAGACAGAGTAAAAATTGATTATTTCACCAACAGTGACATGCTGTCACTCACACTCACCTTCACCTCACACCTGTCACTCATCACTTCAGTCACTTCAGACGACTTCACAGTGCTGCTTTGTAAATTTATTTATTGTTCCATTCGTAAAACAAAACTTCACAAAGTAACGAAAAAAGTAATTGTGAATCCGTTTTCAGCAAATAATGCTGCAATAATCATCATTAGTCATCTGAGCAAGTTACTTGTAGTGTGTTTTAGGGAATTCTCAGTACAATTAATGTGAGTGCAAGCAATGTTGTGATTCGTGTTCATAATATACTTCTCTGTATTTCACTACAATTTCTGCCTTTAACACATTCACAACTCGACTTTTCCTAAAAACCTCTGTAAATTAATTGATTAGCACATCATTAAAAGTTTCTCTATTTTCCGTCAGGTCATCTCGTCACGAAGTAAAACGATGCGAGCGTTCCAAAAGCAGATCAGTGGAACATCGCCGGGACTGGAAACACAAAAGCCACGACAGAACACGGTCTCATTCGCCAAGATCTTCAAAGCATAGGTCCCCAAGTAGAGAAAGAAGAGAGTCCAAGCATAAGAAGAGTAAAAAAAAGAAAAGACATTCGTCCAGCAGTAGCTCCAGCAGTGATAGTGGCGAGGAGGAGCTGAAACTGTTGCAGAGGCTGGAGGCCGAGCGACTCCGACTGAAGGATGAAAAGAAAAATCAAAAAGATCAATTGAAGGCCAATGAAACACCAGAGGAAAAGAGGTATGTTGACATTGTAACTGAGTGGTGAGATGGTTTGTCTGTTTTCAGGATAGCAGTTTTCATTTTCAGAACTGATGATCTTCTTTGGTAATCTTCTTAAAGCAATTGTTAGTTTCTTTTTTAGTTGTTGTTAGTTAATTACAATGGTAATTTCTTTGTCTTTCTCTGGATCACATCCAGAGAAAGACAAAGAAATTACCATTGTAGTGGATTTTG
Organism: Conistra vaccinii; assembly: GCA_948150665.1. Classification (NCBI taxonomy): domain Eukaryota; kingdom Metazoa; phylum Arthropoda; class Insecta; order Lepidoptera; family Noctuidae; genus Conistra; species Conistra vaccinii. Next base: position 23,954,815 of record OX411327.1, read on the forward strand.
GCTTTGTTGTTATATTAATAAAAATTATAACTAGTTACCATTCAAATTAGACTGGAAAGCAGTAATTTTTAAGCATTAAATAGCTTAGAACAGCCTTCTAGAATGACCACCCTTTACTGCTTCCCAGTGTTAAAGTTAGTACATAGAGATCTTACATGTTACATTATCCAGGACTCGACGTCTCAGAGAAAAACAAGAGAAGGAACGCAAGAGACGCGAGCGCATGGGCTGGGACAATGAGTACCAATGCTACACCAACCAAGACAACCCCTTTGGGGACTCAGCACTCACCAACACCTTTGTCTGGACTAAGAAACTTGCCAAGGAGGGTGTCAAGACTGTGTCCAGAGACGAGTTGGAGGCACTCAACAGACAGAAGCAGTTGGAAAACAAAATAGAGCTAGAGAAGGTAATGTTTTGATTGTATTAGCATGGGGTACCAATTCGAACAAATTATAATTAGTCTTGAGAAAAGATCATAGATGGCAGAATAGGTAACAATTATGAAATTAACAGTCACTAAAAAGCGATAAACGGGAAGATTTTGGCTGAAGTAAGATTAGTAAAAATCAAAACTTCCTTGTTTAATGCTGATTTATCTATTGTAACTCATAAATCTCGTATTTTCAACAAAAAAAGAGAAAACCTTTTTATTTAGGGCTCTTTGAAATAGATGGCGTTTTACTCAATTTGTCATAACTGTAGTACATTTAGCCAGTCAATAGCCCGACTAGGGAGGTCTCATTTCTTTGTATGGGATTGGGTATCTGTACATAGTATTATATTATCTGTGGTATTAGTATCAGATTGTAGAAGTCTAAGGTGGAGCCCTACCTATCTCACCAAGACAACTTTCAAAACTATTGAGGTGGAGTTTCTTCATAAGATTTCCCTCTAGAATCAAAAGTAAAGATTTCAGATTGTGATTGGTAGTTTTATTGTAAGTATGTTAATTATATTGACTGCCTTGTTGGTCTAGACTTAGAAGTTAATTATATTGACTGCCTTGTTGGTCTAGACCTAGAAGTTGAAGCACTACTGCTGAGTATGTTAATTATATTGACTGCCTTGTTGGTCTAGACCTAGAAGTTGAAGCACTACTGCTGAGTATGTTAATTATATTGACTGCCTTGTTGGTCTAGACCTAGAAGTTGAAGCACTACTGCTGAGTATGTTAATTATATTGACTGCCTTGTTGGTCTAGACCTAGAAGTTGAAGCACTACTGCTGAGCATGAGCTTCTGGGTTTGATTCCCAGATCAAGTAAACTGTTATTGGGTTTTTCCATCAGAAATTTTGCAGTAGCAGCATGGAGTCTTGATTGATGCTCCATTGATGGCAATAAGTTCACCCCCTGTTATGTGGGACTTCAACATAACTGGTGAAATGTGGGGGATGATAGCTATAGGTACACCTGCGGCTAAGTCTTCAGGAATTACAGCAATGTTATGTTATGCTAAGAATATAGCATAATTATGTTATAGAGAAGGGCAGTGGTGGCCCCCACTTACGAGTTGTAGGTCGTCGGTTCGAACCCAGGTAGGCGCTTTACTTTGTGTAAATAATTTCATCACCACTGCTCTCAAAACGGTGAAGGAAAACATCCTGAGGAAACGGGCTTATCTTAGAACCAAAAAATTCGAAGACATGGGCACATGTCTTCGAATCTCCCAACTCTACCAACCCGCACTGGGCCCTCGTGGTGGATTACAGCCCACTCCCTCTCAAAGAGAGGAGGCCTGTGTCGGCTGTGTCGCAGCAGTGGAAACATTATAGGTTGTGTATGTTAGAGTGGTTGGGGTTGGTGTGCAGGTGAAGCAGCGGCGGCTGGAGCGCGAGGCGGAGCGCGCGGCGCGTGAGTCGGAGGCGGCGGCGGCGGCGCGTGCGAGGGAGACGCAGCAGTTCCACACGTGGGCGCGCCAGGAGGACGCGTTCCATCTGCACCAGGCACGCCTGCGCTCGCAGATACGCATCCGCGACGGACGAGGTACGGAGGGAATAATATATTTCTTCTTTATGTTTTCTCTCTTTTTCCTCTTTTTTAATTTTTATTTTATTTCTCAGTTAGTTTTAATGATGGTCTGGCAGTTTGAGTAGTTGATGCGGCCTACCCAAATGTCCTTTCTTTGGTATTGTTCGTTGAGTTGAGCTCCTTAAGTTCTGAGTTGAGCTCCACGATTACTGACAAATGCTTGTACTGACTGGATAGGTCCACTCAAATCTGTGTGATTGTTTCCTCAAAAGCCCATTTCAGACACTAATCTACATGGATCTCATATGGCTTGACCAAGATTATGTCTGGACTTTAAAAGAGACTGCAACCTCTGAGTTTGTTTCGGCCTTTCTTCTCAGAGTAGTCAGTAAGGAAACGCCGACCTCATCTAGCTTATTTTTAATATGACGTGTAAAATTGATTCCGATATCCTATTTACAGAATAAACAATTTCATATAATTTCCTACAAAATGTGATGAACCTATTTAGCTAATTTATTTATTTGGTTCACCAACAATTGTTTACACTAACATCTAAAAAAATAAAATACATGTCTTGAATGACACCGCATGAACTAAATTTTGAATGAATGAATGAATGAAATGCACCGATCCCAGCGTGGTTTAACCAGACTCGATAAATCGAATGAACCCCAAGATTTGCACTAGCCCCTGAAGCCTCATGCTTCATGGGGCTACAGAGGCCATGGCATATCTAGGAGTAGACCTGGGGGCGTGGTAATGGTAGGGAAGACGTGCCCGTAGGATAAGGAAGGGGAGAATGAGCCATACCGGATGCATCCTAGAGTAAGCAATGGCATAGTGGAGAGACGGCTTATTTTTGTCTATGGATGGGCATCTTTTTACGACGACGCCGCTAGGTTGTTGCAGGATTCGTTCACAGCTTCACCGCTGCATCTGCTCTTTGCTGTTTCCAATGTCTTAGACTGCCTGTCCACTGGAGTGGAGAGGAGAGGAGAGGAGCGGAGATGTGCCATTATTAACCAATCAAATCTAAACTCAGGGGCGGAGTCAAGATTCTATTGGTTAATATTGTCATTTTTCCGCTCCTCTTTTCTCCTCTCCGCTCCAGTGGACAGGCAGCCTTAGTCTGGGGTTCTCGTTACTATCCGTTTCAAGTTTCTCGTAGATCTCATTAGTCTTCTTAAACTTATCTCGATCTTCATCCGTGTCCATCCAAAAATGATTTCCTTGTCGAAGTCATGTCCTGTTTTAGGTTGCTATTATACTAGCGTAAATAGGTCAGCCGGCTTTCTTAGATTTTGTGCACATGTGTGACAATCTTCAGCGGCTCCAACAATATTTTCGATGCTAATCCACTAGTTTATGCGCCCTTGTGTAGCTGGACCAGCGTTGAGCCAAGCATTTTTGTCAGCGATGTAATCCCCCAACTTATAATATGCTTGGCAGCATAGTGTGCGTTTTATACAAGATTAAAATTTGGTTTCATTTAGTTCGAGTATGTGGGGAGGTATTTTATTGTAACATTTTAAACAGTACCCCATGAAGGATGAGTCTACTTTAGCCAGTCTGAAACCAGGTTGAACTAATTTGTCCCTATTTCTAGTACTATAATTGTGCCTTTCACCTCTTTTACTGAAAAGATTAAGATTTTTCCTAACGTACATGATGTTTTCGTATATATATTGACAAGCTACTGTCATGATGTTAATATTTTTAAACAGCTCCCTAAGAGAATCGCGCCTACGGAGACCATATATTGCTCTGATGGCTCTTTTCTGCAGAATAAAAATAGAATCGATGTCTGCAGCTCGTCCCCATAGTAAAATACCGTAAGACATGATACTATGAAAGTAACTGAAATAGACTAGCCTCGCGGTATCTACATCAGTAAATTGACGGATCTTTCTTACAGCATATGCTGCTGAACTTAGCCGTCCTGCAAGAGAGGTTAAATGAGGACCCCATTGCAGCCTGGAGTCGAGCGTAATCCCCAGGAAAACAGTTTTATCAACGAATTCTAGTTTCTCCTTATTCAATACTATATCACAATCAGTACTTTTAACATTCGGTAAAGCAAATCTTATGCATTTAGTTTTTTTTCCATTTAACACTAAATTATTAGCAGTGAACCAATTTTGGACCTGCAGTAGGGCGTTATTTACGTCGTATGCACGTCTATTTATCTTAAAAATTAGGGAAGTATCGTCAGCAAATAACACCATTTGTGGTTGGTTTTTTAATAAATGGGGTAGATCATTTATATAAACTAAAAAGAGGAAAGGACCCAATATCGAGCCTTGTGGAACACCCATTTTTACTTTTAGACCGAGTGAATTGACACCATTAATTTGAACTTGCTGTTGTCTATCATTTAAATATGATTTTACTAAACTGAGCGCAAGTTTACCTAGTCCGTAATGCTCAAGTTTCAAGAGTAAGGTTTCATGATTTACGCAGTCAAATGCCTTGGAGAGGTCACAAAAGATTCCTATGGCATCTTGGGCCTCCTCCCACGCTGTAAATATGTGTTTTAATAAGCTGACCCCGGCGCCAGTCGTACAACGTCCTTTGGTGAAACCATATTGCTGATCGTGTAAGATTTGGTTGGTGTTAAAATGTTTAAGCATTTGGTTGAGCATTACCTTTTCGAACACCTTGCTGAATACCGGCAACACGGATACTGGTCTATAATTGTTCGTGTCTTTACTGTCCCCAGATTTAAAAAGTGGTATAACCTTTCGCATGTTTGTTTTTGTTGTTGTTGTTTTTTCGCAAAATCGTTCGCATGTTTGTTTAATAGTTATCCTAGTTATACAGGGAAACCTATTATTAGCCATACAGTACTGTAATACACATACTCTGTAACATACTATATGTATCGCTGTTGGTTGCCTAAATAAAATAAAATAAAATATCTAATCGTGGATCCACATAGCCCGGCGGCATGGCCGGCGGCAGTCTGGCCGCCGGCTTTGCGTGCTTCTACCGGCGGTTTTGCCGGCGGCTTTGCTTGTGTTCAAGCCGCCGGCTTTGCGTGCTTATGCCGGCGGCTCTTGCCGGCGGCTTTGCTTGTGGTCAAGACGCCGGCTGAGCCGCTGCGGCCGCTGCGGCTGTGAGGATCCACCATTACATGGCATCAGTACATTATTTTATTTCATGGCTTTATGTCCTCTACAGGGCGCCATATTCAATTTAATGTGACGTACACATAGCCTATAATATGCGGATGATCAAGACGCTTCCAAAGATACCTCATTTGTCAAATTATGATGAGCAGTGTAGAAGATTTCAGGGACGAGGGATTCAAGATGAACATGATGATTTAAGATGAACATACATGTATACATACCGGTCAAAATCTAACCGTCCGCCATAGTCGGGTAAAATATTCTTCATTTAGTATTTTCATTTATTTGTTAAATATGTTCGGTGGTACGGAACCCTTCATGTGCGAGTCCGACTCGCACTAGGCCGGTTTTTTTTACAAGCTGATAATAAGAATATTAGTTTCACCTGTATGTATGTATGTATGTTTGTTTGTAACCGACTCCTTTGGGCGTGATTTTGACCCACTTTAAACGGTCAGATTTCATTCAAACTTTGTAGATTTAACGAGGACCGATGACAATTTAATAATTAAGTATCTTGGAGCTGATCTGATGATGAAACCAAAAGGTGGATAGTGGAACTCTTCAGCGGCTTGTAGTAAACCCCTCGAGTTTGGGCTAATATGATTTGGTTTGACGAGGCCAATATATTGCACTTGGTCTCGAGGGTCTGATGATGGAGCCAGGAGGTTGATAGTGGAACTCTTCAATGGCTACTAGTAAACCCCTCGAGTTTGAGCTCATATGATTCGGTTTGACTACTCCAATATATTGCACTTGGTATCGAGGGTCTGGTGATGGAGCCAGGTGGTGTATAGTGGAACTCTTTAGTGGTATTAGTAAACTCCTGGAATTTGGGCTCGTATGATTCGGTTTGACGAGTCTAATATATTGCACTTGGTGTCGAGGGCCCGATGATGGAGCCAAGAGGCGGATAGTGGAACTCTTAAGTGGCTATTATTAAACTCTTCGAGTTTTAAGTCATACAACGTTATTTTTTATTAACTAGTTCTAGTAAAATTCAATTTAATTATTTTATAATTTTTAGTTCGTATAAAAAGCTTGTTTTTTAGTTTTTTTTTAAACTAAGTACAATTTTTTTATTAATCCTTTTGTGTATGTTGATGATGTTTAAACTATCACTTTTGTTTACCTATCTAGTAACGGTATACGAATTTTATTGAGTAGGTACGACATCGAAAAGGTGAAAGAAAAACTTTAGTGTTTTTTCTTAAAGATAAAAAAGCATGTTTTAAATGCCCGAGATAGTGCACAGTACAGTAAACAAAATCAATCTTCCTAGCCTTTTCCCCAACTATCTTGGGGTCGGCTTCCAGTCTAACCAGATGCAGCTGAATACCAGTATTTTACATGGAGCGACTGCCTATCTGACCTCCACAACCCAGTAACTGAGTAATACGATACCCCTTGGTAAGACTGGTGTCAGACTTTCGGGCTTCTGACGACTCGTAACGACTGTCAAAGATCCACAAATGACAGCCGGGACCAACGGCTTAACGTGCTTTCCGAGGCACGGAGGAGTCTCGGTATGTAAAGATGGTCACCCATCCACTGACCAACCCCGGCAAGCGTAGCTTAACCTGATAGATCGACCCGTGCGGCTTGTTATTACTTAGCCACGAGCTCCTCACACACCTGCACAGTACAGTAAACAAAAAATGTAATTATTTGCAGCCAAGCCCATAGACCTGCTGGCGTGGTACGTGAGCTCTGAGGAGTGCGTGGACGCGCTGGAGATGCACGAACCCTACACCTACCTCAACGGGCTGCAGACGCAGGACCTCGAGGATCTGCTCGAGGATATCAAGGTACAGGAAGTTCGGAGGTGGAGGAACAAGGTCTTTCAGTTCCATCATCGGAAAGGGAAGATCCTGCAATCAAACGAGTGTGTATGTCTCGGGAATATCTTGCTTGCGCGGAGTTGCGCAATGTAGGACTCTGTGACGTCGTAGGTTGCTAGCTGTTTGCGTAGTTCCAATGTAGCACGATAGATGTCGCTACAGAAGTGTGTGTAAGAACGTGATGTTGCCGTTACAGGTGTACAAAGAACTGGAGAACAACGCCAACCAGGCGTACTGGGAGGACGTGCAGACTATCGTGCTGGACGAGCTCAACAAGCTGCGCCGCCTGGCCGCGCCCGACGCGCGCCGCGACGGCGTGCACCAGGCCGTGGCCGATGACGTCACGCAGGTAGACGGCACTCCCGAGGGCGGGTCCAGGGGGGGTCATGGGGTCATGTATGACCCCCCCTGGGCTGTGTCTAGATCGACCACTGTTATTTTTTCTAATCTCATTGATACATTTTATCAAATAAATACTTTGTATGAAGTTGCCGCGTAGGACGTGTTTGCCACAAATGCGCGAACAATAAGACTTGTGCTGTTATTATAATATTATTTATGATGATGAACCGTGGAGGTATCTGCCGGCTCTTCTCTATAGGAAATGACCAAATGAAATCGTGCTCTTAAGCCTCTGACGGTTCATAAGTGCCCATGTAGGTTTATCTGAAACTAGTAACTAGACGTAGAAATTAAATATCGCAGAATAGTGTCAAGACAAACCGCCCCACGACCCCGGTCCTGGCGGCCCCCTAAATCTTAAGAAGTACTTTTTAATTATATCCCAAACATGTTCAAAATATATTCAGTAAGAAGCAGTTTAGAGTTAGAGGCTGAGGATGAAAATTTTCGAGCTCGCTTCGCTCGCTACAATCTACATTCCCGTGCTTTCTGCAAAGTCGACAAAAGAATTCCTATTTATGTATGACTTTTCAAAAAAAAAAAACCTTCCCTACACAAGGCAGTATGCAAAAATTTTCGAGCTCGCTTCGCTCGCTCTTGAATTCTAGAAACCTAACCGAGAATTCAGGGATGAAGTGCAAATTTTGTGCTCGCTCTGCTCGCTCCCCTACATTCTTCATAATCATAATCATAATCATTTATTTGCTTTGAAAGTAGGTACATAAATTAAGGTGTTTACAAAATGTTGAGATCCCTGTACAATCTACCACTTAGGCATGCAAACATTGAAGGTAAAGGAGATGTTTCAAAATGTATGGAGCCTGGGCCAGGTCCTTGTACACTATACAAAAAAATAGGGAAATTCATTTAAAACAGTTCTTAATTGTCCAATTACTTTAAAATGGCTTGGTTTGCTGGTAAACACAAGAAATTACACTTGAAATTGCAACACAACAAAAACCCGTCATGGCGGTAAGCTGTCATTTTGATTGACGTTTGTCACGTTTGACATGTTTATTTCACACTGTTGTGACAGCTGACAGTTCTGTTTCTATGATCTGCTGTCATTTTGATTGACGTTTTTTACGTTTGACATGTTTATTTCACACTGTTGTGACAGCTGACAGTTCTGTTTCTATGATCTATGGTTTACTGTCAATGTTTTTAAGCATAGAGTAACTAAATCCGTGAGACGCCATGTTGAAAGTCGATAAAAATTGATAATAAATATCAATTTACTACCACAACAGTAAACATTTAATTGAATTATCTGTATTTTTCTTGAATTCTACGGATTTTTCTCTTTTTTTTGAGATACTGTACATAGACCTGGCCCATTTTGAAACATCTCCTTTCATTAACAAATCAAATTAAAATAGGCAAAATAATTAATAATTTAAAAATAAAAATAACAATCATAGTATTTAAATCTAGCATAATAATAATAATAAAGAAATACAATGTCAATAATTAAATCTAAAGAGTAGGGTCATTTAAAAAATCATTAATCGAATAATAACACTTATCAACAGTGGCGTGCACACCATACATGCAAATAAGCTCTGCATACCCTGTAGTCCCATGCATACAAGTCCCTCAAAATTATAAATAACTATAACAAAAAAAAAACATAGTATCGAATTATTGATCTACATCTCATCGCATAGCGTTTTGCTTCCCGTGTTAATTTCGCGCCATCTATTACTTTTTTTTGGAACTAGTTGAAGCGGCGAACAGCCGAACATCCGCTGCCGCCGCAGGCTCCCCCCGTGAGCAAAAGCATTACTACACGTTGCTTATTTGTTATACAACGCATCTCGTGAATTCTCGTGTAGTACACAGCAAAAGTGTGACTATGTGCGTGAAAATGTGAGCGCGTGTTTGTGTTTTGGAAGCACTGCTTACATTACAACCCGTCCGAATTGAGAAGCCATATAATCACCTCTTATTTGTTGATTGTAGAGGGTCGACTTTTTTAGTCGGATTAACCATTTTATTCGTTCATATTAGTTCGTAACACAGACTACAATTATATTGGTTCGTAATTACAAAGTTTCTTTAACCTATTGTTCCGATTGTTTTTCTTGGCGCAATATATTGATTTTCTAAGTAAATATTTAGTAAGTTAATTGTAAAAAAATTAAAATTAGACCTGTGAAACCTGTGTTGGCTGCAGATTTTAATTCACTGAAACGTATTTCATTAAATTTAAATCTGCCGTATTTTCGACGTCATCTTTTGAGAAAAAAGTTCAATTGATTGCAAAGGGAAGGTGTGCACCCGGGTTGGATTGAATTAAAAAAATAGGTGATGCTACTTATTATTTTCGTAAAAAGTTTTACGATTACTATTAGGTAGGTACCTACACAGGCTAACAGGTTGTGTACACAAATAACACATTGTATTGTTTCCCTTGCATTTGGTTTACAAATCTAGAGAGAATGTTTGGATTATAGGTATAACGAATAAGATAATTATTCAGATATAACATCATGCGAAGGTAATGGCGTAAGAGTCGGGTAGGGTAGGTAGTCGGTGGGCCACCGAACGGAACAAGCTGAAACTGGTACTTACCTGCATACCCTGTCTGAAATCTCTGTGCACGCCACTGCTTATCAAGTAATAGGGCTGGCTGGGTAGGGGTATAGTAATAGGGTCTTCTTTTGGTAAATAGCCTATTGAGAAGAAGAAAATGCAACTCCCTCAAAAAAATAAATCCTACGGGTTGCGAGGTCCATGGTGTAGGTGGATTATAAATTACGTACGTTATACTTGTTTTTTTTTTTGCTGTCATTATAATTTTTTGCAAAATTTTACTGGCCACAACCTACCTGTGCTGTGGTCTGTGGTTTCTTTATACCTACATAAACTGAGAAGACCAGGGGTCTCATTTTGTTTTGCCGCTCGGGGCCCTCGACAGAGTCCTGCACTGATTGGGCCTGTCCTGAATAGACCCGACTATGTGACCCCCCCTGAATCGAAGGCTGGATCCGCCCTTGATCACACTGTCGTTATTAACACTCCCCACTTGCCTATCAGAATCAGAACTTTATTTGCTATGAATGTAGGTACAGGTATCAGATGTTGTACATAAATTAATGAGATCGGCTACAGTCTACCTTACGGCGTGCAAATTATTACATAAATTAAAATACAATGTCAACAAAACAAAACAGAAATTAAAGTGAAGTCAATTAATTATATTATAGTCAGGTAAATAAAAATACTGGTATTCAGCTGCAACCGGTAAGACTGGAAGCCGACCCCAAGATAGTTGGGAAAAAGGCTAGGAAGATTGATAGTCAGGTAAATAATTCTTACATGGTCAAATTTGCAATTAATTATAACAATCATAATCAGGATAATTTTTTATCGTTTAAAAAGTCTTTCACCGAGTAATAAAATTTGTCTAAAAGTAGTGCAGTTATCTTAGATTTAAAAATGTTTACAGAACAATCCTTAAAACTATCAGGTATTTTATTATAAATGACAGGTCCCATTGTCATAATACTTTTCCTTAACAGTGCTGTTTTGTAATTACCCGAACATAGCTAGTTCTTGTATTGGGATCTCAAGGGGCCATTACGTGTTCTCATATTAGTCAGTGACGGAAACAAGTTTAAATTCCACCTCCAATACGTACAAACATGGAAAAGTCAGTATCCTCAGAGCCCGAAACACATGTTCACAGCTGTCTGTGCTTTTCAGGTTTGACATAGATCTAATACGCCGTTTCTGGGCCTTAAAAATCTCCTCCCTCTCACTACAGTTACCCCAAAATATGATTCCAAATCTTAACACTGACGCAACCAACCCATGATAAGCTAGTAGAAGTGTATCATTGCTTACTTTGTGTGATAGGTTATATAGTACGTAGGCTGATTTATTTAGCTTCTTACATACGTCATCGGCATGCGGTTTCCAAGTCAAATTGTTGTCAATCAGGATGCCTAAAAATATCGCTACACAAGTTGTATCCACTTTTTGTCCATTATAACTAACATGTATATCATCAGCGTATCCTTTGGTAGAAGTGCATAACTTCTAACTTTTTTAGATTTATTATTAAGTTATTTGTATCAAGCCACTGTATAATTGTTTCTAATGTGTTATTAATTTCCCTTTCATAGTTTTCTTTATTGGTAGTACACTTAACTATCGCTGTACTATCGTCTGCATATAGTACCATGGGTTGTCGTGTCTGTCGTGGCAAGTCATTTATGTATAGGAGAAATAATTAAGGCTAGGTTTTCCGGGCCTCCGCCTCCCCCAATTACAGAGCGACGTATATATTTACGATAAGTTGTCAAACATTTCGCGGAAAATCCATGCCACAGCATAAAATATTTGCAGTTGACCAACTGCACTAGTTTTTTAGTTATTTTTTTTCCCTTAGGTTTCCATTATATGGTACCTACAGTGTAGTGAACTAAAATAATAAAATACAATAGACGATGTATAAAATTCAAAATTCAAAATTCAAAATTCAAAAGTCATTTATTCAAATTAGGCTGAGAATCAGCACTTTTCGAACGTCAAAATTACATAAGACAGTCCCCCAAAAACGCCCGCCCTTCACCACTTCCTAGTGCTTTTGCTGGAGAGAAGAAGTGGCGCAACAAACTCCCCAGCAGCACAGCTGTCTGTTCAGTTAGAAAAAAAAAAACTTGATTCTATACAATAGTATGCAAATAATTTACATTACTCAACACAAAACATTCAAAAAAAAAAAAATGCCATAATGACAGCTAGCACGCGCCAATGTACCTAACAACAAAAAAAAAAAAAAAAAAAAATCGAAATCTAAACTCAAGCAAAAATAAAAACTAAAATGGTAAACAGAACTTAATACCCGAATTATAAAGCCTCCAGGCATAAAGGGCGTGCCCGCTTACATATAGCTAATAAAGCTGTAACTCGAAGTCACATAATTAGATATGATAAACTAGGACCATTGAAGTAAAAATAAATCAACAAAAATAGATCAACAGTTAGGCAAGAATAATATATAATCTACTGTCGAGGTCGCTAGCTAATCACATATTGCAATACAACTCATACGAAAACATTGTAATGAGTAGATCATGTCAACAATAAATAAAAATAAAATAAATTGTATAATAAAGTCAAATAAATTAAACATTCTATAAACTCATATAACCTGTCAGTAGGTAAGCTAATTCTGGAGAAAGAACATAAACATTGTCTTGAGTTAATCACAGCGACCAACTATTTTTATCGCTTAAGTAGTCATTGATAGAATAGTATGCCTTTGAACAAAGGTTGGATTTTACTTTAGCTTTAAACGCATTAAAAGGCAAATCTAGCAGAGAAGTGGGTAGCTTGTTATAAAAGGTTATACCAAGCCCAACAAATGAGTTATGAACCTTATGAAGCCGGTGAAAAGGAGCTCGTAATTTGTCTTTATTTCTGGTGTTAATATTGTGGATATCACTGTTTTTAGTGTATACGTGTATATTTTGCCTAATATATAAGATATTGGCGAAGATGAATTGTGATGCCACTGTAAGAATACCAATATCTTTAAAAAAATCTCTCAGAGAGACTCTGGTACCTAGTTGGTAAATTGCTCGGACAGCTCGTTTTTGAAGAACAAATATATTTTGAATGTCAGCGGCTTTGCCCCACAGCAGAATACCATAGGACATAACGCTATGGAAATAACTAAAATAGACTAATCGAGCTGTATCAACGTCAGTGTATTGTCTTACTTTCCTGACAGCGTAGGCGGCCGAGCTGAGCCTTCCCGCTAGACTTGAAATATGTTGGCCCCACTGAAGTTTGGCATCTACTGTTATGCCCAGAAAAACTGCCGAGCCCACAGTTTCAAGCACTTCTTTATCTAAGACGATGTTGGGTCCTAGATTTCTAACATTCGGTAAAGCGAACTTTATACATTTCGTTTTCTTGGAGTTGAGAACTAAGTTATTTGTTGTAAACCAATCCGTAACCATTGAGAGTGCACTGTTTACATTGTCAAAATCTTGTCTGTTCCTGTCTACTTTAAAAATAAGAGAGGTATCATCTGCAAACAGTACAACTTCACAGATACCCTTTAAAAAGAATGGTAAGTCATTGATATACACTAAGAACAAGAATGGACCCAGTATTGAGCCTTGAGGTACACCTAACTGAACTGGTAACCCGGAAGATTTCACACCATTAATATCTACACATTGGGACCTATTACTTAAATAAGAATTTATAACATCGAGAGCTTCGTTTTGCACACCGTAATGACGCAGTTTACGCAATAGCGTGTCATGGTGCACGCAATCAAAGGCTTTGGAGAGATCACAGAAAACCCCAATAGCATTTTGCGAGTTCTCCCATGCGCTAAATATGTGTTTCAGCAGAGCAACACCCGCATCTGTAGTCGAACGACCTTTTGTAAAGCCATATTGTTCATTATGAAGGAGGCTATTTAAATTAAAATGTCTTAGTAACTGCTTGAGTATTAACTTTTCAAATATTTTACTAAATGCAGGTAAGATAGAAATAGGCCTGAAATTGCCAACGTCATTTTTATTACCTGATTTAAATAATGGAATGACTTTACTACTCTTCATGAGGTCAGGAAAAGTTCCTGAGTCAACACATTTATTAAAAGTAACAGCTAGATAGGGGGCTACGATGTCTATTATATTACTTAAAAGTTTAATGGAGATGCCCCAGTAATCACCAGTGTTTTTGGATTTGAGTGTGTTAAAAACATTAACTACATCACGAGGTGTTACATGTTCGAAGCTAAATAAACGACTACTTTTAGACACACTACTAAGCAAAAGGTTTTCAGCTTTAGACGGGGACGAAGTTAAGGAGCGAGTCGTAGTTAAAGGTATGTTGGCAAAAAACTCATTAAACGCCTCAGCTACGTCAGCTGCTTTAGTAACTAATTTACTGTCGACTATAACCTCAAGTTCTTTATCTTGTTTAACCGACTTACCCGTTTCATTGTTAATAATTTTCCAAGTGGTTTTTACTTTATTATTGGAATTTTTAATTGTATCGCTCAAAAATTTCGATTTAGCATAAACACTAACCTTTTTAAATAATTTTGAATAATTTTTAACATACTCTAGGAAAGGAGTATCAAACCTGTATTTTTTCAAACCATATAACTCGTATAGTCTCGCTCTACTTTTATAAATACCTGGAGTGGCCCATTGGTTAAAGCCAGCGCTGGTGCCATTAATTTTAATAGTTTTGGTCTTGAATGTAGATTGGTACTCTTTTTGCACGACATCAAAAAGGGCTCCATAGATTTCATTAGGACTCTCGAGTTCTACTATAGATGGTGTAATTCTATGAGCTATATTATTTTTAAACTTATTGCAACGACTAGCTGTATAGGGCCTGCATTCTATTTTACGCGGCTTTTTATGTAATGGCATGGGGAAGCTAGCTAATAAACCACAGTGGTCAGAAGTTAAGTCACTTAACACACATTTATTTTTGGCAACACAATCACTAAATATATTATCAAGACAAGTTGACGAAGATGCCGTGATCCTAGTAGGTTCAAAAAACAAGTTAATTAAATTATAAGACCTAAACAGATTAAGAAGTCTAATACTTAATGGAGTAACATCTAAAATATTAATATTAAAATCTCCACATAAAACTATACTTTTATTACTTGATTTTAACCTATTGAGTGAATCCTCCATTACCGATTCAAAACTAATAAAATCACCAGAAGGGGGTCGATAAACGCAAATTATAACGTACCGCTCGAGTTCAACACAAGACAACTCAATAGTGCGCTCGATAGAAAGATTAACTAAATCTAAACGTTGTTTACATTTCAACTTGTTTGAAACAAGAACTAAAGATCCACCGCGAATGGCGTTTTTTCTTACAAATGCACTTTGTACAGTAAAATTATCATCATTGATAAACACTACTTCATGTTCTTTCAACCAGTGTTCAGTCAAACATAACACCTGAACATCATAGTTCTCCATAAATAAACTTAACTCTAGCTCTTTGCCGGACAGACCCTGCATATTTTGATGAACAACATTCAATATATGGGGCTCACCCGTTGTCGCACCTAATAGTTTAAACTACTAGGCGTATCAAAAGTAGTGTTAGTATCACTACTAACAGTAATCGATGGTACACTACAAGTACCAGTGTCACTGTGTATACTGTATGCTAAAAGATTAGCAATTTGTCTCCTACAACTAGGTGGCAAATACATTGTATATTCTGTCAGTTTGTAATCAGTGATAAATTGATTACAATCAAAATATAAAATAGCATCGCTGTGACGACATGTCCTATTATAAATTAACATATTTAGATTATAAATATGCCTATTTTGCTCATCAGACAAATAATGAGAATAAGGCAAGGCACAGAAAATAAATTTACAACTATTGGTCGCATTGAGATGTAACATCAAATGGACACATTCAATTATTTCTTTTTTTCTTACAGATAAACTATCCCCATATAATAGTATAACAGTTGAACCGGGGTTTATTTTTGTCAATTTAATATTACAAATTAATTGGCTAACACTGGCACCGGGTAAACAATTATTTATAACATACTGTTGTGAACACTGATTAAATATTCTACCAAAACCTTGACCAAATTTGTCAGAAAATACATATGTTGTGTTAACCAAATTATTCATACTATTATTAACTTCATTAATACAGCTACCTACTGGCTGAGCCACTGAGGGTGTGGGTGTAACAAGTTGAGGCTGAGTTGCCAGGGAACAGGCACAGCTAAAAGAGAGGTTATTTGTCAGAGACTCATACCTCTCCGCATTGTGCTTGACCAAGTCTGCCAACTCATTGGCCTCCTGCATGCGCTTACTTAGATCTTGTTGACAAGCCTCATATTTACTAAATATGTCCTTTAGAGCATATTCCCTAACAAACAATTCATCCTGTAGATGCTGAGTGTCAGTGTCATACATAGTATTACATAGTAACTTAATCCGCTTAACCGTTCTTAAAGAGTTAGAGAACCCTGTAAGAAATCGACACGTGTTTCGCCTCTCAACGAGGCATCCTCAGGACGACGATTGACCTGTTGCGAACTCGGACACGAAGTGTTATCAACGCGAGCCGAACGCAAAGTGAACTTCAACCGCTTTTTTTTTTTTTTTTTTTACTAGGGCATCTCGCAGGTTACCACTGAGGTATTCCCTGCTTAACCGGACTTTCCTGTGGCTGCCTTAAGCTCCTAAAAGAAACTCAAAGCCTCCAGCCAGGGGCATATAAACTAAGCTAATTAAAACTAGGCGAACGCTCGCTAAGGGCACCCCCTGTGGGGTACGAACCTCGGCTTAGGGCGTTCGCTGATGGGAGGACAGCAAGAGGGACAGGCTGGATCAAATTTAATACATTATTATTATCAGGGGAAATTAAAGCTACTGGCTCAGCAATAACGCGGGCTGGCGCATCGTTATCGAGCAAGGGTCGGGGGGGTGGGAACTTCAACCGCCCGTCACCCCCACTTATATAGGATCGCTTATCGGCCCACCTCGGCCGGGATCGTTATCAGTGCGATAAGCGAACAATCGCAACAGTGGTGACCTCGGAATACTCGTATTTAATTCGACTCGTATTTCATTCGTATTTGATTCGATTCGTGGTCACCACTGTTGCGATTGTAACACTTCGTGTCCGAGTTCGCAACAGGTCAATCGTCGTCCTGAGGATGCCTCGTTGAGAGGCGAAACACGTGTCGATTTCTTGCAGGGTTCTCTAACTCTTTAAGAACGGTGAAGCGGATTAAGTTACTAGATATACATCGTCTATTGTATTTTATGATGGATTTCCGCAAGGTCACGCCTGAGTCAATTAACTAACTAAAATAATTTTAAAAATGTCCTGTGTACCTAATGGGCGTTTTCACATTATCAGATAACGACACCAACCCGATACCGATATGCTGGCAGCTATACCGACATCAATTCCATACCGATATAATTATTATCGGCCCGATGATATTGGTGAATATCGATGACCATCGTGACGCATCAAACTTCCGCAGTAGGTACCTACTAAGAATCAACGTGTCGAAGTCGGCAGTGCTAAAAAGTGTTTTCAATTGAAAGAATGCCCCCTACTCTCACCCCATATTGTGTCTTCCCCGGTAGATATCGTGCCGATATCGGTAACGCCAGCTGTCTGCGACGATATAGCTGACAATAACAACACAATGTTAAATTGTTTCGTTTGTAATCCCGTGTGTACAATCTACTGTTATATTGCACGACTCATAATGCGAAGCATTAGAGGGTGCGCTACGATCGAAAAAAAAATCTTGCCCCATTTCTGCAACTGTTTTTATTGTTACACTCCTGTTAGCACACAGAATCTACTTAATTTATTTACCATTGTATAGTATAGATGATTAAATGGATATTTAATACTGTACTTTTCAACAATTGTTTTAATGCAGCAGAAATGAAAAAAGCATCAAAATAGTTGAAAAAAAAATCCTGTCCGTCAATGTATCAAACCTGAAAACATTGTAGCTTGCGGTAAAATCAATTAATTGAGTAATTTTTTTTTAATACATTCGTTCCAGCCGTAGAAGGAACCCTATTGAAAATGGCTCTTTTATTCAAAGTAGTTTAATTATAATCGACGCCGGCTCGACGCCCGCTATTTGGAAAAGAACGTTTAAAAAATTCCTTAACATTTTCGCACTTTGACCATACATAAAATCATTTTATACTAGCTGTTCGTGCTGGGCGGCGCCCGGGTGAATCCAAAATTCTTAAAGTACTAATATCGCTACTAAAAAATAGGGGTTGGTGGTAGAAGGATGAAAATTTGGGGTTGTATGTATTTTTTTATGCCAAATCATCAAAAAAAATTACAATGAAAAAATTTGACCAAAAAAAGAAAAAAGAATTTGGGGTGGACCACCCTTATCACATAAGGGTACGAAAAATAGTTTACGTCCTATTCTCAAACCTACCAAATATACATAAAAAATTTCATTAAAATCGGTCAAGCCGTTTCGGAGGAGTTTGGCAACAAACACCGTGACACGAGAATTTTATATATTAGATAGGCTGTTTGCCAGTGATTTTACTTACACAACCAAAAAAAAAAACAGCGCGCCATTTTCATAGATATTTGTCAACTTTTTCGTTGTGTGGTTATTACTTCTAAATAATACGAAATCTTAAATATTGTCACCAACCGACGACGTTGAAAAGTTTTTAAAATAAGGACTGGTACCTGGCAACAAAGGTCAGTTGAACTTTTTAAATCTAAATGTATCATCCTCTAAAATTACGTTATTGTAGCTTATGTTCTTAGTGTACAAATACAGTAGGAGCGGCGCGGGTGGTGAAATCCCCAAGCGGGTATCGTAAACCCATAAATTCTTTTGTCTATGAACCAAGTGCCAGCGGAACGGGCTGCGCGGGCGGGGCGGCGGTAGGACGCAAACCAGCTACCTAATTACGCAACACATTTTCGTAAACGATTCCGACTAATCTGTTTCATTTTGACAGTTCAACAATATTCATTGCGTTATTTACTTTGGTGAGCAGATTTTTTTCTCGAACTTATGAAGCAATGGACTAGCAATCTGTTTCAAAACAATTCAAATTCTCATTGATCGTGTATTACGTAATTAGGGTACAGTTTGGTTTTTCCGCCCATGAGTTATAGTCACTGGGATTATTATCTAGTTGAGGTTGGCAATCATTCTCCTCGTATATTTTCCAATATGTAGACGAAAATACATACTTAATGGACATTCGCGTGTACTCAATTCTGTTTTTGTAATTTAAGTATCTTTATTTAAGTCATGACGACTGGTTTTAGAAAAAAAAGACTTTCTAAAAAGTCAGACGTCATGATAATGCTGCTAGGCGTTTACCTACGCTGAGACGCCTCGCGCGAAGTACTGTGTTCACGAGTTGGAATATGCGTTTTTCACCCATTGTGTTTGTACACTAAAACGCCTGCTACACGGTGGCCAACCAGGCTAACCGCGTCCCCGACAAGGCCAACTGCGTCCCCGACAGAGGTGACCATGGTTGGCGACCGGCAAAGTTGTTCAACGTTTGGTCGTAAACCATCATCTACACGGTTTTATTTTTAAACGTTGAGTGTCACTGGGTGAACAATTAAAAAAAAACGAATTCAACTTATTGTCATAAAAATAAGTAAAAAATTAATATGAATTCGATAAATCGATTAATTTGTTTAATCTGGCAACATTGTTTAAAAGTGAAAATAAGGGAAGTCAGTCGGGAAGTCGGTGTTTTTTATATTAAAAATATTGAATTCCTTATCCCATGATAAAACTGCATAATATTTCATGATTAACTATAAAAAAAAAACTGAAGCAAATATTGATAAATATTTCATTTGTGTAGCGTTACCCAGATTCGTGCTGTTGTTACTTTTACGAAAGTATTTAAAAAATATTGTATGATATGGTACGGAACCCTTCATGTGCGAGTCCGACTCGCACTTAACCGATTTATTTTATATACTGTTTGCGTTACACATTCTATATCGGTTACTCGCCGCATAGTTAGACACATCCAAACAAACTTAGGATGCAATCAGTCTGCGGTCGACCGACGACGTCGTGTTAGTTTTGATGTGACGTTCCACGTCGGTCAACCGTGGTGTGGTTGCACCCTTACAGCGGCCCTGTATGCCACAAGTTCTCTTGTAATAATGTAATGTGTGTATTGTCGCTGTAGATATTCAAGGGCAAGACGGGCGCGCAGCTGGAGGCGCTGCAGACGCAGATCGAGCAGAAGATCAGCGGCCGCCACGACGGCGTGGACGTGGGCTACTGGGAGAGCCTGCTCAGCCAGCTCAAGGGTAACGCACTCGGTGTAAACAGACCCATTACATTCATACATTCTGTACTTCAAACTAAGTAATATTGACCAAAAATTATTGCTGGGAAACGACTCTTATTTTTTGTGCAAATAATCGCTGTTCACTGTAGTGCGCAATGTAACGCACGCAATCATCATCATCAGCCTATTAATGTTCCCACTGCTGGGACACAGGCCTCCTCTCTGTGAGAGGGAGTGGGCCGTAATATGCGGGCCCAGTGCGGGTTGGTAGATGTCACATGTCTTCGAATTTTTGCCATCTCCATAGATATTGGCACCCAGCGGCGCGCGGGGCGGGGTAGGCACGGGCGCGGTCGCGGGGCGGCGCGCGGGGCGGGGTAGGCACGGGCGCGGTCGCGGGGCGGCGCGCGGGGCAGGGTAGGCACGGGCGCGGTCGCGGGGCGGCGCGCGGGGCGGCGCGCGGGGCGGGGTAGGCACGGGCGCGGTCGCGGGGCGGCGCGCGGGGCAGGGTAGGCACGGGCGCGGTCGCGGGGCGGCGCGCGGGGCGGCGCGCGGGGCGGGGTAGGCACGGGCGCGGTCGCGGGGCGGCGCGCGGGGCAGGGTAGGCACGGGCGCGGTCGCGGGGCGGCGCGCGGGGCGGCGCGCGGGGCGGGGTAGGCACGGGCGCGGTCGCGGGGCGGCGCGCGGGGCAGGGTAGGCACGGGCGCGGTCGCGGGGCGGCGCGCGGGGCGGCGCGCGGGGCGGGGTAGGCACGGGCGCGGTCGCGGGGCGGCGCGCGGGGCGGGGTAGGCACGGGCGCGGTCGCGGGGCGGCGCGCGGGGCGGGGTAGGCACGGGCGCGGTCGCGGGGCGGCGCGCGGGGCGGGGTAGGCACGGGCGCGGTCGCGGGGCGGCGCGCGGGGCAGGGTAGGCACGGGCGCGGTCGCGGGGCGGCGCGCGGGGCGGCGCGCGGGGCGGGGTAGGCACGGGCGCGGTCGCGGGGCGGCGCGCGGGGCGGGGTAGGCACGGGCGCGGTCGCGGGGCGGCGCGCGGGGCGGGGTAGGCACGGGCGCGGTCGCGGGGCGGCGCGCGGGGCGGGGTAGGCACGGGCGCGGTCGCGGGGCGGCGCGCGGGGTGGGGTAGGCACGGGCGCGGTCGCGGGGCGGCGCGCGGGGCGGGGTAGGCACGGGCGCGGTCGCGGGGCGGCGCGCGGGGCAGGGTAGGCACGGGTGCGGTCCCGGGGCGTCGCGCGGGGCGGGGTAGGCACGGGCGCGGTCGCGGGGCGGCGCGCGGGGCGGGGTAGGCACGGTCGCGGTCGTGGGGCGGGGTAGGCACAGCCGCGGTCGCGGGGCGGCGCGCGGGGCGGGACAGGCACGGGCGCGGTCGTGGGGCGGCGCGCGGGGCGGGGTAGGCACGGTCGCGGTCGTGGGGCGGGGTAGGCACGGGCGCGGTCGCGGGGCGGCGCGTGGGGCAGGGTAGGCACGGGTGCGGTCCCGGGGCGTCGCGCGGGGCGGGGTAGGCACGGGCGCGGTCGTGGGGCGGGGTAGGCGCGGTCGCGTGGCGGCGCGCGGGGCGGGGTAGGCACGGGCGCGGTCGCGGGGCGGGGTAGGCGCGGTCGCGTGGCGGCGCGCGGGGCGGGGTAGGCACGGGCGCGGTCGCGGGGCGGCGCGCGGGGCGGGGTAGGCACGGGCGCGGTCGCGGGGCGGGGTAGGCGCGGTCGCGTGGCGGCGCGCGGGGCGGGGTAGGCACGGGCGCGGTCGCGGGGCGGCGGCATCTCCATACATATCCTCAGACCGGACAAGAGTGACAAAACAGTCACGGTGACAAAAGTTATTCATGCGCGCTAGCTCTAAAAGTATTGTTATATTTTTCGATTTTCAGTTTCATTTTCGTCGGTTGAATTTTTTGTCACAGAAACGCATTCGGTAACCATTGTGGTCTCCGCATTCGGTCACGTCCGCTGATGTCGTCGTGTCACGTTCACAGCGCACATGTCGCGCGCGCGGCTGCGCGACCGGCACCAGAGCAACCTGCGCCGCAAGCTGCAGCTGCTGAAGCAGGAGCAGGGCGTGCAGCCACTGAAGCAGGAGCAGGGCGGGCAGTCGCTGAAGCAGGAGCAGGGCGGACAGTCGCTGAAGCAGGAGCAGGGCGGACAGTCGCTGAACCAGGAGGAGGGCGGGCAGCCCGTGGCCACGGCCGTGCACAGGTATACACATTTCATACAAAAATTGATAATAAAACCATACAGTGTTCATAAACATGAGCTCCGTGTATCTATCACATAAGTCATTCTATCATCATTGCTTCATTCTTAATTGTTTTTACCTATTGTAGTATAGTGTTCTGTGTGTAGTTTTTGTTTAATAGTAATTTTGCTCTAGGTACAGACTTCACATAAAATTAATGTAAAATACTAATGTTACTAGTTACTATTTTAAAACATTTTAAAACTGTAACTATGGAGTTTCTTGCCCATTTTCCTCGAACACGAAAGTACCTTTTGGACGGGAGGGCCACTAGACTCAATTCAATTTTCTTGTAAATTATGACATTTAAAAGTGCCTTTTATGTGCAATTAGGCACATATAAAAACATTTTACAAAAAAAAATTAAAACCGACTTCCAAAAAAAACCACTACAAAGTGAAAAATAACTTTAATTTCGGAAGTCGGTGTCTTTGTTTTTTAATTTTCGTTTTTTGCCACCGACTTCCGAAATTAATAGTTATTTGTTATACAAGAGTGCAAAGTTGCTTTTTAACCGCGTGTTCAATTTTGATGACCGAGCAAGCGAAGGATTCTAAAATTGAATCACGAGCGCAGCGAGTGATTCAAAATTAGAAGCCTGAGCGTTAGCGAGGGAATCAAAAGAGCACGAGGTGAAAAATCTTTGCACTCGAGTGCAACACGTAACTTTTCATTCCACCTCAGCGAGGAAATGACTAAATGCAAAAAAAAAAAGTTTACAATCACAAGATAGGTACACTTTTATTTCAGTTTAGGTATTAATTACTACATTATAACAGGTAAGTATTACAGAATAATCTTTAAATTATAACAAAATAATACTAAGGTATAATTAAGAAAATTTTAAAGTAACGTTGCTACAGTTATTTAAATTGAGTGTAATATTTTTGTTTGGTACTGTAATATTGGTGTTAGTCACTTGTGTACTGTTTTTCGGTAAACTATCTGTCATACTTAATAGTTGTACCGATTCATCGGATTCCCTTGGCGTGAATGTTGGAGAGAGAGGGAGATGGTTAGGTGTTTCATAACGGCTTATTTTTGATGTAGAAGGGCCAGTCCAAGGATCCGATTGAGGCTCTTTCAGTGTAATGGCTCCTACGATGCCTTCACATATTTTAGACTTATTTTGGATGGAATCCTCTATGTATCCCTCTACAACTGCATTGGACTTCCAGCCTCCGTGGCGCTTAAGGGACAGGAGATCAGCTCCGGAATCAGCCAAAAGTGTGGCTGAAGTTCGTCGGAAACAATGACCCGTGTACAACAGGGGTTCTGGAAGTTCAAGAAATGTTGCTATTTCTCGTGGGATACTGCCAATTTTATTAGTACCCATAGGCTGTCTAACACACTTTCCATTGCGATACTGTAGAAAAAATCGATTGATTGGAGTGTTAGGCGGGCGTAAGGCTTGATATTTCTCAACAATCGTTACGTATTCCTTGCGAATGACGAAGTTGCGGTCTCTTTTTGTCTTTGTATTAGGTAAATTAATTAATAGTAAGTCATCTGAATGTTTCTCAATGTTTTTGACATTAAGTTGTGTTAGTTCATTAGTTCGACATGCTCCGTTTATTCCAATAATAAGAACAACCTGTAACGTAAAGAGTATTGTAGTAGATAAATGAATAAAATTGATATGAACGCATAATTATGCCTATCAACATCTACTAAGTATACTATTTAATTGAGATTAATATACTTAAGTAGATACTGAATGTGCAACTGACTTACTTTTGCCGCCAAATATACGGAATCGGGTGCTTCGTTAAGAAACTTTTCAATATCAGATACTGTGAAAACCTTCGATTTTTTTGGTTGATGACCAGATGAGGCTCTTTTTAAAAATGCCACTAATTTAGGATAGGTATCGATATGTTTGTCTTTTTTCATCTTTATTGTTGCTTTTAGCATCGAATACGTACTCCATAGAGTGCTTGCTTTCTTGTTCTCGGATAATTCTATAAAATATGCCAGCAAAACGTTTTCTGAGAAAGTTTTGGCTCCTTTTGCTAGTCGCCACGTGTTGAACATATCGTACTGTTTTAAATACTTCTCGCGTGATTGTTGAGGGAGAAAGCTCATTTGCGCATTATTAACAGTTTCAGTCAATTCTGTTGGCGTCAAGCAAACTTCCTCGTCGCTAGAATCACTCATTTTAGTTTTTTCACTTGTTTTCAAGTTTCTTGTTTTTAATAAAAGGTTTAACAATGACGTGAAAAAATGCCGCGTAAAGAACCGCGTACAAAGCAAATTGAAAAAAGAACACCAAGAAGGTTCCGAGTCTGAGTTTTTTAAAAAATTAAAAAAAAGTTGTATGATATATTCGGCACCATAGAGGTAGCAGTAAATAGGTTTAATGTTTTTTTTAATTCACAAACTTAGTGCACACGATGTTCTAAATTCAATTTACTTTATCCTCTAGCGAATAAAAACGGCTTTTCCACTCAGATATTGAAGATTAAAAATACTCTTTCCGAGATGGTGGGATGAAAAGTTATTTTTCACTTTGTAGTGGTTTTTTTTGGAAGTCTGTTTTAATTTTTTTTGTAAAATGTTTTTATTTTTCACTTTTTAGTTGTGGTACCTACCCCACACAATATCCAATACCACTAACTGCAATAAATAACAGTGACAGGAAGTTATCATCATATCGTCCATATAAACTAAGTGGGAAAAATATGTATTATTGAAGCTAACTCAAAAACTATCTAAGCAAAGTCAATAAAATTTATATGGGACCACCTCGGGAGCTTACCCTTTCAAACAAAAAAATAATTTTCAAAATCGGTCCACAAATGGGGAGATATCGGTGAACATACATAAAAAAAAAAAAAAAAAAAAAAACATACATAAAGTCGAACATAGAACCTCCTCCTTTTTGGAAGTCGGTTAAAAAGGCCCTTTTAAATGTCAAAATTTGATACGTCATATGGATAGTATCGTCGTCGATCGATGTCGTGATATTGATCTTCTAGCATTTATTTCAATAAGATGCAGCATTTACTGTCAGTATTTGAGTTATTTAAACCATTGCTAACACTTTTCGCTTATTAAAAGTTTTTTTTTACGATAATTGGACCTTAAATTCCAAAGTTAAAGTACTTTTAGTATGCACGCTTCATAAAATGCGATCAAAATACAAAAATGGCTGCCATTCAGGGGGGGTTGGGTTCCGACCCCCCATGTAGAATAATTTTATTGATAAAATAGAGCAAACTACCTTCCCTTAAAGTTTGTACAGTCCGAGACCAAACACATTGTATAAAATTATAAATGTGCAAGTGAGTTTGTATGTTTGTTACGCTTTCACGCTAAAACGATTGAACGGATTTAGTTGAAATTTGGCACATGAGTTGACCATGGCCTGGATACACACAGGACAATACATACAGAACACACACACATTCATAGACATACCCCCCCTCCCTATCATGTGTGTCCTGTGTGGACACACATGATATAGGGAGGGGGGGATTCAGCGGCAGTACGTTCCCGGGGGATAATTTCCGACATGCACGCGGGCGAAGCCGATGGCAAAAGCTAGTAAATTATATAGTACGAGCCCACGACCAAAACCATGTCACATCGTTTTACGATCCAAACCGTAAAAAATTGTTAGTTTTGATGATTCTGAACCTCACTCGATGGGCAGTACCGGTCAGAAAAGTCACAGTTTTTAGGGAGCCCATTTCTGCTCTGACAAAAAATATAGGCAGACGGTTTCAACACAATATGTCTGATATCAAAAATGGACATAGGTTTCGTAATGTTATTACGAAATAGTATTTTTTTTTCTTTTTCAGACATTTTGCGTGCTTGTTACGCTCCTATTCCTAAATTATCGAAACAATTGATTATTAACGTGAGACACTAAAGGAGAATGCTCAAGCTCCATAGAAAAAAACCCATTTCGATTTCCATTAGATTCGACTCACTGGATCATAAGTTCATAACGCAGCGCCACCCATCTTTTCAACTACATTCTGAAAATCAAATAGGTTTGTTGTCAAAAAAATACCGAACTGTTTCAACCTATCTGCTAGGTTGAAACAGTTCGGTATTTTTTTGACATAATTATTTATATGCGGTCAGGTCAGTAGTGACACAGTAAATATATGGACAGTACGGAAACTAGGCCTATTTGTGGATATAATTACCTACGCTCCGTTGGAGCGTTAGGGTTGTCACACTTGTCGCTCTTAATGTTTGTAAAATTGAAAAGTGTTTTCAGTTAACGGGTAGAAATTGTCACTAACAAAGAAAGTAGTTAATAGCATGAAAAACAGTTTAATATTAACGGGGGGTTATCCAAATTTGCCTGTTTTAGAATCGATTTTAAATAGTCAAATTAGTGTATTTAGGTTCTGAAAAAAATATATGTCATATACATATACATCTTTGTTCGAGGGAAATTAACGGTTCAAAACACGATAAATTGTAATTCGCTCGATGAAAAACGAATCTGAAACAGGGTCGATTTCAAAACCATTTTCGATCTCATTTCCAAACACAGCACAAAATCATATGAAAATTGCATGTACGACGAGGTAATCGTATTTTAGAGGGAATTTAACGGTTGGATTTTTGAGTTTAATAGTTTTTTTTTAAATAAACCCAAAAATACTAAATCGGACTAAAACGGCTCGCGCTCAGAGTCCTGCGGGACTTCATAGAGGGTGGACCAGTGTCAAAATTTTTAAAAATACGCTCTCTCTGCCGTTGTTAAAAAAAATCGAATAAAAGAAGAATACATTAGATATGAAATTGCGACAGTTCAGAAAAAATATCTCGTAATTATATTATAGTTTTAATTCATAATATTGTTTTCGAAAGTGTTATTATTTGTAAGCAATATGATGACATTTAATTGTCATTTTACAATAGTGTTTGACACATTAAAAATTATTATCGATAAAATTAAAGTAAAGTGCGGGTCGTATATTTTTTTTTATCGTTTTATATGAAGAAGTTTTAATAAAACACATTTTACCAAGATTTAATTGACCGAGCGAGCGTAGCGAGCGAAGCGTCTCTGCATCAACTGGCAAAATTTTCTTTCGTGTGTCAGTTTGTACGTACTCCTGTACAGGTCGTATTTTAAAACCGTTCTGGATGAACCTTGGCATACAGGTATAACGAATTTTTTGAAATTTATTGTCGTCGGGAATTTTTGATTGGAGGGATAGTTCCTCCAAAATGGGGCAAAAAGGGGGGGGGGGTCGTCTATTGTGTTTTAGGGGGCTACTGGATATCTCTGCCTTATGAGATTCGATTTCAATGGTTCTTTTTTCATTTGAAAGGTAGTAACTTTAGAATGGTCTCAAAAAAATTTGGTGAAGATCGGATGAGGATCTGCGGCATGATGAGCAGAATACCTCCTAAAATGCAGTAAATTGCTCGCTATTTATTCAAACCTATTTGTTAATTTTTGTAGCTGGCGTACAAATTTTTTACTCATAATTTTGTCTGGTTTTTAATGAAATGAAATGAAATTGTTTATTCTGTAAATAGGATATTGGAATCACTTTTACACGTCAAATTAAAAAAATATTTAAAATAAGCTAGATGAGGTCGGCGTTTCCTAACTGACTACTCTGAGAAGAAAGGCCGAAACAAACTCAGAGGTCGTAGTCTCTTTTAAAGACTTCGAGACGTTGACGATTCTTAGTACTATGGTTGTTTGGTGCGTCCGCGTCGCGATGGTCATCGATATTCACAAATATCATGGGGCCGATAATAATGATACCGGACTACCGGTATCGAATCGATGTCGGTATAGCTGCCGACATATCGGTACCTTACCGGTTGGTTTCGTTATCTATTAATGTGCAAACGCCCAATAATTACACAGGACATTATAAGTAATCATTTTAGTTCACTGCACCGCCCGTAGGTCCCATAAAATGTAAACCTAAGAAAAAAAATCGAACCTATGTAAAGCCAGTTCAGTTGATCAACTGCAAATATTTTATGCTGTGGCATGGATTTTCTGTGAAATCGTCGGCAGTGCATCGTAAATAAATACGTCGCTCTGCATTTAGGGGAGGCGGAGGTAACGTTTCAAAGGCCTACGGGCCCGGAAAACCTAGCCTTAATGTGGATCCGCAGTTGTAGCCCGCGAAATTCAAATTTTCTTACGTTTCTTGCAACTTGCAGGTCAGTGTCAGGTTATATCTTAATCAAAATATGATTCGCGACTATAAAACAGATTTGTGTTTACAGAATTATAATACCTTATGCGTACGTCCATGAGTAGGTAACTAAGTAAGTAGGTACCTACTTACCTAAAAATAAGAAGATAGTTTAAGTAATTTTGTGAACAATTTATAGGTAGTCAACTATGACAATTAAATATCTATCATTCTCGGCGAGCGGCACAGCGGCGCGTGTGCTTCGTATAACATCGTTTCTGTTCGGAACGGTGTTTGTGTGCGCGCTAACTAGACGTGCGGCTAGACTAGCGTCTAACTGCTCATCACTGATACTATCTCTATCGCACACGATGCCAGGTGAGGTAGCGTGCTTTTTGGCCGCGCTCACCAGTGACTTCGAGCCCGCGACTTGTCGGTTCTTAACATCTAATATTAGTAGGTACATACACGGATTAACATTAAATTAAAATTCAGCGTGAAGCTGCATCTCACCTCCGCAATATCGGCGAATCCCACCGATCTGCAAACACACTGAGAATACTGTTGCTGCCGCCGCGAACACGTGACATTAGGGATGCACATCTTTTTCGAATAATGGCGGCAAAACCATCAATGTTATTATCTGTAAACATCCCTGACGCACTACAACACGCCACGGCAGCCGCAGCAGTACTCTCAGTGCATTATTATATCCGCTGAGTGAAGTTGACCCACAGGCTGCACGTGTAGAAGGATTGACAATAAGCTCTAAAAAGCGTTACTTTAACTGCCTTCGTACATCGTGCAAACCTGCGGGCCAGCATGTTACAACGGACAGCCAGCGACCTACGTTCCCTTTCGCAAGGGAGCGTAGGTCGCTGGCTTAAATGAAAGCAGTGCAGTATCGTATCGTTATAGAGTGCTTACGGACCAATAAGCAGCACCGTGCAGTACTGCTTATGTTTCCTCATTGGTCGGTCCGGTTACAGGCACGTATCCAGACTTTTGGTTCGGGGGGGGACAAACATTGAAACAACCATGTGAACTGTGTGAAAATCGCTGTAATCACTGTACTATAATTTTCACTGTACTATACTATAATTATATAAGTATTTTTCTGTTTCCGCTGGCAGCCATTACGTCTAGTACCATATCAGGATCTGGCGCCAAAGCGGAATGAATAGACAATAGAGCGAGACCAGTAAGCCTCTCGCCCGCCATTCTATTCCTTAGGAAGGATTTTATTCTCTTTAGGCATGAAAATGACCGCTCCACAGATGCCGTTGAAACCGGAAGGGTGGCCAGAATATGTATTAGCCTGTTAATGGTAGGAAAGAAAACTTTGTCACACGTGTCTAAAATTTCCATAATTTCGACTGGTTTCTTATCTGTGTTTTTCCACTTGGCACACCACATACTGTACTCTGCTTTTATTAGTGATTCTCCAACACTTTCTTCCCAATAAATTTTCATATTTTCTAATTCACTTATTTTCCTCTCGTCCACATTTTTCGGAAGAATAATTTCTAAAGAAGAAAGCAGCTCTCTTTGATTCGCAAATCTATCATTCATGCCAGATATCAAATCGTCCAAGCACGGTATAAAAATAGTTCTTCTGAAGTATTCTTCAGCAGTATCGCTGGGAGGGTTGCTTCGTGCAGTTTGGTGACGCTGAATTTCTATTTGCAAGACATCTTCCGCTATTTTGCAGCATGCGTTATATATTTCTGAGAATACCGGGTTAACATCGTCACGTATCTCTTTTAGTTTTCCGATAATGTCATCGGAAAATTTCATAGCAGAGGCCAGGTCGTGTGTAGGGTTCTGCAAATATGCTGACAGTGGGAGAGTATAACTGAAAAATCTTTCACAGGTTTTTAGAGAAATCAAGAAACTACTCTTTTCCATCGCAGCTATGAGTGTAGAGGCAGTTTGGGCGACAGTTCTGTTTGTGTAGGATAGTTCTCTTAATGTAATGACAATAGGTTCGAGTAACTCACCAAATACATTTATAGAGTCGTGACGTTCTATAAATCTAGTGTCACACATTCGAGGCCGACCAGTCTTTTTTTCTTACTTTCTGGTGTGAGCTTTTCCACATTTTCCTTGAACTGTTTCCCGGCCATTGCATTGTTGCGAAGTAAATTGCAGACTTCCTTCACAACGCCTATTGAATTTCTCACCTCGGGAACTGAAAGAGCTTTTGAAAGAACTAGGTTCAGACGATGTGCTGAGCAATGTACGTATGTGGCCTTAGGAAATTCTTTTCTGATTCTCGTCTGCACACCACTGATGTGTCCTCCCATGGTAGCAGCTCCATCATACCCCTGACCAACTAGTTTATCGAGATTCAAACCAATCTCATGACATTTCTTTAAAATTTCTGCACTTATATTTTCGGCACTTAGGTCGTGTATTTCAATGAAACTGAGAAACACACGCAAGTTGGTTAAACACTGTTTATTTCCACACACCCTCACATGATAACATTGGTAATGTTGACATTATTGACATACGTCAATCTACATATACTACATCTCTTCCCTTCCAAGAAAACAATGCCAAAAGATTTGTTAAAATTAAAAGACTTACGATAACTAACGATTAAATGTTGTTTGCTGAACATACGTACTAACTGTTTGTATAAATAAACAACTGACATTAATTATGATCAACGCTATGTTCACTTATATAATATTATGCCAGCTAGGGCTTTCGTGATGAACACCAGTAGTTTTTATACAAGCGAAATTAATATCTATGAGTGGGTACAACTAATTATCAATTACATTTAGGGCCTATTTCACGATGTCCGAATAGCCACTACTTACTGAATAAATTCATAATGGAATAGTACCTATTTATATGAAATTATCTGCCAAGTAAGTTAATAGGAACTTAATCGTAGGTGGTGAAACAGGTTTACAGTTATACTTATTTTCTATGTTTATTTCTATTTTATTATTACCTAGCTAATCGTGACCCTTACTATTCACGACCTAAAACAGATTTGTCAGCATTCGTGCAGTTCTTTCCTTAGACCTTTCAATTGGAACCGCTGGTGGTGAAGGTATAAATGTAGGCGAATGTTCGCGAGTACCAGCTGGACTTTCATACTCACCACTCTCGTCAAGCAGTGCCGACTGATTGTTACTATCTGGACTTGTCAGCGCTTGGGTTGGGAATTCAGCCTTTGCCCTTTGTCTACGTCTACGTACACCTGTCGCCGTCCTTGCCGGTGTCTTACCTACACTGTCTGTTGGTTGTCTCGTTGACTCCCCTACTCTTTCTGTTGAACCTGCCGTACGCATAACCAACTGACTTCGTGTTCGCCGATAGCGCCCACCGCGTTCGTCTTCTACAATATACGAGCGTGGTTGTGATGCACGTGCCACTATTGATACAGGTTTTCTGTCACCGTTACTGGTTAAAGTTGCCTTATCACCTGATGATAGACCTTTTAGTGTGTTTGCCGTTTTGTCATAATTTATTTTAATTTGTTTTCTGTTTATCATTATTCTTTTATAATTCTCGTCGTTGTCTACCTTCTCCGTTAGCAACTTAGCACTAACAGGTAACCTAGTTTTAAGACGTCTACCCATTAAAATCTGTGCGGGTGAGTCTATATCATGGCGTGGTGTTGCCCGAAAATTTAATAGTGCAAAGTAAAAATCCTGTCCTGAATCCACACATTTCTTTAACAAATTTTTAACTGTCTGTACTGTTCTTTCACTTTTACCGTTTGACTGTGGGTAATGCGGAGATGACGTCTCATGCCGTATTTCCCATTCGCACATAAACTGTTTAAACTCCTGTGAGCTATAAGCCGGTCCATTATCAGTCACCAGCTCTGCTGGTATACCGTGCCGCGAGAACTGCTCTTTCATAAAAGTAATAACCTGCCTAGAATTAATATTCGACAACTGCCCGACCTCAACATAGTTAGAAAAGTAATCAACTAAAACAATGTAATTTTTTTTTTTATATTCGAACGTGTCCGAGGCTAGCTTGTGCCAGGGCAGTGCCGGCACACTGTGCTGCAGCAGCGGCTGACGGCGCGGACGGGGCGCGTGCAGCGCGCATGCCGTGCACGAACGCACCGCACGCTCCACGTCCTCGCACATTCCTGGCCAAAACATTACTTCACGCGCGCGCCGTTTACATCTTTCTATTCCTAAATGTCCTTCATGGACTCGTGAAAGCATGTTTTCTCGTATAGCACGCGGAATAAACACACACTCTCCTTTGAAAACGATACCGTCAACACAATGCAGCTGCTCGCGATACGGCCAGAAAACATTAACTCTCTCGTTCACATCACGCCTATTTTTAGGCCAGCCTTTCGTAATATACCTGATTAACCATCTGCTGTCACTATCTAAGTCTGTTTCTTTTTTAATGGCATCCATATTTGGTTGGCTGAATGGCACATTCTCTAACATAAAGCAAGTTTGTACTTCAACTTCTGCAGACACTTGGTCATGCATCATTTCCTTTAGAGGAGCCCGCGATAGCGTGTCCGCTATATACATATACTTGCCCGGCGTGTATACCACCTTAAAGTCGTATCCTTGCACTCTCATCATCATTCGTTGTAACCGGGCTGGAACCGAAACTAACGGCTTGCTAAATAAAGCTTCCAGTGGCTTGTGGTCAGTATGTATGGTGATATCAGACCTGCCATAAATATACTGCCTGAACCGCTCGACCCCAAACACAATAGCCAGCATTTCTTTTTCTATATGTGCATACCTGGTCTGGGTGTCGGTGAGTGTGAGCGAGGCGAACTCCACCGGGCGGCCACTTTGTAGCAGCACGGCGCCCAGTGCAACGCTGGACGCGTCCACCGACAGCACTATCGGCGCGCTGTCGCTATACAGCGCCAGCACTGGTGCACTACTAAGCTTTACTTTTAGCCTATCCACAGCCTCTGAATGTTGGGATTCCCATGACCACTCGGTCTCCTTTTTTAACAACGACCTAAGTACATTCACACTCTCAGAGTAGTTTTGTATAAATTTTGCCAAATAATTGACCATTCCTAAAAATCTCTCCAGAGCCTTCCTATCGGTCGGATACGGCATCTCAATTATAGCTTTGACTTTTGAGTCATCGACCCGCATTCCATTTGCATCAAACTTGTGACCTAAATATGTAATTTCCGATACTCCGAATTTACATTTTTCTCGATTAAATTTTACACCAATATCGTTAGCACGTCGCAAAAGGCACTCCAATCTACGGTCGTGCTCATCCGCAGTGCGCCCCCATACTATTACGTCATCAATAAAAGATTCTACACCTTCTAAATCTTCTAAATGCTGCCTAAGCTTCGCATGAAATACCTCTGGCGCACAGTTTATACCGTAAGGTAAACGTAGAAATTGGTACCGACCGAACGGTGTGCTGAACGTGCAAAGGTCGGCGCTTGCGTCATCTATCTGAACCATCCAAAAACCGCAGCGAGCGTCCAGCACACTGAATACAGTAGCACCGCGCAAGCGCGCTGCCAGCTCGGGCACTGTCGGCAACGAGTACTGCGCACGCTGCACCGCGCGGTTAAGAGGTCGTGGATCTAAACATACACGAATGCTGCCGTCTTTTTTCGCGACCAAAACAATTGCATTAACCCAAGAGGTTGGATGTTTAACCTTTCTAACTACTCCCAACTCTTCCATTCTGTGTATCTCGTCCAACAATTTATCCTTAAGTCCCAAAGGAATTTTCCTAGTTGGGCAAACAACTGGCTGTACATTTTTATCCACTACAATACTATATTTACCGGGTAATTTTCCGAGTCCTTGAAACAAATCATAATAGTGATCCATGTTGATTGCATTAATTTGACTTATTAATCCTAATGTAATGCAACCCTCCAAACCGAGTACATTCTGACAGTTTAAGTCTGCAACAACAAATGACAACACATAACGTGTTTTATTAAATACAAACGGCACATTGCCAATGCCTATAATTGGCAATTGATTGCCTGTAAAGGAATGTACACGTTTCGTGAACGGCTTAAGGTCTGTTATTAATAATCCCAAGTTTAAATAGGTAACTTTAGAGATAACGTTAATCATTGATCCTGTATCTATTTTTAATGAAAATTTTTTACCTTTGCATTTTGCAACTTCTATCCATTCCATTGACGACTTACATTTTTGTTTGTCCTCTTCGAGTGTATTAACATAAAACATTTCTTTACCGCTATCATCACTGTCACTATTTACGGTTTGCACACTGAGATTTAAAACTTTGCGTATTGCTTTCTTATGCTCACACACTCGCGAGAAGTGACCCTTCTTTTCACAAACATAACACAAGGCATTACGTGCCGGGCAGCGCTCACCACCGAGACACCGCCAGCTGCCGCACAGCTCGCAGGCGCTGCGCTGCGGGCGCGCCGGCCGCGGCCCGGCGACGCCGTCGCCGCGCGCTCGGGCTCCGCCGCCGCCGCCGCGCCGTCCTCTAGCGCGCCGACCGCCTCGTCCGCTGCTACCGTCTTGAACTTCATTCACTTGCACACACGGTGTTGCGCCGTCGATGCACTTACTTTCCTCTTTGGACATCTCTGCCGCCTGGCAGATTTGTATCGCCTTTGCTAATGTCAAATCATCTGTGCGAAGGAGTCGATCTCTCACAGTGTTGTTGACAATACCACACACGATCTTATCTCGCAACAGGCTCTCGTGCAATTCACTGAACTCGCACTGCTGACTCAATACCCTCAATGCTGTTACGTATTGGTCGATGTTTTCGCCGTCTTCTTGAATGCGTGTAAAGAATTTAAACCGCCGTACTGTGATATTTGGTTTTGTGCCGAAATACTTGTCAAACTTTTTCAATACACAATTTATGTCGTCTTCACTTTCACCTTCACCGAACGTGAACGTTGTATATGCCTCATAACCAGCCGATCCAATGAGGTTAACCAACAAACTAGCCTGGACTTCTTTCGGCTCTTTGCTCACTCCCGATGCTTTAAGAAAAACTTCGAACAGCTTCCGCCATTTTAACCACGCGTCGGACCGCGCAGCCGGACCGCCGTCGAGCGATAATTCCGCTGGAGGACGTGCGTGCTCCATGTTCGTTTTAAAACACGATGTGTCGCGGCACAAAGATACAATATTATGTAGGTTCTAGTCCGTTTTAACTCGCAAAATTGTTAAAATAGGCACACCGCTGTCACCATGTAGTGAAACACACGCAAGTTGGTTAAACACTGTTTATTTCCACACACCCTCACATGATAACATTGGTAATGTTGACATTATTGACATACGTCAATCTACATATACTACAGTCCTCCCTCAAAATACCTTTATAAACGTATCTCGCACATAAAGACAATTGCTCAGTTCCACTCACATCTAAAGTTTCATCGCCAAGAATCGCGAAACACTCTGAACTATTTATTTGTGTCACAACTTTTTTCTGAATTATCTTTCCGCAAGTATCTATTATTTCATTTTGAATAATAGGGCTAAAATACGTTGCATTTTTAGGGGTTGTAATGATATGATCTTTCAGCTTATATTATCATAGCTTGCTCGGTATCGTAGCAGAGCCCTGAATTTTCCATCTTTACTAAGTGGCTTTTCTAAAGTCAATGGTCCACTGTCTTTGTCTCCACGAAGCGGCAACTCTTGCTCTCCACAGAAGATGATAGTTGCGATTATAGGTTTTAGTGCTGTTCTATTTATTTCCTTTTCTTTGAGCCTTTGATCATTAAGCAGCGATGCAACGTCTATAGCTGCTGAATCCATTACGCGTAAGAAATTTTCTGCACATAACTTAGAAAACTGGTGATATTTAGCAGCAGAATGTTCGCGAAATCTCTCTGTTGCATCTTTCCAATTATCAAATGGTTTGCTGACAAAACTTCCAAGTGTTTGGTGGGAAAACCTTTTCCAGCGGTGCCTGATGAAAAGACAACGCAATATTTGCAGAACACACCATTCCTCCTCGGCGAATATGTTAACCATTCCCATGATCCCATCCATTCTCTTCGAAATCTAAGTTTCCTCTTTCCAAAGCTACTAGCCGGAAACGAAAATGACGCATCTGGGACAAACGGCTGTGCAATAATATTTTTTTTCTGTTCATCTGTGAGTACAAGAGGAGGATACTGTGTGTTATATATGGCATTAGAAACCACGCCGATATCAGGAAAAGTTTCACTTATAATCATTGTATCTAAACTGCACGTTTTTGAAGTTGAACATTCTCCTTCATCTCTACATCTTCCAGCCGGTTCGGCTGAAATCACATTTTTTTCTGTAAATTTTGACGAAGTTGTTTCTAGTTGTCTACTATCAACAGCAGAAGCCATGCTTGGAGTAGTTTTTTCCTCGCTAGTAGTAACAATTTTTTTTGCCACTGGCTTGAAAAAGTTGTCAATTCTCTTCATTTTAGCAGCAGCAATTTATATACGTTCAAACAAGCACAAATCAAGAAGCACTCACATTTCACACATTACTTTACTTTATTTAAGTAATCTGTGATGGATAGGGCGAACGGTCCAACAAATTATGACGTCTGCAGGTCCAAAATTGTCCAACACTATCTCACGTACGTAACGGACTGGCGATTTGGCGAATCCAATGAAAACAGTGGTTTTGAAGTTTTTTTCCTTTATTTCACGGCACGGGCAAAGTATCAGGTGAACCAAGTCGGAAGGAATTTACTCTACTCTCTATGAAACTGAAACCAATATCAAAATAAACTGGTCTATTGCACTATACTGTCACTATTGCAGAGGTATTTCACTTTTCTTCTCGCTTGTCGCTCTCGATTCTCACTTGAATCGCTCTCGAAATAAACTGACATGTAGGTTCCCGGAGTCCCGCCCCCGCCGTATTTATACTACATTTTCGTATTCTGGAACACTGTGGAATATTGCGCCATCTACTACCTGGTAGCAGAAAGTTATGGAAGCTTCTCGATATTTCGCTACTCAACGCGACGATCTTTCTACTATTAGTTTTTCTACTCGACGATAGATGTCGTTCATTACTGTTTTCGTTCTCGGTTTCTCTCTAAATAGGTTAGATGGCACTACTAGTAACGTCGCATATATAATCAGATCAAGATCTATCTATTTTTATTTTACCTACTTATTGAAAGAACACGCAAGCGAATAAATAAACAGATGGCTTAAAACGTTTTTTTTTTTCAGTCAGATTTCGGGGGGGGATAAATCCCAACTATCCCCCCCTCTGTATACGTGCCTGGTCCGGTACCGCGGACCGGATACGGCCTTACGTTCGCGTCCAAACTCACAATTTTATAAACAAAGTTAATAGCTGGTTCACCCTCAGGTCACAGAGTCCCGAATCGGAGCGGCCTGCGGGGCCCCCGGCCTCGTCGTCCACGACCACTGCCGGGGCGGACGAGCCGCCGGGGGGGGCCGGGGAGGGGGAGCCGCCGGGGGGGGCCGGGGAGGGGGAGCCGCCGGGGGGGGCCGGGGGCGGGGAGCCCGGCGACCTCGAGGCGGGCTCGGGCTCCGACGAGGACGAGCAGTGCGCGGCCAGCGTGGCGCTGTACCGCTCGGGGCGCTACTCGCCCGCCTGCCTGGCGCCGGGCGCGCTGGAGCCGGCCACGCTGCTGACGGAGCCGGCGCTGGACGCGCAGCGCCTCGCCTACCTGCGCGCCGGCCTGCACGCCGCCTCCGCAGCGCGCCGCACGCAGGGCAAGGTATGAGCCACGCGCGGGACGAGCCGCCCGCGTGCGTGGCACCGGGCGGCTGGAGCCGGCCACGCTGCTGACGGAGCCGGCGCTGGACGCGCAGCGCCTCGCCTACCTGCGCGCCGGCCTGCACGCCGCCTCCGCAGCGCGCCGCACGCAGGGCAAGGTATGAGCCACGCGCGGGACGAGCCGCCCGCGTGCGTGGCACCGGGCGGCTGGAGCCGGCCACGCTGCTGACGGAGCCGGCGCTGGACGCGCAGCGCCTCGCCTACCTGCGCGCCGGCCTGCACGCCGCCTCCGCAGCGCGCCGCACGCAGGGCAAGGTATGAGCCACGCGCGGGACGAGCCGCCCGCGTGCGTGGCACCGGGCGGCTGGAGCCGGCCACGCTGCTGACGGAGCCGGCGCTGGTGCTGAGCGTCTGAGCACGCAACATAACCATTCGTAGGGCAGACCGAGGTAACGTCTCATCTTATGTCGATTTCGGGTACGGTGACTATTTCTGTTTTTACCGGCTATAAGTTACGAACGTGTGCTCTGATGTGGTTATTGTTACCTATCTTAGCAACGAAGTTGGCAGTAATAACTACACGGCACACAGAACATATAGAACTTGACACTTGGCATGATGCTGACGCTTTTAGCGCATTGTAACTCTCCTGTGATCAGCGCTACAACAGGTCGGGAGGAGAACATTAGGCAACAATGTGGAAAAAGCACAAACTTATTAATTTAATTCAGTTTAAACACAGACTTACAAAGATGTGCTACAAAATGTTTTACAAAGAATGACAATGCATTTTTTTTTTTTTTATCTATGTTCGCTTTAAGACCTTCTCTTTCGAAAGCTTTACTGAGGTCATCGAGCGTTGTACTGAGTTCCTCCGATATAGTAGTCATGGCTGAGACTATCTCAGCCATGACTACTATATCGTCGGCAAACCGAAGGTAAGTGACGTAGTTGTCATTGAAGTTGATTGCTACGCCTTTCCTGTCAAGAACCTTGAAAACCTCCAATGCAGCGGTGAACAGTTTGGGAGAGATAACGTCTCACCTCATCTCGCTTCAGAGGGATAAGTTACGCACGCTAGTAAAGCTACCAGTCCGCAAGAATTTTTCCGACATCTACAACTATAATAGTCACATTTCAGCCAATTTACACAAACCTTAATCAATTATATACTAAAACCTTCCGCATGAATCACTCCGTCCATTGGTGAAAACGGTTTAAAAATCCGTTCGGTAGTTTCTGAGTGTATCGCGTTCAGACAGACAGACAGATGCGGGGGACTTAGTTTTATAATATGTAGTAAGGATAGGGATGTAAGGATACTTTAATTATCATGTGCATTAGCCCTTTAGTTATCAAAATATTGTTTCTAGCATAAGTGTAATATGTGATGACTGTATATTTTTTTTTATTAAGTAGGTTATTAAACATTAAAAATAAGATATATTTTCGTGCGGTACATCAGATGCAGCCCCCGCCGGGCGCCAGCTCGGAGGCGCTGGAGCGCTCGGCGCGGCGCGCGATGGGCGCGGCGCCCGACGAGGCGCAGTTCAGCGTGGAGCACGCGCTGCCCGAGCAGCCGTGCCTGTGGGCCGACAAGTACCGGCCCAGGAAGCCGCGCTACTTCAACAGGTAATACTTCCAACGTTGCGCGAGAGCCCAGGCTACAAGCAACACATTAGCACACATCATAATTCTCGCTAACATGTCTTCTCCCATACTTCTCTGTTAGTCGTCATCTTTGTAGTCACCCTTTCTAACATGTCTTCTCTGTTAGTCGTCATCTCTGTAGTCACCCTTTCTAACATGTCTTCTCTGTTAGTCGTCATCTCTGTAGTCACCCTTTCTAACATGTCTTCTCTGTTAGTCGTCATCTCTGTAGTCACCCTTTCTAACATGTCTTCTCTGTTAGTCGTCATCTCTGTAGTCACCCTTTCTAACATGTCTTCTCTGTTAGTCGTCATCTCTGTAGTCACCCTTTCTAACATGTCTTCTCTGTTAGTCGTCATCTCGGTAGTCACCCTTTCTAGACATATGAGCCATATCGTGTCTCACACAGAGATATAACACTACTGTATGTAAATTAGTAAATAGATATTGATACCAATCGTTTCTCTGAAGTTTCACTGACTAACTGAATAAGCATATCTACTAGTAAACAAGCTACATCCGTCCCTTGCTCTCAGAGTGCACACGGGCTTCGAGTGGAACAAGTACAACCAGACGCACTACGACATGGACAACCCGCCGCCCAAGATCGTGCAGGGCTACAAGTTCAACATCTTCTACCCGGACCTCATCGACAAGAACGCCACGCCAGAGTTCTCCCTGGTCAGTACTATACTTACTTACTATATCATTGTGTATATGTGTGTGAAAGCCAAACGTAGGAGAACCGCCACGAACGCACCTCTTTATTCTTCAATTCAGAATATCAGATTTAAAAAAACCACCTCAATGTTGTACTAAGTATAAGACAAGTTCAAAATTCATTGCAACCAATTTTGATTATTACAAATGGTTACTCAAAAATCAACTTATACTACTTACTTATACTTTTATGGATAAGTAACCATAATAGTATATTATAGTTATTGAATGTAAAAATTATGTAAGATTCTGAATTCAAGTTGATATTATATTTTCACGAAAAAAGAGTTTGTCTTGTTTCAACTGGGTATTGATTATCGAAAGGAAAACTTAATCGCATGATTACACTTTGATTCTAATGTCATTACATGAAGAAACAAAGTGATCGATAAGTTTGTTGCATGTCGTATTCAGAAAGCGTGTCCCGAGAACCCCGACTTCGCCGTGCTGCGCTTCCACGCGGGCCCGCCGTACGAGGACATCGCGTTCAAGATCGTGAACCGCGAGTGGGAGTACTCCTACAAGCGCGGGTTCCGCTGCCACTTCCACAACAACATCTTCCAGCTGTGGTTCCACTTCAAGAGATACAGATACCGCCGCTAGTTGCGACGCGACTCACTTCTCACCAATCAACTTACATTTATCTATTGACAATACTGAGGTGTAATAAAGAATCTTTTACCTAAAATGCATTACTACTCATTTTGTAAATCAAATTGGCTGTAACAAAACAGTAAAACTGGGTACCTACACTACGTAAATACGAAAAACTTTATTCCGTCAGTCACAAATACGAATTTCAAAATACCGATTATCATAATTCCGAATGGTTCAAAATTCCTAAAATAACAACTCCGATTTATCATTCATCCTATTTTATAATTCCAAAATTTCAATATTCCTAACATTTATTATGACTATTCTCAAAATACCGAGTTTCACTAGATCGAATAACAAAAAGGACTTAATGATAATTCGAAACATCAAAAATACGAATTCCGATTATTAAAGTACAGATTAATTAGAATTCCGAAATAAAAACGCCTTGTACAACTAAATAGCAAGACAAAAATACACACTGGTTAGAGTTCTAACCTAACCCAAATGATTCACCAACAATCAACAATAGAGGGGATCTGGCGCACGGCGGCCGCTCCCTACGGTCGCTCGCCTTCGCTCGTTAATGGTCACTGTTCTAACCTAACCTAATCGAAATGATTCACCAACAATAGAGGGGATCTGGCACTCGGCGGCCGCTGCCGCGGCACGCTCCCTCGGCTCCCTACGGTCGCTCGCCTTCGCGCGTTAGGGTCACTTAATCTAACCTAACCCAAATGATTCACCAACAATAGAGGGGATCTGCCGCTCGGCCGTTAGATAGATTTTGAATTTATATGCGTAACTAAATATTATACTAATTGAATCAGAATCCTAATTTTAGTAGTTTATTCGAAGTATTGAAAATTCGGAATGTCGTTTTTCGGACCGAGAACCCATCGAGCATTTGATTCTTCGACCGTACGGTCCGTACGAAAATCGGAAAACAAACAAATCGCATTTACGACTTTCGGTAAAATAAATTTCGTGATTTCTAATAATAGTTCTTAAGGATTATGAAATTCGGACTTTTGAAAATCGGAACATCGAAATTCGGAATAAAATATTTCGGAGTATTTGGGTGTTCCCAGTAAAACAGTAGCTCATACATGTGAAAGATGGCTAAGGGATAATCTAAAGGTCTGGCAGAAGGCATTACCAATCAGATTGCTACTACAACTGATTTATTAATTGAAGAGATCACTAGAAACTGTAAACTAGTGCTAGTTTACATCTCTCCCTCAACACCTGTATCCCACCTAGACAAAACAATTCACACAGCCAATTAAGGCCATAACATAATGCTTCTCCCTGTTTGTATTCAACAAATCACAAATATAAGAAAATTCCAAACATACAACAATAACATTTACTATTTCTAAAAGGTTCAGATTAACTGTCAGTGCAATGTTGGATTGACGAGTGACATTCTTAAATTAAACTTGTAGGCTGTCAGGTTGTACTGTGTACTTGCCTAGAAACATCTTTACAAATTGAAACTATACTGTGTAATAGAGTACATAAAGATGATATTCCTACATTACGTGTTACTGGAACTACAATCCTGATGAAAACACTATTCAGTACAATATTAGCTATCTAATTCAACAAATCAAGCTTTTGTAACTTTTTATTTACATCAATTACATAAATGACCTATTAGTTGAGAATATATTAATTTGTTTTATTGTTTTGGTTTGTCTTCGGCCGGGTTCACAACTTCTTCTGAAGCAGGGTTACTGCGGAAGTTTGGAAACTGTTCCCATGGAGCACTAAGCTCAAAGCGCCGGAACTCCTGAGCCAGCTCTAAGGGCTCTACCACGACCCGCTTCTGTTCATCATCATAGCGCACCTCCACATAGCCACTGAGTGGAAAGTCCTTCCTGAAGGGGTGACCCTCAAAGCCATAATCAGTCAAAATTCTTCTCAAATCAGGATGGTTGGCAAAGAAGACACCATACATATCCCATATTTCTCTTTCGTACCAATTTGCAGCTTTAAACACGTCATT
The DNA here is from genome assembly GCA_948150665.1 of Conistra vaccinii. Classification (NCBI taxonomy): domain Eukaryota; kingdom Metazoa; phylum Arthropoda; class Insecta; order Lepidoptera; family Noctuidae; genus Conistra; species Conistra vaccinii. The sequence continues at coordinate 23,998,033 of OX411327.1, forward strand.
GGCAGAGTCTACAGGGGTCAACTCGTCAGTGTATGTCTTGACTCTGATTCTAGCGTTGTAACGCAGTGACAGCAAGTTGTATATGATCTCGAACCTGTTGAGTCGGTTGGGCACATCCATGCCGGCGATATCCACGAGGTTCGTGAACTGCGCGCTGTGGTTATCCTTCAAAAACTGCAGCACTGGAATAACTCCTTCGGGAGGAATAAGAACTTCCAGTTCGTTACCCGCCGTCAGTTGCACTTTTTGTACGTATTTAGGCAAACATTCAGCGATATATTTTCCAAAATCAACCAAATGACTCTTCTGAAGCTGATCCACTTTAGCTACCGTTGGTCGAGTCTCCGTTTGAGAAGCAGCTTGGTCGGCTTTTGTAGCCACACGCAGGACAACTGGAGTCTTCACATTGTTTAGAATGTTACGCCCTAAGCTGCATCCACCACCGACGGCCCGCTTTAGTAGGAACGACATCTCGTTCGTTGTGTATTTCCAAAATAAACTTACGTAATTCGACTATTGATTGAACAATCCGACCACCCACCAAAACAAGACAGATGACGGATGGATGACCAAAGACTACTATAGTATACTGTACTGGCAACGGATGACTGACACTGATGACAGACAAGGTACCTCTCGCTGCGGACTTTCTCTGTGGCCGAGCCCACAGAATATATATACCCTGACGGGGCCGAGCCGACCGCCTCGATCAGCATCTCCCCTTCGGAGAGCATATTAAGCAGGCGCGTTCGCGAGCCTCGTTCGCTTTAGGTAGACTTCATTCCATCCTCAATGGAAAAAGCAAAATGTCACTTAAGTGCAAATTGCGTACTTATACGGCGTGTATTCGCCCTATCATGACCTATGCGGGAGCCGTCTTTGCACACGCGAAATCCCACCATATCCATCGGTTGCAAACCCTCCAAAATCGATTCCTCCGTAAGGCCACCGGGGCCCCATGGTATGTTAGGAACATCAATCTCCATCTCGATCTTAGAATCCCCACTATTCCCATTTTTTTATTTTATTTATTATATGACATTGATTTTAATCCTGTGATTACTTCCTCACACACTGACATAATAATTGTATTTTTTTAGTAGATTCGTCTATTTTTACAATGTTTGTGAATATGTGAACACCATGTATCTACCACATAATTAATTTATCTGTCGTTTGCTCCACTTTAAATTCTTTTTACTTTATACAGTAATTTTATTCTAGGGGTATCGTCTTCACATATAATTATATAAATAATAGTATAGGTACCTATACAAAATATTGTAAAACATTTTAAAAGAGTAACGCTGGAGTTTCTTGCCCATTCTTCTCCATACGAAAACTACCTTTTGGAAGGGGCGGTAGAATCAATACTATATTTTGTAAATTTTGACGTTCAAAAGTGCTTTTAAGGGCCTATTTGAAATAAATGATTTGACTTTGACTTTGACTTCACCAGTTTCTCAAACGCAACTCCAAGCGTTACTTTGATAGAGCCGCCAAACATCGCAACCCTCTGGTTGTCGAGGCCGCTAGTTATGTCCCCAGTCAAATTAGTGAGATTCGCCGCCCTAGGCAGATCCTTTCCGACCCAGACGACCCCACAACCCTCCTCCAGGAGAGCCGTAGGGAGACCAGTACAGTGAAAACACACACAAACCGACACACTTTCCGACCTCGCCGCAGAGGTCCGCGATCGCGTCCCCCCCGACCCTTGCTCGATAACGATGCGCCAGCCCGCGTTGTTGCTGAGCCTGTAGCTTTAAATTCCCCGACTAATAATAATAAAATAAATTTGATCCAGCCTGTCCCTCTTGCTGTCCTCCCGTTAGCGAACGCCCTAAGCCGAGGTTCGTACCCCACAGGGGGTGCCCTTAGCGAGCGTTCGCCTAGTTTGTAATTAGAATAGTTTATGTCCCTGGCTGGAGGCTTTAAGTTTTTAGGAGCTTAACGCAGCCACAAGATCGATCGGTTAAGTAGTCATGGCCTCAGAGGCCAGTTACGAGATGCCAACATTAAAAAAAAAAAAAAAGAGCCGACCGCGTACGTTTGCTCGCACGTCTATCATCCATTTATGCCGAGGGCAACCCATAGAGGGTGCCCTTAGTTTGCCCCTGGCTGGAGTAAAAGCATAAGGCAGCCACAGGAATGTCCGGTTAAGTAGTCATGCACAGAGCACTATACGGGGTGTCCGGGACATCGACGCGAAGCCGGTTACCATAGATTCAGTACATGGTTCTGAACCACAGACATATAAAGAGTAGTGAACCCCCCTGCGATGACATTTTTCTTTTTTCACATTTTTTTTTAAAGTAATAATGTTTTGACAGTTCGAGCACCCGATGCATCGTGATAAGTAGCAATTTGGCAATGCTTATTTTGAATTATATAATTAAGTTTTTTTTTAAGTATGCAATTTTAATTTCCTATCAACTAACGTTTATTCTGGTATAAATTTTACGTAAAAATATGAATGTAGTAAGGAGAACAATTCTGAGCGTTTTTATGATTATTTCAAAATTCTGAGGCCGCTATGAACTACAACACTTTTTAAGAGATCTAATTTTAATTTTTTCATTTCATTTGATATGTAGTACAATAGTTCTACCAATATAACTTTCCTCTATGAGTTCTACCCACGAGCTCAGAAAAGTGTCGTCGACTCGTCGCGCATTTTTTGAAAATTTTATTAGGAATTTTAGCTTATTTATCATTTTGTAGCAACCCAGACACCACAACTGCGTCCAGTGCGAGCGTCCCGCGGTCGCGTGCCGACGCGATATAATGAGTAGTGTCATCTCTTTCCCTCGCCTGGCGTTACGAGGAAGGCGCCCCGCGGCCCGCGACGCGCCTCAGTCCGCTGTAGGCATGGGTAATCTTTATTCCGGAAAGTGAATTGATTCACTTATTCCGACTCCGAATTCGGTACCGGTTCACCTTAGTTATTCCTTTGGCACCGTTTGGCACCGGCACTCACTCGCTCATTTTGGTTCCCCGGTTCGCCCAGAACATTTTATTCGTTCGATTCAATGGATCATTTGGCACATTTTGGTTCCCCGGCTCGCCCAGAACATTTTATTCATTCGATTCATTGGATCATTCGGCACATTTAGGTTCCCAGGTTCGCGCAGAACATTTTATTCATTTGATTCATTGGATCGTTTGGCACATTTTGAATTAAAAACTGACCGACTTTACAGTAGGTTGTTTTATTCATATGATTTAAATTCCGGACAGCGTAAATGATAAGGAAAGAAAGAAATTAAATTAAAATAAATTTAGAATAAGTAAGTACTTTAATAACTAGCTAGGTAACAATTTTTTTTTTGCCATCTTTACCTACATATTATGATTTTATAGTAATATTTTTGAGTGAAGAGAACTCTTTAAGTTACAGACGCTAGCACATCAACCTACTTCAATCAGTCACATTTTCCCAATCAACATTGAACCTTATTCGTTAGTGATAAAGTCGAAAATCTATTCAAGAAATTTGACAGATTGTAGTAATTTGACGTGCTGGCGTCTGTACGATACCGACATCCAACACGAGACGCACCGAGTGAGCGAGTGAACGAGTGCGAACCCGCGCTCCGCTCCCCCGGAATCATTTGGTACCGCGGTGCCGGTAAGAATTGTTAGGAATAAATAAGGTTTACGTATCCGCGTTCGGAACCGGCACCTTTGGATCAGTACCTCCGGAGCTACCCACCTCTAGTCCGCTGCCCAGACGCATTGAGCGTACACGCGTATCTCTCGGTGCCGCGCGCCTGCCTCGTGCCGCCTTTGTCGCACGAAGTTTATTTTAGGGTTCTTTCGTCCCCAAAAACCGATCTTATAATTATTATTTGTGAATACGACAATAAACTCTTTCTCATACTGTGAATATGTGTTTTCATATCTTCTTTAAATAAAGTTCACTGAATATTATAATCGTATTCTTTTAAATTTAGATATATTAATAAAACTAAAAAGCTTGAAATAAAGAAAATTATTCAAAAAACAAAAAACCCGACTGCAAAAACACATAACTGAAAAGAGAAAAACAAGCATTATAATCTATAGAATTTTGGTATCGCAGGCGGGGATAAGACAAAGATTGTTACAGCTATATTATTTTCGTAACTAAGGAGATACTATAGACAAAACATCAAGGAGGTACAATCTTTACACCCACACTTCTTTTATGAATTTTCTCGAAGACCAATTCCACGAGACAGGTCGTTAAATCTTGGACCGTATAGAGGTTTTGTAAACATGTCTGCTAGTTGCACTTGTGCTGCAACTTGCTTAACAACTAGTTCTCCTTTTGATACACATTCTCTAATGTAGAAGTGTCTCAAACGAATATGCTTTGTTCGACGGTGACACTCATAAGGCGGATTATATGATAATTTCACAGCAGACTCATTATCAATACATAGCGTAACTTTTAAAAATTCTGTTTTAGATAGGTCTGCCAAAAGCCTCTTCAACCATACTATTTCTTGCGTGGTTTCGCTTGCTGCTACAAGTTCAGCCTCTGTTGTTGACAGAGCAACTGACGTTTGCTTCTGAATCTTCCAGGCAATAGCAGTGCCGGCATAAAGGCACACCATGCCCGTGGTCGAGTGCCCAGTTTCTGAATCTCCTCCATGATCAGCATCTGAGTAGCACATAAGGTCACCTGCTTTGGTTTTACTCATTGGATAAAATGTTAGACCTTTATCCAGAGTTCCTTTAAGAAAGCGAAGAATTCGCTTTACAGCCACAATATCCCATTATCAGGTTTTTCTAAATGCCTTGATGCGACTGACACTGCATAACAGATGTCGGGTCTTGTTGCGACCATCAGGTAAGCCAGTGCTCCGACACAATTTCGATATGGAAAGGGGAATGCCAACTCTCCATAGACACTTCGGCCTCAAGTGCACACAATTCAAAGTATATGGATAGGATAATATGCGATTTAAATAATGAAACGGTCAAGGTCTTGGTTTAGAAAAAAGTTGGGGTTATTTAGATAAAATCGTTTTTTTCAATGAGGCAAAATCTTCAATTTGTGCTGCACTAAATGTTTAATTATGATTATATATTGATTCTAAAAGTAGATTCCAGGGGTTAGGTACTACTTAAATGGTAATAACAGATTCTACAATCCGGCGGTACATAGTAATTGTACTTACAAAAAAGATGTACCCGCAGTGCTGACGGGACAGCGAGCCGATTGGTCTTGTTACAGCCAGGAAAGAAACATTGATTTTGAGTGTTTGGTGCTCTTACATAATAAGGCAGCAGTATACTGTTGGATGTGTTCAAGCTTTGTCCCGCTTGCTATGCACTGTCAGCTACTTCAGATTGCACCGAAGGTAGGTTGGATGGTTCAAATTGCTCCATAGGCAGACTGGATGGTTCAGATTCCGGTTCTGTAGTTGAACATGATGCTGCTCTAAACTGCTCTAACGAGATGATGATGGCAACTGAAATAATAATAAAAATTAAAGCTCAGTGCATAAAGACAGTAAACGTGAATTACTGTGGTTTTGGTACAAATAAATACACAATCAAAAAAATATCTATCACATTTTATATTATTATTAATTAATTTCTAAAAAAATCTTTCTCAAGTTTCTAGACAATCTGTACTATGTGAAATATAACTTGTGCGGACACGAAAGAAGTTGAATATTACACTATAGACTCAGAAGTATGTCAGTATCAAATCTCAGAACTACGCTTGTATTAATTCTAAACTGTTGATAACTTACCGCTCTTGGTACAATCTGACAGGCAATCATTTCGAGTTGTTCATGTGGAGAATCAGACCTGAGTGTATGTGATCTTATTCTCAAAAGCAATCTGCCGCACGCAGCTGATGCACACTTGTCCATGATCTGTACATTTTGTTGTTCGCACACTAAACTGTCACTCGACACTTGTACCTAATAAACAAGTCATAATTATTAGATATCCTAAAACAACACTAACTTTGATAGTAGGTACTCTGTCTATTTATTTAAAAATCATTTCTCAGAGGAAGACATGATACTGACCTGTTGTGTCGAATTGTTGTATAACATTTTGCTCTTTCTGCTATTTCCAAGAAATGCCTTCGTATTCTCGTGACGTTTAAACCACAATTAACACAGCGTAAATGACCTTTTGAATGAATTACTTAGGGAACGGAAGTACTCGGGCCAGCGACAATGCCGGGGTCTTCATAATTTGTGGATATCGAGTCAAAGTTCGTGCTGAGGTTATCGTTAGAAGCGGGAGCGGAATCCATGTTCAGGCCGTGGTCGTCAGGACTCAGGGTTCAAAGAATCTTCGGAGTCCATTTAATAAGCGTATTCGATGGTTAAAATAACAAATTCGCAAGAAAATAAAGTTATGCAAACGAAAACAAAGAAAGTCGATTTGTGATTTGACATTGACATTGACTTGACAGCCGGCCGGCATAATTCAATGTTGCCACACCACACACAAAAAATTGATAGATCGATATCGATTTTTTTATCGAATCCTAATTTTAATACAAAATTATAATCGCCACTGTGACTCTTTAATCTTAACGACGTCAACTCTGATGACGTAACATTATTTGGTTAAAAAAAATGGATAAACAGTGTATTTTAGTTCAAATAATAAAACGATTAAGTACCTAATATTAAAAAATAAAATAAAGTCTTACCAGCGATTACACGACACGAAACACACACAAAACTCAAAATAATCACATTCACTTTTTCACTCACGGGTTCCCGACGTTTTTTTTGGTCGGATCAAAATAGGTATTTAATAAACGATGCTAGTTAGTGCAAATATTTATCTACCACGATGTATGTAGAAACTACTTATGGAAATAACAACACTTCCCGTCGATTTACACACAAAAATAATAAAAAATAACGAAATACGATGCCGAGCGCGCACTCGTGACTATAACGTTTTACCTGCGTGTGACGTGCGACATCAGTCAGTTTCAACATTTTTTTCCAATGTTGGCTATTGATATTTTTGGATATTGGTTTTTATGATAAAAATCGTTAAAAAAGGGTGTATTCCCGTTCGTCCCACTGCCGTCGTCCCCCTGGTGGGACGAACGGGAATTTAATAATTAAATGATTTAGTTGACGAGAATATCCGTCAGGCCATAGAGTTAAATTGCTCACCGACCAGTTTAGCCCTAATTTCATAGTAGAAATAGAGATTTAAACCGTGTGTACCTGCGTCGGCCGTATGTCCGCCTCGGGGTTTGAAGGACAAATAGTTTGCGGCAGCCTTGCGGCTGCCTCGGGAGTTTAAAGGTTAAGAAGTTATGAACGTCTTTGTAAATATGTTTTCTTTAACATATTCTATCTTTATTGTGCTGAACAGCTAAAGAATTATATGTAATTAAAATGTGTAGTAGCGTTTTTGTTATGATCCTATGCATTCATTATTATATCAACTATCAATTCGCTTGTTCATTTAGTATCAATAGTAAAAACATAACAACGTATTTGTTTGAATACATCGAATAATAAGCATTACGGATCTGATATTATAAGTAAAACATCCATGAAAACATAATCGATTATTTCGTGAACGGAATTAATAATTATTGGCAACACTGCTGATTTTATCCACAAAAGGGAATTATTTTCACGTATTTATCGTTTCGGTACTTTTTATTTGTGCAAAAATGTTCCCATCTTGTTCGGATAAATGAATATCTTGTTAGATAACTAGAAATAACGATGTTTTTTTTACATAAACGTAAATTGGTGGGCGTTCTCGGGCCATAAATGGGCATCCTTCTTTCATATCTGCATTTTCATTAGTCTCTTCCATTTTTGACATCTTAATTGTCGGAGATGTAACTGGATTGCAGTTTTCCATGCCGAATCGTTTTAGGACCTTTTTAGCATACGCTGTTTGTCTTAAGTTTATTGATCCGTCTTTATTTTTATTTATTTCCATACCAAGGAAATACGACGCTGGCTTCGTTGTTATTTTGAAGTTGGTTTCAAGTTCATTTAAAAACTCTTGACCAGCGCCGTCAGTGGAGGCTACCAAACCGTCATCGACATAAAGTCCTACAATAACTTTTGAGTTTCCCTTGATTCTTACATATAAGCAAGGATCTGCCTCACTTCTCTGAAATTTGGCATCTATCAAAAATTTATGTATGCACTCATTCCAGCATCGAGGTGCCTGTTTTAAGCCATAGAGGCTTCTCAAAAGTCGACATACTTTTCCATTAGGTACATCAAGTCCATTCGGTGGTGCCATATAAATTTCTTCTTCCACTGTACCGTTCAGGAATGCAGTTGTGACATCGAATTGTTGTAAATTCAGATTTTCGTTAGCTGCAATTCCCAGTATTGCTCTGATGGTTGTAAGTCGTGCAACTGGACTAAAAGTTTTATCATAGTCAATACCTTCGCGTTGAGAGAAACCTTTGATGACTAGTCTCGCCTTGAAACGTTCTATGGTTCCATCAGGGTTTCTCTTTATTTTGTATATCCATTTGCTTGGTAAAGCTTTTCTACCTTTTGGTAATGTGGCAAGTTTCCAGGTATTATTTTTCTGAAGTGAATTCATCTCGCTTTGCATAGCTTCTTCCCATTTTCCTTTGTTTTCCGATAACATTGCTTCCTTATATGTTTTGGGCTCAGTATAACTGTCATCTAACTCTGCCACAGCGTTCATAACAACATCATCAAAACGTATGGGCTTGCGTAATAATGAATGATCACGCAAAACTCTGGTTTCTGGTCGCTCTTCGGTGATTTCATTCTGAGGTGGCATTGGAAGTTCTTCTTCTTCTTCTGCAAACTGAATTTCATTTTCTTCAGAAATTGAATTATTATTTGTTTGCATTTCGGCTTCAGCCCAAATGTCTTCTTCTGTTTCTTGATATTCTTGTATTTCTCTATTTATATTATCTTCTAGAAATTCGATCTCGACATATTCTTTTTCTTTTCTTGTTTCATCTTTGTTATTTTTACTAAGATTCTCTCCTTCCTTTATGTCGTAGTAGAATTTCTTCATTATGTTTACATCTTTGGTTACAATTACTTTCTGCGTTGATGGTATCCAAATCCGGAAAGCTTTGGATATTTCAGAGTATCCAATGAAGACTCCAGGTATTGCTTTGGCATCAAACTTACGAGAACGAATGCTTTTGCTCTAAATCTATTAAGGTGCGCAACACATGGTTTTCTGCCAACCCATTTTTCAAATGGTGTTGCATTTCCAATTATGCTGTTTGGACTTCTGTTTGACAGGTAGTTTGCTGTGTAGATGGCTTCGCCCCACAGATACATCGGTGCGTTAGACTCAATCATTAGGCTCCTTGCTTTTTCCAATAAAGTTCTGTTTTTCCTTTCCGCAATTCCGTTTTGATGCGGTGTATAAGGTGCAGATAATCTTCTGGTTATCCCATTTTCTTTTAAGAAATTGTTGAACTCATTGTTACAATATTCCGTGCCGTTGTCGGATTGTAGGCATTTAATTTTCTTTTCCATGAAATTCTCTACTTCAGCTTTATAGACTTTGAACATATCTATTACTTCATTTTTAGTCTTTAAGCAATATACCCGACTGTATCTGGTGAAGTCGTCAATAAATGTGACAAAGTATTTGTTTCCGGCACAAGAAGCTTTTGGTATCGGGCCACACACATCACTGTGTACAATCTGAAGTGGTTCAGAAGTGCGAGCTTCAGTTCTTGGTTTTCCGATCGTAGCTTTCATTTTGGCTTTAATACAAACTTCACATTCTTCCGGCAGTTCATCTATTTTGAAATCAAGTCCAATCAAACTTTCATTCTTAAGTGCTAGTTTCATATCCATATAGTTCATATGTCCCAGCTTTGAATGCCATTCAGAAATATTATTATTTTTAGCAAAATTGACTTGTTCATCTTTTGCGTTTATCACAGTCTTGGGAAAAATCGCATAGAGACCATCTTCAGTTCTCTCCGCTTTCATCACAATTCCATATTTTGGATTTTTTACTGTAGCTATATTCTTTTTGAAGAGTACTGTATTACCAGCATCTGTTATCTTCCCAATAGATAGAAGATTAGTACAAAGGTCTGGAATGAATAGCGTATTATGTAGATTTATTTCTTTATTTGTATTTAGTAAGAGATCAACTCTTCCTTTTCCCAGTATGTTTGTGTTGTGATCTTTAGAAGCTAATTTCAGTGTTTTATTAGTTTTTTCTATTTCACTGAAATATTCTTTGCTATAGCACATATGGGATGTACACCCACTGTCCAAAATCCATTGTTTCTGGATTGCTTCATCTTTTGCTAATAATGCTAAGCTATTGAATTCCTTTTGGTTATCTCTATTCCCTTTATTGTTGGGATTATTCTTGTTCTTATTTTTGTAATTTTTCCAGCAGTTCTTAGTCATATGCCCCTTTTTGTTGCATATTTTGCAGTAAAAATTTGTTTTCCCATAGAACGATTCTTGTTCGCTTGAGCTTGTACTCGGCTGGCCTTGAGTGTTTTTCCGCGCTTGAAATTCCTCAATGATTTTTATTTTTAGTTCATCAGGTGTCGGAAGGTTATCACGGGATTCAATTGCAACTCTAAAGGTTTCAAATTCTGAGGAAAGACTGTATAGCATCATAATACTTAATAGATCTTCATGAATCGCGACATTCATTTGTTCCAGTTTGTCTACAACGTCCATAAAGTTGTTTAGATGTTCCCTGATGTCGTTTCCTTTTTCATATTTTGCCAGAATAAGTTGCTTCAGTAGCGTTGCTTTCCTCGCAGGACATTTGCTAGCGTGAGTTTCGTTTAGCTTTTTCCAAATTTCATGAGCTGTTTTGCAGTTTTTAATTTGCGTAAGTTCAGACGGCGATATTATGAGTATTAATTCGCTAATAGCCAGCATGTTACCTTCTATGTCCGTCTCAACTGATTTAGTTAAATCAATTGATTTCTCTGCGTATTTCCATAATTTTGCTTTTACTAAAACGGCTTTGGCCTGTATTGCCCATGTGTCATAATTTTCTTTGTTTAAATTTTCAATTCGGTTCGACATCTTTGCTTTTATTTTAGTTTCCTTTTAAATTATTTAATCATTATGAACGCTCTGCTACCATGTGAATATGTGTTTTCATATCTTCTTTAAATAAAGTTCACTGAATATTATAATCGTATTCTTTTAATAAGACAAAGATTGTTACAGCTATATTATTTTCGTAACTAAGGTGATACTGTAGACAAAACATCAAGGAGGTACAATCTTTACACATACAAAGGTGGTTTCCCTGACCTCCTCCTCTCATAATTTTTCTTTGTTCTTCTCAAACAGAGCACCTGCCATCTTATCTCTTCACCACCCTTGGTTGACTGGTAGAGAATCTCTAAGGCATTAAGTCCGCCTTTGTACCTTTTGGCCGCATACAGAAAGAAAGCTGGAAACTTATAAGCGCTTACCGGCGCTTGTCAGCACTGGTGCGTCCTACACAAAGGAAGCAGGTTGAAGCAGACCAAGCAAAATGTCGGACTCATCGGATGATGATTTGGATATCAACACGTCACTATCCATTTTAATATTTATCAAAATAAATATGCCTGTCGTAATTGCAGGCGTTGTCGCAGTTTTTTATTCATTTTAATGCTACGGCTACACTGTCACGTTATCGCGAACTTAACTTCGCACGCTCTCCTTCACACACCGCTCGACGTCTCGCTGAGCAACAGAGTGCGCACGAAGTAAAGTTCGCGATAACGTGACAGTGTAGCCGTAGCATAAATGGCAGCGCCCAGCGCTGACCAGCGCGTGTTGAAGCTTGTCGGAACTTGTCGGCACCGGTCAGCGCTTATCGGCGCGCGTTCATATATTTTCCTGCGCGGGTTACCAGCGCTGACAAGCGCCGGTAAGCGCTTATAAGTTTCCAGCTTTCTTTCTGTATGCGGCCTTACTGCGAAAAGTTTAAATAAATTAATTAATTAAGAAAAAATTGCAAAAAGCGAGGCCGCTATGAACTATATTACTATAGTAATATCTATTCTCCTTTCTCCACCACTCAATAAGTCATAGTTGTCGAAGTCTTTCAGTTACTCAGAATAAGAACGCCAAAGTTGCCCATTTAACGCAAAAATCACCGTCGAAATCAGTTTAAATCTCATTTAAATGTAATAAAGACACTTTCTCGTAGAGTATTTTTATTCTGTGGACACTTTACCATAGATAATACACTTCACTCATGGACTTAATAAGTCCATGAGTTCACATAGGACTAGTTATAACAAGCGTACGAGGCGCGCGCCCCGGGCGCTGCGTTTCGGGCGCGCGCCGGGCGCGTGCCCGGCGCGCGTTGGGCGCTCACGACCACAGATTAGATAAGTACTCACGACAGTAGGATGTTATTGGGCACTCTAAGCCACCTTACGTTCCATCGGCTCACTTCGTTCACCTCGTCACTTCAGGTGGCTTAGATTGCCCAATAACATATATGAAATCCATTCTAAGCCACCTTACGTTCCATCGGCTCACTTCATTCACCTCGTCACTTCAGGTGGCTTAGATTGCCCAATAACATATATGAAATCCATTCTAAGCCTTCTTACGTTCCATCGGCTCACTTCATTCACCTCGTCACTTCAGGTGGCTTAGATTGCCCAATAACATATATGAAATCCATTCTAAGCCACCTTACGTTCCATCGGCTCACTTCGTTCACCTCGTCACTTCAGGTGGCTTAGATTGCCCAATAACACATATGAAATCCATTTCGATAACTTACCTGATGAACGGAAGGTGGAGTACGAATTTCTGCATAGTGCAGTAAAATATTGTTCGGCGCCTATTCCACCTGATGAACGGAAGGTGGAGTACGAATTTCTGCATAGTGCAGTAAAATAATGGTTCGGCGCCTATTCCACTATTTTAATATTTTTCAGTGCATGGTTTGAGCGCTACTCCACTTTTAGAATCTCGTTTTGATGCGAACGGACCTTGTCACTGGTGGAGTAGGATGTCCAATAATATATATGAAATCCATGCCGATAACTTACCTCGTTCAACTGCCACAGATTCTCGGATTGAACACTAAACCACGACTTTAGTTAAAAAGTTTTATAACAACAAGTTTCTCATATATCCACTACTTTACTTGAATAGTTTTATATCAAAAAGTTTCACACATAACCACGACTTTAGTTGATAAGTTTCGTTTACTATTATTGAACTATACGAACATAGTAAGCTAAAATTCAGGACAGATTGTCTCATGTATCTTCACAAAACAAGAAATAGCATGCGTCTACTTAGGCACACACAAATTCTAATTCTATGACTCCAGATTGAGCACTAAACACATCTGAACTTTAGACTACCGTATACATTAAACTAAAATTCAGGACAGATTGTCTCATGTCTCTTCACAGAGCAAGAAATAACATGCACAGGCACACGCTTATTCCAAGTCCATGACCCCAGATTGGGCACCAAGATACATCCAAATTTTAATTTAATTCGTTCATACAGTTAACACTATCAACTTATACGCTAACAATCAACGACTGGCTACTCTGCTGTTACTCCGCATTGCGCTGGATTAATTAAGATGCTTTCACACTCATACATTCGGCTTCGAAACGGTTCATGCGCCGTCCCATGATTATTTATTGTGCTATACTCTTTGAAAACGTATACCTAACCTGTAATGAGATCATTTCAATAGAGCTAATTTAAAGTGTGAGTATGTTTATGTAATAGCAATACAACATGATTTAAATTATAATTTATTTTGTTTTCACATTATTTACAATCATAAACTAATTACTAACACCATTGTTAGTAAAACCAAAATACTATCAAAATATGGACCTTATTAGTTAGTCGGAAATAAAGTTTTATTTAATTTTAATTTTTAATTACAACTGTTCCTTATTAACTGCCCCTCATGTTATATAATATTTTATTTATGTACATAAAACTTAGGTAACTACTTTGAACTATGATGTATTTAGTTTTAATACACGCCTAGATTAAAAACATACAAAACTTACATAATAATACTATAATTCTTAACTAAAAAGTATTAAGAACATAATTAATGTTCAAAATTTCCCTTAATATTTTTTTATTTATTTATATGGGACTTACAAAATTGTGATGATCTATATACATACATTTTAATACACTAGGAGATAAACAAATAAATTTATAATAAATAAATTAAAGTAAAGAGATATTCTCTTATAACGTTAAGCTTATACATTAACTAAAACCCAATAATGATGATACACTAAAGATATGTTATCTAGGATCGACTCTCATGTAATTGGAAAAATCCAATAACCTTACCCGACTGGGATCGAACCCAGAACACCATGCTCAGTAGTCGCGCTTGCAACAACGAGAAGCAATCTACAAACTGATACAATAAGTTACAAAGTACATACCTAGATACATACTTACTAATAACAATCGTCACAACAAAGTTTCTTTGGAATTTTATTTATCAATTATTGTGTTTCTTCTCTATCGTAGTCCACCGGTTCACTAACTACATATTGCGCACTTAACACTACCACATTCTCATGATCACTTGATCTTACAACACTTGGTTCTTGTCGCTCACTGATGTTGAACACTTGTATCTGGATCAGTCGTAAACCTTTTTTTCTTTTCATTGTTAATAATGTATGGCAAGGATGCTCAGATGTATTCCGTTTTAGACCCTCTCGTCTTGCTCTAGACTTTTTGTTGGTTGGTTCAGGTCTATGCTGCTCTCGAACATTCCAGCTTAAACTTGAAGTGGGAAAAACCTTGACCATTTTGGAAGAAGATTAAATCGGGAGAGTCGCACAGTATTGATGATCTGAAACAAACAAATTTATATTTATTGATTATATCTAACAGCATAAGGAAGTAATTTTACAAGTACTTATACGCTTGTACAATACTTACAATTTGTTTCGTTTTATTCGACGTGATGTGTCCGGCTGACTGCCATGTGATGCATGTACTAATCATATTTTTATGAAATGCAAACTCCATAAAACCTTGCGCTGTGAATCTATTTCATTTTTCAACAAGTTCAACCTAATATGTGCGTTATGAAGCGATGCGATGTGCGCGCGACGTGATCGGTGTTATATTGCACAAACCAGTCAGCGCAAATAGCGCAATGCGCTTTGTCATCGGGAATGGAAATGAAACAGATGTATGAATATAAAATATTATTTATTTGTATATGTACATACATTCAGATAAAAGTACACATATATGTACCTAATACCTCAGTAATTATCAAAGGTCGTATTTTATTTATAAAACTAATTTTGTACTTAATAAATTCTATAACTAATACAAGGACACCAAGAATACACACATTTAAAATTACATACATAATAAAGCCGATCAGAAGCATCTTCAGTCGATACCATTTGAATTACATTACACGGCAATATTATATTTCACATTTAAAAGAGTAACAAACATTTTATAATAGGAAGTTTGTAAGTAGGTTGTGAGATTATCTAACTTTCCATTTAGGACGTCAATAAAATACATGTAGAAAATTATAACATATAACTACTGTAGGTTCCTAATTACATTTAAAATTTTGGTAATGCATTGCATAAATATATTTGCGAATTGATAACCTTGACCTTTTGGAAGTCGGTTAAAAATACATTACTATCTACTAATGACAATTACTTATAGCAGGGTCCAGACAAAAGTAATGTGTAACGTACTCGTAATTGAATTGTAAAACATGTATGTTCTTGGTGCCCCAAATAGATATTATTATCTTATTACTTGTTGCAAATTATGTTTGAACTTATTTAGTTTTAAGAGCGTTTACGCGACACAATATATCGTAAAAAATATTAATCTTATTAACTTTAAAAATATAAAATGTATAACTTACAAATAACTACATTATTATTACATAATTATTATCACTAACTTATCAAGTTTTCAGAGATTTTTTTTTATTAGAACCTCTGCAGTATCCATCACGTCATCAAAAGTTTCGCGCACCACATATTGTACACTTGTACAAGCATTGTCACTGTCACTAGAATAGTTATTATCACTCTCACAATCGTTGAGTTCGTAAATATTTAGTTTAATTAAATAACGTCCTCTGCTATCACTTGGTTTACCTCGACGAGCAATGTATGATGTTGATGGCGAAAATCTTGATGAACGCTTTCTCTTTCTTAACACTTTTTCTGGGGTTGAGTTTGTTCTTGAGGATTCGTTGGATTATTGAGCAGTTCTTCATTTCTACGCCGTTGTTTTTCTAAGCTCTCAATATAGGAGTTATAATCGTCCTGAGAGTAAACGAAAGGCCGGGTGTCCTGATTGTTATCATTGAGACCCGCAGAGTTCCACTGTGAAAAGGAATAAATAATAAAATTAATAAAAAGAAAGATAATCAGATAAAAAATTAATATATTAACATAACATAACATCACGCCTTGTTTCCCCGAAGGGCTGGGCAGAGGTGTATCTGTAGCAGGTACACACCCACATTTCGCCAGTTATGTTTTTAAGTCCCATGTAATAGGGGGTGAGCCTATTGCCATCAACCGGGCACAAATCCAGACTCCGGGCTGCTACTGAGAAATTCTAGATAGAAAAACCCAATAACACTACCCGACCCGGGGATCGAACCCAGGGTTATATAAATATATTAACAGTAACATAACGCATAATTACTACATACCTCACGTATTATGGATTGATCTTGATCTTCATCATCATTGATCAGAATGGTGGGGCTGTATGATGGTGAACGAGCCATAATTCTAAAAAAAAAAAAAAAAAAAACAAACGTATTTGTTTATAAAGTCAATATAAAAACAATACAATACATAAATATTCTTTTTTGTCGGTTTTTATACGGAAACTTACCTTTAATTAATAATTTTAATATACTTAAATATTTTTTTATATGTAACAAAAGTGACTGCTTTTCGGTGGTTGTCACAACTAAACGCGACTCAAGTATGCGACACGACGTTGTGTGCACTTTTTAAGATAACAACCCTGAATTTATTTACAAGAATAGTACTTAGTACATATCAGATATACTGGAGCGAATGTAATTTTATGATCAGAATTGATTAGTTTTATACATAAAAAATACAATTTCAGCAATATTTACCTCTTAACAAAATTAAACCTTAATTACATGTTCTCACAGGTGAATGACTAATATATGTTACTTACGTCTAATTAAACCGTAGTGATTGAAAACCCTTCTGTCAAATTGCAATTTTGTCGTGAAAAACGAAATACGAAACCAGCTTTAAGGGTTCGGCGAACACGGCTTGCAACTGCAAGTCGAGATGGGTGGAAAATGCATGTGGAATATTGTTATCTCTCTTCTGTTGTGTTTTTGTGTTGTTGTTGTTGTGTGTTATGTGTGTTGTATGTTGTTAGCGTTGTTACTAGCTATCGGAATTTATGATAAATTAGAATGTGTTCCGTAATACCAAAAATGATGAATGAGAACTTAATATTCTTTCATAATTTTTTCTATACTTTGTAACTTGATAATATAAGCTATGCTCCTGCCGAAACAATAATCCAAATATTGTTGTTTATAATACAGAAAAAACAGTATGAATTCGCTGTAAAAATGTATGAAATTCAATTCGCTTAAACTTCATTTTAGGTAAGATTTTTGGAAAAAAAAAAAAGATGTACAAGCCTAGATAAATACTATCTAAATCCAAATATTAACATAATATGATGGAAATATGTTCAAATTGCAAATGATTTATGTATTACGTTTGTATGGACAATTCAACGGTCGCCGTTGTCTTAATGCTCGCTGACAAAGACGAAACCGACACACCAGGCTGTTACTTATAATAATAATATATACAATAGGTATTATAATAATGAATGTATGTTTGTTTAATAAACCGTATTATAAAACTCTGCATGACAACATAAATCAATCTGAAATAATAAAAAAATCTATATGTTAAGATGAGCCGAAAGTAAAATATCCTGAAAACATTTTTTTATTTGTTGCAGAACAAAATATGTAAACGAACCCGTTTCAAAAAGTAAGTTCATAGATGTGTTACAGTAAACTTAAATTGATATAAAATCATCCAACGGGTAAAACGAACTTATGTATACATACAGGGTGACACTTGATTACACGTGGAAATAGCCTGGTACAAAATATTGATCAAAGACCCTATGCTAGGAAAAAACCTGTGTTACAGGTGTCATCTACACCTTATCTCATATCTACGTCTTAAGTTGCACTTTAAGTGCAAATGAATTCTTCCACCGATCCTCTTTAGGAGTGGAGACAACTTCGCTCTTAAACTTTAATTTCTATAAAAGCAGGGCTCGGATAACGATATATTTTCGAAACGGTTTCGTCTGAAAAACCTAAGATACGATTTATTCCAATTACGTTCGGAAGGAACGTTGTTAAAACGGTTTTGAAGAAAAACAAAATAAATCGTTCTCGATTAATATAACTTTTTTAACCGTTTATAACCATTTTTGGGTTGATCGATAGGAAAGTCGCAAAACAACTCTAATCAATACGTAAAAGAGGAATAAATTATGTAATGGAATGAAGATAAGGTACAATTATTTAACCAAACAAGTTCATGCTTGTCGGCACACATATAATTGCATACCGTTACTGCAAAACTGCATTTTTTATCGTGAGAATTGAAATATGAAACTATCGTTTTTCCCTCGCCGACAAATAAAACCGCACCAATACCTAACCGTGTCGTTTAGAATTACTGCAAAACATATTTTATTTTTAAAGTAGGTGTGGGTGTTTATGTTTATGCAGAATAATCCACGTGCACAAATTCACATTTAAACTTAACAAATTTTATGTTGCAGTTAAACTCATAGCTAGGGTTAAATCCTCAAACTACTAAAACTAACAAACTTTATAATACAATTCATAAAAAGGAAGTCGGTTTCTAAATTCAACAACGACATTAATGGATCACCTTTTGAAAGAATTCCTAGACTAAAACCATCGTATCACAGAAAATGCCTAAAGTTATAGAAAAAATCACTAATTTACAATAAATTTACGGAATTGGTATCGTTCTTATTTAAGAACACCTCCCCAGTTTGATGAAGATGATTATAGACAGATCCTTCAAATTCAAATTTAAATTACGGTCTACAACATGTGCGGCGATCGTCTTACAATACTATAAAGTTCGAATAAGCAAATTAATGTAATAATTTTATCGTGAGAATTGAAATATGAAACTATCGTTTTTCCCTCGCCGACAAATAAAACCGCACCAATACCTAACCGTGTCGTTTAGAATTACTGCAAAACATATTTTATTTTTAAAGTAGGTGTAGGTGTTTATGTTTATGCAGAATAATCCACGTGCACAAATTCACATTTAAACTTAGCAAATTTTATGTTGCAGTTAAACTCGAAGCTAGGGTTAAATCCTCAAACTACTAAAACTAACAAACTTTATAAAACAATTCATAAAAAGGAAGTCGGTTTCTAAATTCAACAACGACATTAATGGATCACCTTTTGAAAGAATTCCTAGACTAAAACCATCGTATCACAGAAAATGCCTAAAGTTATAGAAAAAATCATTAATTTACAATAAATTTACGGAATTGGTATCGTTCTTATTTAAGAACACCTCCCCAGTTGATGAAGATGATTATAGGCAGATCCTTCAAATTCAAATTTTAATTATCGACTACAACATGTACGACGATCGTCTTAAATTACAATAAAGTTCGAATAAGCAAATTAATGTATAATGCAATTTGCTGCAGTTAAACTCAAAGCTGGTGTAAAATCATAAAACTACTAAAACTATCAAACTTTATAAAGTATTTCATATACAGAAAGTCGGTTCCTAAATTCAACAATGACATTAAGAAATCGTCTTTTTAAAGAATTCTTAGACTAAAACCAACTTATTACAAAATTTGTAAGTTATGATAAGGAAAGAATCGCTCATTTATAACAAGATAACGGAATTGATATGGTTCTTGAACACCTCGTTTGATGAAGATGATTATAGGAAGATCCCTCAAATCCAAATTTTAATTATCGACTACAACATGTACGACGATCGTCTTATATTACAATAAAGTTCGAATAAGCAAATTAATGCATTATAATGCAATTTTGCCGTCTTTGATATTATAAATGAACAATTATACATACATGACAGCTACCTGATATGTTTCCACGTGTAAAAACATGCGAAACCAGCAGAATGCTCGGACATGAGCACAATATATAAAAAGGGAGTGAGAGACCTACTCAATACATTATTTGTACGTTAACGTGTAAGGTAGTGTTAGCTGTATGAATAAATTAAATTAATATTTGGATATCCTTGGTGCCCAATCTGGGTCATGGAAATAGAATGAGCGTGTACCTGTAAGTGCATGCTATTTCTTGCTCTATGAAGAGATATGAGTCAATCTGACCCAAATTTTAGTTTAATGTTTACGGTAACCTAGAGTTCAGATGTTCTTGGTGCCCAATCTAGGTCACAGAAATAGAATGTGCATGTGCCTGTAGGTGCAGCCTATTTCTTGCTTTGTGAAGAAACATGAGACAATCTGTCCTGAATTTTAGGATATCGGTTTAAACAGCGAGTGTCCTTGTTTGTTAACGTGTAAAGTAGTGTATGAATAAATTAAATAAAAATTTGGATATCCTTGGTGCCCAATCTGGGGCCATAGAAATAGAATGAGTGTGTGCCTGCAGGTGCATGCTATTTCTTGCTCTGTGAAGAGATATGAGTCAATTTGACCCAAATTTTAATTTTAGTTTAATGGTTATGGTAGACTAAAGTTCAGATGTCCTTGGTGCCCAATCTGGGGTCATAGAAATAGAATGAGCGTGTGCCTGCAAGTGCACGCTATTTCTTGCTCTGTGAAGAGATATGAGTCAATCTGACCTAAATTTTAGTTTATTGTAATCGATAGCCTAACGTTCAGATGTCCTCGAGCCAATCTGGTCGCAGAAAACGGAGTGATGTGTAATTGTGCACTATCTCTAATTTTGTGGAGAGACATGAGACCAACTGTCCTGAAGTTTAGGTTAGCGGGGTGCATGAAAGGAGCCTCCTCGTGGCGCATCCTGGAAGCAGCTAGACACGATAACGCAGTGTCTAGGCTGACTAATCCTTCTGGATATCCTTGGTGCCCAATCTGGGGTCATGGAAATAGAATGAGCGTGTACTTGTAAGTGCATGCTATTTCTTGCTCTGTGAAGAGATATGAGTTAATCTGATCCAAATTTTAGTTTCATGTTTACGGTAACCTAGAGTTCAGATGTCCTTGGTGCCCAATCTGGGTCACAGAAATAGAATGTGCATGTGCCTGTAGGTGCAGCCTATTTTTTGCTTTGTGAAGAGACATGAGACAATCTGTCCTGAATTTTAGGATAGCGGTTTAAACAGCGAGCACCCTTGTTTGTTAACGTGTAAAGTAGTGTATGAATAAATTAAATTAAAATTTGGATATCCTTGGTGCCCAATCTGGGGCCACAGAAATAGAATGTGCATGTGCCTGTAGGTGCAGCCTATTTTTTGCTTTGTGAAGAGACATGAGACAATCTGTCCTGAATTTTAGGATAGCGGTTTAAACAGCGAGCACCCTTGTTTGTTAACGTGTAAAGTAGTGTATGAATAAATTAAATTAAAATTTGGATATCCTTGGTGCCCAATCTGGGGCCATAGAAATAGAATGAGTGTGTGCCTGCAGGTGTATGCTATTTCTTGCTCTGTGAAGAGATATGAGTCAATCTGACCCAAATTTTAATTTTAGTTTAATGGTTATGGTAGACTAAAGTTCAGATGTCCTTGGTGCCCAATCTGGGGTCATAGAAATAGAATGAGCGTGTGCCTGCAAGTGCACGCTATTTCTTGCTCTGTGAAGAGATATGAGTCAATCTGACCTAAATTTTAGTTTATTGTAATCGATAGCCTAATGTTCAGATGTCCTCGAGCCAATCTGGTCGCAGAAAACGGAGTGATGTGTAATTGTGCACTATCTCTAATTTTGTGGAGAGACATGAGACCAACT
The DNA here is from genome assembly GCA_948150665.1 of Conistra vaccinii. NCBI lineage: Eukaryota > Metazoa > Arthropoda > Insecta > Lepidoptera > Noctuidae > Conistra > Conistra vaccinii. The sequence continues at coordinate 24,020,073 of OX411327.1, forward strand.
GTCCTGAAGTTTAGGTTAGCGGGGTGCATGAAAGGAGCCTCCTCGTGGCGCATCCTGGAAGCAGCTAGACACGATAACGCAGTGTCTAGGCTGACTAATCCTTCTGGATATCCTTGGTGCCCAATCTGGGGTCATGGAAATAGAATGAGCGTGTACTTGTAAGTGCATGCTATTTCTTGCTCTGTGAAGAGATATGAGTTAATCTGATCCAAATTTTAGTTTCATGTTTACGGTAACCTAGAGTTCAGATGTCCTTGGTGCCCAATCTGGGTCACAGAAATAGAATGTGCATGTGCCTGTAGGTGCAGCCTATTTTTTGCTTTGTGAAGAGACATGAGACAATCTGTCCTGAATTTTAGGATAGCGGTTTAAACAGCGAGCACCCTTGTTTGTTAACGTGTAAAGTAGTGTATGAATAAATTAAATTAAAATTTGGATATCCTTGGTGCCCAATCTGGGGCCATAGAAATAGAATGAGTGTGTGCCTGCAGGTGTATGCTATTTCTTGCTCTGTGAAGAGATATGAGTCAATCTGACCCAAATTTTAATTTTAGTTTAATGGTTATGGTAGACTAAAGTTCAGATGTCCTTGGTGCCCAATCTGGGGTCATAGAAATAGAATGAGCGTGTGCCTGCAAGTGCACGCTATTTCTTGCTCTGTGAAGAGATATGAGTCAATCTGACCTAAATTTTAGTTTATTGTAATCGATAGCCTAACGTTCAGATGTCCTCGAGCCAATCTGGTCGCAGAAAACGGAGTGATGTGTAATTGTGCACTATCTCTAATTTTGTGGAGAGACATGAGACCAACTGTCCTGAAGTTTAGGTTAGCGGGGTGCATGAAAGGAGCCTCCTCGTGGCGCATCCTGGAAGCAGCTAGACACGATAACGCAGTGTCTAGGCTGACTAATCCTTCTGGATATCCTTGGTGTCCAATCTGAGGTCATGGAAATAGAATGAACGTGTACTTGTAAGTGCATGCTATTTCTTGCTCTGTGAAGAGATATGAGTTAATCTGACCCAAATTTTAGTTTAATGTTTACGGTAACCTAGAGTTCAGACGTCCTTGGTGGTCAATCTGAGTCACAGAAATAGAATGTGCATGTGCCTGTAGGTGCAGCCTATTTTTTGCTTTGTGAAGAGATATGAATCAATCTGACCCAAATTTAAAAATTAAGTTTAAATAGTAGAGGAGTGCACAAACCGCAAACTTTGAAGATCCATTTATGTTATTGGGCATTCTAGACCACTTTCTGTTCGCACCAAAACGAGATTTTAAAAGTGGAGTAGCGCCCGAACCACAAACTTTGTAGATCCATGTATGTTATTCGCCATTCTAGACGACTTTCAGTTCGCAACAAAATTAAATTCAAATAGTAGAGTAGCGCCCAAACCACAAACTTTGTAGATCCATTTAGGTTATTAGCCATTCTAGACGACTTTCCGTTCGCATCAAAACGAGATTCTAAAAGTGGAGTAGCGCCCGAACCACAAACTTTGTAGATCCATTTATGTTATTAGGCATTCTAGACGACTTTCCGTTCGCACCAAAACGAGATTCTAAAAGTGGCGTATCGCTCGAACCACAAACTTTGTAGATCCATTTATGTTATTAGGCATTCTAGACCACTTTCCGTTCGCACCAAAACGATATTGTAAAAGTGGAGTAGCGCCCGAACCACAAACTTTGTAGATCTATTTATGATATTAGCCGTTCTAGACGACTTTCCGTTCGCAACAAAATTAAATTCAAATAGTGGAGTAGCACACAAACCACAAACTTTGAAGATCCATTTATGTTATTGGGCAATCTAAACCACTTTCCGTTCGCAACAAAATGAAATTTAAAAAGTGGAGTAACGCTAAATCACAAACTTTGTAGATCCATTTATGTTATTAGCCATTCTATACGACTTTCCGTTCGCAACAAAATGAAATTCAAAAAGTGGAGTAACGCCAAATCACAAACTTTGTAGATCCATTTATGTTATTGGGCATTCTAAATCACTTTCCGTTCGCAACAAAATGAAATTCAAATAGTATAGTAGCGCCCAAACCACAAACTTTGTAGATTCATTTATGTTATTAAGCATTCTAGATGACTTTCCGTTCGCATCAAAACGAGATTCTAAAAGTGGAGTAGCGCTCAAACCATGCACTGAAAAATATTAAAATAGTGGAATAGGCGCCGAACCATTATTTTACTGCACTATGCAGAAATTCGTACTCCACCTTCCGTTCATCAGGTGGAATAGGCGCCGAACAATATTTTACTGCACTATGCAGAAATTCGTACTCCACCTTCCGTTCATCAGGTAAGTTATCGAAATGGATTTCATATGTGTTATTGGGCAATCTAAGCCACCTGAAGTGACGAGGTGAACGAAGTGAGCCGATGGAACGTAAGGTGGCTTAGAATGGATTTCATATATGTTATTGGGCAATCTATGCCACCTGAAGTGACGAGGTGAATGAAGTGAGCCGATGGAACGTAAGGTGGCTTAGAATGGATTTCATATATGTTATTGGGCAATCTAAGCCACCTGAAGTGACGAGGTGAACGAAGTGAGCCGATGGAACGTAAGGTGGCTTAGAGTGCCCAATAACATCCTACTCACGACTGTCAGTACCATAGATAATACACTTATGTCAGTACGCTACGTCAAATAACAAGATGTCCACATTTTGTTGTATTTTTGAACCCTCAACATGCTCAATAATACGCGCGGAGTTTCTACTTGATGTTTCAACCAGTGCTGCCAGATGCGTTTTCTTAAATTTTTCCCCAAAATGATACCTTTTCAGAATAAGCCCCCAAAAATAAAATACGAATATACTTACTGTTTTCAGTTATATCAAAAGCTGTACCATTGATCTCAATGGCTGAACCCAAATAAAAAATGTATCGTTCGCAAAAAACGAAAATATAAAACCAAAGACATCGACTTCTGAAATTAAGGTGCAACTAGTCGCGGGCTCGAACTCAATGGTGGGCCTGGCCAAAAACCACACTGTCTCACCTGGCATCGTGTCCGACAGAGATAGTATCAGTGATAAGCAGTTAGAAGCAGATCTACATGGACAACATATAGTTCGCACGCACAGAAACACCGTACCGACCAATTTTAGTAAAACGAGCGCGTCAAAAATTACGAAAAGGCCTTTGGAAAAAAGGTTTTTCTGAAATAACCACTGCATAAATCAATTACAAATAAAATTTATTGAAATCTTCGTAAATTTTTCTGTGTCGGTACGGATTTTGTTTTCGAGATTTCACACTTCTTGTATTACTTATTTACGCCCAAAGTTGCGTTAAAATTAGCAAGAAAAACGAATCTTTGTTGGCTCATAACTTTTTAATGGCTCTTTACTTTACTATTCTGCTTCTGTACAGACAATTTTAATAATGAGACCTAACGATATCATGTTTAACTTTGAATGTACGATGTCAAATAGTGGAGTAAAACCCCTCCGAAGTTTGTATGGAAAAAATATCAAATTGTTTCACCTTAAAGGCGAATATCAGGTTGGCGGGTGTAATTTTCAGAAATGGTCGAAATATAGAATAACAAAAGATTTAGTACCTAATTAGTACCTAATTGTACCACTAGTGTTATAATTTGTACCTCGTGGGATCGCAAGTTATTGCAATAGTTTTATACACCCGCCATTCTGATGTCAGCTTGGCGGGTGTATTTTTGTGTAGCCGAGATTACTGAGAAGTTAGATATAAAACATACATGGATATTTAGTACCTAATTGGTACCTCTCTAAACATACCTTAAGTCAAAGAAATCTCATCGGAATTCGGCAGAAATGGAAAAATTCATATTTTATACAGAGTGTTATTTTTTTACAGATATGTTGCTTGTTTGACACAAAGAGAGAGCTCACGACCAAAACCATGTCGCATCGTTTTACGGCCTATACCGTAAAAAATCGTTTGTTTAGACGGTTCTGAGCTCGACTGGACGGAGGTCCATTTTTGCTATGACAAAAAAAATTGGCAGACGGTTTTACCAAAATATGTCTGATATTAAAAATGTAATTGGTTTCGTCATTTTATTATGAAAAAAAACATTCAAACATTTTGCGGGTCATATGTTGCCTGAGCGCATTATCGAAACTGTCAAAATAAAAATTTCAACCTGTCTCCCGATGGCGCCCTTATCTGCCGATGACGTCAAAAACGCTTAAGCCCCGAAGCGCATTCCGAGCGCGCCGGATGTTAATGACCTTGATAACAAAAAACGCTCTCCCGCTGTTTGAAGTGGCTCTGGGCACAATATGAATACTTTGTTGTGTTCTTGAATACACAGAGCATCATGTTATGTATAAACAATGCTCGTAAGACGAGAATCGTATTTATAAACAAAATGTAATTATCAGATACGGGGGAAAAAAACGTGTTTATTCCGGTTTCATGTCTATTTCTGATAAAACTACTGTATCAATTTACAAGAAATTTTGCAAATTACATTATGAATAGTTATGTAATCTAACAAAAGCATTTGTTTGATAGTCCTACGTAATATTTTCATATTATTGAAACTGAAACTTCATAGCGCGCGGTGCCGACTTTGTCTTTTGTTTTACGGGGAACATTTCTTTGTTCAAAAATAAAATTTTATGATGGTATTTCGTGATAATATTATCTACAACGATGCATTATGTACTTCTAAATGAATATTCATCTATTTGCTGTCAATTACACACAAAAAAGTCGAAATTCATCATAGAATGATAACGCGTCACAACGGTTTTGGCGCGTAAAATTACTTTGCTCAAAAATGTGATTTTATGATGCTATTTCGTGAAACTATTATCTACAACGGTGTAATAACTACTAATAAATGAAAATATAGCCACTTACCTTTTAATTATCACACTTTATTGCACAAAACAACACAAAACAGACACCGTCACCCGCACGAGCCGATCGTTTTCTGAAGTATGAGTAATGTCAGTTTGACTTTTTTTTTTTAATATTGCGTTCCGTATATTTTTATTTTTGAATGATTTAGTCGAGTAGAATATTTATCCGACCATAGAGTAAAACCATCCTTATTGGAGACTAGCCTTTATTTGGCAGTAAAAATAGAGAAAAGTGCCGCGTGAGAGGGTGTTACACGAGGTGCGTCACCGGGGCTTGACGGTTTGTCACGATTTGTTACACCGCGAGTAGCAATTTGGCGCCATCGGTTTGTCACATATAATTCCAAAAAGCAAAAGAACGTTTTGGAGTCGCCCGCGGTTAACGCGCGGTGCTTGTTACGCTCCTATCTCTTACGACCTTTGATCAACAATTTGTTGATCGAAGCTTACAACAACGATGATGAGTCCGACAATGATTAAAACGATGTTTTTTTTATTCAATAAGCTGCATTTTTCAAACATTATTCCAGTTTCCTTTTGTGCAATTTATTTAAAAACTCCTTCAATATCAATTCGATGGTTTCGGGTTAGCTCTATGATAATGGTACGTAAATACTCCGCAATACGATTTTTTCATCATTTCTGATTATGGAAAAGTTGTCTGATTAGTTAGTATGATACACAAAATTTGTCTGATATAATTTTTTTCTACATTTGGGCATCTTTTTTGTTTATGCCCAAGAGTTTTCAGACAGACAGACATGCTATGTTACCGACTGGAAAAAAATTTCAACACGTTAAAAATGGATTCAACACATAAGTTGCCAATGATATTAAATTAAACAGATATGTTGTGAGCGCGCAATCCTGAAGACTCGAAAACGTCCTAATTGGGACGTATGTATTGACTTAAGTCTGCGACACGCATGGCGACGAGCAATACGCTTAGCTGAAGCAGCAAAAAAATTCAAAAAATGCCATCGTGTGTATTTATAAAGTGTACCAATTATGATACCAAAGTTAATAAAACACAAGGGATCTCATACCACTTTTAAGTACGCAAAATACGTGGATTTATTAATATATTTCAATTATTTTCCTAATATTCTGTTAGTTGGAGGTTAGAAAAAAGAAAGAAATGGAAATACATTTTATTTGTCATGAGGATGACAAGGACGCATTCACTCCGGACATAGAATAAAATTACAGATGCGAATATCGTAGGCAGTAAAGTCATCGCTACCCCACAGTTCTGTTTCCTTTTTTCTATTTTGATTCCGTTTTGATTATTTAATCATTTCGTTTTATGTAATAATTGATATACTTGAATATAAATTAAACATGTCAAGTGCGGGAAAAGAAACTAAAAAATTCCGAAATAAAAAATCTCTCTAAGAGACAGAAAATAAATAAATTGAGTCTTTTCGAAGGTGTATGATTGTTTTTATATCAAAATAAATATTGTTCCTTTTACATCGTGTTTTGATTCTCACCTACCTACCTTTAATACTGTTTATTAGTTGTTATAGGTACAAACCGCGTGTACAAATTTAGTACGCGCGGTTTGTACCTTCTGTCTCGTTAAAGGACCATGCGTCATTTTGGTACCAACGCTCAACAGTGATGAAACTCATGCCATGTGAAAGCTTTTGGGGTATTATTTAATTCATTCTATGGCAGCTAAGTCGAAATCGAGCGCGAACATGATGTTTTGGAACATTAAAAAAGGTTAGGTTATGTTTGGTTAGGATAGGTTAGGTTAGGTTGATCTCATGATTCCCGGTCTAAGTGTGGGAAGGGAACAATGGGATGGTTTTCAGTTAGTAGGATTCTGACAGATCCCTTCGCCCGCCCCAGGGAGGAGGAATCCATGAGGATTTTCCAAGCCGGAAAAAAAAAAAAAAAATTTTTGGTTAGGATAGGTTAGGTTAGGTTGACCTCATGATTCCCGGTCTACATGTGGGAAGGGACTAATGGGGTGGTTTTTCAGTCAGTAGGATACTGACAGATCCCTTCGCCCGCCCCAGGGCGGAGGACTTCCATGAGGATTTTCCAAGCCGGAAAAAAAAAACTTAGGTTAGGTTAGGGTATGTAGGTAGATAGGGTAGGTAGGTATGTAGGTAGGTAGGGTAGGTAGGTATGTAGGTAGGTAAGGTAGGAAGGTACCCTTTTTGGTTAGGTTAGGTTAGGTTCACCGTGCCGTACGGAGGAAGCGTAATCCCGGGGCAGGGTGATGAACATTTGAAAAGGTCGAGGATCCTCCGGCCAGACGGGTGTGGTGTCTGGCGGGCAAATGCCCGTAAGTTAATTTCAGATACTCTTATATAAGTCGTTCGCGCGGTAAAGTCTAAAAACGCGATGCAAGATTTGTGTGACGTCTTGTCTTTGATGAGTAGTTAGTATGTGGCGGCGTAACCGCTACAATTTACTTAATTATACTGTTACGCAAGTAGCTATCTACCTTATCGCTTTTCCCTGCTAACAAAAGTATCTTTGTTTTTAATGGTAATGTTAGAAGCTGGAGGGGAAGTGCTTCCAGCTTCTAACATTACCATTAAAAACAAAGATACTTTTGTTACCTTAAATATAGGTATTTAAATAAGGTATTTTCTAATGTTAAGCAAAAATAATTCATTACTTAATTAAGCGTTCAGAGATGTTATTAGTATTTTCATAATTATACAATGCTTACTGTTTTATTTGTCCTTCATTTTATACTTTTGTTTAATGTTCAAAAGCACCATGTTCGCACTCGATTTCGACTAAGCTGCCATAGTATAAATTAATTGATACCCCAAAAGCTTTCACATGGCATGAGTTTCATCCCTTGATATGCTTTTTTGGTTGCGACCTTGAAAATCCTCATGGATGTCCTCCGCCCACACGTGGATGTCCTCCGCCCTCTCAGGAATGCGTTCCGCACTCTCATGCCACCTAACCTAACCTAACCTTTTTTGAATGTTTAAAAACACTCAGCTGCCGTAGTATAAATTAAATGATACCCCAAAAGCTTTCACATGGCATGAGTTTCATCCCTAACCTAACCTAACCTTTTTGAATGTTCAAAAACACTCAGTTGCCATAGTATAAATTAAATAATTCCCCAAAAGCTTTCACATTGCATGAGTTTCATCCCTAACCTAACCTAACTTTTTTTTAATGTTCAAATCACCATGTTCGCGCTCGATTTCGACTTAGCTGCCATAGTATAAATTAAATGATACCCCAAAAGCTTTCACATGGCATGAGTTTTATCCCTAACCTAACCTAACTTTTTTTTAATGTTCAAAAACACCATGTTCGCGCTCGATTTCGACTGAGCTGCCATAGTATAAATTAAATGATACCCCAAAAGCATTCACATGGCATGAGTTTCATTCCTAACCTAACCTAACTTTTTTTTAATGTTCAAAATCACCATGTTCGCGCTGGATTTCGACTTAGCTGCCATAGTATAAATTAAATGATACCCCAAAAGCTTTCACATGGCATGAGTTTTATCCCTAACCTAACCTAACCTAACTTTTTTTGAATGTTCAAAATCACCATGTTCGCGCTGGATTTCGACTTAGCTGCCATAGTATAAATTAAATGATACCCCAAAAGCTTTCACATGGCATGAGTTTTATCCCTAACCTAACCTAACCTAACTTTTTTTGAATGTTCAAAAACACCATGTTCGCGCTCGATTTCGACTTAGCTGCCATAGAATGAATTAAACAATACCCCAAAAGCTTTCACATGGCATGAGTCTCATCACTGTTGAGCGTTGGTACCAGACTCCATACATAGTTGCCCATGGTCCTTTGTTAGTCTGTGATGCCAACATGCGGTGATTGGTCGCCAGAATAATGTTTGTTTACATTCACGCGCAATTGACACCACTAGCTGTCTTTTTTTTTCTTACTGTTTTTATCAAGCCTTCTCTTTTCTATTATTTTTACTTGTAGTGAAATGTAAAATGAATGAAAAGTGGGTATGTGTGCTGCGCTGCTGCGCGGAACAAATTTTTCGGTTGTTTTGTGAGTGTATAACATATCTGTTTATTATAATATCATTGTAAGTTGCTCATACTTCTGAAAAATGATTTATTCGCATCAACTGACCAATGTTCACTTGAAAACACACACTACACGCCCGCACACACTTTAATATTAATTTACGAGTATGTCACTCTCTGTATTTCATTTTCTGTGTACTTCGTAATTGGCGTAATGTTTAGAATTGTAATAATGTTATACTTACTGTCAGCTGTGAAGTTACCTTATAATAAATAAATAAAACAAGATTTTCTGTTGGCTATGGCTTTATGCGTAATTTTTTTATTTTCTCGAATGGCCTCCTGGGTACGTGTAATGCTACTGGTCTGAAAATTGTGTTTTTGGTATCTAAAACCTATCGTTGAACTACATTCCGAAAATCAGGCAGTTCGGATTTTTTTTTCACATTATTGAAAAAGTGGGCAGGTCAGGCAAGACGTGAAGTTCTCAAAAAAAGGGTTTTTGATTCAGAATAAGCAAAAGATTTTATACGGTGGTCGTAAAGCGATGAGAGTCTGTGGCGATGAGGTAAACATTTTGGTCATGAGCTCTCGTACCAGTTGAGGAAATCGGGGATTCTTGACTATAGGGATACTTAGCATCAGGTGGAATGACAGCTCACTTCACCTACATGAACAAAATAATGATTGTTAGCATTTCTATGCCACTTGCAGTTCTACAATATGGTTCTAAAAGTGAAAGAACAACCAGATTATAGGTTCAGTTTGCATAGGAAATGGTTCTATGTGAAGCTGTAAGCTGCAAATTTTCAAGGTTCTGATATTGATATAATAATAGCTTTACATATCGTGTACTTGACTTAATATATATCAAACAATTCAAGAGTCTTATTATTATTTGCAAACAAAAGAACGCATGGACACATATACAAATAATGTTTTTTATCTCATCTATTCAGAAAGAGCCAGTTTATTCTTCGTAAACACGTATAGTTTGATTCAAAGTTAATGGCGGCTCGGAAGTTAGTTGCTCTTGCTCACTGCGCAGTACCCCACCCCTCACCCCCGCTGATCCATGAATTAGTTACTGCGCAGCGACTCGCTCATGTTCCGACCCGCCATTAAGTTTGCATCGGTCTGTACTAACCCATTCAAGGCGGGTCAAAAATCGACCTTATTACGTACGGGCGGGCGGTCTAAAAGAATAATGCCGATAGGCCTCGGACGCATCTCATATTGAAACACTTTGACGCCGATCCGCGTTTTCCGTAAATGAAAATGATTTCTAGCATATTGTGACAGAATTTTATTGAAGCTGATAGACTGGTCATGATCGCCATGTGCATGTGCTGCGTAGGTACTCAGTGGCCAAGTTGCATTTTGTGTATAATTATTTTTATTTTGTTATTAACAGTGAAATTTTATTAAAAATACTGGCAATTTTCTATTTACCATAAATTTGGCTAGAAATAAAGTGAATTTGAAGATAAACATTATTTCATATAAATACCTATATAAGAATATAGGAAAAGAAGATACTCAGGTCGGCTATCTGCAAACAGATGTCAAAATTATGGCCAATTCGCATATGATAAATGTAAACTTATATTTAAGATACCTACTAAGCTAATACTACCTATGATTGCCATTCATGATTTAGTGTGTAACGTGATCTAGAGGCAGATTTTTTTTTTAAAGAAAATTCAGCTGCGAATATACCTACATACCTTTTTCAAATAAATTTTAACGTCATGTGTTTTCAGGCAACTAAATGACATCCCAGCCAGCCGGTGGAACGAGACCTGCTGCGGTCTATTCTGTAAAAAACTCACCGTGAAATGAGCTGTCATTCCCCCTGATGCTAAGTATCCCTATAGTCAAGTATCCCCGGTTTCCTCTGTTGTGTTTCTTGTGTCAAACAAGCAACATATTGTAACACTCTGTATAAAAAAAAACTATTTTTAAATTTCTCTCGAATTCCGAGGAGATTTCTTTGACTTAAGGTATGTTTAGAGAGGTACCAATTAGGTACCTAATTGGTACCTCTCTAAACATACATAAATATCCATATATGTTTTATACCTAACTTTTCAGTAATCTTGGCTACACAAAAATACACCCGCCAAGCTGACATCAGAATGGTGGGTGTATAAAACTATTGCAATAACTTGCGATCCCACGAGGTACAAATTATTTCACTAGTGGTACAATTAGGTACTAATTAGGTACTAAATCTTTTGTTATATTTCGACCATTTCTGAATATTACACCCGCCAACCTGATATTCACAAATTAAAGTTCCCTTTTTTCATTTTGTAATGCTTTTTTGGTACTCGGTTCTTTTATAATTAAAGATTTTCGTTTTTCCGAGATACTGTGCTTTTTACCGAAATAGTGGGAAAATAAACAGTATTTTCCTACTTGACCATAAATTTAATACTTTATTTCTTTTACAAAAACTTGGCAACTCTACGCTTATGGAAAAGCTGAGTGGAAAAGTATATTATGTTCTGTGGGAAAGGCGCGCGCCGCGCGCCTGACGGGCGCACGGCGCGCGCCCTTTGACAGCAACGCTTGTTATAATCATAATCCGTTACATAGAAATCCATACAATTTGACACGCAGCGCCCGAGGCGCGCGCCTCGGGCGCTTGTTATAACTAGTCCCTTAGAAAAAAAGTGAGGAAAAATTTTTTAGCAAGCGGTCCACAGACTACAACACTACAATGGGGATCCACGCGCAAAGCTCAGCGTAGATGTCGCCAGCGGCGGGATGGCTGCTGTCAAATAATTTTCGCATTGTTTACATTAGTGGTTTTTGCAATTTTTTGTGTTGAAACCGATCCACCATGGTTATTGCTAACATGTATTGTTCCTGGAAGCTTATAGAATTGAAAGACGACCTAAACAAACCAGGAGCAAGGATTACTGGAAAGAAATGAGACATTATTGCGAGGGTCTTCAACTTCTATCTAATAAAATATTTTTAATCAGTGCTAGGGTCTAGATTTGGATATTTTTTTTGTTGTAACATGTTAATTATTACTTGGTTCATGGTAGGAAAATTTACGAAAATTGAGAGAACCGTACTTTAATAATAAATGGTATTCTTTATTGTTTAGGTTATGTATATTTTTCATTAGAGCTAGGCTCTAGATTTGGGTATCTTTTTAGTTGTAACGTGTTACTTCATACTTGACTCATGGTAGGAAAATTTACGAAAAATGAGAGATCATTTACTTTAAAATAAATGATATTCTTTATTTTTTAGGTTATCTATGACCGAAATTTTTAATTCAGCAATCAAAGCCCTCAAGCTTCCGAAAGCCAAGCAATTGACGTTCCTGCTGTAGAACTTTACTAAGACGTTAATAGCTCCACCAAAGCTCTACCATATTGCCGAAAATTACCAATCAACATACTCAAAGTTACTTTTAGTTTTACTCTTTTAGTTTCCCACTTTCTATTTGCGTAGTATCTTTGGGAAATAAATGAACACCGGAGTAAGTATTTTAGTACATCGGGGTACAGCACACTTATGCATATTTGGAGAAAATTTGAATTTACTGAATGATAGGTTATAAAATGTATGGAATTGACAGTTTTCAATGGCCATGTCGACGATGCGCCACCTATCGTGATAAAATGGCAGTAAACATCCCCATTGAGACTAGACTATAATATAGTTATCTAATCTGTGGACTATATATATTCTGTGGGTCAAACATTTTGTATTGTGGACTGGGCAGTTGGATTGGAATTTGGAAACGAAAAGAAAGGAAAGGAAAGACTTCTGTGAATTTCCCTTCAAGAACCTTACTGATATTTCAGCACTGATCTAGACTTGCAAAATTGCACTTTATTACTTTATTTATATACATATCGTCGATCATCGCTACGGTCGATGCAAGGCTGCTATCAATAGTAGTGTTAGTAAAAATGTTAAAAACAAACTAGAATTTTAAGACTGAGTAAGTGGTTGTTGTCATTTGATGTGTACAGTGAGTGAATACTCTGTTTCCTAAGTGTAAGCAAAGATGGAAGAAGAATTAATAAAAGAGGTGAAAATGAGGCTGCGGTCCCTGGTAGTGTCGAGCCCGACGCAAATGGATTCGCGTCTGTTGATGCGCGACTACTCGAAGCTGTTGGGTACACATATTCCGTTGGCCAGGATGGGATACAGGGATTTCGTCACCTTTCTCAGGGAACGGTGCAGCGACAGCTTCCTGGTGAGTACTGGCGTTGTGTGATAACACCGCTCATTGTGTCAGCCTATGTAAAATTTCTAAATTGATATATCTGTAATTTTCCAGCCTATTAATGTTCCCACTGCTGGGACACTGGCCTCCTCACTGTGAGAGGGAATGGGCCGTAATCTACCACGCGGGCCCACTGTGGGTTGGTAATGTCACGTCTTCGAATTTTTGGTTCTAAGACATGCCGCTTTCCTCACGATGTTTTCCTTCACCGTTTTGAGAGCAGTGGTGATGAAATTATTTACACAAAGTAAAGTAAAGCGCCTGCTTGGGTTCGAACCCACGACCTACAACTCGTAAGTCGGGGCCGTTACCACTGGGCCACCACTGCTCTCAATAATATTTTAAAGAAGTATATTTGTTTACATATACTTTGTATATAGCGGGTAATCTCTGGAACTACTAGTCAGATTTGGAAATTCGTTTTGCATCGGATAGCCCATTTCTTGAGGAAGGTTATAGGCTTGCGGACAAAGTTGCAGGCAGAAGCTAGTAACCATGCCTGACTATGCCATTTTAAGGACAACAGACCAAAGTGTTGGAAAAATACAAGTTTTCTGGTATTTGTTCCCACACCTTTTATAATAATATTAGTCTTTTAAGATGTGCACACATTTGTTACTTACATAAGACCATTGCACAATGTAACTAACAACATCAATTCAAATTAAAATGCTAGCTTGTATTGGTGTTCAGTTGTTTTTTAATGATGCTCAAGTAAGTTTTTTGTTTATTTTCAGTTATCCGGCCCACCATCAAATCCAATACTCACTGTGATTGTACCAGAGTCATCAAAGCATATTGATAACATGGTACAGAGATCAAAAGTACCCTCTACTGCTAAAGTGTAAGCATATAAAATACGGGGAATTATAAGACAATCTAATAAAAAAAACTTAGTGACTGATGATGAGATACTGTTTTAATAACTTGAGCGGTATGAATTTGAGTAAGCGAAAAATTAACTAACAAATAACGAATATTGATTAATAATAAAATCCAGAACGAGCTTACAGAAAGTGGGTTGTGATTAATCAGATATTAATTTCTAGCCGACGACTAGCAACTAAATTACTAATAGAGCGACTAAAAATACAGAGAGGAAGGTACTCCATGGTATTTAGTGAAACTGTAAATTCCGACTCCACACAGTCTTGTCTGCCCTACACCTACCCCTAGAGTGTAATTTAGAATCACGTAGGCGCGGAGGGGCGAGGCAAGTCGAAGCTGCGGCGGTGAGCGTTAAACCATCTGCGACGATAATACACTGAGAAATACATATAATAAATAAATAAAATAAAAAGCCTTATATTTCGTTGCAGATTACAGAAAATATAAAAATACAAGTTAAATTCTATGCTAGTTTATAAATTTTTTGTTAGTGTTTTAGTTTAGTACTTAAATTTAGTTGTTAGTTCATGAGTTTTAATATTATTGCGTAATTAGAAATACATATACTGAGAAATAAATAAATACAATACAATAAGCTCGCGTGGGACCGCTGGAGCCCCGCAGCGCCGGAGCTACAGAAACCATGCCTGCTGCATACTTGTTGCATGCTTGCTTGCATGCAACATGCAAGCGTTGGTGTGTTTGGTGTGGTTTTTCTATTCAAAACACTTAGATAAAATGCTGTTCAGTACAAATAAATAATTTGCCAAATATTGAATAAAATGCAGGATGTAACGTTGACACTCAAACAAATATTAGGTCGCTTAAATATTATGAAGCTTCTCATTTTGTATTTTAAGTAACTCAAATTAGTGTTTGTAAGTTGCTGTTCTTTTGATTTCTCGTCACTCGCAGTCAGTCGTTCACTTAGTAATATTATAACGTAAATTAATTATTTTTGTCACTTAAAACTTAAATTTACAGTCACTTGTTTAAATACTACCCATAAAATACTATCTAGAACAATTTTAACTTATCATCATCATCATTTCAGCCGAAAGATGTCCACTGCTAGACATATGCCTCCCCCAAGCACTACCACTTCAACTGGTTCTGTGCTTCTCACATCCAGCCGATTCCTGTGGCCTTCACAAAGTTATTGTTCCACCTTGTGGGAAGCCTTCCAACTTTTAACTTATACATTTACTTAATTTTAAATGCTTGTCATAGATTTTTGCTGCATGTTTAAATGTTAAATTCTTTGTACACTAACAGTAAAACAAAAAGGAGAAGTATACAAGAAGCTAAAGTGAACCCACCTAAACAGGATTTCATTTACAATTCATTTGTCAAACATAAACCACCTGTCATTGAAGATCCTAAAGAGGCAGAGGTGAAAGCTCCAGACATCGTCACCAAAAGCATCAGCCAGAACAAGGAGAATGTTGACCACCACAAGAACACAACAGTCACTAGTAATGATGTCAAGAATTTCCTTAAGAAACGCCTTCCTCAGTACAATAGTTTACATAATTTTGACGAGGTGGCTTCTGAGAAAGATGGAACTGTGTCTCTGTTCCAGGATGACGATTCAGGGAGACATACATCATCAAGTGAGTTCCTTTTTATTCTGATTATAGGTTTAGATCTCCCTAACTACATAATTAGGAGGAGTTTGTGGTTTGAAAACAAGAAAATAAATCACTCTGGGAGCCAGTTGTTTTATTTAATTTGTGATAACGTTTGATATCTCTTATCACATCGGATGTGTACCATGCTGGATAACTAAACCTAGACCCATGTTTATTTACTTTAACATTTTTCTTAGGAACACACTCATTGATTAATTTATAAAAGTAATTTAAGCCACCTCAGACTTCCGAATGTTAAGCAAGAACTTCCAATTTACTATATACTTAAACCTAGAAAATCAGCTTAATTAAAATTTCACCTGTTTCCTATTGAGTGGCGAAATACTTTCAATCTGAGAAAGCCTCTGACTTCCCTCTGGTTCCCGATTAGAAAACCTGGCGCTAATGACCAGCGGCGGATGTTGTGTATCAACCTAAAGGTGCAGAGAGTAAAGTTGTACCCCTAATTCATTAACTCAAACGTTGACAATACCAAATCTAAGGTACACAAAGGTATGATTATTAACATTAATAACAACATTATATTTTATCTGCCGTAATTAGGCAATAAAATATATAATATCCACCGTCGTAGATAGCACAAAAAATCACCCATCACTAAATCTTTGTCATGTTTAACACAAACATTCTCTAAATGAAATAAATGCATATATTCAGTAGCATCACATTTTGGCGGAATGTAAACAACACAACAGAAGAACAAATAATTATTTTGTCTGTGTACCGTCGCGCACACAATCTCAAATAAGGGCTTGTACACATTGTCAGCAGAGACGCGATTTATACCAAAGCGCGGAGAAACTACCAAAAATACTCCTCTTTGTTTTCGTCCGTCCGCTCAATCACACCGTAAATTCAGTTGGAATTTGTTCTCCGTTATAAATCTCTTTATTGAGACCTGACACCGTAATTGCAAAGACATCATATTACGTCGATGTCAATAAATTATTATGGTATTTGTTTTCGTTCGTAATTCTCGAACATTCTGATAGTACCTTTGAATGCACTTATGCTGTCTTTGATTGTCTTTTGCTGGTTTGCGGAACTTTCGAAACCACACCCATTGGCTAGATTGCACATTTAATGGCTAACTGTCCACGTTATTTACCTTACCAAAAACTACTTTTTCAACTTTAATATCTGCATATCCTCAGATTTCCCCCACATGTTCACCTATCGCCTTCTCATTTGAGTCTGGATGTACTGACCACATATTCAAAAAATTCTTCGTCTGAATTGCTTGAAGCGCAGCAATTTAGGTGTTTCCTCTTTCTTGTATTGCATTAGTCAATACTGTCTCAGCGGTTTACGGTAAACTCTCGCTGGTTTTCTGTAGTATAGACGCAGCCTTATTCTTAGTCCCTTCAGTTTTTCGTGCGGTTCCTTAGCAACACTTTCAACGTTTATCTCACTCGCACGATGCGTAGGAGGTATCCCGATTGGTTTATCCATCTCGCTCTTCGAATAATCCATTGACACTTCAACTGACAACTTCGATCTTCTCAGTTTTTGTGGACAATTTTGCAAGTACCCTCGTCTGTTCTGTGATTGTAACGAAAACCGATCGTCCACTGCTGATCTCCGGTTTTCAATGCTGCAACTTTCTTCATCAAATCGTAGAAAGTTTTCGACAGTAAATTTGGAAATTTAAACCGTTCTTCTTCTTAGCGTGTCGATGGCAAAAATAATTATTTAAACCGTTAATCGGAATAAAATCACGGAGTCTACTTTCGCGTGTCACTATAACCAATGAATTAATTAACTTGATTGTATGCCAATAAACTCCTGTAGTAGAAGAAATTAATACTTAAGAAGTAATGGTTCCCTCTTCAGGTACCAGCAGCACTAAGGCTCGTCAGTTTGAGGAGCTTAAGTCTGAGATAATGGAGCTGATCACTGCAGCTCCGGGGGGAGTGTGGTGCACTGATCTCATAAGGCTTTATAGGTGAGTCATGCAGACAGCGGCCTGACCTCATACGAGCATTCATTGCCGGTCACTGGCTGGACCAAACCTGTAATGTATGCAGGCTAGGCTAGAATTCTTAAATCAATACAAATAATAACAGCTTTTTACAAAATTTATATGAAAGTAAATACGCTTTTAACAAAAAAACTATTTTTAAATCTTTTGTCTGTCTGTTTGTTCTTGCTAATCTCCGAAATCGCTGGACAGACTTTGACCGGCGTTGAACTCGCAGATAGCTGATGGTATAAGGAGTAACTTAGGCTACTTTTATTTTAGAAAAAGAATTAGGGTCGACGCGGGCAGCAGCTATAATTTATATAAATATTTGCTACCATGCTCAAATCAAATTGAGTATTGAAGACAGTATAATGAGTACAGGCCATAAAAAACGGGCCAGAGTCAAGCTGTTTGGAATGTAGTTGCTGGGAAACTCAATGTTGGCTACTGTCTTGTGCAAATAGTGTACACAACAATATACTTTGTGTTCAGTATTATTTACCAATGAACAGAAGACTGATCAGGTTCAACTAGTTCAAGTTCTCGTAGCGCAACCTTTATCTGATCGGTTTGTATGTTAAGTTCTTATGACCACTGAAATCACAAGCTTTGTGCATGTTGGTAATAAATTAACTCGTCGAGTACAGATAATTCTGGTGAGTCGAATCGAATTTAATGTGATGTGATTAGCACGAGTCGGTATAAGCGAGCATGCAGGCCAGCGCGGTATCAGACTCTGGTAACGCTAGTGAGTGACAGTGGGCGTGTGGTGTGCACAGAGAGCGCTACAACCGTGAGTTGAACTTCACGCGCTTCGGCTACACGAGCATCGTCAGCCTGGCGTACGTGCTGGAGGCGCGCGTGCAGATCACGCGGCCCGTGGACACGGGCGACTGGCTGCTGACGGAGCGGCGCCGCGCCGCGCCCGCGCCGCCCGCGCTGCGCGTGCCGCGCGCCGGCCGCGCGCTCGCCGCGCACGCCGCGCGCCCGGCCGAGCCCGACCCTGACGACGCGCTGCCCGGCATCCAATTTGTGAGTTGCATCAACTTACTTCTAGTACCTGTAGGTACATCGCTAAAAAGATTAAAAGCTCTAATCGATCTAGTTTATTCTTGAGCGTAGTATCACGCTTTTGCAATGTTTTTCGAATTGTTGAAAAAGCAGCATCATTATTTGATTAAAGGGCTTTGTCGCTTAGCGACCACATCGCCCACTACACGAAAATACAAAATTGCTGATTACAATATATTAATTAGTTAGTTGTACTTTTTTTTTGTTAAGAGTCAAGTCGTCGTCCCCCCCTCCGCCAGCTAAATGATTGGTTTTGTATAGGTGTTAAAATTCACGACAGTAGTATATAATATATAACGAAATTAAAAGTAAAACTATCACAGCTAAGTAGACTCTACAAGTTAACGAGCAAAAAAAATCATCCCAGTTACGGAACCTTTCATGGTGCGTGGTCCGGCACGTACTTGGCCGGTTTTTTATATTAGTCAGAAATTCATAGACTAGAGTAGATAGTGTCTGACCAAAGAGAAAACGAATCTTCGATATCTGTCTCAGTTTCCCACTTTGAACCTTCGGTCGGTCACTAAGAATAGATATAAATTTATTTGTTAAGAATATAGGTGGGTACAAATATTAGTTGTTTGTGAGGAATCATCTATTACCTTAATATAGCATGCAAATTAAGTACTTACATTTTACCAGATTACATAAACTAAATTTCATTTAAGTTAACTTATCGGTTAAGAAATCTCATCAAATGAATAATGAAATGCAACTACTAGTCACTATCTCACACGGTTTATATATAAAATGTAGATAGGATATTAAAATTACCTTTACACATATTATGTAGCTAGCTATCTGGAATCGTACGTGGTATCTGTATGTTCATGGTCGCGCAGGACCCGGACGTGTTCCCCGCGGACTGCGTGCGCTTCATGCAGAGCATCCCGGCGCTGGCGCTGGCCGACTGCCGGCCCGGCGCCATGCTCGAGGTCATGGTGGGCGAGGTGTACTCGCCCTCGCACTTCTGGCTCATCCGCCTCGGGGAGCGCTACAACCTGGCTATGGAGGAGATCATGGACGAGATGACGTGAGCGCACACGACACCACACTCATCTTCACTTACGACTGGCCCAATCTAGGAAATTTTTACGAAGCCTTTGCTTCCATTAGCCTTGCTAGCTTGGTCCAACGCAAACGAAAACTTGTCAATACGACACTTAGCTATTATATTGTATAACTTCCGTAACTTCAGTGCATTTCTGGACACCGAACGGTGCATGTGCCTGTGCCTGGTGCATTCGTAACAGTAACATTAACATTCAACATTTGAACACAGCTTTAACATAAGGTCATTAACTTTATTATAAGAACAAGGTGTGATAAGAACAAAGTAACATCTCCTTTGCTTTGCTTTCCATACCACACACACTACCTAGCACCCTGCACAACAACTGCTTGTTGCAACTTATTTTGATGTGGGGGTGATAATGATTAGCAACTATTTCTAAACTTTATCTACCATGAATACGAGGCTTGATCGCCTATGTAGAGCCGATGTAAGCAGCCAGCCTCCTGCCACTGTACTCGTGGCCCGTTGCAGGCTGTACTACAACGGCGAGGGCCGCGGCCGCGCGCTGGCCCGCGGCGCGGTGCGCGTGGGCCACTACTGCGCCACGCTCTACGAGAACGACTGGCATCGCTCCGTCATCGTCAAGATCGTCGACAGCGACACCGTCAAGGTATTCTTGCAATAAAAAGAAAAACTTAATAATGGGGAGGGAGGGATGGGGAGGGGTAAAGTAAACCATGGAAGCTAAGAGATGAGATGCGCCCGTCCACGAACATGACGTCTGGATCATCTTCATCACCATTCAGCTCAACCATTTAATGATCCAACACACGCCACCACCAGCGAGATATTTGAAAGAGCATGACATACTCCCAGCCGCCAAGGCACGTTGCAGTCAGTGAAAGACGTACCCAGTAAGTGGTAGGCTGATGGTACACAGTACTCACACAAATGTGTTATGCAATTATTAGTGGAGAGCCTGGAGCGTTAAAATATGAGAACCTCGAATTTCAGTTACAGTGAAAGAAATTTAAACATTCAAAATGGTATGTTTAGCTAATAATATAATATACTAGCTGCCCGCCCCGGCTTCGCACGGGTAGCACTAAGTACTTATCTGCGGCGCACCTACCTACCCTATACCTACTTTACCTACCTATATATCTACCTACCTACCCTACCTTCACCTACCTATACTAAGAACCTTCTCCTTACTATAACAAAAAGAACAAAAAAAAGAATTAGCGAAATTGGTCCAGCCGTTCACGCGTGATGCCGTGACCAAGGAATTGGGATTCATTTTTATATTTATAGATTATACATTGGTAACGTTTTTAACTTAAAAAAGAAAGAAAGAAAATACATTTATTTAGCACAGACTATAAGGCACACAACACAACATATTGTACTAAAAGTAAAAAAAACATAATAAAAAAAAAAAATGAAAAAACAAATAAAAAGTGTAAAGTTCTATTGTAAGCAGGAATGTGTGCCTCGCGGCTGCGCCAAATAGGCCCAGTTCAGCAAAAATGTGTGCCTCGCGGCTGCGCCAAATAGGCCCAGTTCAGCAAAAAAGCCAGACAACTAGTGCCTGACGCTGGTTTTCAACTGGACCTGGAGTGTGAGGTGACGGACGTTAATTAGTTTTATACTGCAAAGTGTGTATGTGTACTTAAATAAAATAAATTTGTGTAACATAATAATAATAACGAATATTTCAATAGTTAGATATACATATTAAATAAAATTGCAAAACAACAAAACAAAAACCAACTGAGAAATAAATGAGACGGACGCAGTAAATATATAACAGCAGCTATTTACATTTTTGTGCACCATTGACCGACAATACTGAACCACACTTAAGTTAGATAGGTACATAAATATTATAAATATCATATAATTGAGACATTTAGTGTGACCATATCCAGCTTCCGTTGCGCATCTATGAGGTACTGCCGCCATGCCGTAAGCGTCGTCTAAAAGCGCCTAAAAAAAGATAAAAACCAAAAAATCGCCATTGTTAACTTACTGGAAAAAATATCAAACAACATTTTTACGTATGCTTTACGCCTTATTAACATTTTAATAACTGGTATTGCCTCGTCAGGCTCTGATTACAAGTTCGAGCCATCAGGGCCCTAAGGGTGATAGGAGGTGGTCTGTGACTTCTGACTAGGCTCCGGAGCTCATCTCAGGCATGCTGGATCGGGCTGAGATCAGGACTTCTTGATGGTCAAGCCATCAAATTAATACCAACCTCCTGAATGTAGTGTTGTACGACCGAGCGGTGTGTGGCCGGCCGTTATCCTGCATGAGTATCGATCCATCACCCACATACTACTACATATGGCCCTCCATACTCATTATGGATCTCTTGAGCATATTTTTCCCCAGTCAAGGTGCCATTTTCTATGACCACTAGCTCTGTGCGACCTTCTGAACAGATGCCAGTAAAACTTAGTACCAGACTTTTGAAATTACAATTAATATTAAAGTACGCAAGATATTTAAAGTTCACTGGTGAGTCTCGATTCTTACTATTCACTTCCGATGGAAGGCGAAGAGTGTACAGGCGACCTGGTCAGCGATACATTCAAGCCTGCTTCTCAGAAAAAGTCCAATACGGTGAAGCTATAGGATGGCATCTCTTCAGAAGGTCGCACAGAGCTAGTGTGCATAGAAAATGGGACCCTGACGGGAAAATTATGCTCAAGAGATCCATAATGAGTATGCAGGGCCATATTTAGTCAATGTGGGTAATGGATCGATACTCATGCAGGATAGCTCCCGGCCACACACCGCTCGAGTCGTACAACAGTACATTCAGGAGGTTGGTAGCAACTTGATGACTTGGCCATCGAAAAGTCCTGATCTCAGCCCGATCCAGTATGCCTGGGATGAGCTCGGGACCCTAGTCAGAAGTCACAGACCACCTCTTATCACCCTTATGGCTCCTACACACAGTGCCGCCGGCTTTTGCCGCGCGACACGTACCCCCGGCTTTTGAGCCTTCTTTTCCATTGAGTTTCTTTGTGCGGCAGGGCCGGGCGCCCTGCGGCTTGCCCGGCGGCAAGGTGTGTAGTGGCCATTAGGGCCCTAAAACAGGCCTTGATGGAAGGATGGGAGAATATTCCCCAACATAGCTTCCGAAACCTCGTCTTCAGTAAGCCAAACCGGCTTGAAGTTGTAATCAGAGCTTGAGGAGCCAAACCCAGTTATTAAAATGTAAATAAGTTGTAAAACATGCATAAAACTGTTGTTTGTCTTTATTTCCAGTAACTTAAAAATCCTTTTTTTTTGTTTTTATGTTTTTTAAAGTTAAAAACGTTACTAATGTAAAATAAAGGAATATGACTTTTTATTGTTTGGCCTTTCATAATTTAGACCAAAATGAATGATCTCCTTTATCCCAAGAACAAACTTAACATTATAGTTGAAAAATATGTTCTCCCATACATTCCAACTGCAAATGTAAGTTTGTATGCACAATATTGCCTTACCCCCAACCCCTTATTTACCTTACGTGCCTTACTTTTTTATACCTGTACTTTTTATGGTGTACATAATAAAGAATATTCTATCTATCTATCTATCTATTGAGATTTACGATGCTATTTTGAGACCATAGACTTCTTATAATCAAAATTTTAGTTTCGGAGATAATGGGGCGAGGAATGGTAAAGGAGTTTGAAGATTTTGGCCCTAAAATCAGCCACCATTTTGTTTTTTTTTTTTTTCAAAATCGTAGTGTACAATAAATGTCATATATGTATTTGGATAGGGGGACACTTATACAAACATAAAACTTGATATAACATAACATCTTATTACAAAAATTATTAAAAAAAAATGATATTGAGATCCTCGGAACATGCCCTGGCAAGATAATAAACAAAATAAAAATAAAATAATAAAGATATTATCAAGATGATGATGATATAAAGATGTGTCATATGGTACAGTTTTAAAAACCTTTTTTTTTCTTATTTCTCCCCTAAAGTGACTCCATCCAATATGCTTATCGGGTCCCGTTTTTTCCTTTTGAGGTACGGAACCTTAAACATATTCAAAACCACCCGCCAGACAGTTATAAAGGCATGTATTCAATCTAGCCTGCATGGTACTCACATTCAGTCAGTTTTCTGTTTAAATGTTATCAAAAATATCATATGAGTTTGTCACTGAAATTAATAAAAATAAAAGTGACAATATTAATTCCAAAACACATGGTATAAAATTTGCTTACCCCCAAGCAATTTTATACCATGTGTTTTGGAATGAACATTGGAGTATGTTAATGATCTTTAACTTTATAGAAATCTTTTTGACAGAGAGACTTTTTGCAAAATACTTAAGTTTGTCATTATAATGACTACTAACTAAGAAGTGCACATGCTTATTAAGCATATGAATGAAATTGTTTTGTATATTTGATCATTTTGACAAGTTCTTAGCTGATCAGTGCTGGCGTTCTGCACGAATACACCCTTAACGTGGGCGCTAATAACGAGTTCGGTCGGCGCCCCAGGTGCGGCACGTGGACTACGGCACCGTGGAGGCCGTGCCCGTGCACGCGCTGCGCGCGCTGCGGGCCGTCTGGGCCGCGCTGCCGGCGCAGGCCGTGCGCGCGCGCCTGGCCGGCGTGCGGCCGTCCGCGGCCGGCCGGCGCTGGCCGCACGCGGCCGCGGCGCACTTCCTGCGCCACGTGCACGACGCGCGCCTCGTGGCCAACGTCGTCGCCGTGGACGCCGAGGTGAGCCCCGTCCTGACCTTATTTATTTTGGGTCGCCCGGCGACCTTTTCCTATTCACATATTAGCCTGTGAACGCGTGACGTAACTGTACATAACTCTTGCAGAACGACGTGCTGGAGACGCTGCTGATCGACACGCGCGGCGCGGAGGACGTGTGCCTGAGCGCGGCGCTGATCCGCGCCGGCCACGCCGACGCGCGCGCCGACTCGGCGCTGCGGGTGAGTGACTGCGCCAGCCTCAGCAGCGTCAGCGCCTCGGCGTCCGAGCTGGTGGGCTGTGGGCCGCGCCGCCTGCGCACGTGGGACGCCGACGCCGCGCCGCGCAGCGAGCGCCTGCGCCGCCACGCCGCGCTGCACGAGCGCCTGCACGAGCGCCCGCACGAGCGCGTGCACGAGCGCCCGCACGAGCGCGCGCACGAGCACGTCGCACACGAGCCGTTAGCACAGACGTCGGCGCCGGTGCATCGCTCACCTATCACTGATCCCATTCTGCGCCGTCGACTCGCTTTAAATGACAAATATCGGGATTAAGTTACAAACCGCTCAGTTCGTCGCATTTCTTTCTTCTTTGCCTCTCGTCCACATAAGGCAAAACCAATGTTCGGTGCAGCTTTGAGAATAATATAATATGTGTTAGTTGGCAGCGGCAGCGGTAGTATAATTATTAATTAATGTTTAGTTCTAACTTTGCTACGATTTTATTATATGTATAGATAAAAATCATTTATTGGTTCAAAATGTAGCATAGCATAGGGTGTATTCAATACACAAATATATTTACTGACAATTAAAAAATATGTATTACTATGCTTTTACATATACACAAAAAATCAATAGCCATTTTTGTTCTTACAATATTGGTTCAAATTAAAAAACCGATAAAAATCTAAATCGAGTATATGTTCAAAGATAGTGTTTAGTTTAGTGTTAGTACACAACAAAACAACTCAATATTACTATCAATATTCAATACGATAGTTCAGGATATAATCATCGTTTGATTTCACTAAATGTACCTTAATAAATCTGCAAACGCATGTTTTTTGTTGTTAACATTGGCGATCGCAAAGATTTCTGCAGAAATCTTTGAATACATGCCGGCCGACGAGAGAGAATGCGTTACGGACGCCTATCAGTTAGACAATATTAGTAATAAAGATTAAATTTGTGAAACACAAATTCATTTGTATAAAACTATCAGGTGTCAGGAACATATGTTCTGTCGGCGGCCGCACGGAAGGTTTCCTTATTTTTAACCGACTTCCAAAAAGGAAGAAGTTCTATTTCGTTTTGTTTTTTTTAAATGTTTTAGGAACCCTATTACTAAGCCTCCGCTGTCTGTCCGTCCGTCTGTCTGTCAGCGGGCTGTATCTCATGAACCGTAATAGCCAGTAATAGGTGTAAATAAAATAGACCCCAACGTGATCACGACACCAATGTCCAACATTATGAGTATCCTGGTTAGCCAAATTTCTTATTTTCATACAGTAATATTGCCAAAATAATAAAAACAGCGAAATATTTGACATGTATTTGCGACGTTGCCACTTTCAGAATAAACGCTCTTAAGGGCCAGGCTAGGCGAAATTAAAATGTTCTTACTAAGAAAAAAATAAAGGTTGTATCTTGATTAAAATATGATTTGCGTCCGTAACAAATATGGCTTTACAGATTTATTAATCATTAGAATCAGCAATACAACTCCTTAAGTTAGCCTAATCCTCAAATGTCATAATTTCATGAAATAGGTATTCAATAGGATTACATGAACTTAGAGAGTTGTATTGATGATTTTTATAATTATAATTTTACTAGCTTTCTCCCGCGGATTCGCCCGCGTGGAGGTCGGAAATTATCCCACGGGAACGTATTACCGGGATAAAAAGTATCCTTTATGTTAATCCAGTGTATAAAATACCAGTGTGCCAAATGTCATCTAAATCATTTGAGACGTTTTAGTGTGATTGAGTAACAAACATACAAACTTTCACATTTATAATATTATTATATTATATTATTTCGTTTATTCATTTATATACATATTCATTTACATTTTTAAATATTTCTTAAAAAAAAAAAGATATAAAAAACATTGAAAAATATAAAAAATAGTGTTCCGCCGGTGTCGGGAGCAGGGTGCAAGCTACCGGTGGTTAGGGCTGCAGAGACAGGAACCTCCTCACAATGCGAGCCGTGTCGAGGTCGAGGAGTACTGCCTTCTGAACCAGGCCCTTGATCCAACCGCCTAACGAGAGCCTCGAGAGATGTTGGTCGAGGCTTTCGGCCATCAGGCCGTTGGCCGTTACGACAATCGGCACAATGATAGCCGAGCTCACATTCCACATGTCGACAACCTCGTGTGCTAAGTCGAGATATTTTATTTGTTTCTCTTTCTCAGCATTCACGAGGTTCCCGTCATGCGGAATGGTAACATCGACTATCATTACGCGGCGCGCTAATCGGTTTATCACCACTATATCAGGCTTATTGGCAACAATAGTCCTGTCAGTAATGATAGACCGATCCCAGTATAACGTGACATGGTCATTTTCGAGAACTGGGTCGGGCACATACCTGTAGTACGGTACCTCAGAATCCACAAGTTTATATTTCAAAGCAAGTTGCTGCAAAAAAATATCAGCTGTTCCCTACATTTATGTTCGCAAAATTCGTCAAAGTGTATGGAACAGCTGATTTTTTTTTCGCGATTTCAGGTTTGTTCCCATAGTAAAAGTTGTTCATAATGATTCCACCCAATATACAGGGTGTTTAGTACAACGTGTGCCAAATTGAAATGGTCGACTGAAGGGGTCATCTGCTATCCTTTCAGACCCCTTAATCTCTCATGCCCTGTGGATTTTTTTTTATCGACTTTTTATGGTTTTATTAAAAAAGACCCAAATTTCACATTCAAATACAATTTTTTTTTTAAGTATAAGGCGCAGACTCTGACTTTAAATTTTATTTAGATGTGTACTGTTTTAGAGTACTTTTAAATACAAACATAATGACATTAGTCATCTAGTTTTTTTTTAGTTTACTCGCAAAGGTAAAACTTAAAGCTGTACTCGTACATGTTACAGCTGTATACATGACCACAAAAAAAAAAAAAAAAACAAAAGTGACCGGGATCTTCCAACTCCCTCAAAAATTCTCTAGCTAATCCTCTTGCTAATGATGTGCCACATGCCACAAAAATCTTTTAACAAGTTTGTGAATTCGCTAGAATTGTGAATCGAGTGATCGAGTCACATAAGACTAAATTCTAAATTGTAATGAAAAAAAATCTTTTTGCGTAACTGTTACTTGACAAACAAGTAAAATTTGTTTTTTCACTCTTGCGAAGTAAAATCTATCTTCTATCTCTTTCTTGCATAGCGTAAACCAGGTGGAAACAAATCACGAACTGCCACCGACCCCGTCATTTTTTTTGTCGAGACTAGCTATTAGTAATCTGTAGTCGAGACATCTGCCTCTGCTACGAGGCATGCCTTTTAAGTTTTGTCATTTCAAGAAAAAAAAAAAACAACTAGTACCTAATAGTACTTTTTATTGTTTTTTAAAGTATTCACCACGTAGTTTAATACACTGTTCCATTCGCTCGAACCAGTTATTAAAACATTTATTCCACTCCAAAGTGGGGGTGTTCAAAATGGCAGATTTGAAAGCGTCGACTGCTTCTTCACCAGACTGGAACCTTTGACTACGAAGAGTTTTCTTGATTTTGGGAAATTTTAAGAAATCGTTAGGGCTTAGGTCAGCACTGTATGGAGGAAGAATTTCTAAGTTTTTCTGTTCCAAATACTCTATTTTTTTTTTTCAAGTAAAACCCACGAAAAGAGTGATACGAGACAGATTTTATTTACCTTATAAGAGTGAGATATTAGATTTAATAGGTTTGTCGGGTATCATTTAAGCAAAAATGGTTTTTTAAATCATAGTTTTGAATATTAGCCTTATGTGACTCGATTCACAATTGTAGCGAATTCACAAAGTTGTTATGAGATTTTTATGGCATGTGGCACATCATTAGCAAGAGGATAGAATAGAGAATTATTGGGGGAGTTGGAAGATCCCGCTCGCTTTTGGTTTTATTTTTGTAGCCATGTAAACAGCTGTAACATGTACAGCTTTAATTTATATTTACCTTAACGAGTAACTTTAAAAAAAACTAGATGATTAATATCACTAATTTTGTATTCAAAAGTACTCTAAAAAAATACACATCTAAATAAAACTTAAATACAGAGTCTGCGCCTTATACTTAAAAAAAAAATTGTATTTGAATGTGAAATTTGGGTCTTTTTTTAATAATTCAATAAAAAGTCGTTAAAAAAAATCCACAGGGCATGAGAGATGTTAAAGGGTCTGAAAGGATAGCAGATGACCCCTTCAGTCGACCTTTTCAATTTGGCACACGATGCACCAAACACCCTGTATCTATACGTATATACAGGGTGTTAGGGTAAACACCGTTATCCTTGAAACCAGTGGTTTGGTTTCATTTATAGAACGTAAATTCAATAGAAAATTACAACTGTTTTTTTTAAAGAAAATCTTCATTTTACCAAAAGTATTTCACTCTAGCTAGGGTCACAGATTATACAGATGTAACTCTCCGCAAAATCATTTAAATAAAAAGCGACTCTTGCTACGACACAATAAAGTCAGGGTTGTCATCTTTTAAAGAATTATTAGATAATTAAATATTAGCTCTTGGTCTATTATATTTTTAAGTTATTTATTTATTTAATACACAATTATAACACCTTTACAGACTACATCCAAGGCGATGTAAATGTACACCATTCCGTAACCAATCGTAAGCGACTTCATAGAAATGCGATTCGATTTCTTAAAAGTACAATAGACACCCGAGTGTCGCGGCCGCGTCACGTCGCCTGCTGCCGCCTGCGGTCGGTGCTTTAATTTGTTTAGTCACCATTATTTAATAATATGTACCTACGTAACTGGGCAAATAAAAAAGTTAAACGAATACCCTGTTGTCTACATAATCAAAATTTAACTAAGTACAGACGCCAGCACACCAACCTACTCCAATCTGTCAAATTTTCCCAATCAACATTGAACCTTATTCTTTAGCGATAAAGTTGAAATTCTATTAAATAAATTTGACAGATTGTAGTAACTTGATGTGCTGACGTCTGTACATAATATTTAGTTATGGTTATACTCCACCAAACAAATATACTATTTAATTATGTAATTTCCTACCTATACTCATCAAAGCCTGAACCTGACCTTGTAAACAGAACTTGTAAGTACCTAACTATACCAAGTATAATAATAATAATTAATATCTAAGAACTACGTAAATACGGGTGATGTATACAAGAATAACAATTAATGTAAACATTTGGCAAGTAGTAATTACTAATTAAATATAGGTAGACTGCATTTCTTTAACTTTCAGTGTCCTTTGGAAGTGAGAAAAACGTGAGGTCGGATCCTTATTATTATTTAAGTAGCCAAATGGGATGCAATATATTGTTGCTTTAATTTTAGTATTTTTTGTTTTAATATCTTATGACAAGTGCGACCCGGTGACGGCGCGCGGCAGCCCTACTGAACTGGCGCAGTGAGACTGGGGGGACTCGGGGCTTCATACCTAAACTGCGGTCCGCACGGGCGACGGCCGCGCGCACACGGGTCGGCCGTACGTGCGTCGCGTCGCAGGCGGCTCATTTCTCGCGCGTAAATTGATTTAGTGTGTGAAGGGCCGGTTGTATGCCAAGTTCCGTAATACGTCCGAACTCAAAAGGTAGATTCGTAGCCCTTTTAGAGACAAAAGAAATGACACTTGTGCTTTCTCGCGTGCGAAACAACGTACGAAAACGTGTGGAGGCAAGCGTGGCCGTGGATGTAAATGGATCGCATTTTGAACAGAATAAATGTTGAGACCGCTTAAGTCCCAGCGTGCCCATTTGAACGCAAACTAAACATTTAAGTGTAGATATTAGCTGTACATAGAATTGTGATTAACTTTTTAAATACGCCAAATATACCTACCCAATGGTTTAGTTTTTTTTATTTCCTTTGATGTCGAATCAAATGAAAGTTGCATCACAGGTTGTATTGTGTATTTATTCATGTGTTGTGTAGGTAGGTAGGACGGGCGGCGATCGTATTACGTCACTCGGGCAGACGCATATCCATGAATTTGCCGACGGTGTCGGATAAAACCCTTTTTACCCGACTTCGGCGAAGCAAAAAGGAGGGTTATGATTTTTACCGGTACGTATGTATGTATGTATGTATGTTCATCTGTAACCTCATAACTTCTAAACTACTGATCATAATTTAACAAATGAGTTATCATTGGAAGTATCCTGATCGTCCGCTGGTTATAGGCTATGTGAAGTTACATTAAATTCAATGTGGCGCCCTCTAGAGGACAAAAAGTGAGGAACGAATTTTTTATTATTTTATTATACCATGTTGGGTATCATATGAAAGGGATTGACGAGCACATTACAAATATGTATATATATCATAATGTCTAAGTAAATAAATATGTTTAAATTGTTAAAATCATACAATAGTGAGACTGCTACTTACGGCGCGGCTGTAAAATTAATACCTATATTATACAATGAACCCTAAACAAAAAAATGTAAGCGGCTCTGTAAATACTATCACGAAATTATAACCCCAAATAATCTAAATAAAAAGTAAGTTCAAAAACTAAAACCCGACTATTGAAAAATCATGCTCTAAAAAGTATAAAACAAGAAAATATTTCGGACATAAATCTAGACATAGGTTCAATAATGGTCAAAGTAATGCCGTGGTCGCATGCCTGTCGGCTACAAAATTATAATTGCATTTATTTTATTTTAATATTTATTAAAGAAAAGAACGTATATTTTTTTTTTTACTCGGTTATTTTTTTATATTTAATCCAATTACCCATAGTTTGAGTGACAACGGTGTTAACCCTTACATCCTGTATATATATAGTAGGATAAATAAACATTTTATACGTTTATAATGTTTATACGTTTATGTGTGTTGTGTATTATACAAAACTGACCTGCAAATTGCAAAAAACGTAAATAAATTCGAGAGCTACCTTGGCGCTTCTCCCTTTTTTTTTTTGGGTGGGTAATCATCAAATGACTTCTCCCGCTCTGGGCGGAGCGGAAGGGCGTGTCAGACTCTTTACTGACTAAAACCCACCCATGTTCCTTCCCTTGCCTAGCCAGGGGCCACGTTTTCCCCTTAGGACTACCTGCAACCCCGTGGCGCTTCCCCCTTAAGGGAAATGTAGATAAGTTGTTTCCTAAACTTCATTCTTTTATAGATTTTTTCAGTTAGCAGCTATGTATTCGTAGGTCAGTTGTTGATCACAATGCACAATGTGATCTGCGGCGGCAGTAACCATCATAACAATACTCATTTTTAATCATGGTATCTACATATTTTCTAGATTATATTTGCCGGCATCCGTTTTATTATTTAACAAACATGATAGTACGGCACCGCACGCTATAGGCCACTTGTGATACGAATGCTGCACTTACTGCCACGAAATGAAGTCGCGCTTTTGACTACAGTAATAAGTTAATGTTATGCGCCTCGGAAATCATTGTACATCTTCGAAAATACGAAGACACTATAATAATATTAAAGTTACATCATACGATTTTCACCTTGCAATAATAGTTCGGCAGATTAAATAAATGTTTCTACAGATGACGTGCGGGATTAAGGTGCGACTACCGTTCATAGGTAGCCTATTCATACTAATCATAATAACCGGAAACACGAATATTGCTTAGGCGCATAACTTTAATCGCAGTATTGTATTATAAATATAACGGGTCTATAAATACCATCGACGAAGCCGAGAGTCACTTGTTCTTCCCGTTATTATGATCATTTTTACTGGACCGTACTGGAGAATCTTCTGGTCACCGAGATATTGAAGGTCAAAGTTCAAACTTTTTAAACGTTTTTTGTTTTTTTTTTCGTTTTAAATGTTGCAACGTAACTGTAAATACTCCCACAATCCCTGTACCGTTGCATGCACCCATAAGCACAATGTTTTTTGTTCGTTATACTGCGCACTACCGTAAACAGCGAAACTTCGCACCAAAAATAAAAGTCGTTTCCCAGTAATTATTTCTGCACAGAAGTTACTCAGTTTGATGTACAGAATGCGTAGAGGACGACTTCGTGATTGATCATTATACAGCCTGTATACTAGGGAGGCGCGGCACAAAAGGGAGGAGACTATACTCAGCAGAGACGGCCGATGATGATATTATTATTATTAAAATTTATTTATATTCTATGTTAGTAGTAGATATGTTGCTTTGTGTAAAAAGCGCTGCGCTCGAACCTCGGGGAAGGGTTCGGTAAAATCGGTACAACACGAGCGTCGGACGCGTCCTCGAGATTCGCGCACAGTCACAGTCGCTCACTGCCTCCTCGCTGTTGCAGACGGCGGAGTGCTACCTGTACCCGAGGTTCGAGGCGCTCGAGGGCGGCGACACGCCCAACATGGCCGAGATACACGCCTACCTGCGCGACGGCATCGCGCTCGACTACGTGGACGCCTACCGCGCGCACGTGCCCGCCTGCCTGCCCGCGCCCGCCTGCCTGCCCGCGCCGCCACCCGCCTCGCCCGGCCCCGAGGACGCGCTGCACCAGTTCTACATGGCCGAGCCACCCGCCTCGCCCGACGCCGAGGACACACTGCACCAGCTCTACATGGCCGAGCCACCCGCCTCGCCTGACCCCGGAGACACGCTGCACGAGTTCTACGTGGCCGAGCCACCCGCCTCGCTCGACCCCGGGGACACGCTGCACGAGCTCTACGTGGCCTCGCCGCCCGCATCGCCCAGCTCCGAGCTCGGCGAGCTCGCCACGCGCATCCCGCTGCTGTGGCCCGGCGCGTGTCCTGCGGCCCCCTCCCCCCCCCCTAGAGGCCGCGCCGCCCCCCCCGCGCGCCCCCGCCGCCCCGCCGCCCGCGCCTGCGCACGAGCTGCCCCCGCCGCTAGTCGAGCAATGTCCTATGACGCCCCCGCGGGACCCCCGGCCGCCCGCCGTTAGCGTCGACCTTTCCGTCAACCCACGATCTACCATTAACCCTGAAGCCCAGGTCTTTACTCCCCGAAAAATCTATCACCACCGACTGGCTGTCCCTGAAGTCCAGGTGTTTACTCCCCGACAACCCTTTCACCCTCATGCGGCCGCCCACCCGCACGCGCCATGGCCGCACGCGCCCGGGCCGCACGCGCCCGGGCCGCACGCGGGCTGTGGGCCGTTCCCGCCGCCAGCGCTGTTCCCGCTGCCGCCCCGCCTGGCGCCGCCGCCGGGCGCGCTGCCGAGCGGGCGCTGGTTCGGGCCGTACCCGGCGCCGGGCGTGGTGACGCTGAGCCTGGCCGAGTGCGACACGTACCGCCAACTGTCGCGCGTCAACCCGGACGCGGCGCACTGGTACATGGCGGGCACGCTGGGCCGCGCGATGGGGGCCCCCCCCGCCATGGGGCCCCCCCCCGCCATGGGGCCCCGGCCTGCCATGGGGCCCATACGTTCGCCGCCCGGCTTCGGTGCCTAGTCCCACACGTACAGTTCCTTAGCCCAGTGCCTTGCAATCAGCATAAATCAACTTTTACCTCCGAGTTTAATAGATCTTGACAGCTGCTGCCAAAAGCATTTTTATTCTCATATTTTTACGTTAGTTATAAGAAAAGTTGATATAAGGAAAGTTTGACTGGATGTAAGAATACGACGGTTATTAAAAAGGTAGCATTCATTATTATTATATTGGTAAGTGTTATGTTTTTTTCTTAAAACTCTCGACTTAATATTTTTCATAGGCTGGCGTGTCGATGTGATTTTTTGACATATAGATTTAATTTTCGATCATTTATTGTCCTAAATTGTTTTGTATCTTTCTACTGTTAATGTTAAAGGTGCTCAAACAACATATATTATAAATATTGTGTTTTGAATACCTAATTATTGTGGACATGTGTGACAACGACAGTGACTACATTTTTGTATGAAACATTAAGCAATTAGCTGAGTATGCTACTCGTCCGATAGCCGTAATCAAAGATGGTAGTTACTTTCTATTCTGGGATGATATGCCAACAGTTGTGTATGAAATCTTAGACCAAAGCATTGGACGGGTGTCACTCCACTCGTTATTTTTCATTACTTAGCATTAAGTATAGTATATTTTGATTGTTTCTGTGATAAAGATAAATAATCAAGTCAACACTTTCTTTGAATTAAAAGTATTTTTCGAAATGAACTGTGGTTTTTATTAACCGACTTCCAAAAAGGAGGAGGTTCTATATTCGTAGAATATGTATGTGTGTGTATATATGTTTTGAAATTTATGTCCACAGATTTCTCGGTCAATAATTGTGGACCGATTTTTAACATTTTTTTTACTATATCTACTCAAAAATAGTAGAATATACAAGAAGTGAAAAAAAAAGGGAATTTAATTCGAGGGACTAAGTTGGATCCCGAGGGCAGCAAAGGATGACTGCGAGAAAATAAATAGTAGTACTTAGGTATACAGGGTGTTAGGGTAAACACCCTTATCCTTCAAACCGGTGGTTTGGTTTCGTTTATAGAACATAAATTCAATGGAAAATCACAACTTTTTTTTTAAAGATTTACATTTAGAATCGTCACGCAATTCCTAAGGTAGGTATTTTTGCCTGTCTTAAGCCAGGAAAAGGTTGTATTGTATTTATTCATGTGTTGTGTAGGTAGGTAGGACGGGCGGCGATCAATTACGTCACTCGGGCGGGCGCATATCCATGAATTTGCGGACGGTGTCGGACAATAACCTTTTTAATATTTGTTAAAGAAAATAACGTAATTTTTTTTTTTACGCGGTTTTTTATGTTTATATTTAAGCCCACCAAACCCATAGTTTGAGTGACAACGGTGTTTACCCTTCCATCCTGTATTATAGTATTTATATTTATTATGTTATTATACAGGGTGTCCGGGACATCGACGCGAAGCCTGTTACCATGGATTCAGTACATGATTCTGAACCCCCCTGCGTTGAAAATTTATCGGTTATTTTTTTTTTTATCTGCTGTTTCATAGAAAAGTGCAATACCTACGCGGTCAAAATGTATGGAACAGCTGTTTAAAAAAAAATAACCGACGAAAAATTTCAATGCAGGCAGGTTCAGAATCATGTACTGAATCCATGGTAACCGGCTTCGCGTCGATGTCCCTGCCACCCTGTATAATCGGTAATAAGAGAACAAAGGATAATAGTAGCACGGGTCGATCCATCAGGTTAAGCTACGCTTGCCGGGGTTGGTCCGTGGATGGGTGACCATCTTTATATACAGAAACTCCTCCGTGTCTCAAGAAGCACGTTAAGCCGTTGATCCCGGCTGTCATTCGTGGATCTTTGACAGTCGTAACGGGTCATCAGAAGCCCCAAAGCCCACCAGTCTTACCAAGAGGTATCGTATTACCCAGTTAATGGGTTGTTTTTTTTTTTTTTTTTTTTTTTTTTTTTGGGTGGGAAATCATCCAATGACTTCTCCCGCTCTGGGCGGAGCGGGAGGGCGTGTCAGACTTTTACTGACTAAAACCCACCCGTGTTCCTTCCCTTACCTAGACCAGGGCCACGGTTTCCCCTTAGGACTTATCCGCAACCCCGGTGGTAGTTAATGGGTTGTGGAGTCGCTAATTATGTACCTAATATACTGGTATTCACCTGCAACTGGTTAGACGTGAAGTCGAGCCCAACATGATTGCGAAATGGCTAGGCAGATTGAAGAGAACAAAGGATTAAAAATACGAAGTGTATAGAGTGCCGCGAGTATTCTTGTGGCACTCAAGTGTCGCTGCCTCGGCCCGGCTAGGGTGCCGTGAGCGTTGCATTGTCACTGTCACTTGTTATTTAGGTTAGGGTCGGGCCACACCTGCTGACCTGCCGAACGTTCCGCGGCGGAACATTCGGTTGATACGCTCCTAATGTTTTTCAAGTTACCGCTCCTAATGTTTTTCAAGTTACCTATGACACATCAGCCGAACGTTAAGTCCATACAAATTTGACGCGACGGAGCGTTCCGCCGCGGAACGTTCGGCAGGTGTGGCGCTAGGCTTAGGTTAGAACTGTGACCACACAACGCACGAGCCGAGCGAGCGGTGCCGCGGTAGCGGCCGGCAAAGTGCCAGCGTCCGTTTAGGCACAAGAGAATGTAATGTTTTGGGAAAGTGGTGTTTTACAGCGATCTAACTGTGCGTTTGCACTGGCGAAACATTACGACAAAACATGTTGAAATCTCTAGTTCCTGCCAAACATTGTATGGAAAATTGACAGAAAATAGAGATTCCAACATGTTTTGTTGTAAATGTGTCGTCAGTGCAAACGCACAGTCACCTCGACAATCAATCAAAAATACCCAGTAACGTGACTTAGTGACAGCGACAATGACAATCCAATGCTTGCGGCACTTTGGCCGTTCCGAGGCGGTGTTACTAGGGTGCCTGTAGTGGCACTTTATCCGAAAGGGATAGAGTGCCACCAAAAATTTCAACGCTGGTTCAGAATCATGTACTGAATCCATAATAACCGGCTTCGCGTCGATGTCCCTGCCGCCCCGTATAGAAATAGGAATTAATTTGTCGACCTATTCAGAATAGTTTGAGAACATACTATAAGATGCAAGAGCAAGCGAAGCTGTCGTCATAACGTCAGTCAACGTCGTGGGTCATAATAACTTAATGAAAGATTATTGTTGAATAAGTAAGTATGTCGGAAAAAATTATGCCGACTGGGCGTGCGCCGCGTAAACCGTAAAAGACACATAAAAATTATGTTTTACAGAATGGTTCATCTCAAAAAGTTCAACAAAAAAGTGGATACAGACTCAAAATTCAAACAGATTCAAAATTACGCGTAACAAAATAATTATCGTTGACGGCAACGGGTGCAGCGGTAGGAGTTTTCCTCGGCTATTAGGTATGTAATCCCGGTAGTACGTTCACTACGTTCCTGTGGGATTTTTTTGCGACATCCACGCGGGCGAAGCCGCGGGTAAAAGCTAGTTCCTAATAAGAGTTACTTTGGCGACTTTCACACAAAAGTTTGAGTAAAAGAGAATGTAGGACGGATCTTAGTGTCGGGCCACACCTGCCGAACGTTCCGCGGCGGAACGTTCGGTTGAATACGATCGTAATGTTTTTCAAGTTACCTATATGACACATCAGCCGAACGTTACGTCCATAGAAATATGACGCGACGGAGCGTTCCGCCGCGGAACGTTCGGCAGGTGTGGCGCTAGGCTTAGAGCGAGTGTAGCGAGCTGATTTTTGCACCCTACATTTATAAAGCATACGGTGGTTTGGTTTGCCATAATGCCACGCTTGGCACCTGCCATACAATCAAAACCCACCTAGGTTG
This sequence comes from Conistra vaccinii, assembly GCA_948150665.1. NCBI lineage: Eukaryota > Metazoa > Arthropoda > Insecta > Lepidoptera > Noctuidae > Conistra > Conistra vaccinii. Next base: position 24,057,976 of record OX411327.1, read on the forward strand.
GCGGTGATAAAATGCATAGAGTAAGAGAACGCTATCGCTACGCGTTCTACTACGGACGCAGCGACTAGTGACTTCTCTAACTCCCTCGTCGCCTTTTGTTGTAAAAGGCGACTAGGGAGGTCCCTATTCGCTGCGTCCGTCTGCAATACAGAGTGGCAGGGACATCGACGCGAAAATTGAAACCATGGATTCAGTCCATGATTCTGAACCCTGCGCTGAAACTACTCTTTATATGTCTGTGTACGGTACTGTACATGTACTGAATCCATGGTATCAGTTTTCGAGTCGATGATGCCCTAGTATATGTATTACTGGTAGTCTGCGACCTACGGGAAGAAATAGGATGGTGCTATTCTTTACGTCTGGCACCATAAGTACGGCATTTGTTTATAATTTAATCATTTAGAATAAATAATCATGATTTCAATACAAAAAAAATAGTGCATAATTTTTATTTCAGCGATTCCGAACGAAATATGGTAGACAAAGCTTGACTTGACGGAAAGAAAAAAAATATGATAACAAACATGGCGGGCCACAGAGCATCATTGAATTTTGTTTATTAGGTCAACGTTTTTGTACTAAACTGTATTATCACGCCTTCGGATTATGTGGTCACATACAAGGGGACGGAGCCTCAATGTCAACGTGCGGAAAAGGTTTGTGACAATGCGTTGTGCGTGTAGAAGTAAGACGAGTCGAGCGGGTAACGTGAGCGTGGTTAGTGGTTACAGGAAGTGCCGGGGCGAAGGCGCTCGGCGGTAGGCGACTCGGCGGGTGATATGCAAGCGGCGCCGGCGCGCTACGTGTCAGTGAGCGAACTGTACTCGACGGACGAAGTGGAGCTGCTGCTGGACGAGATTAGGGAGCTGGAGCCGACGAGCTGCCGCGGCGAAGACGTCCAGGTACTAACACTGCGACAGGTGACCCTCGCCTACCTGATGATACGGTTCCACACTGTATTTCCCCTCTATTCTATTCTTGCATTGCACAGAACTTAAGATTCGTACCTATGTTTGCCCTGGAGTAAGAGCATATTATCACATCTTTTGTTGTTAAACCTCACCGCGCAAGTTTGTGTAGTTTATTAAAATATTATTTCTACAGATGTTAAGTCATGCACTAAAATGTTTACCTAATTCTTGGTATAAAATATAACGGGACAGGTAAACAGTAGATTTGTTGCCTGTTAGCTATGAGCCTGCACAACAATTGAACAATTCATAGTGGAATATACTTTGATTAATGCCTGAAAGCTAAAATAAGTTAACTTTATTTTCTTGCATAATTCAGTTTAAGAGTATTTCATGAATTGTTTCATCAAATTAATTAATTTAAAAAAACAGTTTCAGATACATTAGCTGTAATCTGAAATGTGAATGGTTGAAAGATACCCAACCTGTGGAACCTAAGGGAAGAAGTTTCTTCTCATAGGTTTATTAATCTTAATATATATAAATCTCGTGTCACAATGTTTGTCCTCAATGGACTCCTAAACCACTTAACCGATTATAATAAAATTTGCACACCATGTGCAGTTCGATCCAACTTGAGAGATAGGATAGTTTAAATCTCAATTTATAGCCGCAATTTTAATTTATTGCTAATTAGGGCTACCCATGCGAAGCTGGGACGGGCAGCTAGTAAACTTATATTTTTTTTGTGATTTTAAATATCTGTTCAGTGACTGTTTACTATATTTTCCACCAGTGCCCTGTACCACCACTTGGTGGCAAATATTGGTTCAGCTTGATCAAAAACATGCAACAACGCAACTGTATACAACTGCAATTAAACAAAAACGAAACAATGTTTTTCATTATGTTTTGTTGGTTTGGAGCATTGCAACAGTTTGTAGCGGTTAGACCGCCACATACAAAACTACGAAACAAAAAGACATGACGTCACACAAGGTGACGTCGTCTTGATGTTAAACACAACATACTCATGGTCACCTTTCAATAGTTGCATGCTTCCTCTTTCTTACAATCAGGGCTGATAATAATCATACTTTTTTTTTTTTTTAAGGGAAAAGTCATGCACCGCACTGTAGTAGCCTTTAAATCAGACTTTTTTTTTATTATATTTAATCGCTTTTAATTCAGTATTCAGTTTTTGGATATTCATCTTAGGAAAAAACACTATCATTATGGTTTGCTTTGGTGAAGCTTTTTCTTAAAACGAAAGTACCTAGTATTATTGTTTTGCCGGAATCATGATCTCTGCTCATCTCTATTTATTTTAGTTTAGGTTTGTGCTCTGAGTTTTTATGTCAAAAATCCAACCCAAGTTAATACCGGGTTCCATTCTGAGTGACGGCAAAATTTTCTGCTCTGTTTGGTTGTTCTAAGTCCACCTGGTGGCTAGCTACCACCATCTAATCTAAGTCTGTCGCCATAACTATAATGTTTACGGCATTGTTATGTTTTGGGCTTTTAGAGGTAAGATTGCCTAACTGTTGTCAGTGTCTTGTGCTACTCAGTGATCAATCGCAATACTAAACATGTACTACGGGTGTGGGATCAGGACTTCGAGATAGCGGGCAGCGGGTGCGGTGCGGGCGCGGGCGGGCGCTCGCCGGCCGGCACGGAGCTCACGGAGCGCAGCTGGGACTCGCACGCGCAGTACCGGCGCGCGCCGCCGCCGCGCCCGCGCCCGCTCGCGCCGCTCTACTGCCGCCTGCGCCACCTGCTCACGCCGCGCGGCGCCGCCACGCTGCTGCTCGTGGTAACTGGTGGCCTGCTGCGGCCGCGCACAGTATGTGCCGCGTGAGGCAGCGCGGTCAGTCTGTACTCGGCTGCTGACGACCCGAAATACATAATACAAATTTTTCCGAAATTGTACAAAGGTGCTGATAGACTTGAGCATTCACTTGTACTAAGCATTCTGGCGAATGTTACATTACAGAAAAATTTATGGGAGTGTTTTAGCGAACACTCTAGGGAAAGGACAGTAAATTTGCTTCAAGCATTTTGACGAGCATTGACTAGAGATTCTAGCGAACGCTAGAATGATCGTGAAAATTTTCATAGCGATGTTTGACTCTATGCTTGGCTCTCTTCGTTGTTCAGTTCGACAATTTTAAAAACAGCGAATATTGAATGTTCCGACTTCCGTTACAAGTGAATGGTCAAGTCTATCAGCATCTTTACAATGATCTGGGTGAAACTGCAGTGGTCATGTAAAGCTCCTTGAAACATGTCCGGTCGTTATTGACCGCTGGGGACTTCTATCCGGCCCTCCTTTATACAAATGCAACAAAATACTTTTAATCCAGACTCAAAATGTTTTGCTGGAACTGTTATATGTATCACTGGCTTTTTCCCGCGGCTTTGCCAGCGCGGCGGTCGGAAAACGCGTCATAATTTAGCGTAATAGAATGACTAAGGGGCCGTCTCCACGAGCGAGAGAATCGCGACGATGCGACGAGTAGCTGAGTGCGATCGAAACGTCATCGTGTCTTGGCGCGCTCCTCGTCGCTCGTGGCGGCGCGCCCGCCGCGCTGTCGCCGCGTAGCGCGGGGCTGAGCACCGAGAGCGCGGCGCCGAGCAACGAGAGCGCGGCGCCGAGCAACGAGAGCGCGGCGCCGAGCAGCGAGAGTGCGGCGCTGAGCAGCGAGAGTGCGGCGCTGAGCACCGAGAGCGCGGCGCCGAGCAACGAGAGCGCGGCGCCGAGCAGCGAGAGTGCGGCGCTGAGCAGCGAGAGTGCGGCGCTGAGCACCGAGAGCGCGGCGCCGAGCAACGAGAGCGCGGCGCCGAGCAGCGAGAGTGCGGCGCTGAGCAGCGAGAGCGCGTCGCCGAGCAGCGACAGTGCGGCGCTGAGCAGCGAGAGCGCGGCGCTGAGCAGCGAGAGCGCGGCGAGTGCGCTGGCTAAACGCAGGTCCCTCGTCAAACGCGGCGATTCGGTTACGAGTCGCGACGATACGCTGGCGGAATAATCCTCGTTCGTGGAGATTACCCGACGCAGAAGCGCGGATCCCTTGCGATTCTCTCGCTCGCGTAGAGTCGGCCCCTAACTAATTTAAATTATAGTGAACTTATAACTGTGTAGCTATCAATAACTAAGAGAAATAATCGCCTTCCAGTCGTTAACTTAAGAACTTAGTGCATCTTAGTGAAACGTGTTTCTCTATAGCTATATTATAACTGACTGAACTTGCAAAGGGGTTCCGACATTTGTATGGGACCTGGCATACCTAACCGTCCGCCATTTGGAAAAAAACTGGTTTTGGCGGCCAGTGATGAAACAAGTGTCAATCGATAGAGTAAGTGATTGCAAACAAAAAATATTTAGTGATGAATATCGTAAGTGATATACTTCCTGAGATATATGAGTTAAAACATGAGAAAAAAAATAAAGCAGTAATATTTTTTTTAAATATCTCAGGAAGTATATCACTTACGATATTCATCACTAAATATTTTTTGTTTGTAATCACTTACTCTATCGATTGACACTTGTTTCATCACTGGCCGCCAAAACCAGTTTTTTTCATAATGGCGGTCGGTATAGGTATGCCAACGAAGTCGGATGTTCTTTATACAACGAATCGGTGTATGGAGTAGTACACCGCGAAAATCTTTTTTTTAACTAACTAGCTGACCCCTGCCCACTTCGTTGGGCGGTATTATTATAGCCTATGACACTCACAAATAACGTGGCTTTCTATTCGTAAAATATTTTTTTAAATTGGTTCAGTAGATCCAGAGATGGGGTAATCTCTGGATCTTCTGAACCAATTTACCCTCAAAAACATTACTTCTTTATAATATTAGTATAGTTATAGATTTAATATGATTCGCGAATATAACAAATATTATTATATATTTACATAATATTATTACCATAAGAACCATCAATATCTCTAAGTTACAATTGGTCTCAGATGTCACGATTTCATGAAAAAGTCATTCAATACCTAGGTTAATTTGAATGTAGAATAGAATAGAATTATCTTTATTCAAGTATCATGCATGCATGACTCAAAAATAATTAGTAAGACTTACAAAAATATTTATCATCATCATCATCAGCCAATTAATGTTCCCACTGCTGGCTGGGACACAGGCCTCCTCTCTGTGAGAGGGAGTGGGCCGTATTCTACCACGCGGGCCCAGTGCGGGTTGGTAGATGTCACATGTCGTAAGTCAGGGCCGTTGCCACTGGGCCACCACTGCTCTCTCTGCACAACTATATTAGTAAGAACTAACTAACAACTTACTAACACTTCACAAAAACAAATAGTAGTGGATCACCGTTGTGGCAACCCATATGAGATGACACAACAGCGATCCACGAAAACGCAGCGCAATATGTATTGCGGTCGCCAATCATATTTTTACCACCATTCAATCTGATACTGATCTGCAAAATGTACAGACGCCAGCACATCAAGTTATTACAATCTGTCAAATTTCTTTAATAGATTTTCAACTTTATCGCTAAAGAATAAAGTTCAATGTTGATTGGGAAAATTTGACAGATTGGAGTAGGTTGATGTGCCTGTACTGCCTGTGTGTCTGTACCTAAAACACGTAAGAAAATTTGAGTTTCGTGGGCTATCCTGGCGCTTTCGAGCGGCTCGCGTCTGTCAGTCCGTATACGATACGCCGCTCTAGAGCTCCATTACGACTCATCGCTCGGTCCTGCGCAGCTGTGCTCCGTGGGCGCGTGCGCGTGCGTGTGGGCGGGCGTGGGGCTGCGCCTGGGCCGCGTGCCGCTAGCGGCGCGCGTGCGCCTGCTGCTGCTGGCGGCGCTGTCCTCGCTGCTGCTGCACTCGGCGCTGCTGGTGCTGCACGTCACGCGCCTGGCCGCGCTGCTGCCGCTCGACTGGAACAAGCTGGTACGGGAGCGCCCGTGAGTGCGCCTCGCGCGACCGCCCCGGGCTCATGCTGGCGCCGTGTTGCAGGGCGCGTGGACCAGCGCGTGGAGCGCCGCGTCGCTGGCGGCGGGCGGCGCGCTGACGCTGCACGCCGTGCTGGCCGCGCCCGAGTACCGCTGGGCGCCCGCGCAGCTGGCGCATCTGCTGTGCTCTGCCGCCGTGAGTGTCCGCGAGCGTCCGGCGCCGGCCGCGGCCGGGCGCGCACTAACCGAGCGCACGTTGCAGGGGCTGGGGCTGGGCGGCGCGTGCGCGGCGCTGGGCATGGCGCTGGGCGGCGCGCGCGGCTGGCTGCGGCGCCGAGCGGCCGCGCGGCGAGCGCACGCGCGCGCGTCGTGGAGCGCGCGCTCGTCGTCGGGCTCGCCGCGCGCCGCGTACCGCGCGGTGCCGGCGGCGCCGGGCCCCTGCGCGGGCCCCTGCGCGGGCCCCGCGCCCGTGGCGTCGACGTCGCGCGACGACCCGTTATAGTGAAGGCCGCCCGCCAGCGACTCCTAGGCGGCCGGGCCGGACGGAGGCCCGTTTTATAGTTTTGTACGCCGGCCGCGTCCCCGCGCCGGCACGATCTCTTTATGGTTTCCGCAAGTCTGATTTTTATTCTAGTCCGTTATAGGTTAGCGATGGATCATTTGTGAGTTTGACGAGCGACAACGGTTCCTCGGTTAGTTTTTGCACAAATATTTCTAGTGATCTAGTCGTGTTTTATACCAATGTCTGGTTGTTCGGGAGCAGTCGTTGTCCATTACCCGGCGTTCGTTCGCCCGTGTCCGTGTGTTGTCCTGGTTTTCTCTTCGTCCACTACGCATTGTTTACTATAGTTATATTCGTCATTCGCGATATTGAAATGGATCATGTAATTAATTAACTATACACGAAATGTATGCGAAGGGTAATGTTGTAAGCGAAGTATTTATTATTATGTTAATAGCCATATAATTGTTGTATAGCCGGCGCGTACCCCGCGTACGCGCACTTTATTTCCTCGTAAGCTTGTAATGGATCAAATCGTTTGCATGATATATGATATGATATAATTATTGTTCATACAATAGTAAGCGTACATTATAGTTAGTATTAAGGGAAAGTTCAACATGTAATACAAGTTGTTAATAGGAAATAATTTTATATTGTCCGAAGTGTGGTCTCCCCACGAGCTTACCGAGTGCTTGTCCTCGCGGCCCCTCTCCGCACCTCTGTTTCAATTTTCGATTAACATTCCTTTGTATGTCTTATACATATCACATGTACGTATTGTTTGGTCCGTCGCGTGACGCCAGCCGCTCGCTGCGCGACACGCCACACTGCCACACTGCCACACTCGGTGCCACTGGAACATGTGACGTAACACGGACGTTTATTGTGTACCTACTCTACGATCTCGATCAAATAATGTACGAGTCATTTTTACTTTAAAAATTTTAATGATAATAATTACATGGTTTTATACAAATATATGCTTTTGTTTCACTTTTACTCATTTCATACGATAGACGACAGCCCCGGATCAAGGGGGGGGGGGGGGGGGGCGGGTGCCCCGGGCGCCACCTCATGCACCTCAGGGGACGCCAAATTGAAACGTAACTGTCCAACAATGAGACGCGCAGCACTTATAATTTTTCTCTGCGGTTGGTGCACTGACGACATCACTGATGACATAGGTAGGTAGGTATGGGTCGTCAAACGGTGCGAGCGGGCGCAGTTCTACCAGGAAGATGAGCGCTTGTGTGGTCTATTTGTTAAGTTTGACGTTGCGTAGTGAGTGAGGGTGCCGGGCGTCCCGCGTCGTCCTGTATGTGCAAAGGCAAAGGCGACACTACTTTAATTTTCTGTCACAGTTTTGGCGGTCCTGCTGGATTGTCGCATTTTCGATCGATTTTTAACCCCCGACGGAAAACGAAGGGGTGTTATAAGTTTAACGTGTGTATCTATCTGTGGGCTGTGGCATCGTAGCTCCCAAACGGTTGAACCGATTTAGTTTTTTTTTGTTTTGTTCGAAAGGTGACTTGATCGGGAGTGTTCTTGGCTATGATTCAAGAAAATCTATTCAGCCGTTTGAATATTATCAGGTCTTTTCTAATTGATGAATGGATTTGAGTATCTTCCACAGGTCTGATTGACTCTAAAGGATGATCGGCAAAAATGTATGGAAGCTGGTCCAAGCACCAATAACAACCACACATAGTCACATACCTCATTAGATAGGCATTTTAATATAGAGCAACAACTACTATGGCGGCTCATTTCAAATCGCTGTGTGAAAAAAGTTATGGCAATGTTTCGCAGGCCTGACCTGAACCGTAGATAACGGAACACTTCGCTTCTGGTGGTCTAGTTAGAATATTTTCAAATGAATGCCTGGCGATGATAATACAATAATATGGCACCATCGAACTGATCTGATGATGGACCTGGACGCTAGCTAATGGAACTCTTGAACAGCTACTAGTAAACCCATCGAGTGTGGGCTCATTAGATTTGTCGCAACAAGTCCTATTCATTTTACCGTTTAACGATCACGATCATGACCTGATGACGATCATGACCTAATGAGGAACCAAGTGTCGATTATCCCTATATGCACTATGCAGGTGCACTGCATCCATGGACAATACCCGGTTGGTGCAGGAATATTGCATCAACAACAACATTCATTTTCTCTCTTTTTCAATTAGAGCCCAATCCTTTAAGTAGGAGCCACCGATATCGTTATTCGGAACTCAATCTGTAGCTACTTTTGCCCAATAATTGTGATGCGACAAGCAGCAGATGTGGGCTGCCCAGTTTCTTTTTAATTTGACGGCTGTGTTGCCTACGCCGATTTGTGTTTTGTGACGAAGTATTGGTACTGTTTCTTATACAGTCAGTAAGTTAGACTCCAAGAATACCTACTTCTTCCTATTGCTCACTGGCTGACCACGTTTTTGCTCCATATGCTCCACGTGAGGGTGGGAAGGATGCACATGTCCATGAGTTTCCTTTTGATTGAAAGTGAAAATGGTCCTTTCATTACATGTTTCATTGACTAATAAATCTTCTAGGCGTTCTCGGTGCGTCGAGCGACATCTGTATCTTGTGTCGTCTGACAGGACTATTTGGCCGAGGTATACCTATATTACTCAATACTTATGGACAAATTCAACCTCCACCACCCTCCGTATCTATTTTGCGTTTGGTGCTGTTGCTCATTAGTCTTTAGTTATAAAGACTAATGAGCAACAGCACCAAAAAACAAAAATAGTAAACAGTTTTATAATTACATACCGTCATCCATATTAATCGCAAAAAAGCATTCATGCGCAAGGTAAAACTCAGAACTTCGTTATGCACCTTCCAGGCCAACCATAAAGTGCTTTACATACTGTATATGACACATCTAATGAGCCGATACTAGATGGGTTTACTTGTAGCCATTCAAAGTAAAATGAACAGCAGCAGCAATCATTAACTGTGTCTCAGCGAGTACTGTTCATTTGTGAACACTAGGTAGTAAACCCAATTCAAGGGTTCCGTTATCTAGCGGGTCGGTCATCAGGTCGTCGTCATCTGGTAAAATGAACAGGACTCGTTGAAACAAATCTAATGAGCCCACACTCGATGGGTTTACTAGTAGCTGTTCAAGAGTTTCATTATCTAGCGTCCAGGTCAGTCATCAGGTCCTCGTCATCTGGTAAAATGAACAGGACTCGTTGAGACAATTCTAATGAGCCCACACTCGATGGGTTTACTGGCAGCTGTTCAAGAGTTCCATTAACTAGCGTCCAAGTCCATCATCAGATCTGCTCGATGGTACTATATTAATTTATTATCATCGCCAGGAATACATTTGAAAATATTCAAACTAGACCACCAGAAGCGATTAATATTCAAGTGTACCGTTATCTACCGTCCTGGTCAGGCCTGCGAAACATCGCCACAACTTTTTTCACACAGCGATTTGAAATGAGCCGCCATAGTGGTTGTTGCTCTATATTAAAATGCCTATCTAATGCCATATGTGTGGTTGTTATTGGTCGTGGGGACCATTTTGTCCGGTCCTCCTTTGGTAATCTGTTACTTCAATGGTATTAGAATAACATAGTAACCTTGAACTGATGCTGCAGCATTACCTGGTATTTGCAGGATACCCAACTCCTCACCAACTTACAGCAGTGGTATCGTGTTTGGGCTCATTGGATTGGTCTCAATGAATAGGTTATAGATATATATTTATCAGGGTCTGATGATGGAGAAGCAAAAATAAATGTGGGTAAATTAGTAACTAACTTTACTGTGGGAAAAATACGTATAGCTGCGCAGATTTAACAAGGCACGTGTAGATCGTAGCGTATTTTGTACTAATAATTGGTATACAATAAAGTTTAAAAAGCAGGAAATAAAAGTTAAATTTAAAAAACCCCCGACAAAAACAAAATCCTTTAAAAAGGTTCAAAATAAAATATACTGGCCCTTTATGTAATAATAAGTACAATTATTAATTCAACTTATAGTATAGGTAATTTGTACATTTATATATTAAAAGGAGGAAGATAATGTTACGCGCTAACATTGAAATCAGAAAACCTGGGCTCGCTCGGCGCACGACTACATGCACCAAAACTCGCACATCTGTGATCAATGTGATCATGATCAGTGATCACAGTCGCAAACCTACAGTTACCGATAGATAAGACCAGAGATAACAGACGGCCGCGGCGCTGCACGCTGTTGTGCGAGCGAAATCGCATAAGTCTCGCAACTCGCGCATCACATGCTCTGTGTCGCGCATTATGCGTATCGTGTCTCTCACGCATGTTTCAGTATCTATCTCGCTCTCACAAACATGGCGAAGCAAACATGAAATATTATTATAACTTTCAACAAATTAGCATTTTTGACATATAATTGAGATCACAAAACACAATAATGTTTGTATCGAAGAGATTCTTCATAGGTGTTTTGAAATAAAGATTTTGAGAGTTGACTATTGTCATTGTATTATTAAAATCTTTGGTAATATCTCTAACTGTTTAAGCAAGTACGTACAAGCTAATGAATGTAACGTTAGTATCTATAGCTAGCTATCGATATGTAGATCATCACACATACAGTCCACTCAAATGATTTGTCTAACCAGTCGAAATTAAATCTTCGCTACAAACACACGTCTATTTTTTCTAACAATCCTATCAAACAAAATACAACCTTATTGATATAAACACTAACATTTTCAATCAACTAATTCGACAAATCGATATTTTGGGAGCCATCTAGTGCCTTTGATTGAAAAATTTATTTATTTAATACTGCACAGAAATGTACAGAGGCGGACTTAAAATTATGCATGACAAGCGAATATTGCGGTGAAAAGGTTCGGCTAAACGGTGTGATTACGCGCATTCAATAATATAGATGACGCTTATGACAATTACGTAGGAATGCTTGAAATAATAAGTTGACAATGTAGAACTCTTCGCATTTTTATAACCAAAATTATAATAATGTTGTGTACATGTTACTCAGTCAATCCCTCACTTAGTTTTTTTTTTATAGTAGGTAATAAATCTGTTGGCTTGCCCTAAGTTTGTCCCGTACCTAGTCAGTGACGTCCATGAATGCAGGTGATATTTAGGGTAATACCACACGAAGTTATTTATCAATCAAATGAGCAGATTATCTTCTATTCATGTCATAATATTGGTCTTATCGATAAAGCTACTATCGCAGGTAATTCAGTCTCCAATTTATTGTGCTTCTTCAAACTCGTCACTCTATCGGCTAATGTGATTTATATTGACAGAGATAGGTACTAGGGATTATTATTTATAGATAATCTATTAATTAATTAGGTAGCCATTGGTCGGTGGTTGATTTTAAAGAAAATGGATGCCACGTGGCCGCGGGAGCCGGTGCGCTCAGCCGCAGACGCCGCCGCCGAGCCAGGAGATCAGATCTTTCGTAAATATTACACCGGCAAAGATTATATTTCGTCGCTAGAGGGAGTCTTGAAAGTGTTGTCCGCTGTGAGTATTATCCTTACATATTATAAAACAAAGTCCCCCGCCGCGCGCCGCGTCTGTCTGTCTGTTTGCCTATCTGAACGCGAAGGTTTTCACCAATGGACGGAATGATTCATGAGGAAGGTTTTGGTGTATAATTCATTAAGGATTTGTGTAAATTGGCTGAAATATGACGATTATTCAAGATGTCGGAATCATGAATCATGCCGACTGGGTGCTGTGCCGCGTAAACCGTGAGAAATAAATAAAAATGTTCTACAGGATTGTACCTAGGCACATCTTAAAAATTTCAACAAAAATGTTATCTTCTAAGGATTACCCAGTTGACCCACAATCGTGTAGTAATGCTCGCGAAGGAGGAGGCGGAGCGCGTGAGGGAGAGACAAATGTTAAATCCTCACGCCCCTAGCCGCCGCCGTAGGAGACGCCCCGGGCGTCGGGAATTGGTAGCCGATTTCCGGCCACCTGCACCGTAGGCGCGCGCGGGCTTGCGGACGGAGAGCAATGGGTAGCTCGCCGTCCGATAAGGACCAGTAGGGCTAACATGACAAGCGCGAGAACGCTATTTTTGTCGTTTTGTCGACACTTGTCACAATTCTGACGTCATTCTAATCCCGACCGTAAACGACCGACGCACAGACCGACGAGTACCTAAACTCGAAAAAGGCACTTTGAGACTTTGACACATATACTGATACATCTCGCGACGAGATACCGATGTTGCAAATTATTCAAACCAAATCATTTTTATGATAGCAACATTGGCTTGAGATACCGTTTCATTCATTAAATTGGTGCCGAATCTCTGGTCACAAATGAATGCCTCTAAACTAGATTAAAAATCACCAAATCTTTTTTTCTCGTGTATACAGGGTGGCAGGGACATCGACGCGAAGCCGGTTAAGCCGGAAGCAGGGGCGTTCAGAATCATGTACTGAATCCATGGTAACAGGCTTCGCGTCGATGTCCCGGACACCCTGTATATCTAGAAAATGGTGTGTCTTATCGCAAAAATAATAAAAATTTCGACCCCCTATATAAAACCCATAAACCCCTAACACTCAACATGTAGTAATAATTTTTCATATTATCCATACAAAAAGTGAAAAATTCCATATAAAAAACGTTGTTCCAATATAAATAGTATGCGGGTGGGGCCGGATTTGGCGGATGGCCAGTTTGGCTTCCGCCAAGGGCGCTCTACGGTGGACGCCATCATGCGCGTGCGAGCCCTCACGACGGGGGATGCTGTGGCCCGGGGTCGGGTCGTCTTGGCGGTGTCTCTAGACATCGCCAACGCCTTTAACACCCTGCCCTGGAGTTGCATCAAGGAGGCACTTCGGTATCACCGGATGCCGACCTACCTCTGTCGTTTGGTCGAGGCCTATCTGACGGACAGGGCCCTCATCTACCCCGGTCACCACGGGGAATGGAACCGGCGAGAGATGTCGTGCGGTGTCCCACAGGGATCGGTCCTGGGGCCATATCTGTGGGACATCGGATACGACTGGGTGCTGCGCACCGACCTCCCTAGCGGCGTCAGCGTAGTGTGCTACGCTGACGACACGCTGGTCCTGGCGCAGGGGAGGTCGCACGAGGCGGCGGCCGAATTGGCGACACGCGGGGTTGCGACAATCGTCGACAGGATCCGGCAATTGGGACTCGAGGTGGCGCTGCACAAGTCCGAGGTCATGTGCTTTCATGGCCCTCGGAACGCGCCACCGTCGGGTTCCCAAATAACGGTAGGAGGGGTTCACATCGACGTCGAGGTGACGATGAGGTACCTGGGACTCGTCCTCGACAGTCGATGGAACTTGAAACTACACTAAAATTTATTGGCTTCCCAGTACCCAGTGTACCCACGCTTCTAATTTTTTGTAAAAAACTAAAAATAAGTAACAAAACTTGCCTTCGAACGCCGCGCGCCTTGCTAATTTTATGCTCTTGCGCAGCACGTCCACATAACACACCATTGAGACAACGCGTGAATTGAATGTCCTTTTTAGGGTTCCGTAGCCAAATGGCAAAAAACCGAACCCTTATAGTTTCGTCATGTCTGTCTGTCTGTCCGTCCGTATGTCACAGCCACTTATTTCCGAATCTAGAACTATACTGTTGAAACTTGGTAAGTAGATGTATTCTGTAAACCGCATTACGATTTTCACACAAAAATAAAGAAAAAACAATATATTTTGGGGGTTCCCCATACTTCGAACTGAAACTCAATTTTTTTTTTCATCAATCTCATACGTGTGGTGTATCTATGGATAGGTGTTCAAAAATGATATTGAGGTTTCTAATATAATTTTTCTCTAAACTGAATAGTGTGCGCGAGAGACACTTCCAAAGTGGTAAAATGTGTGTCCCCCTGTAACTTCTAAAATAAAAGAATGATAAAACTAAAAAAAAATATATGATGTACATTACCATGTAAACTTCCTTCGAAAATTGGTTTGAACGAGATCTAGTACGTAGTTTTTTTTTAATACGTCATAAATCGTAAACCGCAATTTACCTTTAACAAACTACAAAAACTTTTATATTATGTTACTTGCTGCTACGGAACGGTATTATATTGTTTTCCATAATATTATTTGTCCTATTATTGTTTTCCATAATCGTCCCCACTCATAATATTTACTTGCACTATTATCATTTATACTAATAACGCTTGCCATATCAACTTATTTGTCATAACTTTTATTTGCCATAATATTAGTTTCCATAATAACATGTGTCATAATCATTAGTTTCTATAAGTAGCACATTACATAATCCACACTTGACAAACATAATTTAGAAACGTTACAGACAGATGTCCTCAGTATTGTATTATATGATATATATTATTCCGAATGTTCATTTAAATACATACATACGTACATTTGCAAAATAGGATAGGTTAGGTTAGGTTTTCTTGTTCAGACAATAAACAGTTTGTCAAATTCGAAACGGGTAGGTTAGGTTAGGTTAAAACTGTGACCAAACAACGCGCGAAAGCGAGCGAGCGTAGCGAGCGTGCCGCGGCAGCGGCCGCCGAGTGCTAGATTTTCTCTTTTGCAAAGCAAGCATGCATGGCAGATTAGGGTAATTTTTAGGTTTTCTTGTTCAGACAATAAACAGTTTGTCAAATTCGAAACGGGTAGGTTAGGTTAGGTTAGAACTGTGACCAAACAACGCGCGAAGGCGAGCGAGCGTAGCGAGCGTGCCGCGGCAGCGGCCGCCGAGTGCTAGATTTCCTCTTTTGCAAAGCAAGCATGGTACATACTGAACTAGCATTGTTGTGCTAGTATGGGCAAATGAATATTAATAAATATTATGGAAAACGACATTATTGAAAATAAAAAATATAGCTAATGAATTTATGGATTAAAATTATTATGACACTTGATCGATTATGACCAATGAAATTAGTGAAAATGATTTTATGTCATTTCACGATTATGGCAACTGAAGAGTTATTTCTAATGAAATTATGGCAAATAAAGGTATGGCTAAAATTATAGCATTTTAAATTATGGCAAACATTAGTAAACCCTACGGAACCCTTCATGGGCGAGTCCGACTCGCACTTGGCCGCTTTTTCTTTAATTTGGGTCAAACAGTTGGTATAAAATTTTGTAACATTTTTTTATTCCGTGGAGTTTCTTGCCCGTTCTTCTCCATAGGTACCTACTACGCTTTGGAATGGGCAACTAGCTTCATATTTCTGACTGACCGACTCCTTGACAATTCAAAAGTGCCTGTGTGTTTATGGTACCTAAGTATATGGATTAATCGAAATAAATGCTTTGAGTTTGAGTTTAAATTCATATTACGTAACTATATAGGTATTCAAGTAATATTTAATTAAGGCATACTATTTATTTTTATTTCCTAAAGAAAGGTTAAGGTAAGGTTATCTTTAATTAAAGAATCGTAGTCATACTAGTGGTCGCTTACCAGAGGTGGCCGCGAAACCGGCGCAATGAGTTATTGCCAATGACCATATGCCCTAAGGGCTAACAGGATGTTCATCATGTAGGTACCTACTGTAATACCTACTTAGTTTTTGACAGTCGCTGCCTAAACTGAACAAATAAATATGCTTTGCTGCTCTATTCGATCTGATTACACAAGTAATATAAACATTATTATCTACATTTAATAAGTAATAGGTACTCAGATACAATCTACAGATCAACTGATAGCGATGTAGGTACTCTTTATGAAAACTTTGCCTAATCAGTAATATGCCTCATATCTACAGAGATAACATAATCACGCTTGTAGTTAGGTATTCCACGAAGGGACAGACGTAGGAGAGTTCATACTGAAAGTGGGCAACGTCGCAAATAGCAGTCAAATATTTCGCTGTTTTAATTAATTTTGGCAATATTACCACAATATTACTAGACGGAAATAATAAATATGGCTAACAAGTCAACTAGAATATTAATAATGGACACCACTGAATTTGATGTTGTAACCGTTTTAGGTGTAGGTACCTAAGGTAGGTTAGGTTAATTTTGGCACATCTCCGCTCCTCTCCTCTCCTCTCCGCTCCAGTGGACAGGCAGCCTCACCCCGTGTCCTGTAACTTTACTTAGTGCGCTCGAGTGTTTTATTGGAATATCTATACCTATTGATATAATCTATCATTATTTTAAATTCTTAAGTAGGTAGTTTTATTTTATTATTTTATTA
Source organism: Conistra vaccinii (assembly GCA_948150665.1). NCBI lineage: Eukaryota > Metazoa > Arthropoda > Insecta > Lepidoptera > Noctuidae > Conistra > Conistra vaccinii. Next base: position 24,074,533 of record OX411327.1, read on the forward strand.
AATCTAATTAGGGCTATTTTTCGTATTTTAGGATTTATTATAATTTTCCGTCTTACTAATATTATGACGGGGTAAGAAGAACATTAAAGACCTCTATTAAGAAAGAAAGATGTAAAATGTTTTTTTGTTGTTTTCTCGATATTAGGATAAAGTAAAGGAAAAGGATTTATTTTGATTGATAGTGATGATTTATTTTCAGTATAAGTACCTACTTAGGAGCTCAACCTTTATTTTAATTGTTATCGAACTGCATCAGTCTTTCGGACCGGATATCTATGATGCTTTCGGCCGATAGACTGATGCAGTTCGATAACAATTAAAATTTTATTGTGTCTCATTAGTGACAGTCAAGCGGTAATTATCTTATTTTAAAATGGAAAGAGAACCTCTATTTTTAATCTTCCCGCGGTGGGGTAAGATTGAAATACATATTAATAAAAGGCAGTGTATAGAGTGCCACCATTGGCACTCTATCCCTATCGGATAAAGTGCCACTACAGGCACCCTAGTAACACCGCCTCGGCCCGGCTCAAGTGCCGAAAGCATTGGATTGTCATTGTCACTGTCACTAAGTCACGTCACTTGGTATTTTGTTTGATTGTCGAGGTTAGATCGCTGTAAAACACATTCCCAAAACATTACATTCTCTTGTGCCTAAACGGACCCTGGCACTTCGCCGGCCGCTACCGGCGGCACCGCTCGCTACGCTCGCTCGGCTCGTGCGTTGTGTGGTCACAGTTCTAACCTAACCTAACCTAAATAACAAGTGACAGTGACAATGCAACGCTCACGGCACCCTAGCCGGGCCGAGGCAGTGACACTAGAGTGCCACAAGAAACTCGCGGCACTCTATACACTTCGTTAATAAAAACCTTGTTTTAACTCTATTTAAACTAAAGGTATTTTGACAGTACCTACAGGCAGTTCTGAGTTTTCGGGGCACTTCAAACCACAGAGCATGTAACTTTAAATGCTTCAAACTATAGACTAGTAACCATTGGTGACCATCAACGTCTGATATTCATTTGAACGATTTTAGAAACTATTTCGATCTTGCCCCGTCCCCCTCATTCCTCGATGTTTCACTCAAGTCTAAAAACATTGGTGATTACTGGGGCATCTCCATTAAGTACCTAAACTTTTAAAGTAGGTCATTAATAGACATCGTAGCCCCCACAGAACAGAAAAAAGCAGGTAGCCCCCTATCTATACCTATCTATAGATACGTATCTTGACAATTCAAAAGTGCCTGTATATGGTTTAATTGAAATAAATGCTTTGAGTCGTAAAAAAAATGGATTTATTCCCTTGATGTCGAGTCCCGCCACGTCGAGACGCCGCCACGTCTACTCTGAAAACTCTCGCTTTTATTCCCGCCACGTCGAATCGTTGAAAAAGTCAATTTTATTACCGCCACGTCAACTAACCATTTTTATTTGTAGTCCTAAAAAAAATACTCATAGTTGGTAATCTATATAAACATATGTATAAAAGGAGAAACTGACTGACTGACTGACATATCAAACTCAAACTCAAAGCATTTATTTCAAATAAACCAATTACAGGCACTTTTGAATTATCAAGGGGTCGGTCAGTCAGACAAAATGAAGCTAGATGCCCATTCCAAAGCGTAGTAGGTAGGTACCTATCTATGGAGAAGAACGGGCAAGAAACTTCACGGACACTCTTTTAAATAAAAATTTGGTTACATCATTCATGTTGAACTTATACATGTGAGAACGATGCAAAACGTTAAAAGCATAGCATCTCATAGCTGCCATGGCTTATTTTAATTTGATTAAAGGGGTTTGAATATTTTTGTATGGAGGGTGGCCCTAACGTGAAGCCGCCATTTTCATTTTTTTCAGAATCGGTATATATTTAGATAGAGGACACATAAACAAACAAAAATGCCATATAACATAATATCCTAAAGCGTCAGGTTTCGGAGTTATTCACCGAAATATAAGTCGAAAACTGAACCCTGAAACAAGGATTTTTTTTTTCCTTCTGGTAAGTATATTGAATGAATGAAATATTTATTTGCAAGAATATAGGTATTACAAGTTCTTAAAATCTATGGGTTTCACTATATTCGGTATTTCAGCCGTGCAAATATTCAGATTTTACAAATCTTGGTTAAACTTATAGCATGCATGCAGTACACATTTAGTAACTATTATAATTTATTTATTTATTTTATATTTATTTATTTATTTTATATTTATTTATTTATTTTATTTTACAGAAAGCTTACAGACTAATAATACAGTTAAACATCAGCTATAGGTAGGAACATTTGCTAATTACAAGCTTCCACATGTACATCTAGTAACAAATACTTTGCGTTGACAAAATGTCCGTTCAGCGAATTGCAAACCAAGAAAACGTCATACTTAAAACATTTTTAGTTTGTAAAACATAGACTGCTAAAATCATAACCCTTCCTTTTGGCTTTGCCGTAGTCGGGTAATAAAAGATAATCGTAAAACATAAAGAGATACAAAAACAAAAAAAAACAAAAATAATAATAATAAAGCTAGTCAAGACGTGCAAAATCAAAACAGTTACTTAAATAATTTATGAGCACCTACATAAAATACTACCCAATTATTCATGACTGTCCCCAAAATATTCCTTGTTTAGGATCTTTCTAATACTGTGTGCGCTGGTGCAAAATAGATCGATCTCCAGATGCGCTGGTAAATTATTGAAAGCTTTAACACTACGAATGGAGAAGGCGTTGCGCCTGTAGTTTGTCGATGCGCATGGTGCCTGTAGCAGAGGTCGTAAGCGCAGGTTATTTTGATTAGTGCGAAGAAGTATTTTGCTGAGGAGTTCCGAACAATCAATCGAGCCATTTGCTATGCCTGCCAAAAAACATATGTCACCAATATTACGCCTCATGTTCAACGGTAAGAAATGGTATCGCTTGCAACGGTGTTCGTAGTTCACTGAGAATTGTTTCGCCTTAAAGTCTAAATAACGCAAAAATTTCTTCTGAACGGACTCAATACGAGATTTGTAAATCTCGTATTATTGAACTATGAAAACATATTTGCATCATGTATAGGTAATATTTTAGTTAAGAGCGAAAGAGGCAAAAATATATGTAGGATAGGTACCCCCCGCCAAATGAGGACGTGTGTTATAAGTATATTATTATGTATTTTGGGAACGTATGGTGAAGGTATTCTTCCAGTCCCCCTTTACGCGTACTGGAGGTGAAGTGTGGAAGTGAAACTCCAACTTGCAGTAAATGATGATATTATTATATTCGTCACACACGTATTATAGTCTAATGTTAGATAAACTGTCGACACATACATAACTAACTAAACTAGTAGGGACTAAAATATAAACTAATGAAGTAATGACTTAAAATCTAGTCTGTGTCCCGCGACGGTTGACGACTCAGCTAGCGTTAGCGACGCCTATAGAGGAAAGATATACACTCGAGAGCAATGAATCCGGGTCACTTAAAGAATGTTAAAAATCTCGGAAACTAAAAATGATAGGTTAATGCAATAAATTGTATTTAATAGACAATGTAATACTCCTTAAATGAAAGTAAAAAAAATATGAGTCACCATACATTTTATTAACACAAAATTACATAAAGAAAAAAACTGCTGATCTCTCCTTAAAACAAAAATAGGAAACATGAAATTTTTGAACTTTATTACGATTTTCTTGAATTTTAATACTTCGTATTGCCTCCTCGTGCTTCCATTACTGCGTTTACGCGGTTTGGCATGCTGTACACCAAGTTCCTTATACGATTTTGGGGAATATTCTCCCATTCCTCTGTGAGAGCAATTTTGAGCTCACGAAGCGTGATTGGGGGAGGGTTTCGTTGTTTTACGCATCTGCCTAGCTCGTCCCAAGCATGCTCGATCGGGTTGATATCCGGGCTGCGCGCTGGCCACTCCATACGAGTAATGTTCATCTCTTGAAGGTAGTCATTCACAATCCTACCTGTATGAGGTCGGGCATTGTCATGCATAAATATAGCATCCTCACCTAAATTGACCATAAATGGACCAACGTGATCATTGAGGATTTCTTCCACATATCTTACGCTAGTTAAAGAGCCGTTTTCTATGATCACCAGCTCTGTGCGACTTTCAGAAGAAATTCCGGCCCACACAAGTACAGACCCACCACCGTAGGCTACTTTTTCTTCGATGCATGCTTGCTTGAATCTTTCCCCTGGTCTTCGACACACTCTGTGTCTTCCATCGTGCTTGTAGAGCATAAATTTTGATTCGTCGGAGAACATAACTTTTGACCAATCTTCAATACTCCAATTTACGTGGCTCTGGGCATATCTTAGTCTTGAAATACGATGCCCACGCTCCAGTTTAGGGCCGTTTGCAGGTCTAAGGGGTTTTAAGTTAGATTCAGCAAGCCGACGTCTACTGTCCATGCACTTGGGTTACTTCCTCCGAGGCGTCGAAACTGATTTGTGAGTTCAGTTCCTGTGAGAAAGCGATTTCGAAGCATGGTGTTCACCAAGTATCGGTCTTCTCGTGCTGTGGTACACCTGGTTCTGCCCGTTCCTGGTCTGCGTAGGTTAGAACCAGTTTCTTCGTAACGTCGGAGAACTCTTTGTACTGTTGACAGCGACACACCGACAGTCCTGGCTGTATCGCGCTGACTCCGGCCGGTTTCCAGCATTGTAAGTATTCTGGTGCATTCTTCAGGCGTAAGCGACATAATTTCAGCTTGAATAATGAATATAGAGCACTATCAACATGGTTTATGTACCCACATAAATGACAGATTACAAACAAAAGCAAAACCAAATGCTGTAATTTCGTAGTTCCATCTTCGAAAGTGGCCCTTTTTCAAATTTGATTTTTTTATGATATAACTTTACAATAACTAAGAAGTTTTAATACCTTCATTTAAGGAGTATTACATTGTCTATTAAATACAATTTATTGCATTAACCTAGCATTTTTAGTTTCCGAGATTTTTAGGATTCTTTAAGTGACCCGGATTCATTGCTCTCGAGTGTATATGGCGACGCCACTTGTCAGGGGACGCCTAGGGTAACGCCCCGCATCGTGGCTTAGTGTTGCCACTTACTAACTTACAAAATAGATAATACAGGCGACGCCACGTATACTAATGTGCGTTCACAAATGCACATACGTGACGCCACACCACACCCCCACGGAGAAAGATGAACCGATTTAACAAAAATCTGAGAAATCCTTGAATTTGAATCGTCTGCCAGAACGAGTAATAATGATATATAGGTATTCGTCACACACGTATTATAGTCTAATGTTAGATACACTGTCAACACAATATAACTAACTAAACTAGTAGGGACTAAAATATAAACTACGAAGTGTATACCGGGTGCGGCGATTGAACTGTCCGTATGTGAAAATGAATTATTTCTGTTAATTTTCAATATTTATTTATACACTTTTGCTATGTGAAAATAGAAAGTTCAAAGTTTTATTATGACTTATTCCGAAGGAATAAAACCGCCTTTAGCCTTTACTACAAGTTGAAGTCTCTTTCTGAAAGAAGCGCAGGCTGCTCGAACGACGTCGTCACTCAAACAATTCCATTCTCGCGTAAGAGTAACTTTGAGCGCTTCCACCGAAGTGTGTTTTTTAGCACAGGCCCTGGCCTGTAAAACACCCCAAATACAAAAGTCCAGCGGATTCAAGTCGAGCGATGACGACGGCCACATATCTCGGTCGATCAGCACTGGAACGTTTGCTTACAATCAATTTTGCGTTCCAAACGCTCTGTGCGATGGTGCCGAGTCTTAATGAAAAGTCCAACGCTCAGAACCGAATGTGTTGCGTGCCCACGGTATCAGCCCTGGTCGCAAGACTTGGTCTCGATAGATTTGTTGGTTTGTTTTGACTTGGTTGCGACCCATTGGAAGTAAAACGAGCGGAGAACGGCCTTCTTCAGACACCACCGCCCAGACCATGATTTGGTCGGCTCCTTGGCGTCGACTGACTTGCAATTCGTCTGAATGGTCGCTGACATCTCCCTTCAACCAAACACGGTCATTTTGTTTGTTTAAAAACTGTTCAACGTAAAAAGTTTTCTCATCTGAAAACACCTAATTGGGAAGTCCGCCAGAGTCGAGCAAGCGAATCAGTTCTTTCGTTCGATCCAACCGTTTGCTACGCTGTAAAGCAGCGAGTTCTAAATTCGAATGTGTTTCTTTTACAACAGAATCACTTCAAATGATGATAGAGAATATGTCAAAGACCAACATTTGATATTTTGGCGGCGTTCGATTCAGTGGTTCGGTTTTAAAACAGTTAGATAGAGACGGACAGTTCAATCGCCGCACCCGGTAGAGTGCCGCAAGTTTCTTGTGGCACTCTAGTGTCACTGCCTCGGCCCGGCTAGGGTGCCGTGAGCGTAGCATTGTCACTGTCACTTGTGATTTAGGTTAGGTTAGGTTAGAACTGTGACCACACAACGCACGAGCCGAGCGAGCGTAGCGAGCGGTGCCGCGGTAGCGGCCGGCGAAGTGCCAGGGTCCGTTTAGGCACAAGAGAATGTAATGTTTTGGGAATGTGGTGTTTTACAGCGATCTAACCTCGACAATCAAACAAAATACCAAGTGACGTGACTTAGTGACAGTGACAATGACAATCCAATGCTTGCGGCACTTGAGCCGGGCCGAGGCGGTGTTACTAGGGTGCCTGTAGTGGCACTTTATCCGATAGGGATAGAGTGCCAATGGTGGCACTCTATACACTGCCAGTCAGCTAGCGTTAGCGACGCCACTTGTCAGGGGACGCCTAGGGTAACGCCCCGCATCGTGGCTTAGTGTTGCCACTTATTAACTTCAAAATAGATAATACAGGCGACGTACACTGGGGCAAGTTTATTAAAATGTGTCGTTAATTCGTAATTATATTTTAGACAAACAAATATTAGGTACACCATATTTCCGGTTATTATTGATAGATTATTATTGTCCCCGCCTGCGATACCAAAATTCTATAGATTATAATGCTTGTTGTTTTCTCTTTTCAGTTATGTGTTTTTGCAGTCGGCTTTTTTTTTTTATAATTTTCTTTATTTCAAGTTTTTTAGTTTTATTAATATAATCTTAATTTGGAATTGACTCATTACCAGCTTTTATTTGATACCAATATTGTTGTAATTTATTTAAAAAAAAACCTTCCCCTCCCTTTTTTTTGTATTTGCAGATCTATGCAATACATAAATATTATATAGCCTATGTCACTTCTACGATTAAGACGAATCTAACGACACCTATGTTAAAATCCATCAAGCCGTTTAGGCTACAGAGCGTGCCAAAGAAATAGACATACATACATACATACTCTCGAAAAACATTACCCTCCTTCTGGGGCAGTCGGGTAAAAAAGACAGTTGATTCTTTGATATAGTCTATGGTTGGGAGGGATATAAAACAAAACATCTTGTTTATGTAGGATCCTATCTATTTATTCCAAGTAACCAACTATGAGCATTTTTTACGACTGTACAAATCAAAATAGTTAGTAGACTTGGCGGTAGTAAAATAGACTTTTTCAACGATTCGACGTGGCGGGAATAAAAGCGGGGAGTTTTCAGAGTAGACGAGACGCGGCGGCGACTGGACGTAAAGGGAATAAATTTAAAAAACCTATTTCTTAACAAAAGCAGACGGAACTTATAAGTTCTAAATAACAGGAGAAAACAAAACTTTAAGTTGAATACGAAAAACAATCTGCTAAAAAGCATGAAACAAGACAATATTACTTTCTGAATCAGTCATCAAATCACAGACTACAAATAAACATCAAATGAAATCACCATCCAATCACCTGCCCGCATCCCTATTTATTTGGGGTCGGCGCAACATGTTCCCCATGTCGCACACCTGCAGCCTAATTACGTAATGCACGATCAATAATAAATTTAAATGAATTGAAACAGATTGCTAGACCATTGCTTCATAAGTTCAAAAAAAAAATCTGCTCAGTTTTTATTTCGAACTTATGAAGCAATGGACTAGCAATCTGTTTCAATTCATTTCAATTTATTATTGATCGTGCATTACGTAATTAGGGTACTGTTATGACATACACTCTCCTTTCTTCCATACTTCTCCTTCCTTCCATCATAACCTGAGATAACCACAGACCACAACATAAATCACAAAATAGATAATTATTTAATATTTTGTGTCATAAACTCAACCGAGGTCGCATACCCTGTGGGATGGGAACATCCAAATACTCCGAAATATTTTATTCCGAATTTCGTTGTTCCGATTTTCAAAAGTCCGAATTTCATAATCCCTAAGAATTATAATGTCTATTATTAAAAATCACGAAACTTATTTTACCGAAAGTCATAAATGCGATTTGTTTGTTTTCCGACTTTCATACGTTCGAAGAATCAAATGCTCGATGGGTTTTCGGTCCGAAAAACGACATTCCGATTTTCAATACTTCGAATAAACTACTAAAATTAGGATTCTGATTCAAATATTAATATTAAATAAATAAAAATATTAATATTTAGTTACGCATATAAATTCAAAATCTATGAGTTTTTAATTTAAAAACGTCTACTTTGGTCCCCTCTATTGTTGGTGAATCATTTGGGTTAGGTTAGGTTAGATCAGTGACCATTAACGCACGAAGGCGAGCGACCGTAAGGAGCGTGCCGCGGTAGCGGTCGCCAAGCGCCAGATCCCCTTTTTTGTTGGTGAATCATTTCGGTTAGTTTAGGTTAGATCAGTGACCATTAACGCGCGAAGGCGAGCGACCGGAGCGTGTCGCGGCAGCGGTCGCCTAGCGCCAGATCCCCTCTATTGTTGGTGGATCATTTGGGTTAGGTTAGGTTAGATCAGTGACCATTAACGCACGAAGGCGAGCGACCGTAAGGAGCGTGCCGCGGTAGCGGTCGCCAAGCACCAGATCCCCTTTTTTGTTGGTGAATCATTTCGGTTAGGTTAGGTTAGATTAGTGACCCTAACGCGCGAAGGCGAGCGACCGCAGGGAGTGTGCCGCGGCAGCGGCCGCCGAGTGCCAGATCCCCTCTATTGTTGGTGAATCATTTGGGTTAGGTTAGGTTAGATTAGTGACCCTAACGCGCGAAGGCGAGCGACCGCAGGGAGCGTGCCGTGGCAGCGGCCGCCGAGTGCCAGATCCCCTCTATTGGTGGTGAATCCGGTTAGGATGGAACTGTGACCAGTGTGTTTTGTTGTCTTGCTTTTCAGTTTTACAAGGCCTTTTAATTTCGGAATTCTAATTAATCGGTACTTTAATAATCGGAATTCGTATTTTTGATGTTTCAAATTATCACTTTTTGTTATTCGATCTATTGAAACTCGGTATTTTGAGAATAGTAATTATAAACTGTAATGATCGATAATTCAGTTATCAAGTCCGATACTAGATGGCGTTACTAGGCTCGCCACAGAAGTTTTAAATAACAAATTTGAAACGATTGACAACTGACGGTGGCGGAAAAATAAAAGATACCGAAGAGACGTTAATTGGTAGAAGACGAAAAAGAGCTAACGGTTGCTCCGTAGCATATTGCTTATTTCGTAGAAATTAAAGCTATCGTTGTGTGGAATTGAATACTTATTCTCGTTGGTGCAAATAGTGAATTTGTGTGCGAGTAGTGGAAGAAACGGGGTAAGTGTTTGCGTCTATTTAACGAAGTGCAGGTCGGATAGGCGTAGATGTTTTGCAAGGCTGACTGTTCGTATTTTGTATTTTCCTCAGCTTGCGGAAACGCCCTTGACGTCTAGACTCAGGCCATTGCAGATTAAGTCCGGCTTCGATTGGAAGTCATTATTGAGATTACGCGAGTGACTCGTTGCGAGATACTGGATGACATATTCGCCACGACTTATAAGTAACCATCTGGTCTCGGGGCATAGCACCGAGATAAGATTCTTAGTCACCGAGTTCGATCCCAGCTTGAAGCTTTTCTTTTTGCATTTTTATTTATTGTGTGCATGTTTTTTTCTACTTTTATTTTACTTTTATCTCGTTATTTGTGTTAAGTTTTCGATACGGCTGTCGTTAATCAATGACTGTTTTTCTATAATTAAGGTGTTAGTTTTTAATTTTCTAACTGGAACTTTAACCATTAAAATTGTATAAGCTGCCTATGTTTTTCTCTCAACATCAGTTACCAGGAACCCCGGTCATCACATTGGCGCCCACGGGTTAACTGAATGAAAGATAAACAAGGTGTATAATGGTTGTTGATATTCTGTGTGTTTAGATATTTATTAAGGACAAACATTAGTACGTATGACACATAGGTAAAAGTGTAAGTCGGATTTAAGTTTGTTAGGTACCTACAGTTTGTTGAAATTTGGTAATAATGGATGTTAATGCACTGCATAAGGATGAGCTTGAGTTTGAATTGGCTTGTCGAGGGATTTCGGATTGTAAGACCGTGGCGACTATGCGTAAATTTTTGCGGGAAATTTTAGTTCGGGAGCTATCGGGCGAGTCAACTATTTCCTTTAAGGTTCCTAGATCCTGCATTGACAACCCAAGTATTGAAATATTAAATTGTGAAAATAAATTATCGGCAATAATTTCACTTATATCTGAAGTATCACACAGTCCTGAACATTCGTTTTTTAGGCGCATACACTCTCGTTTAACACACTTATCGAACCGTGCTAAGCTTATTATACCTTCTGAAACCAGTGACAATGAGAAACATTTGACTTTGCTGAAGAACATTCAGGATACCATGTCGTCGCTAAGGCAGCTTGAGCAAGAAGAAGATGAGGAAGAGGATGTTATTTCTGAACATGATAAGGACATTTTACAGAAGACTCTGGGCGAAGAAGCTATACAGATAATGGAACAATTGGAAAAGTGCCGAAACTCTGGGAAATCTTCCTCACCAAAGGATGGTGTCATGGAACTTCACCAGAATCGTGCCTCGCAATCTACTGTTGCCAACACTGACATACCAAGAACCGCCTTAGAGAGACCTAGTCTTACCTCACGTCATCCAGGCTTACAAAGGACATCTACATTTGACCATGGTTTCCACAAACGGAAGTTGGTTCCCATTAAAGATTGGGGTGTCAAATTTAGTGGTAAGGGTAACGTAAGTGTGAACGCGTTCTTGGAAAGAGTTGAAGAACTTAAGGAGGCACGGAATGCTGCCGATGAAGACTTATTCCGATATGCCATAGACTTCTTCGACGAAGAAGCTTTAATATGGTTTAGGGCCAATAAAGGTACAGTTGCTAATTGGTCTCAATTAGTGAAGCTATTGTTGGACACATTCCAGCAACCGGACTACCAAGAGGAGCTGTTGGAGGAGATTAAACGGAGAACCCAAAGCAACCAGGAATCCGTTTTGATTTACATAGCCATTATGCAGAATATGTTTAATCGGTTACCGAGCCCCATTCCTGAAACACAAAAATTGATGATACTTAGAAGAAATTTACAACCCTATTTTCAGAAGGCCATATGCCGAGACACGTTCAATTCAGTGAGTGAGTTAACATCAATCCTAAGGATAATTGAACGCACTAAGTTAAGTTGTGATAATTTCAAGGAACCTACTCCAAGTGACCACTCACTGGAAAGAGATTTAGCATTTAAGGGAAGTACTTTGAAGATATCACGAAATGAAAACACGACTGAGCTGGCAGCCATAAATGATAAAGAAGTACTTCTTACAAAATGCTGGAACTGTAGAAGTCCAGGACATCGTTTCAGGGATTGTAAATTGCCAAAACAAAGACTTTTCTGCTATAAATGTGGACGTTTCGGGAAAACGACAAATAAGTGCTCATGCAATGCTACCGATAAGGGAAACGACAATTCGGAGTCGATGCCGGCCGATCGTACTCCGAAAAGTTAGGTCATTCAGCCTCGGATGACTGGCAGCAATGGCTACACACAGTTTCGAGTTATTTTGAAACAGGAAAAATCTGTAATATTAATAAACGTAGCCAAGACAATCGATATTTTGCCGAATTAAAAATTTTAAACCAGTCGTTTGTGGGATTGTTGGATTCTGGAGCTACTGTCTCAGTGATTTCTCAGAGATTTGCAATTAAAATTAGGAAATTGGGGTTTTCAGGACATAAAGTCGACAAAGAAATGATCTCAACAGCTGATGGCACCTATCATACAATGGATTCCATTGTTCATTTACCCATTGAGTTTATGGGGAAATATAATGTGGTAGATTTTTATATCATGGACTGCTTAAAACATGATATTATTTTAGGCATGAATTTTTTTGAGTGTTTTAATTTAGCTATAGGGGCGGGGAAATCGATTGCTGACATTACAGAAATTAACGTCTCGCAACCAGTGATTTCGCGGGATGAACTTTCCATTCAACAGAAAGAACGCCTAGACAAACTGTTAGAGGAAATGGCAGCAGAGATTGGTAAAGGTTTAGGAAGAACATCGTTGATCAAGCATAGGATTGACACCGGGGACAGCTTGCCCATCAAACATAGACAGTACCCATTTGCTCCTCCAATTATGGCAGAACTTGAGAAGGAAATCAAGGATATGCTAGAAAATGATGTAATAGAACCCTCATTTAGTTCATGGCGTTCTCCTGTATTACTGGTGAAGAAAGCTTCGGGTAAGAATCGATTGTGTCTCGACAGTCGCCAGTTAAATAAGGTAACAGTGAAAGACTCTTACCCCTTGCCTAGAGTCACCACCATCTTAGACGGTCTTAAAAACGCTCGGTTTCTGTCAACTATTGATCTACGATCAGCATTCTGGCAGATACCGCTAGAAGAAACAAGCAAGGAAAAGACTGCTTTCGGACTCGCTGGAAAAGGGCTTTATCAATTCAAAGTCATGCCATTTGGACTAAGCAATGCATCTCAAACACAACAACGGTTAATGGATCGCTTGTTCACGCCGGAATTCGAAAATAGAGTGTTCACTTATTTAGATGATATTGTCATATGTGACGACAGCTTCGACAGCCATTTATCGTCATTGTCACATGTAAAAAATCAGCTTAAGGCAGCAGAATTGACGATTAACCTGGAGAAATGCGTATTTGCGAGATCATCTTTAAAATACTTAGGCTACATTGTAGACAAGGAAGGATTACGTACGGATCCGGACAAAGTAAAAGCCATACTCGACTATCCCAGGCCCACAACTTATACAGAGCTAAAGCGTTTTATTGGTCTAGCTAGTTGGTACAGGCGGTTTGTGGAAAATTTTGCCATCGTCGCAGCCCCACTCCATGAACTAACTAAGGGAGGTAAGAAAACTAAACGTATCATATGGAATAAAGAAGCTGAAGATTCTTTCTGAAATCTAAAGACTGCCCTTACTTCGACTCCAGTGTTAAGAGTGCCAGACTTCACAAAACCTTTTTCTGTTCAATGTGACGCTTCCAACAGAGGGACTGGTGGAGTTTTAATTCAAATAGTCGATGGTCTGGAGGTTCCCATTGCTTACACGAGCAAGAAACTGTCGGAAAGAGAATGTAAGTACTCAGCGTCTGAGCGAGAACTATTAAGTGTTTTGCATGCTGTGGAACAATTCCGTCCATATGTTGAAGGGAATCATTTTAAGGTTATCACGGACCATAGTGCCCTTCAATGGCTACACCGTAATAAGGACCCTCATGGGCGTTTGGCAAGGTGGGCTATGCGTTTACAACAATTTGATTACGAAATAGTCCATCGCAAAGGTAAATATAACACTGTACCGGATGCCTTATCAAGAGCAATTGAAGAAGAAATCAACATATTAGAGATAAAACCAGAAGATAAAGACGAGTGGTATAAGTCAAAAGAGGACTCGGTGCTGGCTGGGAAGAGTGACCCGGATTGGGAAGTCAGTCAAGGACAACTGTGGAAATACATGAGATTAAAACAATTTCCTAATGAAAATGACAGTTGGAAACTTGTGATTCCAGAGAAGCTTCGCCAAACAATCCTAAAGGAATGTCATGACGACCCTACGTCTGGTCACTTTGGTGTAAAAAAATCAGTCAATCGCGCGAGACAGCAATATTTTTGGCCGACGTTGATCCAGGACATGAAAAACTACGTTCGGAAATGTGAGGTGTGTGCAAAATACAAGCACTCACAGAGTAGGCCATCTGGTTTAATGGGAAAGCAACGAGAAGTAACAGAACCCTTTCAAATCATATCTATGGATCTAATGGGGCCTTTTCCGAAATCTAAGCATGGCAATACTATGCTACTAGTCATAACATGCTGGTTCAGCAAATTCTGTTTTCTGTATCCACTCAGGAATGGAAAATCATCAACTATAGCTCAAATACTGGAGGAACACATATTTTTAATGTTTGGAACCCCTAGTGTAATAGTTTGTGACAATGGAAAGCAATTTGTATCCAATCAGTTTAAGGATCTAGTTTCAGGGTATGGTGTAAAACTATGGTATACCCCTTACTACCATCCTCAGGCCAACCCCACTGAGCGGGTAAACAAAGTCATTGGCTCGGCTATAGCTTCTTACGTTGAAGAAAATCACAAAGAATGGGACAAGTATATACCGCACATAGGACATGCGATCAGAACATCGGTTCATGAAGTGACGGGAAAAACACCAGCCTATTTGTTCTTTGGGCGCGAGACGACTGTCCAGGGCATGAAACCCTATAGTTTTGAACCAGACGAACCGATTACCTTCGACAAAGAAAAATTTGAAAGAAATATAGCCTTCAGAAGTGAGATTTATGACGAAGTTTGTGAAAGAATACGGCAATCGCATGACACCAATAGCGAACAGTACAACAAGAGACGTCGCATATGTGACTATAAAGTTGGTGATCTAGTTTGGAAACGCACTAAACTCCTATCGAATTCTAACAAGGCTTTTATGTCTAAATTAGCCCCTAAGTTTGAAAAAGCAGTTATAGCAGAGAAAATATCAGTCGACGTTTACAGATTAAAGAGTTTTAGAGGCAAAGATTTAGGCAAATGGCATTCTTGTGATCTTAAACGTTTGGTCTGAATCCGGTTGGATTCTTTAGAGGAGAGGGGATATTGTAATGATCGATAATTCAGTTATCAAGTCCGATACTAGATGGCGTTACTAGGCTCGCCACAGAAGTTTTAAATAACAAATTTGAAACGATTGACAACTGACGGTGGCGGAAAAATAAAAGATACCGAAGAGACGTTAATTGGTAGAAGACGAAAAAGAGCTAACGGTTGCTCCGTAGCATATTGCTTATTTCGTAGAAATTAAAGCTATCGTTGTGTGGAATTGAATACTTATTCTCGTTGGTGCAAATAGTGAATTTGTGTGCGAGTAGTGGAAGAAACGGGGTAAGTGTTTGCGTCTATTTAACGAAGTGCAGGTCGGATAGGCGTAGATGTTTTGCAAGGCTGACTGTTCGTATTTTGTATTTTCCTCAGCTTGCGGAAACGCCCTTGACGTCTAGACTCAGGCCATTGCAGATTAAGTCCGGCTTCGATTGGAAGTCATTATTGAGATTACGCGAGTGACTCGTTGCGAGATACTGGATGACATATTCGCCACGACTTATAAGTAACCATCTGGTCTCGGGGCATAGCACCGAGATAAGATTCTTAGTCACCGAGTTCGATCCCAGCTTGAAGCTTTTCTTTTTGCATTTTTATTTATTGTGTGCATGTTTTTTTCTACTTTTATTTTACTTTTATCTCGTTATTTGTGTTAATTTTTCGATACGGCTGTCGTTAATCAATGACTGTTTTTCTATAATTAAGGTGTTAGTTTTTAATTTTCTAACTGGAACTTTAACCATTAAAATTGTATAAGCTGCCTATGTTTTTCTCTCAACATCAGTTACCAGGAACCCCGGTCATCACAAAACGTTAGGAATATTGAAATTTTGGAATTATAAAAATAGGATGAATGATAAATCGAAGTTGTTATATTAGGGATTTTGAATCATTCGGAATTCTGATCGGTATTTTGAAATTCGTATTTGTGACTTTCGGAATAAAGTTTTTCGTAATTATGTAGTGTACCCCTGTGTGATATCATCGGGCGACACGCAATCACGGCTATGTGTAGTGACGTGTGCACGACGCGTGTCGACAGATAGTGTGCGTGGTGTCGGCGGTGCTGTTCCTGGGCTGGGCGGCGTGCCCGGGCCGTCCCGCGCTGGCGCCGAGCGCGGCGGGCGCGGCGCTGGCGTGCGGCGCCGCCTCCGCGTTGCTGTTCGGCGGCGTCGTGCTCGGCCTGCCGCTCAAGGCGCCGCAACCCTACCTACTCACTGTTAGTACATAAATCTAGATGTGCGCTGTTTCAGCTGCGAGACATCAGCTTATGTATCGTTGTGCGCAGGACATCATAGTGTCGACGGTGATGGGCTTGCTGCTGCTGGTGACGGCGGTGCTCAGCATGACTGTCTGCGAGTTCTACAGTCTCGTCAGCTACTTGCACGGGGTGAGTGCCACAGATCATCTATAGGCAAGTGTAAACTGACGTATCATCGCCCAGCGATTACGGTGTTCTTGAGATCGCGAATCAGCAAACCTAAAGGACGCGCGCAGGTTCAGTGGACAAACAATGTAAACATCCATCTCAGTCTGGACCTGGCTGAGCTGGATGAGTTGGCAAGGATCCAGTTACATGGCATGCAACTGAAGGGGCCTATACTCCGCAGCGGACTGTTCAAGGCTGATGCTGATCAAAACATTTCCTAGTACTTAGATAAAAGAAAAAGCCATTATAACTCATAAAACTCTCTTAAAATGTTGTCTTAACTAACTCATCAAAGAATATAGAAATGAATACGATGAATTCCAGCCACTAGCCGTGGTGAACGCAGGCATGGTGATAGCGAGTGCGGTGATCACGTACGTGGCGGTGATGCGGCTGTGGGACGCGCCCAGCCCGCCCCGCGCGCCGCGCGCGCCGCCCGCCGAGCACGACGTGTGACCAGCCATGCTGCTGCTGGCATATGTCCTGCCTGCCAGGCAAGTCTACTGACATGATAAGACAATATTCATTAGGTGCCATGCAGTGAGTGGGTCACCAAGCCTCTCTTATTTATGAAGGTTTCAATTGTATCTATTAGCCATGCGCGTATCCAGCATTTTTTCAGAGGTGGGGTAGAAGTAACGGTTAAAGTCGATAACTAACTACGCATGCGCGCTCGATTCATCGATACTGCGTTGTTTCGCGCGTTAATTTTGAATATTAAGAGGGTGCATCCTAAAATTTGGCAACGTCGTAAATGGGTACACTACATAAATACGAAAAACTTTACTCCGAAAGTCACAATTATACGAATTTCAAAATACCGATTATCAGAATTCCGAATGATTCAAAATCCCTAATATAACAACTCCGATTTATCATTAATCCTATTTTTATAATTCCAAAATTTCAGTATTCCTAACGTTTATAATTACTATTATCAAAATACCGAGTTTCAATAGATCGAATAACAAAAAGTCCGAATTAATGATAATTCGAAACATCAAAAATACGAATTCCGATTATTAAAGTAGGGATTAATTAGAATTCCGAAATAAAAAGGCCTTGTAAAACTGAAAAGCAAGACAACAAAACACACTGGTCACAGTTCCAACCTAACCCATATGATTCACCAACAATAAAGGGGATCTGGCGCTCGGCGACCGCTGCCGCGGCACGCTCCCTGCGGTCGCTCGCCTTCGCGCGTTAATGGTCACTGATCTAACCTAACCCAACCCAAATGATTGACCAACAATAGAGCGGCTCTGGCGCTCGGCGACCGCTGCCGCGGCACGCTCCCTGCGGTCGCTCGCCTTCGCGCGTTAAGGTCACTAATCTAACCTAACCAAACCCAAATAATTCACCAACAATAGAGGGGATCTGGCGCTCGGCGGCCGCTACCGCGTCACGCTCCCTACGGTCGCTCGCCTTCGCGCGTTAATGGTCACTAATCTAACCTAACCTAACCCAAATTATTCACCAACAATAAAGGGGATCTGGCACTCGGCGGCCGCTCCCGCGGCACGCTCCCTGCGGTCGCTCGCCTTCGCGTGTTAATGGTCACTGATCTAACCTAACCCAACCCAAATGATTCACCAACAATAGAGGGGACCAAAGTAGACGTTTTTAAATTAAAAACTCATAGATTTTGAATTTATAATGCTAATTGAATCAGAATCAGAATCCGAATTTTAGTAGTTTATTCGAAGTATTGAAAATCGGAATGTCGTTTTTCGGACCGAGAACCCATCGAGCATTTGATTCTTCGAACATAATTATGAAAATCGGAAACCAAACAAATCGTATTTACGACTTTCGGTAAAATGAAATTCGTGATTTTTAATAATAGACATTATAATTCTTAGTGCTCGTTTACGGAGACGCGGGGCGTTGAGCGTGGCGTGCAGCGTGGCGTTCGGCGGTGCGTCGGACGTTTTTTCTGTTTACAGAGAGGCGGGGCGTGCAGCGGCCTGCGTCGCCACACGCGCAAACACAAACATATTATGGCGATGTACGATGTTGTTTATGGAAGCGCGGGGCGTGCGGCGTGGCGTGAAATGTAGCGGTGCCCGCGGCGTTGCACGCGGCGGTGAACGCGGCGGTGCACGCGGCGTGCATCGGGAGCGGAAGGCGGGAGCTGATATTCAAGCGCGACCGAAATATTTAATAATAAATAAAGAAATACATAGGATGCATAACATCACGCCTATATTCTCCCAAAAGTTAGGCAGAGGTGTTCCTATAGTACCTACACCCACATTTCGCCAGTTATGTTTAAGTCCCATGTATGTAATAGGGGGCGAGCCTAATGCCATCAACCGGGCACAAATCCAGACTCCGGGCTACTACTGAGAAATACCAGATGGAAAATACCAATAATATTTTGCCCCACCCGGGTATAGAACCGGGTATAGGAACTTATGCTCAACAGTAGTGCTTGCGACCACTAGACCAACGAGGCATTAAAAAAACCGGCCAAGTGCGTGTCGGACCACGCACAATGAAGGGTTCCGTGGTTGGGATGAATAAAATTTATCCCAAGAACAAACCTAATTTAGTAGTTGACAAACATGTTCTCTCATACATCGATATACGTCACGGTCAATTCTCCAACAGCACGATTTTTTTTTTTTTTGTGATAAAACGAATAATTAAAAAAGTTCGGACTTTTTCCTTTACTACTTGTAGTGCTGTAAGATCTTGCTTCCTGCCAAATTTCATGATTCTAGGTCAACGGAAAGTAGGTACCCGGTAGGTTTTGATTCATGTGCGAGTATCAAAATATTTCTCATAAATGGCCATATTTTTCGTTCGTTCGTTCACTTAGAAGCTTTAATTGTTTAGAGCTCCAACGGAACATATATTTACTTATTTGATGTTATATGTGGATATCGCCGATGTTCGTAGATCGTAGGTATTGAGCGTACACACGACGCGCGACGCCGCGGGCCCCGCCGCGTGCCCCGCGGCGTTGCCGCGGCACCGCCTGGATTTCAAGCAAACGCCTATAAAAACGCTTCTCCGTAAACGCTCTCATACAACGCCATATGTTTGAATTTTGTGCCGGGCCGCCCCGCCGCACGCCCCGCCCAACGCCCCGCGTCTCCGTAAACAAGCACTTAGGGATTATGAAATTCGGACTTTTGAAAATCGAAACAATGAAATTCGGAATAAAATATTTCGGAGTATTTGGGTGTTCCCGTCGTAAATAGCTGTCAAATATACACCTGTTTTTATTAATTTGGAAATAATACTGTATGGACATAAGAAATGTGGCTAACTAACTAACTCAAAGGCGTCGCCAGCCGATGGCCCAGGGGGGGGCAAGTTGATAAGGAGGATGGGAAAAGTATGATTTGTAGGTACAGTCAAGATCCAGAATCAAGAGCACATGAAGCTTTACACTTTTAGTGCGAGTTTTACCTCTACGGCGCACTATGGGGCCTATATTGATGCTGGTAGACATTTGTTTTTTGACAAATTAGTTACAACTCGGTAGTATCGATAGGAACTGAGAAAAACTTTCAGGACGTTGTTCCAAAATCCAAATCTAAAATGCCTTGTATTTGACAAATGTTTTTTGGACCTCTAGGGGGGGGACAGCTGCCCCTTCATGCCTCCCCTTGGCGACGCCCATGCTAGAATATTAATAATGAATTGCAATCCTTACATATTATAAAACAAAGTCGCCCGCCGCGTCTGTCTGTCTGTCTGTCTGAACGCGATAAACTCAAAAACTGCCGAACGGATTTTCAAACGGTTTTCACCATTGGACGGAGTGATTCATGTGGAAGGTTTTAGTGCATAATTCATTAAGGTTTTGTGTAAATTGGCTGAAATATGACGATTATTGTTGAAGATGTCGGAAAAAATCATGCCGACTGGGAGCTTTACTGGCGTGCGCTGCGTAAGTCGTGAGAGATAAATCAAATTTATGTTCTAGAGTATTGTATATCTTAAAAATTGCAACAAAAAAGTCCGCAATGGCATATGTCTATCTTTTAAGGGTGACCCACAATAACCATTTTTATCTTTCAAAATTGTATAAAATTTTCATTGTTATTTTCGAAGCTATTTTGACCGGTATCTTATTAATCCTTATCCAATTAAATAGGTTATTTAAATTGGGCATTCAATTTCGATTAAAATATGCCTTTACATCACATCATTTAAATGAATAGTTTAAGAGATATCACAGTTTCAAAATTACGCGTAACAAAATAATTATGGTGGACCACGCGGGAACTGTAGTAGCCTACCACTGCGTCCGCTGAAAGTTAGTCAATGATCTTTTCCTTGGCTATTAGGTATGTATTCCCGGTAGAACGTTCCCTTGGAATATTTTGCGACATCCACGCGGGCGAAGCCGCGGGTAAAAGCTAGTAATTTATATTGTAACACCGAATATTTAGTTTTAGATGTAAAAAAAGTATTTGGAAACTTTCCAAATGCCTTTTTTACACCTAAAACAGGTACAACATCAAATTCAATGTTATAATTGCAATTCATAATTCATATTCTAGTAAGTTAGTTAGCCATATTTCATATTTCTATACTTACAGTATTATTTCCAAATTAATCAAAACAGGTAAATATTTTTGACAGCTATTTACGACGTTGCTATTTCATTACAATAAACCTAAAGTGAGGGACCAGGGTGGGACCTCCTTGCCCCACCGTGGGTATGCCCGTGAACATAGCTTTAAGTTAAATAACTAATTTAATAAAATGACTGCATTCATAACAATTATTGCACTTGATATAATAATAAAAACAACAAATATTTTGTATAACCAACACCAGTTGTAAACATTTTATGCCTAACCTAACTAATTACATACTTTTGAATGATAAGTATGAGCACCTCTCACAGGCATTAACTGCTCTGTGAACTTGTGAAGTAGTTTTGTACTGACTCCACCAGACTGTCAGCCTTGGGTCTGACTGCTACTCCAGCTACCTCAACCCCAAGATTCTCAATCTTGTATGCTGTTGAGTTGCCAATAGCAAAGTGTGGCAGTTCTGAGAGGCCATTACTGAAAGTCTGTAGCTGCCGGTGTATGTACTCACATCCGGAGGGGCTGAAGAATACCATGCAACACGGACTGTCTGCATCGTTGAGTTCCATCAGATCGGTCTTCAAATTTTCATTTTCTTTTGTCTCATACACGGTCAGAGCATCCACCATAACATGCGAGGATGCTAGAACAGTTGGAAGAGTCTCTGATCTCAAACTCCCACATGGAAATAAAAATTTTGACTCTGAAGGGTTTTCCTTAACTATAATTTTTGCAAGATTTTCAGCATTTCCTGATGACATGCCTAGAGCTTCTAAGCCTAGCAGTAGTTTGATTTTGTGACAGCTTGCATCACCCACTGTGTAAACTTTCTTTGTGTTCCATATCACGAATCGTGTGGGATCCCAGCACTTGGAGACAGCTTCTATAGCCCTGGGACTGGTGAGTATGATCCCAGTGTAATCTTGTAGCAGTTTCTCAGAGAGCTGTTGTTTGTTGGTGAACTCGAACTGCAGCGGCTCCACGAACACTGTCCTGTAGTTGTTGTTAAGGAAAGCTTTCACATAATCTTCTGACTCGCTCTTAAACAAAACAACTTTCTTCATGATAGCGAGATTCATGTCCATCAACTCCTTTGTTTTTCGTTCACCTCCACATAGCAGCTGGCCCTAAAATGAAAGTAACACTTAAAGGAACCACTTGAATTCTAAATACTAAATACAAAACTCTATGCAGAACAAGTGTGAAAATAGGTGAATTAATATTATGAGAGGATCGCAACCTTTACCAAGCTTTATATGCATTATTAAATAAGTATAGCTTGCCTTTGTATTAATATTTCCTCGTAAAACGCCACAGAGTACTTTGTAACGCACAACAATTTGTTTGTTCAAGTTGTTTTAAACTTTTAATTAGAACTTTAGAACTTGATTCCTTTTTAAACTGTCAAGTGTCATTGCACTATAAAGTACTTACTTTACTCTTTGTGTCATTGAGTGTCATCATCGCAGAAACCACAGACTAGCAGAAACAAAACAAACAACAACATCACAGAACCTAAAGCCGCATTTACACATTCGCGCGAGTGACGAGGCGAACGGCGAGTCGAGGCACGAACACGATGTGTAAACGGTAGTTCGTCATTCGCCTCGTCATTCGCTTCGCCGCTTGTGAGTCTTGTGACGGTCGCGTCATGTTCTGTGGTCGCGTCGAGAGCGGTCTTTTGGGCACGACGCGCACGAGTCAAAGGGAAACGAGTGGCGAGGAGAACTAGTGTTTACACATTCGCTCTCTAGTTTATTTCGTAGCAAACGGTCTATCAAGCAACATCAAAATGGACTGTGGACTAATAATAAAGTTATGATGTTTGTATGGGTTTATTAAACTCATAAAAAAATGTAGTCCTAAAGTCATAAATCATATGGAATCCAAACTTAGGACATTTAACCTCAATGCTCTAAGATCTGAAGTACGTAATGGGAGTACCAGTGAATGACATAAAACAAACTGAATAAAAATTCTTTGATTGCTACTATTCGTTCAAATCGATGCAAGAAGCTAGCATAAATAAAATCTGGTGCAGGAGAGGACCTGCGGCGACGTTTTCTTTTAATTATCTTTAAATATCTCAGAGTAATAACTAAAGCATAGAGGGAGTCTATAGATTAGAGAAATGGACGCTCCGAAATTGTCAAACGGTCACAGTTGGTCTCTGAGATATACATATACGGGGTGGCAGGGACATCGACGCGAAGCCGGTTACCATGGATTCAGTACATGATTCTGAACCCCCCTGTGTTGAAATTTTTCGTCGGTTATTTTAAAAAAAATCAGCTGCTCCATACATTTTGACCGCGTAGGTATTACACTTTTCTATGAAACAGCTGTTTTTTTTTTAAATAACCGACGAAAAATTTCAACTCAGGGGCGTTCAGAATCATGTACTGAATCCATGGTAACCGGCTTCGCGTCGATGTCCCTGCCACCCTGTATAAAAGGAGAAACTGACTCACTGACAATGAATTTTGTTCCGTTACACTAAATGCCATTTAGTGTAACGGAAACGAAAAATTTGGAACGTTATAAGATACCATTTACTAAATGGTATCTTATAACGTTCCAAATTTTGTAACGATACCAAAAACAAAAAATATCAATACCGTTAAAAAAACAAAACGTTATAGAATTTCGTATTAACTATTTCTTTAAGGATGGTTTAAAACACGTATTAGCAATTTATAGAAACATATATTAAACTAAAAACAAATCCCAAAATCAATCGCGTTTCGCGGCTTCAGCTCAATAATGGCGGGAAAGTTCCTCCTTCCAAAGACTTCTCCACCTATGTTCGAAGTAGCTTCACTCGGTGTTGTCAACACGGCCCTCCTGCGCCGTGCATGTCCTCAGGCACGCCTTACATCGTCAGTCTTACTTTGCTTAACGAACCATCTGAAAGCACACACTATGTATGTTAATGTGTTATTTTTAAAACAAAAATGATTCGGCCAGTCTTGATTCATAATACTAATAGAACTCCAGTTGCAGGGTTTACATCGTTTCTGTTCCTTTAGGCTTAGGAACTCTCACTACTCTGCAACTGGTAGTCCCATTCATGAATCTACCATAGCTCTTCCAATATAAATCACATCACAGAACTCAAAACAAAGCCCCTTTAGCCTTAGGAAGCTTTGTGAATTATTCTGCAGTAAGTTATTCCCAATTCAAATTGTACTGGACCCCAAAACAGAGTTGTCTTTAGGCTTAGACAATCTCTTTGATCCTGTCATTTTAGCTCACTCCCTTAATCCAAGGTGGTGCCTGGTCCAGTTCACTCCTTTAGGCTTAGGCAGTAACTGTTTCAGCTCACCATCTTGATTCTGGCGAGTGCCTACAATTTTCTTCTTTTTTTTTTGTCCAGTTTCAATTGAATGTACTTAATCAACTTGGGCAGAAAGTGAAAAATTTTACAAAGCAAGTTTCTTTCTTATACTGAAGGCATATACCAATTTTTTTTTTTTCTTTTTTTTTTTTTACCTTGCCAACACGCCTTATATATATTTACGCCTTCAAATGATGCATCACTCAACACACCAGTTATCAATTTTAATCCAAGGTTTAATGTTCTCAGCAGCGGCCACCCCATTATACGATCTATTACTTCTTTTACTGCCCCGCATGTCTTTGACTTCATATTATCTATCTTTATCCATGCATTTCCTTATTTGGAATGGGCCTTTAAAGGTAGGCAGTATTTTTTTTTGCTTCGTGCGTCATTTGTTTGGCTTTGTATTTTAATAAGGACTAAGTCTCCTGGCTGATAAAGTTTAGCTTTAGTGCGGCACCGGTCGAATCTTTTCTTCTGATACTTCACACTATTCTTAATATTTTCGTCCGCTCTTTTACGCAACTTCGTCACATCTGTACCTACTATGCTCGTCATCATGATCAAGTTCAGCCCCGAAACGATCACTATCGTTACATATTCTACAATACCAGAACATGACCGAGAAAACCAATATCGGCTAGAAATTTCGTTCAAATGTTTTATCGACTAAGAAAATGACCGAGGTCGCCATGGTTACATTTGATAATTTGCCATATGCATTGCTTTGGGACAACCCAGTGACGACCGTGACTTGTACGTCGATATACTTTATTGCCAAGAAGTTCGTATTTGTTGAATACATCCCTATGTTTGTCTGCTTCGCCTGACTCTAAAGTCTGCCTAATATCTACCATCCGAGAATCCGACAGTTGAACTGAAAGCAACCAATCCGCTGCTGTCATAGACATGACAATTTCCACTTCAGATTTCTCCCAGACCTTAACGGGTTCCTACTTAAAGCAACTACATGCTGCATACGAGTGCCCTCTCTATGAGCGATATCGAAAGAGAACTCTTACACATAGCGCCTAAACTTTTCCAAAGACTGTACGATAGCTAGCAGTTCAAGCTCAAAAGAATGGTTTTTTTTTTTTTTTTTTTTTTTTAATCTTCTGTAGTTTGACGGCTATAATTTAATAAACAGGTTTTTCACCATTATCCGTAACCTGCATCAAATGGCCTGCAATTCCGTCTCTGCTTGCGTCAGTATAAAGTATGCTTTGCTTGGCAGGGTCAAATAATGTCAAACTATCATGTGAACTGAGAAAAAGAGACGTCCTTTTAATACCGTGAAGGCGCGATCTTGTTCAGAATTCCAAACCCAAGGGCTGTCTTTTTTCAGTAATTTGGAAAGCGGGCTAGAGAGCATGGCACAGTTTTTGATAAACTTACGAAAATAACTGATCAGGCCAAGAAACTGTCGGAGTTGGTGAATTGTTTTTAGAACCGGGAATTCCTTAACTGCCCTAACTTTACTCTCGCTTGGCTTCAAACCCTCGGAGTTTACTCTATAACCCAGGAACTCTATTTCTGACTTTTGTACAGCCCTTTAGTCTATCTATTAAGTCTTCGATGCGTGGCATCGGATATTTATCTTTTGTTGTAGCTTTATTCAATGCGCGATAATCAATGCACAATCGTTTCTCACCGTTCTTTTTATTCACAAGCAGAGCAGGACTCGCATACTCAGATTTACTTTTACGGACTATACCATTCTCTAAGAGTTCGTTTACCATACTTCTTACAATTTGCCTATCCGAATGTGATGTCCTGTATGGTCTACATTGCACAGGTTTTTTATCGTGTAAAGACCATTTCATGATCTTCTACTTTCTCTAGTTGGTTTATATTCGAAGCTATGCATTTCTGATATTTACCGAATGGATTAACCAACTCATCATCTGTATCAAACTCTAAGGATATTTCACCAACAACGTTGCAGAGCAGAGGTCATGAAAATGTTTAAATTTTTTAAACTTTAAAGTTTCACCAATTCGCGAATACATATCAGACCGTTCTGTCACGTTGCGCCCTATCAGTACGTCACATCCCGATAGTTCATTAAGTATGTACATCTCAATCTCGTCTATATTAACGGAATCTAATTGTATGCCTACTTTTACCACCTCCATTAGGATTTTTAAATTGTCTTTAGAAAATCCCTGCAGTGTTATATATAGGGGTATTCAACGGAATTCTTTGGAGATTACATTGTTCTGCCAAATTAGATGTTATTATAGAACAGCTACTCCCGGTGTCTATGAATGCTTCATGAACAAAACCGTTACTACCTATTTTCTTACAGAACTTTCTTTCGCATTAGAAAGTTGTATCTACAAAATTATTTGGTTTCCTGATTATTTGTTGGTTCAGGTTTGTCACTTTGACAATAAAATTCTTTTTGTTAAAACATGAAGTTTCCGAGTGGCCTTTCTTACCACAAAATTCACATTTTACCGTACATTGAAATCGTTTGTGATTCCCGCCGCAATTATAACACTGTATGGGTTTGCGTTGACTTGGTGTTTGATTAGTCACGGTTGATCCGGTTGTCGTAGTTGCCGTTGATGTTTGGGACACAGAACTTTGAACTTGACATGGAACCATAACATTTTCACGAGTATTGTTATGGTTAAATGTTTGTTTAACGGGTTTTGTTTTGTAAACGCGGCTGTGCAAAAATCCAGCTAAACTATCGCATGATTTAAAGTTACTAGCCTCAACAGATGCTGTTATATTAATATCGCCGATATTCCCTAATATTATCGAGATGACGTCATTTTCAGTAAAATTTAAGCACAAACTATCAATTTTCGCTTTTTGTTCAAAAAAGAAGTCATACAGCGGTTGATTTTCGACAGGTTTCCGGTCAACGATTTCTCTAAGTAGGTCAAACGACTCCGTATCAAAGTTGCGACAAACAAAGGTGCGACAAATGCAAGGGCGACAGTACGATAGGTCGACCATCAGCGGTGCGACAGAACATCAGCTCGACGAACGTTAGTGCGACAGATTGTTTTCGCGACAAACGATGGCACGACGAAACTTTTGATCGACGAACGTTAGTGCGACTGATTATTGTCACGACCATCGATGGGGCGACGAAACTTTTGATCGACAAACGATAGCGCGACACAATGTTCGCTCGACAAACTAAAGCACGACAAACATTTCTATAATATTTTGTTGCTATTAGCAGATAAGAAAAAAAATGTAAAGTTTTAGGTTCTTTATACATGGTTTTCGCCTACCTTGCTCGTAACTGCACTCGCGCACTGCAGTCATTTAACATTGACAATAAAGAATGAAAACATTTATTAAAAAAAAAAATCTTATCTGCTATTACAACAAAATATTATAGAAATGTTTGTCGTGCTTTAGCTTGTCGAGCGAACATTGTGTCGCGCTATCGTTTGTCGATCAAAAGTTTCGTCGCCCCATCGAAGGTCGTGACAATAATCAGTCGCACTAACGTTCGTCGATCAAAAGTTTCGTCGTGCCATCGTTTGTCGCGAAAACAATCTGTCGCACTAACGTTCGTCGAGCTGATGTTCTGTCGCACCGCTGATGGTCGACCTATCGTACTGTCGCCCTTGCATTTGTCGCACCTTTGTTTGTCGCAACTTTGATACGGAGTCAGGTCAAACATATTTCTCTTTACTCTAAATGTATTAGAAAGATTTTCCTTCCAGTTCTTCCACAGCCAAGTTGTCCACATGTGATCATTACGCAATAAAGATTCGTACCAGATTTTAGCAGAGCCTTTGAGCTTATTTAGTGCTTGATAGCGTATCATACTATCCGTCCATGAAAATGTTGATGCATACGATTCTATCACATTTATCCAAGAAGTAATATTATCGTTCAAGGGGTCAAAATCCGGAATCATATTATACAAAATTGTACTCACAGTTCCGGTATCTTTTGCCTTAGATACCTTTATCCATTTGCGAGGTGCCAGTGGGGGTGTTCTTGAGCCGCTACTGCTAGAACTCGTACTGCTATATCTGCTGCTGCTAGAACCCGTACTGCTCCTCCTAGATGATTTACGAGCGCGCTTCGCCCTATGTTTACGCCTACTTAAGCGTCTTTTTCCCATTATTTAGTTTAACTTTACTTTTGGGGCGCGAGAGGAATTATACACACTTCCGATATTAACTATTTCTTTAAGGATGGTTTAAAACACGTATTAGCAATTTATAGAAACATATATTAAACTAAAAACAAATCCCAAAATAAATCGCGTTTCGCGGCTTCAGCTCAATAATGGCGGGAAAGTTCCTCCTTCCAAAGACTTCTCCACCTATGTTCGAAGTAGCTTCACTCGGTGTTGCCAACATTCGTTCTCGTACAACAAAATTTTAAGTAACGTTATAGGTATCAGTAACGTAATGCATATCCGCTTGTATATCGTTACAGGTGAAACGTTACAGATTTATTTGTAACGTTATTCTTAAAAACTTTTTCCGCTGAATACCGCTCCGTCGTCGTCGGCCGGTCGCCCCGGCACATACCACCGCTGTATTCGTTCGAGAGTGCGTATCTTTTTCAGACAGTGACGCCGATTCTCTTGTTGTGCTTCTAAACTAGACTAAAACCCACCAAAATTTAGTTTATTCCTGTCAAACGCAAACGACGATTTCCCTCGGGGCTAGTGTTGCCATCCGTCCGGATAAAGCCGGACAGTGTTAGGCTTTTTGACCTCTTGTCCGTGATTCCAGGCGGCTGCTCGTGTTTGCGTGTCATGCACAGAAATATAAAGAGGTTCCATGCATGCCGAAATACGATATTTTTAGGCATTAAAGATTAGTCTTGAACAGAGTTGAACTATCAAGCGGATACTTATTTTTTATCGATAATTTGAGGTTTTTTAATTGTGGCCTCACGCAGAGTAGGGCAGATTATATTCATAGTAACATCTATCTTTGAAGTGGTTAGTATGGATACTATGGATTCACGAGATGAAAAAAAAAAAACTACCGTGTCATTGGATTAAAAATACCGTGTTTCAGACTCAAAATACCGTAGACACATTTGACGAGTAAATTATCGTGTAAAAAGTAAAAGAAAGGACCATTTCAATATTTTTATTCAAAATTATAATTAACCATTTTCTTTATGGTGAATCAGTAGTTGCTGCCCGCGAAATTCAATTTTTCTTACGTTTTTTACAATTTGCAGGTTGTTTGCAGGTCAGTGTATCTTGTATCTTGATCAAAATATGATTCGCGGCTATATCAGATATGTATTCACAGAATTATAATCATTGAAATAATTAATAACATAGAGAGATGTTATTAATTATTTCAATGATTATAATTCTTTAGTTTTTAGTACATACTACTTTAGTAATTAGTTAGATTTGTTCCATAACAACTTTTCCACAAGAAATGTATTAACTATCGGGGTCGGTGTCCATTTTGTACAAATATCCGTTGCTGTCGTAACTCAAATAATCAAACACTGTCAAGGCTTTTGCAGAACAGCGCGACGTGTCGCGCGACGCGACATGACACGAACAATACAATTTCTAAGAAAACTTCACGGTATAACAATAACCAGTGTCACGTCACGCGACAAGTCTCGTCACGCTGGTGTTCACAAAGCTTCACACAGATGAATGAACTGATTGAAATTCACTGGCGCAACCGCGCAACCAAAAGGCGCAACGGTTCTGCGATTTATGGATTCACTATTAAACAACCAGTTTTAATTATGGTTAGACAAGCGGCCAAGCGGACAAACTATTAACAGAAACACTTTTGCATTTAGCCAAATAAGTTAACCGTATTCTTTATATTTGGGAACTCCGGCAAAAACTAAAAATGAGTTTCGTTTTAAGTATTGGCTTTCATTATTTTATTAAATTACAATTAGGAGCATTACACGGTAATGAATCATTAACCGTGTATTGGTAAAAAAAACCAAGCTTCTATGGTAATTACCTTACCGTGTACCTGGTAACACTGATGTCGGTGTCGGTAGGTGTCGGTCGTCGGTCGACTCGAGTCAATGACTTATAAGTCATTGACAACAACTGACATTAGTTTTGACAATGACAAGAGAGTTACGTTTTGTAAGTGCTTCAGTGTAAATAACAACCGATTTGCTATGAAGTTATGCGACAACAGAAAAGTAAAATAATAATGCTTGTAGTTAATAGTAGACATGGATAGGCTTTTGAAGAAAATATAAATAAATAATTGTATTATTCCATAGCACCAAGTATTTCAGCTTGCTGTTTGATTATACAAATTAATATTTTTTCTGATGCCCATTATAAATTACGTTTAGTATTTTTTTTGAAAGCATACAAGAAGCGGATGTCATCTATAATCCTGAAGAAAAATTTGAATGTGTCATCGACTCAATATTATGAATAGGACTGTAAATAAATGATTAAAATTAGCATATCAAAATACAAGTGAACGGGCAATTTTATGTTCATAATACTGTACATTGATCTTTAGTTACTTTTGTGGACGGATGTGGGTAACGAATGGCGCTAAATGGTTGTTCGAGCGGGCTGGTGGTGACGGCGGTGGTGGCGCTGTTGCTGCTGCCTGCACAGTACTACGTGCCGGACCTATACTTGGGTGTAGAGGACCCGCTGCTGGACCAGCCGGAGAGTCCACCCAGCGCCATCGGATGGTTCGATTTCGCGTTCGTTCAGTTGCCACCGCTTGACCTGTTTGTGACAGTAACGTTACTGATCCTAGGAATGTCAACATATCTTTGCGAGTGGATACAGAGAAAGCTGATGGAAAGAAGAATAGTAAAGGTGCGAATCATTCAAATTTGATTATAAAGTATTTTTTTTTTTGTGGTCAATAACGTAAAATCTTAAGGCAGAGACTGACTTGCAATGTTTGTTTGTAATGTATCGAGTTTTTGTAATGCGCTACAGTAGTCGTGCAGCGAGCCGAGTTGCTCGATGCGACCCGGGATCCTCCACTCGACTGTCGGCTTTTTGTAATGCGTT
Organism: Conistra vaccinii; assembly: GCA_948150665.1. Lineage (NCBI taxonomy): Eukaryota > Metazoa > Arthropoda > Insecta > Lepidoptera > Noctuidae > Conistra > Conistra vaccinii. The sequence continues at coordinate 24,105,865 of OX411327.1, forward strand.
ACAGTAGTCGTGCAGCGAGGCGAGCTGCTCGATGCGACCCGGGATCCTCCACTCGACTGTCGGCTTTTTGTAATGCGTTACAGTAGTCGTGCAGCGAGCCGAGCTGCTCGATGCGACCCGGGATCCTCCACTCGACTGTCGGCTTTTTGTAATGCGTTACAGTAGTCGTGCAGCGAGCCGAGCTGCTCGATGCGACCCGGAATCCTCCACTCGACTGTCGGCTTTTTGTAATGCGTTACAGTAGTCGTGCAGCGAGCCGAGCTGCTCGATGCGACCCGGGATCCTCCACTCGACTGTCGGCTTTTTGTAATGCGTTACAGTAGTCGTGCAGCGAGCCGAGCTGCTCGATGCGACCCGGGATCCTCCACTCGACTGTCGGCTTTTTGTAATGCGTTACAGTAGTCGTGCAGCGAGCCGAGCTGCTCGATGCGACCCGGAATCCTCCACTCGACTGTCGGCTTTTTGTAATGCGTTACAGTAGTCGTGCAGCGAGCCGAGCTGCTCGATGCGACCCGGGATCCTCCACTCGACTGTCGGCTTTTTGTAATGCGTTACAGTAGTCGTGCAGCGAGCCGACCTGCTCGATGCGACCCGGGATCCTCCACTCGACTGTCGGCTTTTTGTAATGCGTTACAGTAGTCGTGCAGCGAGCCGAGCTGCTCGATGCGACCCGGGATCCTCCACTCGACTGTCGGCTTTTTGTAATGCGTTACAGTAGTCGTGCAGCGAGCCGAGCTGCTCGATGCGACCCGGGATCCTCCACTCGACTGTCGGCTTTTTTCGTGAAGTCCTTTGAATCGCGTAATGACGGCTGTACACTCTCGCCGAAGAACACCGAGACAGGCTGAGTGTGAGAATGTAGATGACAAAGCTCGGCCCGCCTCTGTGTGTCTCGGCGTTCCTTGCTCGCTCTCCGTCTCGTGTCGGTTCGAATAATACCTACTCACACCGACAATTCGCTGCCTGCCTGTCGCACACAGCGAGTTCTACACGAGAATTTCGACATACAAATATTTATGCAGCGACGAAACGACCATGGGCACGGTGTAGCACGGGCGTGTAGTCTGGAGCGGCGCGCTGAGCGAATTGGCTACCCGCAGTGAGTAGGTACCACAGGTAGGTACTCTGTCACACACAGCGAACTCTTGCGGCGAGTGCGCATTCGCAAAGTAAAACTGAATATGCTCAATTCGAATCGCAGTGAATTCTACTCGCGGCGAATGAATCTATTCGCAGCGAATAGCCTGTCACACACAGCGAGTTCTCGCTGCAAGTGCCTAATCGCAGCGAGTATTTGCTGTGTATGACTGAGGCTTAAAGATTTCGCGGCAGCTGAGATAGCGCCGCTGCACTCTCGTGAGAGTCTCGTGTCTCCAGTGTTGCTTGCGCCGATTGACAGAGAAGGAAGACGTTCAATGTCTTCGTCCATCCTCTCGGGGTTCACAATTTAAACTGAACTAGGCGAGAGTGTACATGGCCGCACTCGAGCTCGCACGAGACTTTTTCGCGAGACGTAGCGAGAGCACTCGGACAAGAGATGGCGGCTGTACACTCACGCCTAGAGTTCAGTTGAAGTTGTGAACCCCGAGAGGATGGACGCAGACATTGAACTAGCTGCTGCCGTTGCTCTATGGAGACACGAGAGTGTACAGCGACGCACTCGCAACTGCAGCGAGATCCTTTGACTCGGACACAAAAAATCGACATGGGAGTCCCATGTCGATAAGAGCGAGCGAGGAACGCCGAGACGGGCCGAGTGCTAGAATGTAGATGACATTCAGCCGCCATTATAGTAATCAGTGCAGAGACCCGAGCCGCTCGATGCGAGCATTGCGACCGCATGTTTACAAACAAATCTGTGCTGCACCCTAATTACGTAATGCACATGCACAAAAGATTGCCAGTCCATTGCTTCGTAAGTTCGACAAAAAAATCTGCTCAATTTTTTTTGTCGAACTTATGAAGCAATGGACTGGCAATCTTTTTCAATTGGTTTCAATTTAAAATTGATCGTGCATTGCGTAATTAGGGGGCTGGTTGACGCGTCATACCTGACAGGCGCCATGCAAGTTTAGTAGAACAATTTCTATGAAAATTTCATGGAAATTGTTCTCTCAGAAACGCGTTGCACCGTCGCGTCGCGCCTGTCAGCGGGAGCCTTAAAGGGGTTGAGTTTAGAAACGTGCCGCCTCGCTACAAAGAATGTAGGTACTATTTGGGGTTCTAGAGGGTCTCCTGACCGTTAACAACAAAAATGTTTTGACGGAGGCATAAAACAATATTTTGGAAAAATATTATTTTAAAATTGGCGTCACTGTACCCTATGAACCGCGCGCGCGCGTGAGAAGCGTTCGCGTTTAGGTGTCATCATGTAGAACGCTTTTGCAGAATGTCATAACTAGCAAACGCCTAGTTTTTGTTCACTAATACGTAATATCTGGTTTTTTTGGTACGTTTTCTAAAAATGAAACCTAGCTAAATTGACTTATCACCCCCGAAACCCCCTGCATACTAAACATCAAAATCGTTGGAGCCGTTTCCGAGATTCAGATTAGGTAGGTATAGGAACTCGAAATATATGTAACTGAATTACCAAACGAAATAAGCTTTATTTGTGAACATTTTTTAAACCAAATAATGGTATCACAATTTGATTTTTCTAATTATATCGTAAGCTCTTGCAACACAAGGTTAAATAAAACAAGAGGTGGTACTTTAGTATTAGCACATAAAACCAGACAAGTTGAGGACTTAGATATTTGTAAAAAGCTGTATAAAACGAATAGCTTTGAGGTATGTGGAGTAAGGGACATTGAGACAAACTCTTACATAATCTGTTGCTACAGAACACCCGTAAATAGAAACTTTGATGATTTTCTGGATAGATTGGAACAATTGCTGCAGTACTTTTTCAATAAAATATGCTTTATCTGCGGAGATTTTAATATTGACTTGTCAAAACAGGACAATAAAAGAAGTTCGTTTACATCACTATTGAAATGCTATAATTTTAGATATTTATTTGATTCAATTACCTGTGTGCGAAATAACTCCGGATCGTGTATAGATAATATATTGACCAACACCTATGCTATTGGCAGTACAGACATTGACCACAATCGGTTAGCGGATGGACATGCAGCTCTTTTCTGTACAGCATATTTGGAAAAAGTTACTGCTACACAATGCGTTAGTTTTAAATACATAGAGAGAAGATTATATAACGAGAAGAATAATAATGCATTCAGACAGAAACTACTGGAGCAAGACTTGAATTTAGGTACAAACACGTTTATACGAAAAATCAAAGAACTACATTCTAGCACTTTAAAAAAAAGCAAAGTCAAAATCAATATAAAAAGAACTGTCCAATCTAAATGGCTAACGAAAGGAATAAGGATATCCAACAAAATGAAGAGAGTACTAAATTTTATAGACAAAGCTAAGTGTGACAAATCGTTATTAAAATAAATCGTGAACAGTATCTTAGAATTTATAAGAAGGTGATTAGGAACGCTAAAAGAAAGGAAGTAACTAATCAGATAAATAAAGCAGCTAACTCTACCAAAGAAATTTGGAAAATAGTCAATAAAACTCGGAAAAAAATTGACAATAATTTCGAAAATAATAATATAATAATTTGTAACCCTATAGACATTGCTAACATTTTTGCGGATAAGTTTGACAACAGCAAAGGAGTTAACACGGGTAATCCAGAACTGGCTAAGAAGCATTTAATTGAGAATACTGACAGAGTTGATAAGCCTATGACTTTTGATCCCGTCATGCCGATTGAGATTTACAAAATGGTAAAGGGTATGGATAGTAAAAAGTCATTTGGACACGATGAAATACCGCTCAGCGTAATCAAAGATAATATAGATATACTGGCATACCCAATATCTGAAATAATAAATAACTGCGTCAATGAAGGCGTTTTTCCGGACCAATTTAAGTTAGCCAGAGTTCTACCACTATTTAAGAAAGGTGCTAAAACAGATGCAGGCAATTACAGGCCCATTTCTTTGTTACCGGTTCTGTCCAAAATTTTTGAAAAACTCATTAAAACTAGGCTTGTAAGACATTTGAGTAGTCTAAAAATAATAAATCGTAATCAGTTTGGATACCAAAAAAGTAAAGGGACACTAGATGCAATAGATTCGTTAGTTAATAGCGTAGTAAATAAGCTGAACAATAAACTTAAAGTTGCTGGTTTATTCCTAGACTTAAGTTCTGCGTTTGATACTGTGGAACATTGCATTCTAATGGATAAGTTAGAGCATTACGGTGTAAGAGAAAATGTTTTAAAACTTTCTAGTTCTTATTTGACCAATAGGAAACAGTACGTCGAAATTAAATCTCTTCAGGAAGGTGTGGAAGAGATTCATAAATCGAAATCATTTACTGTAACTAGAGGTGTTCCGCAAGGTTCGGTGTTAGGCCCCATTTTCTTTATAATATTTCTTAACGATTTGACTGAATACATTAAAAACATTTTACCAGATGCTGACTTAATAATATTTGCTGACGATACGAGTACTGTTATAGCTGCGGATAATATAGAGACCTTAAAATGCAAATTAAATGTATTAATAGCTGCTTGTGAAAGCTGGTTTTCTATGAATAATCTTAAATTAAATGTAAGTAAAACAAAATGTATGATATTTAGATCTACAGTTAGGAATAAAGCTTTAGTTAACGTAGAATCTTTAGGCAGGGAAATTGATATAGTGGAAAAATTAAAATTTTTGGGGGTACAAATTGATTCTTTACTAAATTGGAAGCCAGAACTAGATTCAATTACAAATACAATAAGTAGTGCTTGTTATGCTATCAGATCTTTGAGAGATATTCTGTCTATTGCCCAACTTCGTACCGTCTATTTTGCTCTAGTTGAATCTAAACTTAGATATAGCATAAAATTTTGGGGAAACAGCTACAAATATAATATTAAAGCAGCTTTTATTATGCAAAAGCGAGCATTAAGAACCATGCTTCGTTTAAATCAGACAGAATCGTGTAAGGAGTATTTTATTAAACTTAGATTTTAAACGGTACCATCTCTTTATATTTTAGTTCTCCTTACTCATTTAAACAAAAACTTAAACGAATTTGAAACAGACGATGAATAGAAAAATAGAGTAGACACTCGTAGAAAAGATCTTCCTACTATTCTGCAGGCAAAGCTTAATGTTGTCAAACACTCGTCACGCGTGCAGTCTGTCAATCTGTTTAACAAATTACCAGCAGAATTAAAGAATATTCAGAATGTGAACATGTTTAAAAATAAACTCAGGGCTTTGTTAATAAATAAAGCCTATTACAGCATTGACATTTTTTTAATGATAAAAATCTAAAAACTAGTGTTAAATTAAACTAAAATTTAATAAGTGTACCATATTTGACTTGGTTATAATTGCATGTGATGATGATATAATGTTAACAATTTGACATTGAATTTATTTTTGTAGCATTTTGCTTAGGGACTTTGTTCTGTATAAATAAAAATATTAATGTTTGTAAAGTTTAATTTTTTTGGGTGAGGGACGAGGTGACATGGTTTTGAAATTGTTTGTGTTGCTTCTTTTTGTGTACCTACCTACTGTGCAAATATTTCGACACAAATGTATTTTTGTTATGAAATAAATAACTTGAAACTATATAGTCCGCCCTTAGCACCGAATTTTAGGCCAACTCTGCATGAATATTAAAAACAGCGATTTTTTTCTTTTAACGTGTAGGTTGGTATGTACGCGAAAAGTTAACCCCCGTGTGTACGTTTTTTTTAAGAAATCATATTAAATCAATTTTACTTGGTAGAAAAAAATATTAACAGATATTTTTATATGAGTATTTGTTAAATTGATGAAGTATTAGAAGTAGGTTAGAAAATTAAACAAAATCGTCCGTGGATATTTCAATAAAAATTAAATTAAGTACAAAAAAACAAATGGTGAGCAGTGGTGGCCCAAGGTGAGCAGTTGTGGGCCAGTGGTAACGGCTAGCGTTGCCGGAGAGTAATATTCCGAAGTATTCCCGTCGAATTATTCGCGAAACATTCGGAAGTATTGAGTAATATTCGGAATAATTCGCCAAGAGTTCGACCATTTACCGCTAGATGGCAACACAATTACCATTGCAAATTACAGTCATAAATGTTGCGTGCTGGTGATTGTTTATTCATATCCAAGAATCTTCCACCATTCTTAATTATCCTTATCAGCAAACCTTGGCCACTGCAGCAGCAGAAAGCGCATACAGGCAAGCACTACCGATGGAAGTTGTACAGTTACAGCAATTACCTGCTAGATGGCGCTAAAACTAGTGACATATATTACTACGCGTTCATTCATATAGATTGGGCAATACACGAAGGCGCGCCCCACTACGCGATTACTGTACTGTAAGCTGTACTTTAGTACGGAGCGGAGCGGAGTGGGGCGCACCTTCGTGGATTGCACAATCTATAAAACTGAGTATAATACGATTTAAAATTTTCCGAATATTACTTTCATCTATTCAAGTACTTATTGGATTATCTATTAAAGTTCGACTATTAACCGGTACATAACATTGTTTACCATATTTTTATTAGGTAGGTGGGTACCTACTTAAATAAAAAGGTAAGTAGTTACATAAGTAGATACTTTATGCTAATTCTTGTATTATTTTAAGTGCTTAGAACTATTGATTACGGGTGCTGAACACTTCTACAAAGAAAGAAATAAAATTTTTGGTACCTACCTATAACATCGTGCATCGTCGTAAAAGTAGTTACGTATACTACCTTACCTACCTACCTACTTAACAAATTATTTAATGTTTCTTTCCCATTAACTAAGTAAATCGTAAAGGAAAAACATTTTTACGAAGTAAATTAAACTTGTAGGTAGGTAGGTACCTACAAGTTTAATTTACTTCGTAAAAATGTTTTTCCTTTACGATTTACTTAGTTAATGTACATGTACACCTACATAACATTCGCACAAAAACCACACATTCTAAACTCAACCATTGAAAAATAAAAGAATAAGTAGTTACAAGTAGATAACTACTTACGCGGAATTATTCCCGCAGAGTAGGTACTTAGGCATCGAATAATACTTTGTTGATTTTATGAATGAACGCCCGCGAGGCTAGGACTGCCACGTGCACGCAAGTCGGGTATAATACGACATAACTTAGATGAAGCATCGGCAAAATTCGTAAAACTGATCATCATCAGTAAACTGAGTGCGCCTTCAAAATCACCAATATTTATTTTATTTAAAGATAATTTTCACCTAAACCAGTTTAGGTGAAAATGATCTTTACGCAAACGCAATAACTTGTGAAGTCATATAACCAAATACATTCGTAAAATTTAAATGAATGAAATCAAATTATCATGCTACATCTAAGTTGTGTCGTACTGTACAATTATTAGATTATCTATTGAAGTTCGACTATTGACTACTAGATGGCGTTGATGCCAGTGACTTTAAGTATACACTTACGTGCAAAAAAAATCGACCCACCCTGTAAGTTTCGATTCGGAACACATTATAATATTATAAAAATTAGAAGGTATGTTTCATAAACTTTATTTGTACATACCCTACACTTCAATAAACGGGATGTTGTTGGTGATATTGACTCGTTTGTTCGGACACCCTCATTTCTCATCACTAAAATAAAGTCGCTTCCTGCTGTCTATCATGTATGCTTAGATCTTTAAAACTACGTAACGGATTATGGTGCGGTTTTTTTAATAGATAGAGTGATTCAAGAGGAAAGTTTATACAAGTATGTATAATACATGCATAATATACGTATTAGACAAACACTGATAATTTTAGAGGTTTCTAATGTGATGTAAATTACTTACTTTGCAAACGCTGGCTGAACCCTACGAGTTAATAACGCAATCTTAGTGCCATTGCATTGTGTTAAAAGTTAATCAATTAATTGTTTATAGTCCGGGGAATTTACGCCGAATTTTAGGCCAACTTTGCATGTATTCAAAACAGAGATTTTTTTCATTTAACGTGTAGGGTATGGACAAGGAAGTATGTTAAAAATTAAAATGTATCCCGCGAAAAGTTAACCCCCGCTTGTACGATTTTTTTTAAGAAAACATGTTAATTGAATATTACTTGGTATAAAAAAATATTAACAGATATGTTTGTGTGGAGTATTTGTCGAAGAGATGAGTATTACAAGTAGGTTAGAAAATTAAACAACATCGTCCACGGAAATTTCGATAAAATTTTTTTTTTTTTTTTTGTTATTGTAGGTACTTCAAGCAAAAATATTAACAGCGGTTTTTTTTGCATTAAATTACCTAATTAAATATTTTAGTTCGCTATCCAACAAAATTAAACATATTGTACCAGCGCAAGATATTAATCAAAGTTTTTTTGCAATAGTGGTTCTGGCAAAAATGTAACAGAGTTAAATTTTGTTTAACTTTTATTTATAGGCTCTATTTCACTTAATTGCAAGAAAATTAAACACATTAAAGCAAACAGTAACTTTAAAAAAGAAAATTGTTTAATTTTCTTGTAATTAAGTGAGATAGAGCCTATAAATAAAAGTTAAACAAAATTTAACTCTGTGTAAATGAATATTGTTGAACTGTCAAAATGAAACAGATTAGTCGGAATCGTTAACGAAAATGTGCTGCGTAATTAGATAGCTGGTGTATTGTTGTTTATTTATTTATTGTAATCTTAGACTGAAATTTAACAAGCAGTGTGAAAAGAATTCATTACTTTATTTTAGATTTTTATTTATTGTTGTTCTGAACGAAAGCGTCCGGGGTGGGTCAATTTTATTGCACGCAAGTGTAGTTGCGTTCATTATAAAACTGAGTAATATACGATTTTGAAAACTTCCGAAATATTCCGAATATTTCTTTTCATCTACTTAGATAAGTAAGTACCTACTTCGTAATAAGTTTTTTTATGCGGTTTAGGTGTGAAAGTGATAGAGAGTTTTTAAACATAGGTAGGTAGATACCTACTTATATTACCGTGGCTTCGGTAGGTACTTATTAGGTAGGTTGGTACCTCGGTAGGTACCTTATTCGGTAATAAAAAGGTAATTCTAATTAAGTAAGGATTACTTATAATAATATAATTAGTTAGCACAGACGCCAGCACATTAAGTTACTACAATCTGTCAAATTTCTTCAATAGATTTTCAACTTTATCGCTTAAGAATAAGGTTCAATGTTGATTGGGAAAATTTGACAGATTGGAGTAGGTTGATGTGCTGGCGTCTGTACATACCTAAGTAACTATTTGAACTATATTTTGGTTGAACACTTCTATAAATGTTTAGGTTAATAAAGAGCATTCGGAATCATAGCGATCAATATTAATTTAATACTGGGAAATTAGTACCCACTAGCTCGATAGATGGCGTTGAGATCGTTTTAGAACTCGCTATGGTTACGTTACCGCTCGTAGTATAGTCTAGATTAAAAAATATGTTTAAAGAGAGCAGTACATACAAAGTACATTGTGATTAGGTACAGTTGATTATACGCGATTTAATACCAGTCCAGTGTTTACTTTAACTACCCGCTTCAAGTTCGACCCTAGGTCTTGTTCATGGTCCTTCGAAGCTGGGTTGGTCGGGAGTGTTGTTGGTGGTAGAGATTACCACCCTTCGCGTCATTACTGGGCAGTGGATCGCTGTCCAGAGCATCCCCTTCAAGTGGGGTACCCAGGTGAGAGGTACCAGGAGCTGGAGGTGGAACCAGTTGGAGCAGGGAGCAGCCAGTGGAGCGTGGTGCAGCACTACTGGAGGCTGCTACAACTGGAGGAACGACGCAAGGGAGGAAGAAGACGGCAGATCGTGGGCAAGCAGAGGGCACCACTTGTGTGGTACATTACTTCGCGGCGCAGCGTCACGAGGTGTCAGCAGTCAGTGTCAGTGAGTGAATTTGGTGAAAAAATCGTGAGTACAATTTTCAATCTTATTGTCAGGAAGAATATAATTTGAAAGTTTCAAAAAGTGCAGTTAATTTTGAACTTTATTATCATTAGAAAAATAACTTAGACATTCTTGAGTGATTTAGAACTTGTAAAATTTTAAAGAAAAAGTGGTTCAGACGAGAAATCTGTGCCGATTTAAATAGAAATAAAGTGGAGAAAAGACTTGTAAAATTTTAAAATCTTATTTGAGACTTATACATTTGTGAACGTAAAAAGTGTAAGAAGATTGTTTTTAGTGGACATTAAGTTATATTTATATTCTTCCACTCTTAATTATTTTTGTTTTGTGTGTGCCGTTATTTGCGACACAATTGTTTTATTGGTGTGTGCCATTTATCGGTTTTTTGTGTTTTCTTGTAATTTGAATTACTGTGTACAAAATGGATTCATTAAATGACATCCAAGAAGATGTGAAGGAAAAGATGAATAGGGCTATTATTAATTTCAAAAAATGCCCAAAAGACCGTCGTACTGTGTCATACTTTGAAACACGCTTAGAAAGTTTAGAACAACAGTGGCAATTATTTAGTAAGACCCACGTTACAATAATTAGCGAAATGAAAAAGTCTGATTTACATAATTCAAATTACTATAAAAATTGTGTTTATGATGATGTTGAAGAATTATATATACAATTCAAAAGCGATTTAAAGGAATTAATAACGAAATGTCAAGTCGAATCTGTTGAACCTAACAGTAATCCGGGACCTAGTAATAGTAAAGAATTGGTTAATTTTAGATTACCAGAGGTCAAAATACCGGTTTTCTCGGGTAAATATATTGAATGGAAGACATTTCGAGACTTATTCGTAGGTTTAATACACAACAATAGTAGGTTAGATGATGCACAGAAATTGTATTATTTAAAAGGGTATTTAACTGGGGAGGCGGAGTACTTGTTGAGAAATGTCGACGTGACATCTGACAATTACAAGGCTAGTTGGGATAAATTAGAGTCTATGTACAATAACAAAAGATTTCTTGCAAACGGAATTTTAAAAAGTTTCTTAAATCAAAAGAGTATAACTAACGAGTCTGCAACAGACATAAAAAGACTCATTAGTACAACATCCGACTGTTTAGGTTCAATAAAAAATTTAGGAATAGATGTGGCATCTTGGGATATCCTAATTATACACATTGTCAGTGCTAAATTAGATCGAGAGACTAGAAGGGCTTGGGAATTGATGGTAGCATCGGATCAAACGGATGACTTACCTACTTTTGATCAATTTAGGGAATTTTTAGTGAGTCGATATCGAGGTTTAGAAAGCATAGAAACTAAAACAGATACTAGGATCCCAAAAGCTACTCAGGCACTTCATGTAATTAAAAACAAAACGGTAGCATGTGCCTATTGCGCAGCTGATCATAAAATTAGTTCATGTCCAAAGTTTAGCAAAGAAAATAATGAAGCCCGCCGTAAGTTTGCCCAAGAGAATAATTTATGTTTTGTTTGCTTATATAGTAACCACTCTGCAAAAAATTGTAGAAACACTCTTAGGTGCCAGGTGTGTAAACGCCGCCACCATTCATTGTTACACCCGCAGGGTGTTGTAGGGTCGGATATTGGTGAAGGTAGTAGTGCTGCTCGCGCGGAAACCTCATCAGTAGAAAATGAGAGGATTAAGGCCGCCAATCAGGCGGAGGATAAACCACTAGTCTCATGTCTTGCGACAGGACACAGTAGTAAAACTGTATTATTAACTACAGCTTTAGTAAAGGCTGAGTCGAAGAATGGGACTTACCGTGTGGTTAGGGCGTTACTGGATCAGGGATCCCAGGGTTCATTTGTTACAGAATCCATGGTTCAGTACTTAAATTTAAATAAAATACCGTCAAAAAATACGGTGTTAGGTGTGGGTGGAAATAAAGGTACAACTTCGACATCCATGGTGGTTATCAAGCTCCGTTCGAGAGTTAATCCTTCTTTTCAAATAAAAGTCAATGCTTACGTTCTGAAGTCGGTGACAGCTCTTCTCCCATCTTCTAGGGTAAGCCGGGTAGAATGGATAGACTTGAGCGATAATGATTTGGCTGATCCGGAATATTTCAGGCCTAATAAAATTGATATGTTATTGGGTGCTGATGTATACAGCCAAGTCATTCAGAACGGAGTTAAGAAGAATATAGGCGGTACTCTATTAGCGCAAGAAACCACCTTAGGTTGGATATTGTCGGGTGCATTCGAAGTTGACAATAGGACACATACTCACTCACAAATTACCGTGATGCATGCCAGTGTCCAAGATGATGAATTGTTAAGACAATTCTGGGAATTAGAGGAACCATCTGGACCAAAAAGGATGCTAACGGAGGAGGAAATAAAATGCGAAGGTTTATTTACAACTTCCACTACAAGAAATAAAGATGGCAGGTACATCGTAAGATTACCGCTACGCGAACCAAACTTGATCGGCAGGTGCAGTGAATCCAGGGTGATTGCTGAAAAAAGGTTAAAGGGGTTAGAAGTAAGGTTAGGTAAAAACATTAAATTAAAAGCAGACTACGCGAATGTCATGCAAGAATATTTAAGGCTTAACCACATGGTAGAAGTAACAGAGCAAGAAAAATATAATAAAAGGGCTGTTTACTTACCTCATCACGCAGTAGTTCGTGAGGATAAAGACACTACAAAGGTGCGTGTCGTGTTTGATGCTTCCTGTAAGGGAAGTAATGGCAGGTCACTAAATGATGATCTAATGATTGGTCCGTCTTTGCAAGACGAACTCCGTCATACGGTAATGCGCTGGAGAGCACACAGGATATGTATAGTGGCGGACATTGTTAAAATGTATCGGCAAGTTTTAGTGGATAGGCAAGATACGCCATATCAACGCATACTTTGGAGAGATAGTCCTGAAAGGGAACTAAAGGAGTATGAATTAATAACCGTTACATTTGGTACGGCTTCGGCTCCATACTTAGCTGTACGGGCGCTACAACAGCTAGCTTATGATGAGTGCGGGGATAACTCAGGCATAGCTAACATAATTTTAAATGAATTTTACATGGATGATTTGATGTCAGGAGCTGAAAATATGGAAGATGGGTTTAAAATTTACACGGAATTATCTCAAGTGCTAGCTAAAGGAGGCTTTCAATTGCAAAAGTGGAAAAGCAATTGCAAAGAATTATTGAATAAAATTAGGGATGGAAACGATGAAGAATTAAGAATAAAAATAGACGACGTAACAAAAATATTAGGACTTACCTGGGACGCTCGCGATGATTGTTTTCAATACTCTCTGGAACTCACGCCGATAACTGAACCTGCAACAAAAAGAAAAATTATCTCGGACATTTCGCGTTTATTTGATCCGTTAGGGTGGTTAGCACCAAGCGTAATCCTAGCAAAAATGTTCATTCAAAAATTATGGTTAGCTGGGTTGGAATGGGATCAAAAAATTCCAAATAATTTATTACAAGAATGGGAGACTTACCGCAATAGTTTGCCTTCTCTTGTTAGCATTAAAATCCCACGATGGTTACATGTTGGTTCCAATATTCGGAAGTCGGAGTTGCATGGATTTTCCGATGCATCTAAAAACGCTTATGCAGGCGTGGTTTATCTTAGAGTGATTGATGATATGGGAAATGTTCATATCTCCTTAATCACATCTAAAACAAAGGTGGCACCCATTAAACAGGTGTCCATCCCGAGGTTAGAATTATGTGGGGCGGTTCTCACAGCAAAGTTGATTGCGGAAGTAGGCGAGGTAATGACTGTACCAAAGACTGACTGGCATGCATGGACAGACAGTGAAGTGGTGTTAGCTTGGTTGAATTGTCACCCAAGTCGGTGGAAAACTTTTGTTGCCAACAGAGTTTCCGACATTTTGACCACATTGGATACACATCACTGGGCGCACGTAGCTTCCAAGCAAAATCCAGCAGATTGTGCTTCACGTGGAGTTTCTCCATCGGAACTTAAAGATGTTTCACTTTGGTGGGAAGGTCCAAATTTTCTAAGGGGATCGGTAGTAGAATACAAAAGGCCAAAACATCTTGTTACACGTCTAGAAGAAATTAAGGTGCATACAAGTATTTTTGAAGTTTCATTTTTTGATAAATTTTCCTCGTTATCAAGGTTAATTCGAGTTATGGCTTACTGTCGTAGGTTTCTTTATTTAAGAAAAAATAAAACGTCAGGTGTTGGTGCTAGGTCACGACAGTTATCTAAACTGGAACTAGAACATGCAACAGAAATGTGTGTAAAGAGGTGTCAAGAAGAAGGATTTACCAATGAATTGGAGGAATTAAAAAATAATAAGTTAGGAAAAAAGAAGGCAAAATTAGATTCATTGAACATATTTCTAGATTCCAAGGGAATCATTCGAGTTGGAGGACGGCTGGAAATGTCCCAATTAACTTATGACAGAGTGCATCCTATACTAATACCAAGGGAATCATTTTTAACAACTCTTTTGATAGCGGACGCACATGAAAAAACAATGCACGGCGGCCCGCAATTAATGATTACCTACTTACGCTCCAAGTATTGGATCATGGGAGTAAAGGCTTTGGCAAAGAAGTATGTAAGAAGCTGTGTGAGGTGCATCCGACATACAGCGAAAGTAAGGACTCAACTTATGGGGCAGTTACCTTCCCCTCGTGTAATCCCGAACAAACCCTTTTTGTGTAGCGGAGTAGATTACGCGGGCCCGATTAGTATTCGTGTGTCTAAGGGTCGTGGCAACAAGTCCTACAAGGGCTATATTGCGTTATTTATATGTATGGCCACTAGGGCTGTACATTTAGAAGCAGTCAGTGAATTAAGCACTAGAGGCTTTTTGGCTGCGTTTAAGCGTTTCGTGTCTAGACGTGGTCGATGTGCGGAACTGTATAGCGACAACGGGACTAATTTTGTAGGGGCAGCGCGGGAATTACTTTATTTATTTAACAAACAAAAGTCAGCCTGTAACCCTGAATTAGCAGAAGAATTAGGGAATAATGGTACAGAGTGGCACTTTATCCCCCCTCATTCGCCAAATTTCGGAGGGCTGTGGGAAGCAGGGATTAAGTCCACTAAACATCACCTTAAGAGGGTGATAGGGAATTCGACGCTTACCTTTGAGGAGATGATCACAGTATTGGCTCAAATTGAGGCATGTCTCAATTCGAGGCCTTTATCGTATGTGGAGGATCAGGATAAATTAACCATACTAACTCCTGGGCATTTTCTGGTAGGGGAGCCACTAGTTTTACCTCCGGATTCAAATTATGAAAAGGAAAATGTTAATAGTTTAAGGCGATGGCAACTTCATCAGAAAATGATGCAAGATTTCTGGAGACGTTGGTCGCACGACTACCTTCACCAATTTTTGCAACGAAATAAGTGGCATTTTAAAATTCCGGAACCAGCTGTGGGTGAAGTAGTTCTAGTTAAAGAGGACGATATGCCTCCTGGCAAGTGGTTGCTAGGTAGGATTGAACAAAAACATCCTGGTTCTGACGGTCTTACTCGTGTCGTAACTATACGAACACAATCGTCTACTATAAAAAGACCTACGTCTAAATTATGTGTATTACCTGTATCCAATTGAAACACGATTGTATTAGATATAAGCAACATGTCAGACTTATTGTTTTAATTGTTTGTCAAGTATAATTGTTAGTTATTAGATTTATTGTTACTAGTTATAAGAATATAAACTTTTAACATGTCAAGGGTTTTTAAATATTTCTGTAATTACCTCTCATCAAGGATGTACTAAAGGTTTAAATTGCAAGGCATTTAAGATATTTTTTCCATATTGAGTACGGTGGGCGGTATTGAAGGACATTCGGCAATTATGTCCTTGGTGGGCGGTATGTTTAGGTTAATAAAGAGCATTCGGAATCATAGCGATCAATATTAATTTAATACTGGGAAATTAGTACCCACTAGCTCGATAGATGGCGTTGAGATCGTTTTAGAACTCGCTATGGTTACGTTACCGCTCGTAGTATAGTCTAGATTAAAAAATATGTTTAAAGAGAGCAGTACATACAAAGTACATTGTGATTAGGTACAGTTGATTATACGCGATTTAATACCAGTCCAGTGTTTACTTTAACTACCCGCTTCAAGTTCGACCCTAGGTCTTGTTCAATAAATCAAAGTAAAATTAGTACTTAAAACATTGTCGTAAAAAGTAGGTAAGTACCTACCTACTCACTTACTTACCTAATTAGTTTATTTCAATAAACATTTTTACGAAGTAAACTAAACTTGTACAAAACATCCACCCGCAAAAAAATCAACAAATTCTAACTCAACCATACAAAAATAAAATAATAAGTACCTAGTCAAGTAGATAACGGGAAATATTCCCGCAGAGTAGGTAAGTAGGGAATAATTCCGAATAATACTACGTTGATTTTATGAATGAACGGCCGCGACTAACGAGGGAAGTTTGTATTTATTATTGACATTATTGCATTTTGTTAAATATTTTCATTACTTAGCTGACATTACCTATTGCATTTTAACAAAATACATATAAAAAATAAAAATTGACTAAATAATAATCGAGCGCGTCAGATTTTCTAATGGGGTGTTAAGTTAACCTAAAAAAGGCTCTCATTCAATAATCTGACGATTTCGATGTGACGCGAACCGTATGGGAAAAGTTTTTTGTGATTTCTGACTTTTCTAGTACTCAAACCTCAGTTGGTCCAATAGAGGTTTTTGATCCTCATATGAAACAGGATCGATTGGCACCAAAAAAAGTTTTTGTGAAAACTACCCATTTTCTTGCTGACTGTAAATTTTTTTCAAAATCTGTGAATGCAGATCAAAATGTCTCAAAAAGTTAAGGACAGTTTCCTAAGACCGTTTTCCTGTAGCTACAACGGTTAAGGTAGCTGTCCTTGCTGCCCCATCTCTAAAATCCACGCCGCATAAGAAAAAAAAAAAAAAAAATGCTCAAAAAAATTTTTTTTTGTAATTAATTGATTAATTAAATCATCTTCATCAGTGGAATCATCTTCCTCTTCTGGCTCGATTTCATCCTCAGATCGCAGCTGCACGCATTAAACTTTATCGACGAATTTTTGTTACTTCGGCTTGTGGAAATCGTCAGATTATATATTTTTCGTTATCCTTGAATGATTACCTTCAAAATAAAATAAAAATTGCCACGCTCGAGAATGTCGAGATGACGTTTTTTTTTTACAACTTTGTAGACCTCCCCTTTTCACTCTCAAATTGTCAGATTAGTGGAATATACACTTTTTAGCATATAATTAACTCACCCTACCTTAATCTGACGCGCTCGAGAATGTCTGATGATCAATTTCAGCGCGACCGCTGGAAGGTTAATTAATTAACTTTGCTGTGCCCGACAGGGTCCATGATTGATACAATGTCTAACATACCAACTGTTTTATCTTACATTATGGAATGCAATAAAGTATTGAGTATTGAGTATTTTTTTTTACTAATCTGATCCTTTATCCTTGACGGGCGGCCTTATATATGGGGCTCATATTTGGTGGAGGTACTTAACCGGGTACAAGGTATCCCCCTGTATATTAATCTGCCGCGCTTTAGTAAATCCCGAAATCCCCGCTTGGGCTCCCCTACCACTGCTGATTACTGAGCGATCGTTTTGGCTACCTAAATCAGGAAATTATATCTAAAACCCTAATAGTAATTTGCGCAGGCCGATTACAAACTCCTAGTACTCCATTAAGCTCTGCGGGTTCGCGCCACACGTAGCAGAGCTGTAGCTGCCAGGTGTGGCGCGACACGAGCTGACGCGCTTGTTGTGTGCAGCTGAACCAGTACCTGGGCGCCAGCGTGGAGCGACTGCGCGCGTGGGACGCGCAGCAGGAGCAGTTGGAGGTGACGCTGAAGATGGTGCAGAACGCCACCTCGGAGTACAACCTGCTGCTGTACCTGCTCCTGCGCCAGCACCGCTGCCTCGCCGGACACAACGGACCGCCCTCCAACTGCTTCTTCGACAAAGGACTCGAAGAAGACCTTACTTTTTTAAGGAATCCCACTCTCAACGTGTAACGCGACCTCAAATTTATTATTTATTAATTATAGTGTTGAGTTGTTTACGATGTCGTGTTATTTAGTGCGCTGCGCTGTGGTGCGATACATTTGTCACCGCGAGCGTACCTGCCAAATTTTTCGTGTAGATAATTCTCTGTATTTCCGGACTACAACCCGCGAGGCACCTACTCCACCAGAAAACTACTAAACGCGTTATAAACGGAACTTGTCTATAAAGGTAAGCTATGGCGCAGCCCTTCCGGGACCTTTGAAATTGAATAATGCGTTCCATGTGCGTAGCGATCGGCAAGTGAAGATGAAGTCACCCGAGCATAACTAATTCCTTTGTCTCTTTGCCAAACATGACCAAATCAACTGACAACAATAGAAAGTGGGGAATAGTCTGAACCGGCTCCGAATATAAAGTGGCTCATTACGCGGTCATGTGTGCAAAGATATGTCGAGCAGCGGCATCCACCTATCGCACGTATGACATATTATTATATAAGTACCTATGCAAAGAGTTTCTAAACACGCCTCCTTTTACTCTTACGAATAATGAAAGGTTACTTAACTAGTTCGTGTTTGTCGATAGCTCAGTAAAGGCAGCCCCAGATCTAGAAATTTTTCGAGGCGGGGCAAAACCGGCCGCCTACCGCCTCCCCAATCCTTTTTGTTTCTTAAAGATGCCGGTTTTATTTTTTAAACATACTAGTGCGTGTCGGACAATTTTGTTTTAATTAGGCTAGGACAGGATCGGATTTGAAATAAGTCGTAAGATTATAGCATATTAAAATGACCTACAATTTTACTCTTCGAGCCATATTAGCCTGATGTGCGGGCCAATTTTTGATTAGAAAGCAAGACCGAGCGAAGCGAGCGCGAAAATTTTAGCACTCTGCCTGACATAAGTTAGATTTTCTTTTACTTTAGAAGTTACTAACCTGCAAGAGCGAACGTAGCGAGCTCGAAAATTTTGGCATAGGTACAAACATATTAATCAAAATCGATCGAAAATGCGCTAATCCAACAGGGATGCCAAAACTGTGATAGGTACAAATTAAAGTGATTTCCGCAGAGAAAGATTTAGGCAGTGGCGGGGCAAGATCTAAAATTGATGTGGGCGATGTACCTACATTCCGCGAGGCCCTCCAGGTGGCGCAAGAAGAATAAAATAAAAAAGCCTATCAAGTTATTTTAGTGTTAGTCAAAGGGTCAACGGTACTCTGCGATCCTTGTATCGTCTGAGGAGTTTTTTGCCCGCTAAGACGAAAGCTATGCTTGTGCAGACTTTAATTTTCCCTATCATCGACTATGGTGACGTGTGCTACTTTGAATTGAATGCAGTTTTGCTGGATAAGCTCGACAGACTGCTCAACAATGGTATCCTGTTCATATTCAACCTGAGGAAGTATGACCATGTGTCGAGCTACAGGTCTGAGCTCAAATGGATGTCCAATCGCCAAAGAAGAAGTTAACGCGCTTTGATCACGCTTTTCTCCTTTCTGAACTCTCCCACCCCACCTTCTTATCTTATGTCTCACTTCCAATATCTTTGTTCTTCATCATGTGCTTACTTGTAAAGCTTAGAATTTAAGTTACGCTAAATAAACTTGTTCTGTACTGAATACACGTGTTTGACCAATACCAGTCAACGCAACAACGTTATGAACTCGTTTGCCACTTAATTCGGCTGCACAACTCTTCTTTACTAACGAGCATTCAGCACCAGAAATGTAAACAAAACAATACAGCTCACCTTTTTATTCTAACGTGCTTATGGGCAGTTGTGCGATGCAAACTTCCACTCGCCGTTCACTGCTGCAGCACGTGCTCTCGATCTGGCTTCAGCTGTCTGGCCACTTCGACTCCGAAGGTGCCTGTGACTGATATGCTTCGCACCGAAGCTATGATGCACTGTCATCTGGCTTCAGCTATGTGGCGCAATTGAGCCCCAATTGGCGCTGATAGGCTCGAGCCGGCATGGTCCGAAATTCATAAAACAAATAATAAAAATGGATTAGAATTGGTAAACTATAGCATTGGTATACTGTAGTATTGGTATATATATAACTATATTGGTGAATAAAAAGGTGAGCTGTATTGTTTTGTTTACATTTCTGGTGCTGAATGCTCGTTAGTAAAGAAGAGTTGTGCAGCCGAATTAAGTGGCAAACGAGTTCATAACGTTGTTGCGTTGACTGGTATTGGTCAAACACGTGTATTCAGTACAGAACAAGTTTATTTAGCGCAACGATTAGCGAAAACCAACTTCAGGTTTTGTTTTGTTTTAAATTCTAAGCTTTACAAGTAAGCACAAGATGGATTAACGAGAATGCTCGAGGGCCAAGTACCGTTTGAAGTAGAGAATTTGGAATTGAGAGATAGTGTGGAAACTTAGTTCGGATGGTCAGACCGTACCAGTAGCCATTTCGTAGCCGTAGTCCGGTAGAAGTCGGTGTCTGCTTGAAGTAGTCCGTGGATGCGCGGTGCGCGGGTGGCTCTGGCGGAGGTCAGGTCTGGTAGAGACCATAGAGTCATGCATGTGGGACTCAGCGTTCTTGCGGAACGTAGTAAAACAAACAGGGGTTTGTTGGAGAGCCATGTTGGCCACAGGCCACGAATGTGATTCCTGCTTTGTGTAATGATTAGATGGATGAAGAGGTACTTGGTTGCTTAGTATTTTAATTGATCTAATTGTCTGTTTGATCTAGTTTTAAGTTGGTTTTATTTAGAACTTTAGACATAGAGAATATTAAACGTAGTGTGGAATATGAAAAGGCTCGATTTGATAGCTAAAACAAACTAGGTATTCGGTTGTCGATTTCGTGTTATAAGAAAACAAAAGCGATATCAGATTAAGTTAGATCGGAAGTTCAGAGGTCTGTTTAATGTAGTGGAAGTTTTGAATGGTGATCGCAATACGTTAAAGCTTTAAATTCTAACCATAGGCGTAGTTACAAATACACTTACGATAGATTAAATAAAGATCCCAGTAGGTAGGTCATGTACCAGTCGAAGTAGTTGGTAATCACAGTAGTGATGAGCAAGCCTAAGTTATGGGAACCACGCGAGTAGGGTTCTCTATCGGCCGTATTGTGTGAGACTGTACCAGTAGTCGTACCTATTACGTAGTCGTAGCCCGGTAGAAGTCGGTATCTCTTGAGGCATCTCAAGTAGTCCGTGGGTGCGCGATGGGCGTGTTTCTCTGGCGGAGGTCGGGGTCTGGAGAGACCATGTGTGAGAGCAATGCGATTGCTAGTCGGCTAGAGAGCCGTGGCGTTAGAGTAGTTTACTCGTGTGTGGGTTTCTAAGGCTCTTAGTAAAAAAGATGACTGTTATGTAATTTGGAAAACGATGGTATATGGCTCTGGTTGATGATTTTTGCTATGATTAATCAAAGTTTTAGTTCATTGAGAAGTAAAAGTATTGTTTTGTTAAAACAATAAAGTGTTGAAGATTAAAGTTTCCTAATCACAAAAGTTGGAACCCGTAAATGGTCAGAATTGGCCGAGTCGCACAGACACTGTTGTTGAGTTTTGGTTGCAGGATTACCACACGAGGACGTGTGATAGCGCAGATGTCCCATACATAACCCCTGTTACGAGTTACGACGGAGCCTAGCTAATGGAGGGGCGCCAGGGGGGCACGGGCCCACAGAGCATGTAACGAGTTACGACGGAGCCTAGCTAATGGAGGGGCGCCAGGGCGGGCACTGGCCCACAGAGCATGTAACGAGTTACGACGGAGCCTAGCTAATGGAGCGGCGCCAGGGCGGGCACTGGCCCACAGAGCATGTAACCTGACACTTGCCTTCCGACCGCTCTAGAGAACAGAACCTCCAGTCTAGGAACTGTCCTACGTTTCGTTTAGTTGTGTCGTATCCTAGTGTCTGATCGCATTGGAGTTAAGACGTCGCGGAACTGTATTCGATTCGTTGTGCTCTGAGCGTTGTAGTTAATTGTGTTAATTGTAATTTGTGATCATTGTGACAATTTGTGATTTTAATAAACGCCGTGTATCGTATCCAGTGTGTTGTCATTGCACGAAACCCATCTTCTACCCACAAGATATCTGAATCTAATGGAATAAATCTTGACGATCCGACATACTCGAGCTATACCACAGTAGGCCGTGCTCGCCCCCCTGATGATAGGTAGTAAAATCACATCATAAATAATTATGTCCGTTTCTTAATATGAACCGGCAACACTGTGACACGTTCGCACGGACGTAATAAAATCACGGCGATTTTTTTTCGCGTATTGGATTTTCGATGCTCTGCTTAGCGCCGAGAGTTGTATATCTGTCGTGGCCAGATCTTAGAATTGATCATTTCATGAAGTGTTTGGCCATTTCCTGAAATGGTTGCATTTCATGAAATAGAACATCGACCGCTGGTCACTGTCTTCATGATGTGGTCTGGCCAAATCATTGAATTCTCAAAGTTTGACGATATGAATAGTTAAACGCACGACTACTTCATGATGTGGCCAAACATTAGTGATCATATCGTAAAATAGTTAGATTATCCACCGGTAGAGGCGTTGATAACGCTTTGTTTTTGTTGTGCATCATGGCGGCGGCATACAACAAATCAAACAAAGTAGGGTGACCACGCAAAAAAACTCGATGGACTTTTATTGGATTTGCAATGCGATATTATGGAAAGCGACAAACTTGGAAGTCACTAACCTAACCGAGATCGAGATTCCACAACCGGTGTGCTGAGCAACACAGCACTTAAAATTAGTTTGAAAAAATTAAAAATTTACGCCGCTCATGGAACGAAATGGGTTAAGTTAGGTTAGGTTAGAACTGTGACAAAACGCGCGCGAAGCGAGCGGTGCCTCACTCTGCAGCGGCGGCCGGCGAGCGCTACTTCCAATTTGGTCACAGTTAGTAATTTTTAATACTAACACCCTACACCATGGATACCCTACATTAATGATATGGCCAAACGTCGACTGACATATCATTAAACGTTGACGTTTAAACGATATGGCCAATTTTAGCTGGCCATTTCATGAAACACAGCCATTTCATGAAATGGTCGAACATTTCATGAAATGATCAATTCTAAGATCTGGCCACGACATGTCCAACAGAGCGCATTCAGCGTGTATCCCAACGCGTCAAGTAAATATACTGTTGGATATTCAATTCTCGGCGCTAAGCAGACCGTTGAAAATCCAATACGCAAAAATAAATCGCCGCGATTTTATAACGTCCGTGCTAACGTCGGCTAAAAGTCTCACTATGACGCCGTCACGCGCGACCACCACTCAACGTGTTTTCCTCTCCCGTCGTTTTATCGACAGATTTATTGTGTGACAAAGTTTCACGCTCAAAGTTCGCTCGGCTCGTTCGCTAGCGATGTGAGAAGCGAACATTACCATACAGAGTGATCGACGTGCAAAACAAAAAAGTTTGCATTGAATTACGGCCGCCATGAACGGAGTCTATCAAAAGAGTCGCCGGTTGTTTGTGAGGCACTTCACTTTAGGCACTGCCAACTAACTTATAGTTTGTTGCAACTTGTAACTTATACTTTCAAAATACTGGAAACGATGTATTATTATATATATTTTATTAAATATATTGTAAAGCAATAAAGCAATATTTATATATATTGCTTTATTGCGTTGATCTTTAGTTAAGGGCAGCTGTGTTTCGAGTCTTCAGTTGACATTGCCCGTCTGATTAGTCAGGGCTGTATTTGGGGCGAAACGTGAAATAATTTGGTGCTGGTACACGTTCAGTGCCGGGAGCCCTCCTGGAGGGTTCACCTAGTCGCACATGGGATGCCGGGAGCTCATTTTAAATGTAGGTTTTTCTTAGCGAATACAGCATTATAAACCGTGAAAACAAAATCTGATGTTTTAACAAGATTTATTAGTCTATGCGTTGGTTTTAAACTACAAGAACCTCGGTAAAATAACTTTGCAAAACGTTGCGCTTAGTCGTTTCAGAAGTTTAGGAGGCATAGTATTGTCAGATTCACGATGGAAATAACGAGGCTACGAAATCTGTCTTCTGACAATCAAGGCCACATATAACATACGACTCAAGAAGCGTAATATGATGACGGGATATTACCATTAACATCATTTATAGCCAGAGTGCATCTCCTGGCAATCCCAATAAGCCCAAACACGACTAGAATACATTATTTTATGACGGAGTTCCGGTGCCTTCCTTCCGGCTGCATCTTTAGATCACTTCGATGGTAGCATTTTCATCAGAATTATTTATTTAAATGTGCTTCCTATTCGCTTAACTAACTTAATCGAGATATCTTATCGCCACCCAACTGTGGTCTTCTTCATCAGTTCCACTTCACTTAATGATATTTTCTGAATACGAATGCTTAACTTGTTGCAGAAAATACCAAAATCGGTATGTGTATGCCTATAATATTTGAGGAGTTCCCTCAACTCCTCATGGATTCCATAATCAGAACTGTATTTTGATAAAAATGGAACCAATCTGGAAGTATATCCTTTCAAATAAAAAAATAATTTTCCAAATTGGTTCGTAAATGATGGAGTTATGAGGTAACTCCTCCTCCTCCTCCTTTTTGGGAAGTCGGTTAAAAAGGAATGCAATGGGGATAAAAACTGCCACTTGCTCACTTTAGATGCCGCTACTACCCAGCGTCAAAAGAATTTGACAGCTAGCTGTCACTATCCTTAAATTGTTTGTAAACAAGCATTGATACAATAATACCTCAATGTAAACAATTGACTTATTTTATACATAATTATTAATATGCTCCGTAGCGTTGTGTAACTGCAAAAATACGGTCACCCATGTGTAACGTTAGGGTTCTTGAATAAGACGAAATAAGTAAGCGGTGTTCAAGTAACTGGGTAATACGATACCCCGATACCCCTTGGTAAGACTGGTTGTCAGACTTTCGGGCTTCTGACGACCCGTAACGACTGTCAAAGATACACCGAATGACAGCCGGGACCAAAGGCTTAAACTGAGACACGGAGTTCCGAGGCACAGACCAACCCCGGTAAGCGTAGCTTGACCTGATGGAGTTATGGTAAGTTACACTGCGCGAATTATTGTAATTAGCAGTAGTTATTAAAGATGGCCATCCACAGACCAACCCCGGTAAGCGTAGCTGGACCTGATGGAGTTATGGTAAGTTACACTGCGCGAATTATTGTAATTAGCAGTAGTTATTAAAGATGGCCATCCACAGACCAACCCCGGTAAGCGTAGCTTGACCTGATGGAGTTATGGTAAGTTACACTGCGCGAATTATTGTAATTAGCAGTAGTTATTAAAGATGGCCATCCACAGACCAACCCCGGTAAGCGTAGCTGGACCTGATGGAGTTATGGTAAGTTACACTGCGCGAATTATTGTAATTAGCAGTAGTTATTAAAGATGGCCATCCACAGACCAACCCCGGTAAGCGTAGCTGGACCTGATGGAGTTATGGTAAGTTACACTGCGCGAATTATTGTAATTAGCAGTAGTTATTAAAGATGGCCATCCACAGACCAACCCCGGTAAGCGTAGCTGGACCTGATGGAGTTATGGTAAGTTACACTGCGCGAATTATTGTAATTAGCAGTAGTTATTAAAGATGGCCATCCACAGACCAACCCCGGTAAGCGTAGCTGGACCTGATGGAGTTATGGTAAGTTACACTGCGCGAATTATTGTAATTAGCAGTAGTTATTAAAGATGGCCATCCACAGACCAACCCCGGTAAGCGTAGCTGGACCTGATGGAGTTATGGTAAGTTACACTGCGCGAATTATTGTAATTAGCAGTAGTTATTAAAGATCAAGTTATGGTAAGTTACACTGCGCGAATTATTGTAATTAGCAGTAGTTATTAAAGATGGCCATCCACAGACCAACCCCGGTAAGCGTAGCTGGACCTGATGGAGTTATGGTAAGTTACACTGCGCGAATTATTGTAATTAGCAGTAGTTATTAAAGATCAAGTTATGGTAAGTTACACTGCGCGAATTATTGTAATTAGCAGTAGTTATTAAAGATCAAGTCTATTTATTGGTTTAATTATTCTACCAAACCTTAATGATCGTGGTGCTGTCTGTGGTTGAGCCAGGTTTGACTTAATGATCGTGGTGCTGTCTGTGGTTGAGCCAGGTTTGACTTCTGCATGTGATTGGAATTGCTTGGTGATGAATGTGTTGATGCTGCGACTGACTCAAGAACAGTTGGTGATTGAGCTTGTGCTGGTACTTGTGGTACTGCTGGTTTATCTGTGGATTTAGTTTCAAGTATTACATTTCTTTTGCTGGTTATGTCTGCTTGTGTCTTGTGCAGATGCCTTGATCTATTTGAATTATTACAGATCTTAGTAGACCTTCAGGCTTTTCTACCACTCTTGCCTCTTCCTACTGGGAAGGAACTGGTCTTCAAGCAACTTTGTGTCAAACTATATCATTAATTTCAAAATTGACTGGTCTTGTATATAGTATGTTTATTACTCTAGTTGGCTTGTTTCTCTCTTAATCGCTGTAGTCCAGCTGTGACACCTTGCATTATTTTCGGTTTTAAATTATTATCACTTGTAGGTATAGGAGATTTAGTAATTCTGCTGAAAAGACGTTGGTTATTTGAACTTAAATTATCATTTCGTGTTGTATTTCTCCAATTAAATAAAGCGGGTTTAACATCTGACTTGTCGATGCTGCATCTGCTCAGTAAGTATGTTTTTTGCTGTTTTAACAGCTTTTTCAGCAAGCCATTCGCGTCACATCCAGTCCTCATTCCCTTGATGGTAATGAGGACTGGATGTGACGTTTTTGGAAGATCTTGAATACTCTCTTAACATAATTATACTTATTCCAAGTTTTTTTTTCTTTTTTACGAAATTACTCAGAAAATAAAAAATGTGAGAGTATCCATCGAAGATACTTTTATACATACAAAAAGCAGAGAAGAATTATTCAAAACTGTTGATGAAGTTCTCGAAGTAAGAAATTAGGTTTCAAACTTAACAAAAATATGTGCATTTTTGAAGCAAAAGGAATTAAATTCCTAGGACACGTTGTTTCAGCTAACGGATTAGAAGCAGACCCAGACAAAGTCAATGCCATACAAGCAATGAAAACACCAACAAATAAAACGAACTACGCATGAGGGATGATCACAAACAAATAAAACGAGCTACGCATTAGGGATGATCACAAACAAATAAAACGAGCTACGCATTAGGGATGATCACAAACAAATAAAACGAGCTCCGCATTAGGGATGATCACAAACAAATAAAACGAGCTACGCATTAGGGATGATCACAAACAAATAAAACGAGCTCCGCATTAGGGATGATCACAAACAAATAAAACGAGCTACGCATTAGGGATGATCACAAACAAATAAAACGAGCTACGCATTAGGGATGATCACAAACAAATAAAACGAGCTACGCATTAGGGATGATCACAAACAAATAAAACGAGCTACGCATTAGGGATGATCACAAACAAATAAAACGAGCTACGCATTAGGGATGATCACAAACAAATAAAACGAGCTCCGCATTAGGGATGATCACAAACAAATAAAACGAGCTACGCATTAGGGATGATCACAAACAAATAAAACGAGCTCCGCATTAGGGATGATCACAAACAAATAAAACGAGCTACGCATTAGGGATGATCACAAACAAATAAAACGAGCTCCGCATTAGGGATGATCACAAACAAATAAAACGAGCTACGCATTAGGGATGATCACAAACAAATAAAACGAGCTCCGCATTAGGGATGATCACAAACAAATAAAACGAGCTACGCATGAGGGATGAACACAAACAAATAAAACGAGCTCCGCTTTAGGGATGATCACAAACAAATAAAACGAGCTACGCATGAGGGATGATCACAAACAAATAAAACGAGCTACGCATTAGGGATGATCACAAACAAATAAAACGAGCTACGCATTAGGGATGATCACAAACAAATAAAACGAGCTACGCATTAGGGATGATCACAAACAAATAAAACGAGCTACGCATTAGGGATGATCACAAACAAATAAAACGAGCTACGCATTAGGGATGATCACAAACAAATAAAACGAGCTACGCATTAGGGATGATCACAAACAAATAAAACGAGCTCCGCATTAGGGATGATCACAAACAAATAAAACGAGCTACGCATTAGGGATGATCACAAACAAATAAAACGAGCTCCGCATTAGGGATGATCACAAACAAATAAAACGAGCTACGCATTAGGGATGATCACAAACAAACAAAACGAGCTCCGCATTAGGGATGATCACAAACAAATAAAACGAGCTACGCATTAGGGATGATCACAAACAAATAAAACGAGCTCCGCATTAGGGATGATCACAAACAAATAAAACGAGCTACGCATGAGGGATGAACACAAACAAATAAAACGAGCTCCGCTTTAGGGATGATCACAAACAAATAAAACGAGCTACGCATGAGGGATGATCACAAACAAATAAAACGAGCTACGCATTAGGGATGATCACAAACAAATAAAACGAGCTACGCATTAGGGATGATCACAAACAAATAAAACGAGCTACGCATTAGGGATGATCACAAACAAATAAAACGAGCTACGCATTAGGGATGATCACAAACAAATAAAACGAGCTCCGCATTAGGGATGATCACAAACAAATAAAACGAGCTACGCATTAGGGATGATCACAAACAAATAAAACGAGCTCCGCATTAGGGATGATCACAAACAAATAAAACGAGCTACGCATTAGGGATGATCACAAACAAACAAAACGAGCTCCGCATTAGGGATGATCACAAACAAATAAAACGAGCTACGCATTAGGGATGATCACAAACAAATAAAACGAGCTCCGCATTAGGGATGATCACAAACAAATAAAACGAGCTACGCATGAGGGATGAACACAAACAAATAAAACGAGCTCCGCTTTAGGGATGATCACAAACAAATAAAACGAGCTACGCATGAGGGATGATCACAAACAAATAAAACGAGCTACGCATTAGGGATGATCACAAACAAATAAAACGAGCTACGCATTAGGGATGATCACAAACAAATAAAACGAGCTACGCATTAGGGATGATCACAAACAAATAAAACGAGCTACGCATTAGGGATGATCACAAACAAATAAAACGAGCTCCGCATTAGGGATGATCACAAACAAATAAAACGAGCTACGCATTAGGGATGATCACAAACAAATAAAACGAGCTCCGCATTAGGGATGATCACAAACAAATAAAACGAGCTCCGCATTAGGGATGATCACAAACCAATTTTTTTTTTCTTTTCTTTAAACGTTACGCAAGTGGTTTTATCAAATCTTCTGCCAAACTGCAGGACAGTTTATCGGCAGTGTTCTCGTGGATACTGCTCGCTCTTAGTTACTCATTATTACAGAGGTGAGGGAAACACATAGTTTTATTCTGATAAGAGGTAGGCACATCACCTTGTATTTTAGTGCACCGTATCACACAGACGTCACACGGCCGCACCAAGCAATAGCCAATGGAGCAAGAGCGCTGACCTAATCCGACCAGAATTATCCACAGATAGACAAAGAGCAATCGCTATACTGCTTAGATGTAAGAAGTTCCATGAATATGTTTATGGTTGAGAACACACAGTGGAATCAGACCACAAACCACTTGAGACAATTTTCGAGAAAAACATACAATCTGCTCCACCACAGTTGCACTTGCAACGCATAATTTTCAATGTTGCGCCATACTCACCAAAATAATTAATTTATGCTACAAACAAGATTCACATTTACAGTCACTTCTCAAGACAATAATGCAAGGATTCTCAGAAAAAGTCAAAGAACTTCCTACCGAACTACAACATTATTTTAACTTTATAGAAGAACTAAGTTATCTCAAAGTAATTATTTTCAAAGGTGATAACATTGTAATGCCGAAATCACAAATTCCTAAAATGGAAAAGTATATTCATCAAGGACATCTGGGTATACAAAGCTGCCCGACAACTCCTCTACTGGGAAGGATAATACAATCATCTGCATTTAGTTGCTGCAACTAGCTCGTACATAGTCAATCCTACCCACTATATCTCTGTGTATGTGACCACTTTCCGCGTGAATCACATACCTACAAAACATAGCCCCGCGAAGTTTAGATTAGGTACCGACTTTGCATATATGTAAATAATACCTTCTATTAAATATTGAAGTTTTTAGTAGAAGCAGTTCAGGATCATAAGTTACTGACGGCGGTAGAGCTCTCAAGAGACGGCCTCTTGATAAAACGTTCAGATAGTGAAGAGGAGTATTGTATACAATGATTTAGCTGATGTATTGTGATAAACACAACGAATAAACAGCCTGGGAGTATTGAACAAGTGAATGGTGCCCATTGTGCGACGAAAGCCTATTCTATAAATCGCGCGAGTTTTGTGCCGACGAGCGGGGCCCGCTAGAGGGGCGCCCGCGGGGCCCGAGAAAGGGTGCGGGAAATAGTTGCTCTTTTCAAGAAATGAGATTTATTGTAGTCAATGGGTTGGATATTAAAAAGACAAACAATATTTTCTCGAAGCGATTAAGCGAACAAAGTGGAAGCGAGGATTTATTTATAAAACGGTGCTCTTAATTAAAAATTGAGAGGAGATCAAGCGCGTCCGGTGCGCGCTCGCTACTATAACGGAACTTAATAAGAAATGCCACTCTGCAATGCTAATGCTAAAGCCTGCAAACTTAATCCATTCGCTGCTCGCGACAACTGTATTATGCATTTTCTGATAATTAGTTCTGACATCTTATTTTATTTTAAACGTCATTGTTGACAACGTTTTTAATTAAGAAACTAGCTCTTCGATGTTGCAGAGCGATGTTCGATGTTAGCGACTCCTTATCAAAGTTGCGACAAACAAATGCGCGACAAATGCTGGAGCGACAGTACGATAGGTCGACCATCAGCGGTGCGACAGAACATCAGCTCGCCGAACGTTAGCGCGACAGATTGTTTTCACGACAAACGATGGCACGACGAAACTTTTGAACGACGAACGTTATTGCGACCGATTGTTTTCACGACCATCGATGGGACGACGAAACTTTTGATCGACGAACGATAGCGCGACACAATTTTTACTCGACAAAGTAAAGCACGACAAACATTTGTATAATATTTTGTTGCTAATAGCAGATAAGAAAAAAATAATTAAGTTTTAGGTTCTTTAATAGGTACATGGTTTTCGCTAACCTTGCTCGTAAGTACTGCACTCGCGCACTGCAGTCATTTAACATTGACAATAAAGAATATTGCCAATAAAAACATTAAAAACGAAAGTACTTTGTACTTCACATTTTTTTGTTATCTGCTATTAGCAACAAAATATTATAGAAATGTTTGTCGTGCTTTAGTTTGTCGAGCCAAAATTGTGTCGCGCTATCGTTTGTCGATCAAAAGTTTCATCGTCCCACCGATGGTCGTGAAAACAATCAGTCGCACTAACGTTCGTCGATCAAAAGTTTCGTCATGCCATCGTTTGTCGTGAAAACAATCTGTCGCGCTAACGTTCGTCGAGCTGATGTGCTGTCGCATCGCTGATGGTCGACCTATCGTACTGTCGCTCCAGCATTTGTCGCGCATTTGTTTGTCGCAACTTTGATACGGAGTCGATGTTAGCAACGAATTTTTTTCAAATATTATCCTCAAAAGACATGGTGACTTTATTAGGGTTCCGTACACGAAGTGTGCAAACGGAACCCTATTACTAAGCCTCCGCTGTCTGTCCGTCCGTAATTAAAAATGAATTAATTTGGGCCGTAAAAGTTGTCATGGCCTTAACTCTTAGACCATTTTTGTAAGAGCTCTATCACATAAACTAAACGAATTAGGAATTGGAACTTCTGTAAGTACGTATATATATCATGAATCATATACTACATTTAATCAACAAATATTAAAAAAATAAGTTTAAAAAACTGTAACCCTACGGGAAAATAAAAGTGATCTAAAAAGTACGAAACAAGAAAATATTTCAGACATAAATCAAGACATAGCTGCATATATATGTACATAAATGGTCAGGGTAAAGCCGTGGTCGCATGCCGGTAAACGTAATTACAAAGGCGAATGCAACACAGACAGGAGCTGCTCTGTAAAGCAGCCGCGCATCCGTATGAATAAAGTATTACAAACACGATTAGGTACACCACAGACATTTGAAAACTGTCTGCAATGTGATCGGTTCCGAAAGACATTGTCTTAACAAAAGCGACTGCAGTACAGTTTATATTAGTACTCGCTCTGTCTACACTGTAGATCGCTAGGTAACTAGTGTCTGTACTATGATCGCGTTCGGAAGGGTAACGTCGTCGCACGAATGCAGCGGCTTTACAGACCGATCGCTGGAGACACTACCAATTTATTTATGATTTTTGAAGTTAGTTTGCTCTTGACCTAGCGACGAGTCAGTGCGTGCGTGAATTATCGTTTAAAATTGTTGTAACTATTGAAAAATTATTAATAAAGACAAGTTAATGACTTTTTTGAATAAATACTGTGTCAATTCAATTCAAATTCAAAAGTCATTTATTCAAACTAGGCTGAGAATCAGCACTTTTCGAACGTCAAAATTACATAAGACAGTCCCCCAAAAACGCCCGCCCTTCACCACTTCCTAGTGCTTTTGCTGGACTGAAGAAGTGGCGCAACAAACTCCCCAGCAGCACTATACAATAGTATGCAAATATTTTACATTACTCAACACAAAACATCTATCTATCTATCTATATCTATACATATAATAAAATTGTAGAAAAGTGGTGTCTGTACAATGGAAATATATGAAAAAAAAATAGCAGGGGTTGTTATTATATCGATGCTGAACCCGAGATTGTAATTAATTTTTTTTTTGTCTGTTTGTCTGTTTGTCTGTTTGTCTGTTTGTCTGTTTGTCGGTTTGTCTGTTTGTCTGTGTGTTTGTGCACGCTAATATCAGAAACGGCTTATTCGATTTAGATGCGGTTTTCACTAATATATTGTAGTAAGCTTCACTTAACATTTAGTGTTTATTTCATGTCAATCGGTTCATAAATAAAAAAGTTATGTCAATTTAAAGAATCACATCGAACATTTGTTATAGGTTAGGCATTTCTTTCCTTGATTTTCGGTATACTTATCTTAATTTTTATTTAGGGTTTGTATATAAATATTATAAGTATTTATTATAGGTTAGGCATTTCTTTTCTTGATTTTCTTTATTAAGTATAAGTTTATTAGCTCAGGTTAGTAATTAATTTTTCTAGCAATTCTTTTGTTTTATAAAGTTAGTAAGTACCTACGTTTGGTTTACACGTCTTAACACTTATTACTTAAACTGTGACAATTTTAGACTGTATAATAATCTGTAAGTATTTATAATTTAATTGTTTACGATAGTACGTGTTTACTAAATAACTGTGTGTTAAGTAGTAAGTACTATTTTATTGTAAGAATGCCTCGAAGAAGATCCAACCTCTCCCAATGTAGCAGAAATGCTAAAAGGATGAGATAAGTTCGATTACAGGAATCTGAGGAAGGTCGTGAGGCAAGGCTCTCTGCAACTCGGGAACATCAGGCTAGGTTTCGTGCTGCAGAAACTTCGACTCAGCGGGAATCTCGACTGAGTTCAAATCGTTCTCGAATGGTCGAGGTTGCGAAATTTTTTTTTCATACTAATGGGGTCAAGTCATGAAAAAGGTTGAAAAACACTGCCCTTATAAATGCGAAAGTTTGTGAGGATGGATGGATGGATGGATGGATGGATGGATGGATGTTTGTTACTCTTTCACACAAAAACTACTGAACGGATTTTGATGAAACTTTACAATAATGTAGCTTATACATTAGAATAACACATATGCTACAATTTATAAAGATTTTATGTGATTTGGCCATAATATAACGATAAGTATCAAGTAAGTCGGAAAAATTCCTGCCCTCTGAGATCTATCTTTGCGTGCGCTGCCTTTTTTTTTTTTGGGCGGTTAATCATCCAATGACTTCTCCCGCTCTGGGCGGAGCGGAAGGGCGTGTCAGACTCTTACTGACTAAAACCCACACGTGTTCCTTCGATCCTTGATATCTCTTTGAGGCGCGCGTGGAACACGATGCGCCGTCGATGCCCGTTGCTCTCCGTCCGCAGGCCCGCGCCTACGGTGGCCGGAAATCGGCTATCAATTCCCGACGCCCGGGACGTCTCCTACGGCGGCGGCAGCTAGGGCTGGTAGGGCGCGGCCTTTGCCACTCCCTCGCGCGCTCCACCTTCTCCTTCGCGAGCATTACTGCTTTGCAGAAGGAGGTGACGGCTTGCCATGCCCTGTCGCTCCGCACCATGGCCTGAACCAGGGCCGTACGCGAGAGGTCACCGCCGCCGATCGCCTCCACGAGGACACGGGCGGTGGTCCACCCAAGCCGGGCAGACCTCCACCGTATGCTGCGTGCGCTGCCTAAACCGTTAGAGTTACATGAAGAAAATGTATTGTGGGATTGTTTGTCTTAAAAAGTTCTAAATTAAAGTCCGCGACAGCATCTACCTTTTATGTGGAAGCCTTTATAACCAAAATAGTGAGCAATAAATACAGTTAAATTGAATACTTTTTTTACATTGCATATTTTAGAGTATTTAGTTAATTCTTATCAAAATAAATACCTTCATCGCTTTTGGTATTTAATGTAGATAAAGTTTGTCTTTTACACTAAGTAATTTGGACAAATAGTTTAAAAGTTAGAACGATAAGAATGACCTGCGATATTGAGTCGACGGCGCACAGAACGACGGGTGGAGGGGCGGGCCAGCCAGGGGATGACGCGCCAGAGCGCCAAGTTAATAATTATGTTCCAGAAATAACGCAATTAATTGTTGAACTGTCAAAATGAAACCCATTGCTATTGTAAGTGCTACGCAATTACCCCGCTGATTTAGGACATGTTACACGTTCCTGTGGGATAATTTCCGACATCCACGCGGGCGAAGCCGCGGGCAGAAGCTAGTTAAATAAATATATTTGCCATAATGACAGCTAGCACACGCCAATGTACCAACAAAAAAATATCGAAATCTAAACTCAAGCGAAAATAAAAACTAAAAACGTAAACAGAACTTAATACCCGAATTATAAAGCCTCCAGGCATAAAGGGCGTGTCCGCTTACATTATAGCTAATAAAGCTGTAACTCGAAGTCACATACTTAATTATGATAAACTAGGACCATCAAAGTAAAAATAAATCAACAGTTAGGCAAGAATAATATATGATCTACTGTCGAGGTTGCTAGCTAACCACATATTGCAATACAACTCATTAAACAAAAACATTGTAATGAGTCGATTATGTCAATAATAAACGACCAACTATTTTTATCGTTTAAGTAGTCGTTGATAGAATAGTATGCCTTTGAACAAAGGTTGGATTTTACTTTAGCTTTAAACGCATTAAAAGGCAAATCTAGCAGAGAAGTGGGTAGCTATTGTTATAAAAGGTTATACCAAGCCCAACAAATGAGTTATGACTTATGAACCTTGTGAAGCCGGTGAAAAGGAGCTCGTAATTTGTCCTTATTTCTGGTGTTAATATTGTGAATATCACTGTTCTTAGTGTATAAGTGTATATTTTGCATAATATATAAGATATTGGCGAAGATGAATTGTGATGCCACTGTGAGAATACCAACATCCTTGAAAATATCTCTTAGAATAACTCTGGCACCAAGCTGGTAAATTGCACGAACAGCTCGTTTTTGAAGAAAAAATATATTTTGAATGTCAGCGGCTTTGCCCCACAGCAGAATGCCATAGGACATAACGCTATAGAAATAACTAAAATAGACTAATGTAGCAGTATCAACGTCAGTGTATTGTCTGACTTTCCTCACAGCGTAGGCGGCCGAGCTAAGCCTTCCCGCTAGACTTGAAATATGTGGGCCCCACTGAAGTTTAGCATCTACTGTTATGCCCAGAAAAACTGCCGAGCCCACAGTTTCAAGCACCTCTTTATCTAAGACGATGTTGGGTCCTAGATTTCTAACATTTGGTAAAGCGAATTTTATACATTTCGTTTTCTTGGAATTGAGAACTAAGTTATTTGTTGTAAACCAATCCGTAACCATTGAGAGTGCACTGTTTACATCGTCAAAATCATGTCTGTTCCTGTCTACTTTAAAAATAAGAGAGGTATCATCTGCAAACAGTACAACTTCACAGATACCTTTTAAAAAGAATGGTAAGTCATTGATATACACTAAGAACAAGAATGGACCCAGTATTGAGCCTTGAGGTACACCTAACTGAAGTGGTAACCCGGAAGATTTCACACCATGATTCACACCATGTGGAGTGCGGCACGTGCCTCCGGCTTTTGCGCCTTCATTTCCTTTGCGTTTGTTTGTGCGGCTTTGTGCGGCAGTGCCGGCGGCCATGCCGCCGGCACTGTGTGTGTAGTAGCCATTGGGAATACGTTTTGAAAATATGGCAGTTTTATATTTTCACCAATATTTATTTATTTATTTATGAAATACAATTTTGCGATTTTTTTTTAGATTCAAAATATTCTTCGTTTAGTATTTTGCATTTATTAGCTAAATATTGTACGGTGGCACGGAACCCTTCGTGTTCGAGTCCAACTCGCACTTGGCCGGTTTTTAAAATGTAATCGGCATTGTCTGCGACGAACTGAGTCTGTGCCGGTACCCAGCTCCAGGTGGCCGCAGGAACATTTCATATTTGTCAGGAATGTTTTTTTACCCGACTACGGCAAAGCCAAAAGGAAGGCTTATGATTTTAGCAGTCTATGTATGTATGTATGTATGTATGTATATATGTACGTTTGCTTTTACGTGTGTTCCACCGTAGCGCCTAAACTACTGAACCGATTTTGATGAATGAGGTATCAATAGATTCGTAATAATGGTCCGGGTGACATAGGCTATATAAATTCTCCCTAAATTCAATATGGTGGACTTTACACATAAATTTATAACCCCGGAAAAAATTAAATTGAGATAATTATGTCATGTTTGGTATCAAAAGAAAGGCCTTGACAAGGACATTATAAATATGTATATATATCATATTTACAAAGCAAATAAATATGTTTAAATAGTTGAAAACTAGCAAAAGTGATACTGCGCTATATACGGCGCAAGGTTATCCCAACGCGGAGTTAATCAAATTTTAACGGGGGCTTATCCGAATTTGTCTGTTTTAGAATCAATTTTGAGCTCAGAAAAATATCTCGTTATTATATTATAGTTTTAATTCATAATATTGTTTTCGAAAGTGTGATTATTTCTATGCGATATGGTGACGTTTAATTGTCATCTTACAATAGTGCTTGACACATTAAAAATTATTATCGATAAAATTATAGTCGTATAGAATTTTGTATCGTCATTAATGAAGAAGTTTTAACAAAACACAAGTTTCTAATATTTTAATCAGATTCATCCATGTTACTACATTTATATTCACTCCCCATCGTACTGTATTTACTACTATCATATCCTACATTAGCAAACACAATAAACAATGTGTCCGGTATCGGTTGTATTCTAATATAAAGATAAACAACTTTCACTCTGGCAACAATAATGAGCATTAGTAAAAAAATGCTGTTTCAAACAAATGTGCTATAATAAAACGATCAATTGTATTAGCGGAGCTAGCAACACAAGATTTTTTTCTCGAATCCGTGATTTTATCGTATTGGCTCTGTGTGCACACCTTTCAGTTTTGAATACAAAAAGTCACTGTCACGCATGAGTACTGTATACGATAAAGACTGCTAATAAAAATATGTCGTTCTAAAATGTCGATGGCCTAAAATAATTCATTCGATAAATTATAGCTGTAGCAGTAGGTACGTCACTTGACAATAAAGTACGGCAATTGTTTCTTCATAATTGTAGTTGTCAATATGTATGGATCTTCATGAGCGGTGAGAAATATCCAAAACAAAAGAATATGGTCACAGTGTAAGCGAATCAGTAAGACTATTTTTAGCCCATTCTAATTACAGAGATATCCAAAGTCTGTTGTAAAAAAAGGCAGCAGAATATACTACCTACAAAGAATTTTTTTTATTAAATAAAAAAAAGTGTGCCTCAGGGTAAAGGCTTTTGCAGACCGCGACGCGACACGAATAATACAATTTCTATGAAAACTTCACGGTATAGCAATAACCGGTGTCACGACGCGCGACAAGTAGCGCTGGTCCGCACAAAGCTTAACATTATCGACTCTTTACTTTTTTTTGTTTTATATAAACGGTCTTCCGGATGCCACTACAGAATTGTATTCTTTTTGTAGATGATACTACTACTAGTAATTCTGCGAGCAGTAGACCTCGCGAGCACAAACTTATTGGGAAACTGATAACGACACCGACCCGACATCGAAACGATCGCAGACAGCGACCGACACGACACCGATATCGGCATGATACCTACCGGTGAAGACACAGTGCGGTGACAGAAGCGGCATTCTTCTTCTTGAACAAACTTTTTCGCACTGTGGACTTTGAGACGTTGACGATTCTTAGTACTGTGGTTGTTTAGGGCGTCCATGTCGCGATGGTCATCGATATTCACCAATATCCTTGGGGCGATAATAATTATAGCGGTATCGAATCGATGTCGATATAACTGCCGACATATCGGTATCGGGTTGGTGTCTAAAAAGTACGAAACAAGAAAATCTTTCAGACAGAAATCAAGACATAGGTCAAAAATGGTCAAGATAAAGCCGTGGTCGCATGCCTCTATACCATGTATGTGCCAGGAACACCATCAAAATTATAAAGGCATGCGACAAAGGCTTTATCTTGACCATTTTTGATCTATGTCTTGATTTCTGTCTGAAAGATTTTCTTGTTTCGTACTTTTTAGATCACTTTTATTATCCCGAAGTCGGGTTACAGTTTTTTAAACTAAATTTTTTATTTGGGTTCGGTTCCGGAAATCCTAAGAAAAAGCCGGAGGTCCGGAGGCCGCGGATTTGACTCGAGCCAATTTGTGAAATCCGGGATGAGTGGCGCCTGCTCTCCCGACCCCCGCTCACCGCGTGGCGTCGTTGTTTCCGGGCTTCGGTTGAGTAGAGACAACATTTAGTCGATGGATTGCGTTAAGCATCTACATAAGTATAAGTAACCTTTGCTATATAAGTTGCCCTTGCGGGTGCGATCTCGTAATCTGCTTAACAGTAACTACATACATACATATGTATATTACATGTACGATAAATCGTACCTATCAGTTAAGTTTATATTGTAGGTTGATATAGTGAAGGAGGCATTTTAGAATATTATAATTTGAATGATACAATAGAATAGCATTCAAATTATATATAACATTATAAATCGGGTGTTACGTTGATGTCTATACTAGATGTTTATGTGTTAGAAAAATAATAAATCAAAAACAATGATCAACTTCATTTTAAACTGGGTAAATGAAAACGTGACGCACATGGAAGGTTACTAAATGTGTGAGTGCTAATAACACACGTTCCGATCTGTGCGTTGGAGCCCGGAGTGCGCACGGAGCGCTGGTTCATGGGCAAGCATCCGGGGCGAGGATTACCAAGTGCGGCCACTCGAGAATATTTTAAAGGCATTTCCTTGAAATGGTCGGATCTCAGCCGCTTCCTCCGCCACCGCACCCCGCGCGCCCCCCGCTGTCGTCGCGCGCTTCACCTCTTCGCCGCTGACGGAACTTTCCGATTTACCCGTATGTTCGATCGAGATAATTTTTCAAGTATTAAAGTTACTTGAACTAGGGTTTCTACAAGAAAATGCTTACAATATTGAACCAGTAAATGTTTTTGTTTAAACGTTAGTGCTCTGTGGACAGGCAGATAACGGAGACATCAAAGGGAGCAGTAACAAATGTAATGAGTCGACACGCCGCGCGCCGCGAGGGAGGCAGAACCGTCGGTGCTAGTGGTGCATATAAACGAATGTCAATAATACAGTTTTGTTTTGGAATAGCATGAAGGTATAAACGGTAAAGCAGAAACATTATAAAGTTAAAGTACTAACTCACCTGTGATGACTTATAGAGTTATAGTGAGCCCTTCGAGGTTACTCTCCCGTACATTAAAATGGAATTTGTAAACGGTATGTCTTGTCCGTGCTTGCATATTTAATAACGTTTAATAATTCTGAGTGCGTAAAAAAAAGTGGTTGCGGGGAGAGTGGGGCGCTCTGGCGCGGTGAGGCCTTTGATCCTGACGCCCCTCTCTCCACTCACCGCGGTGGTGGGGGGCCATCTCCGGAGTGGATTGTACGATGTCGGCGGCTTAGCGCCGGCAGTCGGCCGTCACGGATTAAATACACATTAATTAACTATGTCTATTACATTCTGTTTACACTTATAATAACAGCGTACAAGCGGGCAGAGCGTCACGCCTCGCCTGTATTGCCATTGAAGTCCCCTGTACTAGGGGCCAAGCCCGTCACCCTCACCCGAGCACTAGCACTCGCCCGGCTACGGGCTGCTACTGACTAATTCCTGATGTAAAAACCCATCCAACACTTTGCCCGATCTGGAAATTAAACCCCACGGTCACAGTCTCGACAGCGAACACTACTCGTAGAGCACCGTAACGTTACTGTAGGTACTTGAAGTACCTAGCCTATTATAGTACCTGGGCGGCCGAGCTCTGCTCGGGTGAAACTAAAGAATGCTCATTTAATAGTACTTATAGGAGAGTTCATACTAACTCCATGCTTCCATGATTAGGTACTTACTAATTCCATGCTGCCATGTCATTATTCTAATGTGCCATTATTCTTGTTCTGAACTTTGGGCGACCGAGCTTTGTTCGGGTGAAAATACGCAGAAACCGAATTTTCCCAGATATGAGACCTAGCTAGATCGAGTTTTCGCCCCCGCGGCCCCGTGAACATATTGCAACATTCATCGAAGTCGTTAGAGCCGTTTTCGAGAACGTTATTACAAATACAAATATTATAATTATATTATACAAACATTGCTCGTTTAATAGTAAGTACCTCAAGTACCTGGTCGACCGAGCTCTGTTCTGGTGAAAATAGAGAATGTTCATTTAATAGTATAGGAAAGTTAAAGAAAGAAAAGTTGTTTATTCTGCACAAACAAAACGCACTTTTAAATAATAAAACATAGAATACACAGATACAAAAGTAGCCAAAAGCCTCGTATTCAACCAATAATTAAAAGTTGTACAATGTTGAACATTGGTTGACGTCAAGGCTGAGTGTCAAGGCCACAGATCAAAGGCAATATTGCGTAATTTGCGTAAGTTCATACTAATTCCATGCTGCGCGCGCGACACAATTTTCGCTCGACAAACAAAAGCACGTCAAACATTTCTATAATATTTTGTTGCTAATAGCAGATAAGGAAAAATATTAAAGTTTTAGGTTCTTTAATACATGGTTTTCGCCTACCTTGCTCGTAACTGCACTCCCGCACTGCAGTCATTTGCATAGATAATACACTTAAATACGTCATTTGACATTGACAATAAAAAATATTGCCAATAAAAACATTTATAAACGAAAGTACTTGGTACTTTACATTTTTTTCTTATCTGCTAGCAACAAAATATTATAGAAATGTTTGTCGTGCTTTAGTTTGTCGAGCGGAAATTGTGTCGCGCTATCGTTCGTCGATCAAAAGTTTCGTCGTCCCATCGTTGGTCGTGAGAACAATCA
Organism: Conistra vaccinii; assembly: GCA_948150665.1. Taxonomy (NCBI): domain Eukaryota; kingdom Metazoa; phylum Arthropoda; class Insecta; order Lepidoptera; family Noctuidae; genus Conistra; species Conistra vaccinii. Next base: position 24,147,557 of record OX411327.1, read on the forward strand.
GTCGCACTAATGTTCGTCGATCAAAAGTTTCGTCGTGCCATCGTTTGTCGTAAAAACAATCTGTCGCACTACCTTTGATATGGCTACCACTAACTTTGATACGGAGTCGTTTTAATCTAAATTAAATGCCCAAAATAACATATTTTATTGGATAAGGATAAATATAATACCGGTCAAAATAGCTTCGGAAATAACAATGAAATTATTATCAAATTCTGAAAGATAAAACTGGTTACTGTGGGTCATCCTTAGATGATAGATATATATTATGCTATCGCGGACTTTTATGTTGAACTTTTTAAGGTGTACAATACTGTAGTACATTATTTTGATCTATCTCGTAGGGTTCAGCCAGCGTTTGCAATATAAGCGCAAAGAAATGTGTTTACTGATAATTTTAGAAACCTCTAAAATTATCAGTGTTCCTCTACTATATTATGCATGTATTATACATATAAACCTTCCTCTTAAATCCCTCTATCTATAAACAAACCGCATCAAAATCCGTTGCGTAGTTTAAAAGATCTAAGCATACATAGGGACAGACAGCGGGAAGCGACTTTGTTTCATACTATGTAGTGAGTAGGATAGTGATGATGGTAAGATTTTTTTTCATTTATATTAGCATTTGTTTGGCACGAGGTGAGGAGCGAAGATCATCCGCGAATAGTACACATGGCTCATCTATGGTTTTGGGGAGGTCATCTATGTATATGAGGAATAGGAGGAATAGGCTGCCTATAACACTTCCCTGGGGAATTGAAGCATGTATTTGTCTGACATCTGATCTTATGAGCTGTGTTTGTGAGCTAATCCAAACTGACTTTCGCATTTATAATATTAGTTAGGACTAAGGCTATATAATATTATAGTTAGGATTAGATTTAAACAGTATCTAGGTATTACTTCTATCTAATGTTTATACAAATTATGGGCGTACATAATATACAAAGAAAATAAAAATAAACACAAATACATTGTAATCCAATCAATACTTGCACGACTACGGAACGTATGCTCAACCAAATGTCAGGTAACACTTGAACTACGAGAAGCGCCTTTACCGTTACGCAATACAGGCGATTTCAAAGTCAAACTGTTACTCTGGAGGTGGGGTTGACTGTATCAGGTCATGGGATAGGCTCGCGTTTACCGGGAAACAAGAGCCAGCTGTCACGGGGCTGACGGCGCTGGGAGCTGATAATCCGGAGATTAGCGGGGATCAGAGGAGTGTAACAAGCGAGGGTCGGCTCGTGATCGCCATTACTCAGCGGAGATGAAGTCACGTCTTATCGCGCGACTGCGGCTGCCGCGCGGCCTCGCACCGCGCTCGTGGCGGAGTGAGTCAATAAAGAGAATAAATAAACAAGCGTTTACACACATCGTGCGTCATGACCTCATGAGGCAGGCATGCCGCATGAAATAAATAAATGGGTAGCGTACACCCTGAGGTGAGTACTGTAGATACTCGGTGTCATGGCGAGCCTATATTATATTGTTAACTTCAACAAGTCTCAACGGTCAGCCGCTGGCACACTGTAATATCTTAAAGCACTATGTCTTGCCTTTTAACTACAATCTCACGTAACCACTGAACCAACAAACATAGCAAACAAAACATTTTCAAATAAGTGACACTGCTTCTGCCCGCGGCGTGCTATCAACAAGTGTGCGAGGAACGGAACTGAACATAAACTCGAGACAGCTCCGTAGGATACACATCAGAGTATGTGCAGATATCGCAGGACATTAGTCCTACTAACTGCTGGTCAGTGTCTTGGATCGTTTTTAATACTAGCAGCGCCCCGCGGTTTCACCCGGATAGGTGTCGACCTCGCAGGAATATCGGAATAAAAAGTATCCTATGTCTGTACCCAGGTTCTGGTCTATCCGTGCGTCAAATTTCTGTTTAGCTGTTTTAGCTGTTTTAGCGTAATAAATAAACAAACTCACTTTCGCATTTATAATGTTAGTTATGATTAGGATTAGTAGCAGTCAGTGAAGTATCGTGAAGTAAAGAGTACATAGCCGAGCTTGTGTTCACACGCCGCCGCCCTCTAACAAAAGTTTTCCAATATATAATCGTACATCCGTTCGTACGGGTGTAGCCCCTCTGGCCGCAAGCCATCACAAAGAGCGGATCGTAAACAAATCCGTTAATATTCAGTGAACGAGTGAACGGAACATGTTGATTGGTCGTACATTAATGATGTCATAGCGACCCGCAACCGGCGCCGGCGCGCGGCTTTACTCAAAATTAGATAATACCTTAGTCTGTACCTCTTTCTCCTGGCTCTGGTGTTCCACAGGGCTCTAAGTTGGGTCCTTTGCTGTTTTTGATATTTCTGAATGATCTTTTAGATTTAATAAATTGCAATGGTTTAGCGCTGATGATTTAAAAATATACTGTAGGATATCGGACCTGGGTGTTTGTGCGAAGCTTCAGAGAGATCTTGATGTCCTTCAACAATGGTGTTTGAACAATAGAATGACGCTCATTGTTAAAAAATGCCAGACTATTACATTCACGAATAAAGTGAATTACATTTTATCATATTGATGGATCGGTACTGAGCAGAGTGTCGGTCATTCGTGACCTAGGGGTACTTTGATACATCCACAGATATAAATCTAACTAGATAACACAAGTCCCTCCATCTGTATGAAAACCAAGCGTGCCACTTTTTCACACACACTTTAAAAACTTTACTAACCAATGAAAGAAAACATTTCCAATACCTCGGCCAACTTTTTCTATACAGTTTTTACAGCTCAATATGGCATAAAAAGGAATTTTTCTAGATTTCGGTGGATTTCCGGAGCCGATAATGCTAAATGAAAAACTCGCTTACGGTCATTGATCGTAAGTTTACTCCGTGTTTTGACACGCGAAGTACATACAATCGCCTCATCTAGTTAGATTTATATCTGTGGATACATCTCTATCTTTCCGCGCTCATATAGATAGCATAGTGACTAAGACTAAAAGAATGCTTGGCTATGGGTTCAATTACCTTTTCGTAATTGTAGTAGCATTATTTCACTTTACAACGCCCTAGTAAGAAGCTCCTTGGAATATTGTTCCACTATTTGGTCTCCCTATCTCGGTATCAATATAGACGGTGTCTCACTGACTCACTTGAGATTCGCAGATGATATTGTGTTATTTTCAAAATCACCGGAAGACATATCAAGAATGATAAACGAACTAGCAACAGAAAGCGAGAAGGTAGGGTTAAAACTGAACCCGGAAAAAACAAGAGTGATGACAAACGGAGAGAGAGTTACCATAAACTTAGGAAACAACCAAATTGATTATACAGATGAATATATTTACCTGGGACAGCTAATAACAGATGATAATCCGATGCGCAAAGAAGTTGAAAGAAGAATAACCAATGGTTGGAGAAGGTACTGGGGTTTGAAAGAGATTATGAAAGATAAAAACCTTCATATGAATATCAAAAGCAAACTATTTAACACTTGCATACTACCAGTTCTCATGTACGGCAGCCAAACATGGGCCTTATCACAAAACACGACTAGCAAACTTGCATCATGCCAATACGCAATGGAAAGGAGCATGATGAATGTGAAAAAGTCAGACCGACTGAGAAACCGTGTAATAAGAAGCAAAACAAAGGTTATAGACATAACGTGCAAAGTTAGAAGGCTTAAATGGCGATGGGCGGGGCATATGGTAAGAGGAAAAGAGAAATGGAGCAAAATTGTGACACGATGGTATCCTAGAGAAGGTAAAAGGAAAAGAGGTAGACCACAAAAAAGATGGGATGACGACATAAGACAAGTGGCAGGCGTCACATGGAACAGAGTGGCTCAAGAAAGACACGAGTGGAAAAGGTTGGAGGAGGCCTTTGTCGACTGGCAAACAGATCTACAGAAATTAAGTAAAATTCAAATAAGAGACTAGATTAAGGTTTACATTAAGTTTTTTTTTTAATGTTTTTTAATCATATAATTGTAATATGGATCTGAATAAAAGGCTATTACTATTACTATTACTACTATTTGGTCTCCCTATTACTCAACGTATACTAATAATGTTAAATCGGTTCAGGGTAGTTTTGTTCGGTATTTATGTATGAAGAATGGGATTCGAAAAGCTATACCTGATTACAATGACAGGTTAAGGCACTTTAATATGATTAGCTTAAATGAAAGACGTAACCATTCGGACTTACTTACACTTCATAACATTATAAACGGTTCCATTGATGGACAATTAATAAACTATTTCAACTTTAGGCCTAGCCAACGTAGTAAGCCTCATCATCGTATTTTTGAATTACCTACTAGCCCCCTTACACGTATGTCAAGGCAATATAATGAAAGGTCCAACTTGGCGGATCACCCTGTTGATATTTTCTCCATGACGTTCGCTTCATACAGACGCTCCCTATTTGAACAGTGTAATGGCGCATCACACTGACCCGTCGCTGACGGCTGCCCGTCTATCTATGTAGCTCTAATTGGTTTGTTTTAAAGTCTTGTAGATTTAGGTCTAAGTACTTATTTGGTTGTAGATAGCTATTCTAACTCTAAGACGAAAAGTACGAACTAAAAGTATTCGCTCCGCCACCTCACACTCTACAAGACGATACCATTTCCATACGGTCGTTTATAGCGAGTACTTGGACAACGTATTGTACGAGCCTCAAGCGGCTGCGAATAAATTACGGTTACGACATTACGACATTACGGTCTTACGACTAGTTACGACGTTACCGTAGCGCACCACGTACAGTACGACACAACTTAGATGTAGCATAGATTTGAAAATTTTCTTTCATTCATTTCAATTTTACAAACGTATTTGGCTAGGAGACTTTACAAGTTATTGCGTTTTCGAAAGATCATTTTCACCTGAAGCAGTAATAAAGATAGGTGATTTTGAAGGCGCAATCAGTTCGGATGGTGATCGGTTTTACGAATTTTGCCGATGCTACATCTAAGTTGTGTCGTACTGTACTTACTACGACGGACATTTTCTTGCTACGAAGTGGCCAACTGCAGACGTATTACTTATAGCTACGGAGTAGCATTACTACATTATTATAAACGAGGAGTACAAGCTACATCGTAGCACTCGTAGCGTATAGTTCGTGGCGATTGCTGGCTACGACGTAGCTTAGAATTTCGCAGCAAGTGCTACGAAATATTGGAGTATCGTAGCCTATCGTAGCAGATGTTTTATTTTTAACATGTTATGACTTAATACGTGCAAAGATTACCTGCCAGGAAAACTTAATGTATCATACATCTGTCATTTTAAATATTTTATTATTTTCGAACACAAACGACTCTACTATTCATTTTAATTTAGGTGACACTGTCAAATGGGTACAATAGTGCTATCTTGTGACAACAACATCTTGTTCTAGCTGCGACCCACGTCTTAGCTCACGTAAGAACTGTCGTGCGCCGACCGTTCAGCCTCACTAACAGAATGAGCGCACGCATCTCGTTAACAATGGAGATGTCACATGTGGGGCCCGCGCGACCCTCGTCAGCGCCGGGGCACTGCCGCACCCCGGGCCCCTGGCCCCTGATATTTGATAGTTTGCCGCTAATTAACCGCTGCACGGCACCGCTGACGTCACTGCGCCAGGTACACCACTAGACCTCCCATTAGTGCGTAATAGCGGTTTAGTAGGGATGCGCCACCGTCCATATATGGATAAAATATCGATAATTTTCATTTGTCATATACTTATCTGGTGAAAGCCGCAGGAATCCGCTGGATGCGCGAAGCAAAGAACCAGTCAAAGTGGCGGTGCTTGGGTGAAGCCTATGTCCAGTTGTGGACGCCATTCGGCTGAAATGATGATGATACTACTACTACAAATCAGTAAAGAGACACCTCGTAAAGAAGGAGAGGCGGGTGTTTGGAGTGTACTTGATGTCAGACGACACGCGGTCACGCTGTTTGCCTCATAAACTTGCGCTGTTCCTAGAGAGAGCGTGGTCTGTGTGTGGGGTCTCCGTCCAACGGTCCAACATATTACTATTTAATGTACGACAGTCCGTAAACTGACTCCGACAGGTGTAATTATGTCGCACACTACAGCGCCGTATCATAGGAGAGCTCAGAAGGTTCGCTCGACTATTATACAGTCCGAGCACTGTGCTGCGTACACAGAACAGCTGTTGATGAGAGGACCTTTTCATGAATTCAAAAAGCTGCTGATCTTACCGGATGTAAGACTCCTTCGTCGTGATTTTAATTGTTTAGAAGCACGTATATCCAGCAGCTACCAATGTACCTCACCATCAGTAAAACTTTGAGTATTTGTAATGAGTAGTTCTTCTGTTTCTTATTTATTGGCAGCGGTCTCCAGGGCTCGCTTTGGTAATACAGTATGTCATTGTGTCGAGGGACAGGCACATGTGGCTACTGATGAGGTCGGCCCCGCACCCCGCCCGCACCCCTCCCGACCCGCGCCCCGCGTCCGGCCGAAGCTTACCGGACAAGTGATCCGTCTTAGCAGTCCGCGCCGGATCTCAAATGATTAATTATCGCCTGCACAGTGCACTGTGCAGGTCCACAAGTGCACAAGTACACAGTAGCAATGTGTCGTGGACGTACCGCACCGCGCACATGTATGGTAGCCGATGTGTCGTGGACGTACCGCACCGCGCACATGTATGGTAGCCGATGTGTCGTGGACGTACCGCACCGCGCACATGTATGTTAGCCGATGTGTCGTGGACGTACTGCACCGCGCACATATATGGTAGCCGATGTGTCGTGGACGTACTGCACCGCGCACATGTATGGTAGCCGATGTGTCGTGGACGTACTGCACCGCGCACATGTATGGTAGCCGATGTGTCGTGGACGTACTGCACCGCGCACATGTATGGTAGCCGATGTGTCGTGGACGTACTGCACCGCGCACATGTATGGTAGCCGATGTGTCGTGGACGTACCGCACCGCGCACATGTATGGTAGCCGATGTGTCGTGGACGTACCGCACCGCGCACATGTATGTTAGCCGATGGGTCGTGGACGTACTGCACCGCGCACATGTATGGTAGCCGATGTGTCGTGGACGTACTGCACCGCGCACATGTATGGTAGCCGATGTGTCGTGGACGTACTGCACCGCGCACATATATGGTAGCCGATGTGTCGTGGACGTACTGCACCGCGCACATGTATGGTAGCCGATGTGTCGTGGACGTACCGCACCGCGCACATGTATGTTAGCCGATGTGTCGTGGACGTACTGCACCGCGCACATGTATGGTACCCGATGTGTCGTGGACGTACCGCACCGCGCACATGTATGTTAGCCGATGTGTCGTGGACGTACCGCACCGCGCACATGTATGTTAGCCGATGTGTCGTGGACGTACTGCACCGCGCACATGTATGGTACCCGATGTGTCGTGGACGTACCGCACCGCGCACATGTATGTTAGCCGATGTGTCGTGGACGTACTGCACCGCGCACATGTATGGTACCCGATGTGTCGTGGACGTACCGCACCGCGCACATGTATGTTAGCCGATGTGTCGTGGACGTACTGCACCGCGCACATGTATGGTAGCCGATGCTTGGATCTTAATGCCATGCTTAGGTATACTTACATTAAATGGGGTCGTTTAACCAATTATGAGCCATCATAATATAATATTAGTCTCAGCACTATCAGCTCTTAAATATCTACGAGTCTATGGTGACTGGTTTGTGTAGCGGTGTCGTGAGCACTTGAGCAGCTGCAGCGGACCGATTGCGGTTGTCTCTAACTAATGATGTCCTCGGGGGTGTAGTGTCCTTTTAATATTATTCGTAGGGATCCTTTTAATAATTTTTGAAGAGAAAACTTCTTTAGCGGCGTTGTGCACTTTTTTTGGGATGGGTAAAAAATTTTAAACTCGCGTCAGGACGTGACTGTAAGATCCGTTGCCTAGCAACCGACAAAGTAAATATAAAAAAAAATAGTCTTTGGCATTATGTAAAGATTACAAGGTAATAAATTTTACCTATATTGATGGGTACAAAATCGGCTAATTTACTACTAAATATTGGTAGTACCCGCGTTTAATTATGAGTCTGGCTCCTCAATCCGCACGGACACAAAAAGAAACAGTCAAAACATACTTCATGAAAACATACTTCATGAAAAGTGTTTAAATGTTTATTTTGTTAGACTATATTTTGAAAATAAATTAAATATTTATACTACTACTACTAATGAATATTGTATTTAACTACATAAATTATAGTACTTTTATAGGTACTGATAAATAAAGCAATTCGTGCGAAATTATTTACATTCCAAAATATTCAAAAATGCACAACGTTAATGTTCAAGTTTTCACTTCTACCGGCACTCCCAGAATGCAACCCGTTATTTTTTTTATTTGCAAAACGAAATAGTGTGCAAGGAACTGGTAGGACTTGAAACAAAATTGATTTAAGCCGAGGTATCGGCTACAGCCGACGGTGTGGGATAGCGTGTACTCATCGTGGCCGAATTAGGTAATGCGCTTAAAGCTAATGCCGCGGCCACACGCGCGCTAATTGAACAGAAGCGTCCGTGAGGCAGTAGCCGCCTGCTAATGTCCACACAGCACACCGCTGCTGCTCCATTATGTCCACTAACTTTCTAGTTTATTTGTGTTCTTATTGTTAACATTTCATATGAATTGGTTTTGTTCATCACAGATTTTTTATAATTATTAGAAGGAATTAGTTTTTTTACCCGACTACGCGACAGCAAAGATAGGGTTATGTTTTTCATGTGTATCTATGTATTTTTTAATTTAGGATTTTTTATACTTTCGAAGCATCCTATCGGGTGAATGGATTTCAATAACAGATTTGATCATTTAGATTTTTATTAGATTTTGATTGCAGGAAACATGTTACACATCAAAAATATGAATAAACCGGACCGCAACATAAACGTCCAAAACAAGCTCCCTGAGAAGTCTGATGCTGTTGGTGGCATTTGAGATTGAACTAAAATAGGTGCTACCAACTGTATCAGACTGCTTGAAAAGTTGTTTTGAACTTTTTAGTGGTAGTCAGTTTTTTTTAGTATAATTTCTCCTACGTGTATTTATTTACCTACTCATCTTCTAATTTCCAAAAGACAAGGATATGAATTGCAATGTTTAAGAAGTGAATCTGTACAGTATGAACTGTACAGATTCACTTCTGTTCAGTTCATACACTGAGAACAGGCGCGCATCACAAGAACTTGCTCTAAATTCATGGCCCGGGCGCGGCGGGACAGGCTGTACTTGACCCTTCACATGGACATAAAAAAACACCGACCAGAGGAACAATTCCCGTAATTTTGAAGAACTTCTATCTGGCATTTGTGATATTTACACCTACACAGACCTATACGATGTGTACTAATTGATTGCCCATTTATTAATGTCACATCAAGCTACAAGTTTTCTTGACAGTTTACCTAACCTTCGAATTACATACTGCCATTACTTATTCCGTTAACGCCTATGAAAACAGACTACACCTAAAGACTACTCGCATTGTTAAGAAAACAAGGCAAGAGGGACGATTTTGGAGAACCTAGAGGATGTGTATCATAGATACATTAGTCGCGCACCTTCAACGTAGCCCTGACACGTCCCGTGACGTCAGCAGACGTTCACAAAGACACAATGTTGCGCGAGTCGTGACGGACGAACAATAGACTTCACTCGTTCACTCTTAACCTCCGTATCAGAGGCCTTTGCTCAGAGTAGCCTATTTATACTGGGAATATTATAAAATTGAAGAGGGCTTGCTCCATTGGAGGCAATTTATAAAATGTATTGTGGAGTGCTGACAGCAGCCAGGGCCGACCGGCCGGCGGTAGCGCGCCGTATTCAATATATTCGTTTATATTGCCGTTGCGCCGTGAATGTTCCGCACAACCTCCTCATATCATGTATTTATCGCAGCGAAACCATCATGTTGTTTACACAACTAATCTCTATGTTCAGTCTGAAACTATATAATATATCTTGTCAGGGATATAATAACAATCAGATGTGAGACTCATCACTGTCCGTTTACGTTGCACAAATCACTGATAGAACCAACTGTTGCTGGAAATTAACAAAATTAATAATTATTTTAATATAACTATTTCGCGAACTCTATTAATAAATTAATTGAATCCTGTAAGCACACTGCTTGAAGATTCAGGTCTAGGCTATCGATTGAGGAGAGGTGGTCAGGTTATATCTCTCACCTCCTTTGCAAGGATGACTTGAAATTGCCGTCCCGCAAGACGCACCGCCGTTCGCGCCCGCCACCGCCGCCCGTCCTCGTGGCCAGGCGGTTAGGCATTAACGTTGCTAAAATGAAACAATCTATAGTCTGAACTATGTATAGGAAGGGAACTGTCTCCCGAGATACAGGTTAACTACCTAGTTCGGGAGGCAGAGCTATCATGTAACAGTAACACTGGTTTGCAAATAAATGAAGTTTAATTTAATTTAATTTAATCGCTGAGGGAGCGCTTCTTTGGCCGCCTGAATTTTGTCAGGCGGAAACAAGGGGCGCGCTTTCAACGGTTGGGTCATGCCGGTTTTGATGGTATATTCATCTCAAATGGACTCAGATGCCCTGGATAGGAGGGTCCGCACACTGCTGACCGCGAATCAGATGCATCACCCACGTTCATTGGGGATGAGATTGTATATCCCGTGGAAGTGCGGAGATCGAGGCTACTTAAATGCTAAGACTCTGCTCAACCGTGAGGTATGCAGTCTCAGGGAATACTTCCTAGAAGTCGACGTGGGGATGCACCGAGATGTGGTCTCAGTGGACAAAGGCCTTAGAAGCGGAGAGCAGAGGAGCGGAGCAGAGCTGTGCCAATATTACCCAATGGAATTGCATAAAATCTCCGCTCTACCTCGCGTCGCTACCTAGTTCCGCACAGTCCGTAACTCCGCTCCGCTGACTCGCTTCGCATTAATGGACAAACACTGTCCGCAACTCCGCTCCACTCCGCTGCCTCGCTCCGCTTCAATGGACAGGCAGCCTTACCCCGCTATCCTTCACTAACGAGATCTGGCGCAAACCTATAGTATTATACTATGATAGCAGGTAGGTATGACAGAGCAAAGAGCTTCACGGGCGCTTTTACGGAGTTCTACATGGGCCCGATATAGGCCTGTTAGCGTCCGTTTTCTGTTTGCGATTTGGTGATCTCTTTGGGGAAACCGAAGGTTTTGTCTATGCGGTTATGGACGAAGTTATGATGACGAACTTCTACCGGAAATATATGGTGAAGGACGGCACAGTTGACATCTGTCGGGCATGCCACCATCCGGGAAAATCAATCCAACACATTATTTTGGCTGCTCTCGTCTGGCTAACGGAGACTACTTGCATAGGCACGACCTTGTAGCCAGGACTATCCACCAGCAACTTGTTCTGGAGTACAGTCTTGTGGAATCGGAAATACCGTACTACGAGTATAGGTATGTGCCCGACCCAGTTCTTGAAAATGGCAATATCACGTTATACTGGGATGAATCTATCATCACTGACGGGACTATTGGTGCCAATAAGCCAAATATAGTGGTGAAAGATAGATTAGAGTGACACACAATGATTATTGACATAGCGGTCCCGCATTACGAGAACATCGTAAAAGCTGATAAAGATAATAAGCCGATTAAGTAACCTGGCTCGCGAGGTTGTCGACATGTGGGTTTTGGATATAGCAGTCATAGCCAGGACCCACGACCAACACCTGAAGAGGCTCTCGTTAGGCAGCTTGATCCAGAAAGCAGTACTTCTGGACACGGCGCGTATCGTTAGGAAGTTCCTCTCTCAGGAGCCCTGACCACCGGTAGCTTGGACACTGTTCCCGATACCGGTGGGCTACTATCCTAACTTTTACTTAACTAATATTATAAATGCGAAAGTGAGTTTGTTTGTAACGCTTTCACGCAGAGAAGCAAACAGTCACACTGTTGACTCCGGGCTGATATACGAGTGCCACCAGCGCCTTAACCAGGTGGGTAGCCTCAATAATATAAGCATTCAATGGATCAAAGGACACAGCGGTTCGCGGGGCAACGACGCAGCTGACGAACTTGCCAGAAGGGGGTCGAGCATGGCACCAGTGGGATCTGAACCCATCGCGCCACTCCCCTTCGGGTACCTACGCACTCTGGTAAGGAAACGAACCAGGGACCAACACCACAAACTATTAGTCGGACCACGGTGAGTGTAGGCAAGCCAAGGAGGCACTCCCTACAATCGATGGCCACCTCACGAAAATGGTTCTCTGACTAACGAAACAACAGCTACGCACAGTCACAGCAGCTGTAACTGGCCATGGGTCATTTTATAAACACCTCTAGGTCATAGGAGTCACAGACAGTCCGCTGTGCAGAGCCTGCATGGAGGACGACGAGACAGCGGCTCATGTGCTGTTAAACGGCCCGGCCGTCGCCGCTTACAGGGCAAAGTACTTCGGTAACCAGGTACAATACGATCGTCAGTGACACCAAGGCGTTGCTGGCCTTCTTTGAGGAGCTGGAGTGGATCGAATAACCAATTTTCCCACCCGTACGCAAAATACGCGCTTTAGGTAATACGGGCTGGTATCTGCAACTCCACGTGAGTTGCAGATACCAGCCCCGCATGTTTTTTTTTATTAATCTTTAATCTTCCTAGCCTTTTTCCCAACTATCTTGGGGTCGGCTTCCAGTCTCACCGGATGCAGCAGGAATACCAGTGGTACATAGATTATCATTTGTGGAAGCTTGTAAATGGCAACCGTAAGCGCTATTGTATATACTAAATGGATATTAGACTGTAAGCTTTCCTAAGAATAAATAATTAAATAAATAAATTTTACATGGAGCGACTGCCTATCTGACCTCCACAACCCAGTAACTGGGTAATACGATACCCCTTGGTAAGACTGGCAGACTCGTAACGACTGTCTAAGATCCACGAATGACAGCCGGGACCAACGGCTTAACGTGCTTTCCGAGGCACGGAGGAGTATCGGTATGACTGTGAAGATGGTCACCCACATCCACTGACCAACCCCGGCAGGCGTAGCTTAACCTGATGGATCGACCCGTGCAGCCTGTTATTACTTAGCCACGAGCTCCTCCTCTTGGAAACCCCAAGACCCCCTGAAATCACAGTTTTACAATACGGTTTTAAACCTAATGCCGTTGACCGTCCGCGATGGTTAACTCTAGCGCAAACGTAACGCCAGTGACCCTCCCGAAGGGTTCACTTCCAATATGTATGGCGGCATGGCGTATGAGCTCTATGAAAAGTGGGTGGAGTCGGAAGTTATGAAGATGTTTTTTTTAATAATATGTTTAAAAATTTAAATGATATGTAATTAATGAACCATCAATTAAGGGGCGGCTATAGGAAATCGTGTTATGGGTTTTAGATAAGTTTATAGAGAAAAGTTTCACCAGTGAAAAAATCGGACTGAGGATAAACTTTGACGATAATTGTTAATAAAATAAACTAAAATATTACAAAAAAATTGCACATTTTTTAGATAAGCTACAGCGTGCTACTTCGCTTAATCAATTCTATTATTAAAATCAATTCGATTTTTGTACAATTTTACATGTTGTTATGTTTTAAAGTTATACAAATACAAAGTTTTAAAGAATAATTCTCGTCGCGTTATCGTCACTTAAAAAATAATAAGCATTTCATAAAGTTATTATTTAAAAAATAATTCGATATCAAATATTAATGTCAGTCTGCTCTGAGTAGGTACAGTTACAGTAACGTTGGTATAATAGCCTTCAGTATTATTCTAGTCTAAGTTACCATTTTGTAATAACATTTTGGTACCTACGTGTAATAAGGGCCTTAAAACGCGTGATCACGTTTGTTGAACCAGCAGTAACATGTGTGTACACACTCGCATGCGTCGTGTAATGCATGATACACAACGATGCGTGGCTGTCAGGTGGCGCTATTTGTTCGGACTCACTCATTGTGTACTCGTCCTAAACTAACGACGTGTGCTTCAGTTTGATGATCCCCTATCATCATCCTCCCGTCGTTTATCCGCCGCTGTCCGGCTGAGCCTTTCCTAATGTCACTCGTCCGCCAGCTGACGTCTTTGTAATGCCGTTTGTAAAGCGGAGGAATGTTCGAATAAATCGCGGACATGTCGGAAGAAGTACGTGAAGCCCAGGAGGTCATCTCTTTATGCGCGGACATTCGTTCGTGTAGTACTTATAATAGCCGCTGCTCGGCTGTCCGACGAGTGTCCGGCGCTCGTATGTATCTCGAGTATAGTCCGGCTCCTGCCCAATAACATTACATAATAGAGGAGCCCCGCTTAAGCTCGTCGAGCCAACTACTCGAACAACGCTCTATCTACTCGATCTAGGCTCTTGTATGCGTAATGAGGTTCACGATTATGATGGAGTGTTTACTGAATTGTGCGAATTTGTGGAGATGCATACTTATGTCTAGTTGAAAGATAAATGAACAGAAGTATATTGACAGCGATAACAAAGCAGCCTGTTCTCATTCAAGATAACTACAGGTATTTCATGGAAAGCGGGTTACATGATACTAGTGATGCAACGGAACTGGCATAACGGAAGCAGAAACGGAAACAGATGTCAAAAGTAAATCTTAACGGAAGCGGAAACGGAAACGGAAGCGGAAACGGAAGCGTTAACACTATGAAAAAAAGCACAATTGTACATTTAAAACTTTTTTTATTAAATTTGTATTTTAGTAGTCAAAATTAAACAGCGGCAAGTTATATTTAATAAAGAGTAACTTGGCCGCTTTTTCACCTTTCAGCCTATTTCGATGTTCTTCATATATTAAACCAGCTTCATATATTAAACCGCTTCCGTTCAGAGTTCTGTTATAAAGTTTGCGGAACCAGAAGCAGAAACGGAAGTGAAAAAACATGCGGAACTTCTGCAGTTGCGGAAGCGGAAGCAGAGTTCTGTTGCAACACTACATGATACAGCCGCACGGGTCGGGCGAAGGTTAAGCTACGGTTGCCGCGGTCGGTTCGTGGATGGGTGACCGTCCATGACAAATCGAGCTCATTCCGTGTTTGGTCCCGGCTGTCATTCGTATATCTTTGACAGTCGTTATGGGGATTCAGAAGCCCAAGAGTCTGACAGCCAGTCTTACCAAGGGGTATCGTGTTACCCTGTTACTGGGGTGTGGAGGTAAGATAGGCAGCCGCTCCATATCAAATACTGGTATTCAACTGCTTCCAGTTAGACTGGAAGCTGACTTCAAGATATTTGGGAAAAGGCTAGGTAGATTGATTTTATGGAACCTATTTAATGCAATACCGAATTCCACCAAATTATCGGTACCCACTTAAAAAGCGCCGCGGCCCGGCGCGGCGGGGGCGTAAAAATAAACGAGCCGTTTAAGGAACACGCATTGATTATAAAGTTCGTGGAATTTTCACAAATGATGTCGGTCGCCGGCAGACGGACCGGTCCGGCTCCGGACCGGTTGGGTACTCGTTAAAAGATACAGAGTAATCGACGATCTGCTAAAGGGGCAAACTTACTTGTTACAGGGACGATGGGCCGGCCACAGACCAGGCGCTGACCCGCTGGAAGCGTTGTGTGCCTCTGTACACGGCTCCTTCCTGAGGAAATATAACATGTCTGACTGATTTTAAACAGCCGATAAAGAAAACATTCGTTTCGTATAACAATATTGGTATACATAGATAATGTTATTAAGAACGAAACAAGTACAATATAATTGAATTAGAAATGTCAAGTCATTTGAGAAGTTTTTTGAGCAAGTTGGGAAGCATTACCAATGTACATGTATTAAGCATGACGTGTATATAAGAGATATGTCAACATTAAGACGAGTAGTTAATTGACTCAGGCGTGACCTTGCGGAAATCCATCATAAAATACAATAGACGATGTATATCTAGTAACTTAATCCGCTTAACCGTTCTTAAAGAGTTAGAGAACCCTGTAAGAAATCGACACGTGTTTCGCCTCTCAACGAGGCATCCTCAGGACGACGATTGACCTGTTGCGAACTCGGACACGAAGTGTTATCAACGCGAGCCGAACGCAAAGACGTTCGATCTTTGCGTTCGGCTCGCGTTGATAACAGGACAGTGGAGCAACACGAACGTCGGACAGTGGAGCAACACGAACGTCGGACAGTGGAGCAACACGAACGTCGGACAGTGGAGCAACACGAACGTCGGACAGTGGAGCAACACGAACGTTGGACAGTGGAGCAACACGAACGTCGGACAGTGGAGCAACACGAACGTCGGACAGTGGAGCAACACGAACGTCGGACAGTGGAGCAACACGTCTGCCCACGCTGCCTACTCCCGGCGCGAGGCAGCCGCGTGGCCGGCCCGAGCAATAAGAATAATAAAAACAAATTGTACAACTTTTTATCGACGGAAATTCGGGTCCGAACGATTCGTGCCGAAGCGAGTCCAGACTTTTATATTGACAAAACAATTTCGTATTTGTCCGCGTGAATTGCCCATAAAATGTAACGGCTCATGCAAATGAGTGACTATAAAATATGTGTGAGACGAGTGTGAGCCCGTCGCGCGTCGCTCTCATTACAATACGCCAGCACGCCCGGCTCCGGCGGCGCTGCAGCATGCGTCGCTACACTCGGCGCATTGCCTATTCATAATTGTTTTGCAGGCCTTCCCCCCCTGCCACCCCTGCCAGCCCACTGCACCGAGCAGGCACACTGTATTTCACAGGTATTTTCCTTTGAGCCCTGCACATTTCACATACATCATTAAAGTCAACAGGAAAGTTCCTTTTGTATTAAGACAGGCGCTCCGGCGCCCCCTGACAATACAATTGACTTAATATTCTCTCTTTGTGTTCAGAAAGTTGAATGTTGGAATCTGACTATTTCACTTTTATTCAGCTACGATGTGCTCAGTTATTCGAGCACCTCAGGGCTCTGGAGAGCAACTTTATCGAAACAACACTCAAGTCAAATTGTTGTTCGATACCCAACTTTGTTGCCCTTTAAGCATTCCTTTTGAATCTCTCAGCTTTACAATTTAGATATAATTTTATAAAATACATAAGTAATAATATCAAAAGAAAATACGACTCCATTTTAAATAAAAGAATGTATTTGTTACGATTGTAAAAATATATGTATTTCTTGTTCTTTGAGCAGAATAGATTCCTATAAAGAGCAGTATAAAAATTCACAGATCTCGTGCATTACACGACTTTCGAGGTACATTGAAAATGAACTCAAAAAAATAAAAAACGCATTAAATTACTTTTATGTAGGTATTCTTTAAATAATTTTTCTCAAAAACACAAACGGCATAAAAAGTCTGAACAAAAATTTTGACAGAAAAGAGATAAGCTTGACATTATGTCTAAAGTAACAAACACCCAAACTTAAACTCAACTCGAAGCATTTATTTCAATTAAACTATATACAGGCACTTTTGAATTGTCAAGGAGTCGGTCAGTCAGAAATATGAAGCTAGTTGCCCATTCCAAAGCGTAGTAGGTACTGTAAGGGGTACGTCATACACGTACCCCATGGAGCGTCGTGGCGCTCTTAGTGTAGGATATGTTAATTGTAGCTATGTTTGTGACATGTGGGTTCTCTTCAATAATGCACCGATATATTATATTTATAGTATGTATTTAATTAATAATTTTAAAGTTAAAATATATTAGAACATGAATGTGCGCGCCTAGGAAGTGACGGCTAGTCGTCTGCTGCTTCTTCATATAAAACAAATAGTTTGGAGAATCCAAAAGTGCACGCCTCATACATAACACTCATTCATAAACGAAAAAGAAATTCAAAACATAGTTTTTAACAAAAATGAACAATTTATCACTTTTCATGAAGTCGTAATGTCAAAGACTGACAAAGATATTTACTTGGCGGTTGCTAGGCAACTTACGGACAAAGGTTGAAAATATTTAGATAAAGATATTATATTTTAGTTAGTATTTTATTAATTATAATTAAACTACTTTGAATAAAAGAGCCATTTTCAATAGGGTTCCTTCTACGGCTGAAACGAATGAACAAAAAAAAAAATTGACTCAATTAATTGATTTTATCGCAAGCTACAATGTTTTCAGGGTTCATAAATTGACGGACAGGAATTCTTTTTCAACTATTTTGATGCTTTTTCCATTTCTGCTGCATTAAATCAATTGTTAAAAAGTACAGTATTAATCTCCATTTAATCATTTATACAATGGTATATAATACATAATGTAGTGCACGAGTACGTAGTGGGTGCCGCGCCTATGCAGCGAGTCACTGAGGTGCGTGATTTGGGGGTTGCTGTCACACCGGAACTGTCGTTTCGCAATCATATTACGGGGATCTGTAAAAGGGCGTTTAGAAACTTAGGATTCGTTCTGAGACAGACAAGGCACTTCACTAACATCGCAACAGTCAGGGTCCTGTATGACGCACTTGTCAGGAGCCATTTGGAACATAGTGCTGTAATATGGGCTCCGCATGAGGCCAAGTACTCGGTAATGCTGGAGCGCGTACAGAACAAGTTCACACGCCACTTGTACAATAAACTGTATGGGGTATACCCGTTTTACCCGTTGATGTACCCCACTCTGTTTGTGCTCGGTATGGTGGGGTACAACCAACTGAGGGTACGACGGGAATTCACGCTGGTCGCATATCTAGTTAGGTTACTTCGGGGCATTGAGCATAACCCAGGAATACTGCAGCGCCTGAGTGTGTGTGTACCAGATCGCTATGTGTGGAGGCGGCGACGCCCGCCGCTGCTGGCCGTGCCGGTTGCCAGGACCAACCTTCTTGCCAATACACCAATGACCCGCGCAATTCGGGTTATTAACGATCTTCACGTGAAGATCGATGTATTTACAGGCCATTTGAGTGAACTCGCAAAAATACTGTTGTTTATTTTATGTTATAGTGTAGATTAGAGTAGGCCATAATGTTGTTTGTTTTTTATATTTTACAAAGTGGGTTTTAATTTTATATTTAATTGTCTATTTTTATATTTTATTTTAGGCAATTTAGTAAAGTAGTTATTGGTGGTAAATGTTATTATAAGTACTACGAGTTTTGTGAGATCTCATTGTGTTCATTGTGTTAAATTGTAAGTAAAGTAATTTTAAGACCGCGCTATCGCATTAGGTACTACCTGTAATGATAGTCGTAAGGGAGATTTAAAAAATAAATAAATAAAATAAATTAAGTAGGTTCTGTGTACTAGCAGGAGTGTAACAATAAAAACAGTTACAGAAATGGGGCAAAAAAAATTTTTCGTAGAGCACACTCTAATGCTTCGCATTAAGAGTCGTGCAATACCACGCTCCTATTCTAAATTCAAATATGAATTATCAGATGGTTCGAATGGTATATTCATAATTAGCCAGTACAACATAAGGTTGTTAATAGCATAAAACCTTACTGTACCTTTGGAGAAAAACGGACAAAGAACTCCACGATACAAAAATATTGGTTAAATCATTCATGTTGAAATTATACTTATACATACAAATAAATAAAATTGAAGTGTCTGTTTGTAATGTCAAAAAAACAGCTTTTTACTAAATGCATGAAAGAATATACGATCCATACCATCGGTCTGTCTGTCTGTCTGTTTGTTCCGGCTAATCTCCGATACGGCTGGACCGAGATTGACGGGACTTCCACTGGAAGATAACTGATGTTATATGGAGTAACTTAGGTTACTTTTGTTTCAGAAAAAGACTAGGGTTCCGCGCAAAAAAACTAAAACCCATGAAATCTGTATCTACACAATATCTATACATACAAATAAATAAAATTGAGGTGTCTGTTTGTAATGTCAAAAAACAGTTTTTTATGAATTGTATATGAAAGTATATACGATACATACAACAAAACACAATGAAAATATTTTTTTTGTCTGTTTTATGCTCTAGAATTTGATGCTCTACAAGTTAAAATTCTGCGTATTTTCTTTAGTACCCATTTCACTGACGTAATTTTATTACTTGTAACATAATCGCAGATATACACTTTCGTTGGAAATGGGGCCCCTACTGAAGCGATTGAAAAAACATTTTTAATGTTAAAACTGAGCTCAGAATAATAATAAAAAAATAAAAAAATCCAAGTAACTCAACTCATATTCAAATTAATAAGAATTATAAAATGATACAGACAGGATAACAAACAGACAAAAACGAACACACATAAAAACGGTAACAATATTATGTCGACTGCAGCATTGTCGGATATAAGGGCAATCCAGTCTGTTAATGTAGGTATATTTATTATCGCTCCATGTGTCGCATAGTTTCAGTTTGTTTCACGAGTGTGTGTGCGTACCTAAGTTTTTATCTCAATTTATTTACATGGTCGGTGTATCGCAGTATCGAGTAAAGGGCAGGCGGTGTTATGGCGAGGTGTGCTACATAAACAACGCGATAGCGTCTCTCGACCGACCGGCCCCACACTCACCCCTCTGTCGCCACGCACTCGCCCCGCTCGTTCCACGCACTCACTCCGCTCGTTCCACGCAGTCGCTCCGCTCTCGCCCGCACTCGCGCCCGAGCGCCCGATCACCGGCAAACATATTTAATTTATTCGCGTCGAAAACGGCTCATAAACGGTGATTTTGAATGGCAGATGATGTGATTTAGTTGGCGTAACCCGCAAAACGGCAGTATTTACTGAATAATTAATAAATGTCGGTCGGGCCCCCGTCGTCGGCGTCCGCCGAGAACCGCGTGCCGCTGCGCTCGTTACTTACCACCGAACAAACCCGTGGTGTAACAGGGTCCGGTAGCCGACGCATTAAAATGAATCCTTTTTCAAGAACACAGGATTATCCCCAGCGGACGAATTTGTTTGCGTTTAATATACTGTTCACTGACAGGTTGCGCATGCTGCTACTTTAAATAGGGATAAAGTTCAATTTAAGGGAGATTATTCGTGAACCGCGTAACACGAGAAATTATGACGCTTGAGATCAAAAGTGGCATCAAGCAACCAGAAGCCTAGAAACTTTCATAATAATATAGGTATGTTCTCATAGGTCGTTCTATTGTAGTCTAGTAGTAGTTTTACGATCATGTTAAACTTGTTTTTGTTAGCCGGTAGTATCCCTCTCCTGGGCACAGGCCGCCCTCCACGCCTTCTATCTTTACAATTTAACATTAGGTATTATAAGTAAGTACTCTACAATACAATAAAATAATAAAATTCAAGACAGAAACGACTAATCAACATAAATATGCAAAAACAAACTGAACGTTTCATTGATATTATATTAATGGAATGTTTGAATCTTTTAAATGTGTGACTATGTCGAATGTAACTTCAATTCGTCACAAATTATAAACGAACTACCTATTATGTTTACGTTTACGCTCCGCAGGAATGAAGGCAATCTATGTATTGTGGTAGTATTGTTGTTTTTGATGTGAAGATGAACGGGCGATAGGTCGCTTGTAAACGTAAAGATAACGCGCTACGAGTGTCGTAACGTGCCTTACGAGCACTAATGTGAAGTATTGTCTATCCGAGCTTATATTGTGCTTCAGAGACTAGCTACGGGTAACAGTTATTGTGTGTGCAGTGTCTGCGATCAGCGTGGGCACGCCACTCATATTCGGTTCTGATGTTAATCATTTTGAAGTGTGCTAAATAAGGATACCAAACAATAATAAATAGAAAAATAATTAAATATCTAGTCTAGGGCCTGTGACAAGATAATAACAGGCGCACGATCGATCAAGTCTAAGCTCGCTTGCCGCGGTCGGTTTGTGGATGGGTGACCATTCATTACATAGACCCCGCCGTGCCTCTTGGTCCCGACTGTCATTTGTAGATCTATGACAGTCGGTACGTGTAGTGTACCCGTCTTACTAAGGGGTATCGTATTACAAAGTAACTATTGTTGTGTTGTGTTGTGGAGGTCAGATATTATGCAGTCGGTCTATGTAAAAATGCTGGTATTCAGCTACATCCGGTAAGACTAGAAGCTATCCCGTAACATAGTTGGGAAAAGGCTAGGCAGATGATACTGATCCTTTCTAACAGTAGTGGTACCTACCTAATAGTAGTTTGTGAAACTTACGTAGCAGGGGTTATTGCAATACGAGTGTTCTAATACCTAATTATTTGTGCAGATTATTATTATATTTTTATTATACACTTCTATATCCTTTCTCAAGAATTGGGCTATCCAATGCAAAAATAATTTTTCAAATTATTCGACTTCCGGAGATTACTCCCCTACATACAAACTTACAAAAAAACAAATTTAACCTCTTTATAAGATTATTAGTAGAGATACTTATATTGAAGAGACCATCAGTATACACGGAGAAAGTATAGAGTACCTATGTGAACTCGTATATCTGTCTTGGACGAATTGATGTCGTTCACCAGGAACATGGAACAAGAAATAGAAAGACGCATAACCAGCACATGGAAGAGGTACTGGTCACTCAAAGAAGCAATGAGACATGCCCAATATCCTCCAAAAGAAAAATCATACAAAACAAATAATTTAAGGAACGACATATCACTGTGAAAATTTCAAGTGTGTGCCTTTTAGGGTCCATAAGATACGGATGCACAGCCAGCGGAGCCGTTGTAGGGTTCCGTTGGTTCCGTTGGCATCGTTTGGGTACGGAACCCTATTTATCTGTTATAATATCGATTGTGGAATATTGTGGATGTATTTTAACCAGTGACATTAGTTTAATGGTCTTTCGAAATTGTATTATATGGCGGACCACTGGGGTTGTGCAAGGGACCACAATAAAACAATGTCGCAAGTTCAAGCTGGGAACAGTTCCCGTGCTCGGTGTGTACCAGCAGCTCACGGGTCTCACGGGTGCTCGTGTTCCTGTCGGGGTGAGTTGAAACAGTTTCGTTTGATAGCCGTCCCCCGGCGCCCGACAATACTCCGACAGTTGACTAGCGCCCCCAGGGCCGCAGGGGCGGAGCGTCGGCGCTGCTCCTTACTGGACCGATACAAGCTGATCAATTACATCCCGCCGACGATAACCATTTACTTTTTATGAATACTTCAGACTTTAGAGTGTTCATGTCATTGGCTTGTTTTCGTAAGCTTACATTGCACTTCCATCCTGTTTTAAAACAACAAATTACAATGTACCTACTCTTCCAGACTCCCAGTACAAATACATTAATAAAATAATTTAAAAAAACTCAATATTTAAAGTGGTGTACGTTGTGGAGAGCAGTTGTGGCCCAGTGGTAACGGCCCTGATTTACTATTAATTAAATTAAATTAATTAAATTATTTACTTTGTGTAAGTGGTGCAGTGGAGGAGCAGTGGTGGCCCAAATGGCTCCTGACTTACGAGTTGTAGGTCGTGGGTTCGAACCCAGGCAGGTAATGTAGACTTTACTTTGTGCAAATAATTTCACCACCACTGCTCTCAAAACGGTGAAGGAAAACATCGTGAGGAAACCGGCATGTCTTAGAACCAAAAATTCAAAGACATGTGACATCTAACAACCCGCACTGGGCCCGCGTTGTAGATTACGGCCCACTCCCTCTCACAGAGAGGAGGCCTGTGTCCCAGTAGTGGGAACATTAATAGGCTGATGATGATGATGATGACGTTGTGGCAGTATGGCCGGCCTTCAACAAACTACGGATAGCCCTGATCAGTTTCCAGTAAAACATGAGTCGTATTGCTGCATATTATTATAATATAACTAGCTGCCCACCCCGGCTTCGCACGGGTAGCAGTAAGTACTTATCTACGGTGCACCTACCTACTCTGCCCTACCTACCTACCCTACCCTGCCCGAACCACCTACCTACCCTACCTACCTATCTACCCTACCTACCTACCTACCTTCCTATCTACCTACCCTGCCCTATCTACCTACCCTACCAGGCCCGACCTACCTACCTACCTACCTACCTTGCCCTACCTACCTACCCTACACTGCCCGATCTACCTACCTACCCTGCCCTAACTAACTACCTACCCTACACTGCCTGACCTACCTCCCTACCCTACCCTGCCCGAACTACTTACCTACCCTACCTTCCTATCTACCTACCCTACCCGGCCAGACCTACCTACCTACCTACCCTGCCCTACCTAACCTACACTGCCCGATCTACCTACCTACCCTGCCCTAACTAACTACCTACCCTACACTGCCTGACCTACCTCCCTACCCTACCCTGCCCGAACTACTTACCTACCCTACCTTCCTATCTACCTACCCTACCCGGCCAGACCTACCTACCTACCTACCCTGCCCTACCTAACCTACACTGCCCGACCTACCTACCTATCCTACCTACCTATCTACCCTACACTGCCCGACCTACCTATCTACCCTACACTGCCCGACCTACCTATCTACCCTACCTACCTACCCCTATCGTCCTATCTACTTACCCTGCCCTACCTACCTACCCTACCTACCTACCTTACACCCTACCTTCACCTACCTATCCTAAGATCCTTCTCCTTACAATAACGAAAAAAGAATTAAGTAGTGAAATCGGTTCAGCCGTGTTCAAATAGGGATTCATTTTAGGCCCTAAACTTTAGTGAGTGACGGAGAGAAAGCTTATTGTGAGACAACGACAGGAAACCGGGTTCGTTCTCATCCTTACTCTGTGCTGTTTACGGGATGAGAAGTGACACTGGTAGACGCCTGACGGGAATAACTGATCAATTTATCGACCGCCAAGAGTAGAAAATTATTAAAGTACTAATATAGCTATTAAAAAATAGGGGTTGGTGGTAGAAGGGTGAAAATTTAGGGTTGTGTGTATTTTTTAATGCCAAATCATAAAAAAATTACAATAAAAAAAATTGTCCAAAAAAAGAAAAAAAAAAACTTGGGGTGGACCACCCTTATCATTTAGGGGTACGAAAAATAGTTTACATCCTATTCTCATACCTACCTAATATACACAAAAAATTTCATAAAAATCGGTTAAGCCGTTTCGGAGGAGTTTGGCAACAAACACCGTGACACGAGAATTTTATATATTAGATGTAGTGTTTGTTCGAGTGAGCGGCGCTGCACGCTGTAGCGTTGTTATTATGTTACAGTTTAGTAGGACTTCCTTCAAGTTCCCAGAACGTGACCTTCTCATGGCTTCCCGGGTTTTTGTGTTGTTGGCTGAACACTGATTGCGGTGTGAGTATCAAATCAACCGAGCACTCGTATGTATTCCTTTAGGAGCATGTTAACGTATCGAGCGATACGAAGCTTCGCCATCGACGATAATGACACGGAACGGATAAAATGTTGAGACAGAGGGTGAGGCACAAGTACCTACATAATTACGGTGAAGGCCAAACCTACACTTACACACATTTATGTGGTCTGAAAGAAAGGCCCAAGAAATTAAAAACTGACAGAATAATGAAGTTATTACAGAAATAATTTGATACCAAAAACTTAGGAGACATAAAGAAATTGCTTGGAATGGAGATGGAATGTTAAGATACACAGTCAAAACAATACAGAAAACGTTAACATTATTACTAAAAATTTAATATGCAAGGAAAAAGATACACCGATGGACAAGGGATTAAAAATAGATATAACGGAAATAGTACATTATGATACGAGTGTGCTGTATTGGTCATTACCCATGAGGCGGTATTATTCGCGCGAGCCAAAGGCTCGCGCGATAATTTAGCCGAGTATAATATATATAAATAATACTGAATAAAATCTGTCAAGTAATGTAATTAAACTGTAATTCATAATTTTTGAAGATAAAAACAAATAAAAATTATATTTATTCTCTACTCGATGAGCTCTAGAAAATGATACCCCACATGCCAGGGTCAGATTATTTTTTTTTCAAAATTTAATTTTATTGTATGGCGACCCCCCTTTAATTTTTAATTTTATTATTTGTTGCTCTTGCGGCAATAGAAATGCTCAATCTGTGAAATTTTCAACTGCCTTCCAATTACGGTTCATGAGATAGAGCTCGCTGACAGACAGACGGACAGCGGAGGCTTATAAATAGGGTTCCGTTTGTCACCCTTCGGGTACGGAACCCTAAAAATGTACATTTAAGAAAAAACCCCCGTGACAATACCTTTGCGAAACGACGGAAAAAAAAAATCGCGTTATGTTACGGCAAGACCTTTCGTTTTACAGTCACATGAGTCACAGTTCTTTGTAATCGCTCAATGTTACGGCAAGACCTTTCGTTTTACAGAGTCACATAGTTCTTCTTATTTTATAAGTGTCCATTACAAATAGACATTTTGGCGCGAAGTGTTGAGTCGGAAAGAGACGGAAGATGTCATCCGGTGTCAGTGACGTTTCGACGTCAGTGGCGATCCGAATTAGGACATAATCGCTCACAGCGCTGACATCAATAATTGCCGTTCCGAATAAGATATCACGATAATGACAGCTGAGGGCTGTCAACAATTCGGAACGTTCGTGAAACGCGCTCACAGTGATCTCTCAAATGTCAAAACTTTCTTAGCATATTTCTTCTTATTCTTGGGTTAGGTGACGAACGATAGCCAGAACCACAATTTCAAATATGCCACGTTAGTCTAAAGATGGGACTCAAAACAAAAACAGCACAACTGTCAATTTTGACAGCGCTCACGGTGATATTAGTAAAAGGCATGGTCGGCGACTCGGCGTTAAGAACGCGGCGACGATTGAATTGTCCATACAAACGTAATACCTAAATCATTTCCAATTCGAGCATATTTCCACCAAATAAATTTGATATTCGGATTGAGACAATAATTATCTAGGCTTCCAATTCTTTTTTTTTTCAAAAACCTACCTCTACATGAAGTTTAAGCGAATTGCATTTCGTACATTTTTACAGCGTAAATGACTTGTTTTCATATTGTTTTTTCTTTATTATAAACAACAATATTTGTAATATTGTTGCATCACAAGCATAGCTTATATTATCAAGTTACAAATTATAGAAAAAAAATTGGAAAAACATTAAGTTTTCATTCATCATTTTTGGTATTACGGAACACATCCAAATTTCTCATAATTTCAGATAGCTAGTAGTGCTATCGCGTCAAGCAATAATTGTCAATGTGTGTGTGCTCCCTGTAGGTGTTTATCGCTCCGACAGGCACAAGGCACACTAACGCAACGTGCTTGGTTGGAGTTCGTTCATAGTATTTTTTCAATTTTGTCAACTTTAGACGATTAGGTACTTTACAGTGTGCTGTACCTGTACGCGCGTACTTATTTGTTTGCTAAATTGTATTGTATGTAATATTTCTGACACTCCTCTTGACTTGACCTATTTTTAACCGACTTAAAAAAAAGGAGGAGGTTCTCAGTTCGTCCGATTTTTTTTTTAATGTTTGTTCCCGGAATACTCGAAGACGGCTGGACCGATTTAGAAAATTATTTTTTTGTCAGAAAGGGTATACTTCGCAGGTGGTCCCATTATCATCAAGTCAGGATTGAATAATGGAATCCTGGAGAAGTCGAGGGAACTCTTGAAATATTACAGGCGCACCTATAGCGATTTAGGTATTTTTTATAGTTACTCTTGAATTTGATCTCGGAAAGCACCATTTAGTGAAGTGGAAGTGATGATGAAGACTACAGATGGCCACCGGAACTTATCAATAATACGTATTTCACGGGTTGCGATTAGAGAAGATTACTTTAATATGGTTGCCAAGCAATTTATGCCCGTCACAATACATAGGGTGAAGTGGAGCTAATGGTGAAGTATCAGGAGAACTCCTCAACAATGAACGTCCCTGCATCGGGAAAAGCAATATTTTGTAAAAGGTGATGAGCAGTTGACATTAGGCTATTGTATCTTAGATAAATAACAAACCGACCCACTAAAAAGGAAGAAATAATAACTTTTTCACTCTTCTTGCTCAAAAAATCCGTCATTGTAGGGTACCAGAGCGGAGATAAAATAGCATATCATCCTCTAGGGGTTTTTTTTTTTTTTTAATTTTTGTCTGTTTCCAACGAGCCTACCACCCAAAAACGAAAAAGTCTTTGTTTGATCTATATATATTATATAAAAAAGAATCCCTATTTCCTTGATCACGGCATCACGCGTGAACGGCTGGACCAATTTCGCTAATTCGTTTTGTTGTGTTTGTTATAGTAAGGAGAAGGTTCTTAGGATAGGTCATCATCATCATCATCAGCCTATTAATGTTCCCACTGCTGGGACACAGGCCTCCTCTCTGTGAGAGGGAGTGGGCCGTAATCCACCACGCGGGCCCAGTGCGGGTTGGTAGATGTCACATGTCTTCGAATTTTTGGTTCTAAGACATGCCGGTTTCCTCACGATGTTTTCTTTCACCGTTTTGAGAGCAGTGGTGATGAAATTATTTACACAAAGTAAAGCGCCTGCTTGGGTTCGAACCCACGACCTACAACTCGTAAGTCGGGGCCGTTAGCCCGTTACCACTGGGCCACCACTGCTCAGGATAGGTAGGTCGAACGAAAAAAAATATCTGCTGTTCCATACATTTTGACCGCGTAGGTATTGCACTTTTTTATGAAACAGTTGTTTTTTTTTTTACATAACCGACGAAAAATTTCTACGCTGCGGGGTTCAGAATCATGTACTGAATCCATGTTAACCGGCTTCGCGTCGATGTCCCTGCCACCCTGTATATATAAAAATGAATCCCTATTTCTTTGGTCACGGCATCACGCGTGAACGGCTGGACCAATTTCGCTAATTCTTTTTTTGTTGTTTTTGCTATAGTAAGGAGATGGTTCTTAGTAGGTAGGTAAAGGTAGGGTAGGTAGGTATGTATGTATGTTAGTAAAGTGGGTATGTAGGTAGGGTAAGTAGGTATGTATGTATGTAGGTAAGTAGATAGGGTAGGTAGGTAAGTAGGTAGGTATGTAGGTAGGTGTAGGTAGGTAGTTAGGGTAGGTAGGTGCGCCATAGAGAGTGCTACCCGTGCGAAGCCGGGGCGGACAGCTAGTCTACCTTATACATATATGTATATATATAAAAATGAATCCCTATTTCTTTGGTCTCAGTATCACGCGTGAACGGCTGGACCAATTTCGCTAATTCTTTTTTTGTTGTGTTTGTTATAGTAAGGAGATGGTTCTTAGGATAGGTTGGTGAAGGTACCTACCTACCTACCTACCCTGGTAGGTAGGTAGGTATGCAAGTAGGTAGGTATGTATCTTGGTAAAGTGGGTATGTAGGTAAGGTAGGTAGGTATGTATGTATGTAGGTAAGTAGGTAGGTAGGTAGGTAAGTAGGAAGGTAGGTAGGATAGGTAGGTAGGTAGGTAGGTATGTATGTATGTAGGTAGGTGTAGTTAGGGTAGGTAGGCGAACCGTAGATGA
Source organism: Conistra vaccinii (assembly GCA_948150665.1). Classification (NCBI taxonomy): domain Eukaryota; kingdom Metazoa; phylum Arthropoda; class Insecta; order Lepidoptera; family Noctuidae; genus Conistra; species Conistra vaccinii. The sequence continues at coordinate 24,176,903 of OX411327.1, forward strand.
GTGCATACCCGTGCGAAGCCAGGGCGGGCAGCTAGTTACTAATATTATTCGATAGGTACCTACTTATGTGTCTAAAGAGCCTCAGCTATGGTCTTAGCGAGTATTTTGTAGTTTGTAAGTTACACAATTGACATAAAGTTCATTATGCTTTGACCTAATTTCGTGCCAAAAACTCGCTTCCATTCCGTTCTGCGCCAATGTAATATGAGCCGTAGCGTGGTGAGTATTGGCCGAGACGGTATAAGCTAGTTGCTCTCCGTACGCGACGAAGCCATAGCCACCACCAAGTTGTAGTATTGTACCTACCTATCATAACGCGGTTGTACGAAGTTTTGTCATCACTGTTCCTTTTCTTTACTTATGTGACCGAGCGGGCGTAATTATTGTCTCAAGGACACTATTGAGAACACTGCTCGCTCTAAATTGAGTTCGCACTGATTTGCCAAACATGTAAACAAACACGAGTTTTCCACTTAGACAAATATGAACTTTATGCTAGTGTAAATAAAGTTGATTTTAGACTGACTAGTAATGTTGAAAAAGTCATAAAAAAATATGAAGTTGTAGCGCAAACTGAACCTTATGTGTAGTCCATTACAGTTATTTTTCCAAAAACTCGTGTTTGTTTAGATGTTTGGCAAATGAACTGCGAACGCAGATTTTTATTTGTCGGTGCAGCAGCGGTGCGACATCAGTATGTTCGGATGATGAAAATATACCGCCACCACGTGTCGCTTGCACTTACGCACAAATGTCGGTAAAAAATTATGCAGAGCTGCTTGTGCCGTCGCAAAATAATGTCGAGTTCGCCCAGGTTCGCACCGCACGGGCTGTTATTTTCCGCGGGATTTTTTTTCACACACTGGATTTTCAACGCGTGTTTTTTCAACGCGCTAGGACGAGAGTGTCCCAGCGCGTTGGATTTTCAACGCTCGGCTCAACACGGAGAGTTTAAAATCCAGTGCGAGACCACCAATAAGAAGTGGAGACCACTCTAAAGGAAATAAATAAACACAAACAGACTTAAAATAAATAATGACAATAATAATAGATACTTATCCCAATAATTTATATTTACGCGACGTACGTGCGTATGAGTCGTATGACTACTCTAGCTAGCGTCGTCAGTCGGTCCGCCGATTTACCCACAAGTCCATGCTCGATAACGAAGTATAGGTACCTACACTTCGCGTCAAATAACTTTGCCGCTCTGAAGTTAGGTTGCGCATGCGTACCTACTGGCATGCGCGCAGTCATATAGAGTCTACTTCAGAGCGGCAAAGTTATTTGACGCGAACTGTTGGTACCTACCTACCTTATTTGTATGACGTATCTACTAGATAGGTTTTCTCTACAAGGCCTTCTATCTTGAGATTAGTCGAGATATCCTAAAATATTGAGACATCGGCATGGTAAAGAAATTTCCAAAAAACGCATTACTAGTCTGTACATTCACTAGCGATTCCCCAAATTAGTCAACAAAAATAAAGCAAATAATGAACATACCTAATTATTACTCATAATAAATATTTATGCTGTCGACTCGCTATGAATGAATGGCAGTACCTACATCTAGTATTATCCGCTCACACACACTGCGAAGCGCGCCCGTAATCTGTGGCCCCGCCTTCTTTTGTCGAACAGAGATAGCGATATTCCAAACGCATTTTGCTCACGTCTCGAGTTTGCATTTCGTGCCGTAGTACGTCGGCCTCTTAACGCAAGATGGCGCATGTCATGACGTCATCTATGACGATTCATGGAACATCGTTATCGCGCTCACGCTTATTCGGAACGGCTTTTAGCGCGCTCAAATCGATTACAGTGTAACTCGGACCGCACTGCATGTCATCCGGTGTCAGTGACATTTCAATATGGCGACTGCGATTTGTCTGTCAGCACCAATAGAATTTAACAAAATACTTGAAAATCCGAATTTTGCGGATATTATATTGTCGACTCGAAATGTTTATTTTTTTATGTTTTATTATTCAGGTAAGGTTTCGATCGAGTCTACCGTACCCTAGGTGTGGGCGTTATTTCACGTCACTAGTTACAATAACTGGCTACAGGGCATGTAGCCGAATAACTAGTTTCGAGTCACACAGAAACACGTGATTTTTGTAACTAGTTACATTACAATGCAGTGATGGAATGAAAAGCGTGAAACGAAACAAAAGTACGTTGCGAGTGCAAAAGTAGCTACAAAAACTTATTCGTTCAAAAAACTAAAAGCTAACGTAACGTAATGTAACGTATTACATAAGTAACCATTTATATTTTCGTTTCGCCAATAACTGTAACACTTCGATATAATCACCATGTTGAATCACCGAATAAAATTAAAAATAACTAGTTACTAAAATCACTAGTTTTCAAAACAGGTGACGCGTTCGAAGTCACTAGTTACGTTACGTTTCGCGAAAATCACGTAACGACCCATACCTACCGTACCCCTTGACGAAATTATTAATTTATATGGCAAGCGCATATTACGCTACCTTAGTTCAACTAAAGATTATGCACTTCAATATAAAAAGTGTGAACAGATAAGCTTATAACTTTATTCGGATGCAGATTCGGCAAATAGTAAAAGAGACAGAAAGAGTATACGCGGATGTATAGTTATACAGGGTGGCAGGCACATCGACGCGAAGCCTGTTACCATGGATTCAGTACATGATTCTGAACCCTGTTTTTTTTTTAAATAACCGACGAAAAATTTCAACGCAATGAAATTTTTCGTAGGTTATTTAAAAAACAAAAACAGCTGTTTCATAGAAAAGTGCAATACCTACGCGGTCAAAATGTATGGAACAGCTGTTTTTTTTTTAATAACCGACGAGAAATTTCAACGTAGGGGGTTCAGAATCATGTACTGAATCCATGGTAACAGGCTTCGCGTCGATGTCCCTGTATACAATGAGAATGTTGTAGCATGGTTTTCTAGAAAACAGACTGTGTTGCATTGTCAACTGCAGAGGCGGAGTATATAGCAATAGCAGCATCATTAGCATCATGCGAAGGAATAAATTTAAACGTAATATTGAAAGATTTTGGAATAAATCTAACGCCAATGCTAAGTCGAAAACAAGAGAGCTATTTTTATTTCAAAGGATTATGAAAATAGTAAAAGATCGAAGCATTATATTCGCTATCATCACATAAAAGATTTGATATTTACAAAATAAATGACAATATCGTACAAACTGAGAACAATTTGGCTGATATGTTAGGTGAATAACGAAAATAACGAAAGCTATGTTTGTTTGGTAAATAAGTAGTAATGTATGTTGTTATCACTATAATCGATTTTATTTTCTTTTCTTTAAGTTATTGTTAAGTATGTTTGATCTCTGACTTCTTATTTGTTTTTGAATTGTTGATTATGTAATATGTTTAGTTTTACCTGTTAATTACTGTCATTGGCGCAAGCCGCCTTTTTAACCGCCTCTGTGGTCTAGTGGTTAAGCCTCCTGTTTCAGACCCAGAGGTCCCGGGTTCGATTTCCAGTGAGAGCAAAATTTTCTGCTCGGTTTGGTTGGTGGTAGGGCTTGTTCTAAGTCCGCCTGGCTAGCTACCACCATCTTATTTTAGTCTGTCGCCATAACAACAATGTTAACAGCATTGTTGTGTTTCGGGATAAGAGTTTATATATAAGAAGATAGCCAGTTCCTCTATCTATGGTTGAGGATTCCGGGTGTAGCCCGCTTCCACCTTCGGCCTGATCATCACTTACCATCAGGTGAGATGCAGGCCAAGAGCTTCCCCGTTGAGGGTAAAAAAAAAAATTAAAGTCGTTGTAATTTTAAAATAAATAAAAATAGCCTTTATTTCCTCTTGTTCTTAATATATAACAAGTAAGTAATAATATTTCTTAATACTAATAAAAAATTCATATGATTATTATGTTAGCTTTATTTAGCTGCATTTTTAAAGATAGTCAGCTATCAGGTCAGGCTGTCTTGCGACATAGGCCTCCTCTATTTCCCTCCTCATATCCCTGTCCCAAGCTGTTCTTCGCCAACCTTTTGGCAGATCATCCTCCCACCGTATCACCTCTCTTCCTCTACGTCTTTTTCCGTTCATCGGGTATCGTTCTGTGACTTTTTTGGTCCATTTTTCGGTCTTCGGTCTCATGATGACATGTGGCCTATCCATTTCCATTTTAGTGTTCTTGTTTTTACTCTGACTTTGCCACTTTAGTGATGTTCCTAATTTTTGTAGGTTTCTCCATTTATCCATTTATCTTGCAGTCTTAGATTCATCATGCCCCTCTCCATTCCTCTCTGGCATACACACACATTGAATATTTTTGGCGACAGTGGGTCTCCTCTGACACCTCTCTGGATTTTTAATTGATCTCCAATTCTTTCTAGCTGAACTGCTGCTGTGCTGTTGGCATATATTTGTTGGATTCTACTTATATTATTTATTTTCCACTCCCTGGTTTTTTAGTGACTTCCAACTGTAACTATGCTTTAAAGAATCAAACGCCTTGTTATAGTCCACGAACGCCAAATAAGAACGGGCGGGCGTGTTCGTTGCATTTTTGGATTTTTGACGACGTGAATGTGAATTATACGCCGTTGTAATTAATTATAAATAAATAAACTAAATCATTAGCGACTGCAAGACATAAGATGCTCAGAGAACAATGCAAAGTATTGATCTAATACACACAGTTGTGTGGGATGTTGATATTTCATTTCATCAATTTTATTCATTCATTTTGTTTAATGATTTATATGTACCAAAACAAAAATTGAATATAATTTTATTAAAGCTATAAACACAGCTAGTGTCTTTAGTAAACACAGTTATTTCATATTAATTACTGTGTTACGTACCCGAACAGTACCTATCTCAAAGCTAAGTCATGTGTGTCAAAGAGTGATATTATGTGAAAAAACAATTACTAATTTGTGAATGATTAAACTAATGTTATCAGTAAAATAGTCAAGTCGTATCAAGCATTACATTTGCAATAGCATGTTTTAGTTTAGCTCACAAAGGGTGCTCCAAGCAGCGTGAGCATCACCCCACGCGGACGTACCGCGGTCGGAGCGTGACCGCTTCATGTTGCATGATACACAGAGACATTACATTATTTATGATACACAATGTCAAATATTCATTTAAAAAAATATATTCATCTTTGTCGAATAAAAATGTGAAATGTTTGTGCATAATGTAATGTGACGCACTGACACTGCAGTCACGTAGCAGTGTTGTAGGTTACTGTGTAGAGGCCTTGATATGGTGAGTAGTCATCGTAATGACCTAATTACGGTGGCCGCATCAATTATACAAGAAGTAGAACCTAATGCTGTATTATTAGGAGGAGCCAACTTCATGAACAGTAGCTATAGGTTGGGTAATAAAGGCATGCTAAGTGTGTGACATTGTGTGCAAGCGTATCTAATCCTTTGTGTGGAGAATTATTTAAATATGTAGCGGCGGGCTACTATGGCAGATTGCTAGGAGGTTAGAAAGTTAAGCTGAATAAACCAGTTAAGACTACCAAACTGAATTTCCACAAACCGTATTACGACAAGATTTTATTTCGACAATATGGAACTCCGATTCGCCTTCATTAAGACAATACTTTAGTTCGATATACCTTAAGTAATGTACTCCGAAAAGCGTTTCGTCGTCATAAATGATGACGACAATAATGCTAGTCCGACATGAGTCAATTGCAACGTACTCTACTCCGGCATGCTGACTGCTGTACTGCGACAATAAATGATGCATCTGAGACACGGTGCTACTGCAAAATGATTCTGCGACTTTTAGGTTTTAGGGGGATTTTTTTCTGGAATTGTGTTTTGAACTTAGCTCTTCAAATAATATAAAACAGTTAAACATTTGCCAGGGCCGCATCAAGGTTAAAAAAACAAAAACACGATTTTGTGAACATACGTCGATGCAAAATAGTTAACAGGATTTAGGTTAAATTATGTTAAAAATAAACCGGCCAAGTGCGTGTCGGACCACGCACAATTTTAAATTGTACAATTTTAAAAAATTCGCAATTTTTTTTTATCAAATGTCCGTGGACCGCAATGTTAATTTTTTTGACTTGCTAGTAATACAAACACTCTATACAAACATGTCTGTTAATACTTTTTTCTATTACGTAAAATTGATATTTGTAATGCTATCAACTTGAAATTTGGAATAGTTTTAGATGACGCAATATTGATGACGCTGCAATATTCTACACCGCAGTGTTAAAATTCTCTGACGAATAATAGGCTTCGCCGATGAAAATTTAAAAGCATTACACGGTTCACAAGGTAGGGAACCCTTGTTGCGCGAGACCGACTCACTCTTGACCGGTTTATCAACTTGTTTACCTTGTGAGATAGCTGATTAAATGAAGATGCCTTCTTCGTAATTTGTACGCTGAAAGGCATAATAAAGTTTTAAGAGATAACTGGTGTCAAAGCTCTTGTGCGTAGATGATTTTTGAAAATGAATAATAAACTACTTCTTTCAAATGTTGTTACATCGAAAGGCTTGCTATACTATTAGGTACTCAATGGAATATCACTGGAGGCCATTCAATTAGAGAGTTTGGAAAAAATTTCACCTAGGATTTATGGAGTGCTTAATTGTTGCAAATGGGTTCCACTACCGTGTCCTGGAAGGATTGCTTCTTCTTAAGACATCGCGTGTGCCATACGCCTTACAAAGCCTATAACTACATCTTGTATGTTCCTCTTTGTTGTTGTGAAGTTGTTCTTCTGCGATTGAATACACAGTTTCGTTGTTATTTTAGAAGGCACCCGGGGCGCGGGGTGCGGTTTGCGAGGTTCGCGGGGTTCGGTAATCTGACAAAGTCTGTAGCTGTGTCGTTATTGACTTCATTCTGCGAGATGTTGTGTTATTTTAGGAGGGCTTATAGGAAAAGAGAGGGGGGGGAGAATATATGACAACCCGTGTTCACGGTTACCGTGGTGGTTGCTGTGGGCAATGTTCCGAATAGGTGACCTCAGTTCTAGAAGGGGTGGGCACTGGGCAGTCTGTCGTACGTCTATGACGGTAATTCAAGGTGGGCCTATAATCGTCATTAGAGGTGCAATAATATGACATGTAATAAATACGCTTTAATATTTGGTAACTCATGCATGGAAACAGCACAAAGTGTTGTGGTGGAGTAACGTATGCCATGTACCGAGGGGATGCGGGGTGCGCGGGGAGCGGCGTGAAACGGTCAATTAATTGGTGACCACTAGTAGCGACCGCAACGCACGCATTTGCAAATCAGATTTTTATGATGTACCTACCGAATCGCACACATACCTTTATGTTGGATGTTTTAAAGTTGTATAATGACGTGTGCTAGCTGACATATGGGTTTTTTTTTTGTTTTGTAATGTTACTTTCCATAGTATATTGTATAGAATCATGTTCTTCACTGGACAGACAGCAGTGCTGCTGGAGAGTTTGTTGCGCCACTTCTTCTTCCCAGCTAGAGCACTAGGAAGTGGTGAAGGGCGGGCGTTTTGGGGAACTGTCTTATGCAATTTCGACGTTCAAAAAGTGCTGGTCTAGTTTGAATACATGACTTTTGATTTTGATAAATGGTAAGCTTTTTCAAATAAAAAATCCTACTTATTAATTATTAATATCTTAATCTAATACCTACATAAAATTCTCGTGTCACGGTGTTTGTTGCCAAACTCCTCCGAAACGGCTTGACCGATTTATGATTTTTTTTGTGTATGTTTGGTAGGTCTGAGAATAGGACGTAAACTATTTTTCATACCCCTAAGTGGTAAGGGTGTTCCACCCCAAATTTTTTTTTCTTTTTTTGAATGAATTTTTTTATTTGAATTTTTTAATGATTCGGCATAAAAAAATACATACCTACAACTCTAAATTTTGACCTTTCTACCACCAACCCCCATTTTTTAATAGCGATATTAATACTTTAATAATTTTCTACTCTCGGTGGTCGAATTGATCAGTTACCACTCGATCAGTTATTCCCGCCAGGCGTCTACCTACCGGTGACACTTCTCACCCTGTAAACAGAACAGAGTAGGGATGAGAACGAAGCCGGTCTCCTGTCTTTCTCACAAGATTGGTGAGCAGGTGCGGCTGCGGTGGATGGGAGAAAAGATTGGTGAGCAGGTGCGGCTGCGGTGGATGAGAGAAAAGATTGGTGAGCAGGTGCGGCTGCGGTGGATGAGAGAAAAGATTGGTGAGCAGGTGCGGCTGTGGTGGATGGGAGAAAAGATTGGTGAGCAGGTGCGGCTGCGGTGGATGAGAGAAAAGATTGGTGAGCAGGTGCGGCTGTGGTGGATGAGAGAAAAGATTGGTGAGCAGGTGCGGCTGTGGTGGATGGGAGAAAAGATTGGTGAGCAGGTGCGGCTGCGGTGGATGAGAGAAAAGATTGGTGAGCAGGTGCGGCTGCGGTGGATGAGAGAAAAGATTGGTGAGCAGGTGCGGCTGCGGTGGATGAGAGAAAAGATTGGTGAGCAGGTGCGGCTGCGGTGGATGAGAGAAAAGATTGGTGAGCAGGTGCGGCTGCGGTGGATGAGAGAAAAGATTGGTGAGCAGGTGCGGCTGCGGTGGATGAGAGAAAAGATTAGTGAGCAGGTGCGGCTGCGGTGGGTGAGAGAAAAGATTGGTGAGCAGGTGCGGCTGCGGTGGATGAGAGAAAAGATTGGTGAGCAGGTGCGGCTGCGGTGGATGAGAGAAAAGATTAGTGAGCAGGTGCGGCTGCGGTGGGTGAGAGAAAAGATTGGTGAGCAGGTGCGGCTGCGGTGGATGAGAGAAAAGATTGGTGAGCAGGTGCGGCTGCGGTGGATGAGAGAAAAGATTGGTGAGCAGGTGCGGCTGCGGTGGATGAGAGAAAAGATTAGTGAGCAGGTGCGGCTGCGGTGGGTGAGAGAAAAGATTGGTGAGCAGGTGCGGCTGCGGTGGATGAGAGAAAAGATTGGTGAGCAGGTGCGGCTGCGGTGAATGAGAGAAAACCGAAAATATGTTTAAAAAGTTTCAGAGAGGAGCCCCGCGGCCCCGTGGTCCGGAGGCACTGCTTCTATTATCTACTGGACTATTACACATATGAATTTCTGTGATCCACACACGGATGTGTACCGTAAATAAATTAATTTTGAATATGGAGGTTACTATTCGGGGGCAAATTAGAAAAATAAAAATAAAGTTGTGCAAACTGAACCTTGAGACATATCAAATGAAAGGGCTTGTTGTGAGGATCTCAAAATATGTTTATAATTTTAAAATAAATACATGGCAAATCTCATAATATTGTGCGTACAAACTAACATTTGCAGTTGGAATGTACGAGTATGACACGACTTTAAACAACAATGTTAAGTTTGTTGTTGGGATAAATTCATCCCAAGTACGGGACCCTTCATTGTGCATGGTCCGACACGCACTTGGCCGGTTTTTAGGGTTCCATATTCAACAAGGAACTCTTGTAGTTTCGCCATGCCCGTCTGTCTGTCCGCGTCTTAGCTCAGAGACTCTTAGTATTAGAAAGCTGTAATTTGGCATAGGTATACACACAGATATAGATAGACAATACATATTAATCACGCCGACGACTGATTACTGATAATGTTTAAGGGTACCTCCCCTACACGTATAGTGGGCATGATTTTTTAAATCGTCTATTATCCATGGTGTGTGGTGTCGTTGGAAAGGTCGTTCAAAAATATTATTAAAAAAACAAAATTGCGTTTTGACAGTTCGAGCCCCCGATGCATCGCAATTTGTAAAAAATTCAAAATTCTGCGGTTGCTATGAACTAAACCACTTTTTTGATAGAGTCAAGTGATATATCAGTGATAAAACTAGAAAGCTAGTGAGACTAGGTCACAGCTGTTCTATTGTTCGATGAAGTCTTCTTAGAGCGTCTATCGAAATATACGGTAAAGGTCAGCCGCTGCTCGGAAATACATAACTATTTCTAGATACATTTCTGGGTCAGCCACGATACCCACTTTCATTATGTTACGTATTTATTTTCTTTGCGATTGCTACATTATAGATATTCTTGGAAAAGTAAATAATTCCATCGAGAAATTCATTGCATATAATAGGCTTATACGGGGACATAAAGCAGTGAGTTAGTGGCCGCAATAAATGTATAAATAAATGTTGTCCGTCCCATGGACGCTTTACAACGAGCTTATCCCACCGCTTCTAACTCTTTAATATTTTTATTAGAGTGGAAGGGAAATTATTAAAAAATGGTGTATTAACGTTTGTGCTTGCCCTGTGGGCGAGCTCGACGTTAACCAGGATCGCAGTGCCAATTATTAATAGCGGTGAGTGACCCCGCAGTCCCGCGGCCCCGCTTGACCCCATGAGCCCCGGCACCCCGCGGCCCCGCCAGCCTCAGCTGGCGCTAAGCGGCCGACGGGCTCGCGGGCCCCACTGCGCACTACACACTTTAGCCGTGGCGTTTCGTCGGTCATGCGAGTCTTCGACTGTTCGTGGTGGCAAAGTTTTTAACAGACCATACTTTTTTTTAGGAATTTGGCATTCTGCGTGGTGAAACGAAATAAAATATTATGTAGTCGCGCCACGCTCTGGACGATGCCAACGCGCGGCTCTATCGCGGTAAATAATTAAAAGCCGCACACGTTATGTTGATTGATGAATTGCTTGTGTATACAATGTCTGGCAGTTTGTAAAACGGGCGTTTATCGGCCAAAAGAAACGCATGTAACAGAAGGCCTACTATCAATAAGGCACGGTAAATAAAGTCATGCGCAAATATTACGTAAAGCAGAGCTCAAGTGGTGTAAGTACAGTCCCGGGGTTACTTCAAGCATATAAGAGTTTTCTCCGGCATCCATGTGTTTGTGGAATACTAATGATCACGTGGTTTCTAAAAGTCGTCTTGCTGGTCTCACCTGCATGTGGTCTCACCTGCATCTGGCAGCTATAAATATGATACAGACCGTTGGTTCAGGACACTTCATATTTTTAAAAGCAAAGTTTTTTAATTGAAGCGTAACTAGATTAGCAGTGAATAAATAATAAATTAACGACTTGATTGGATATTCAGCGCTGAAACGTAATTGGAAGACTTTTGAACTGAGTTGCAAATGAAATTAGTGCAAGCTTTATTATGCCTCTTATTTAACGCGACAGAAAAATTAATCCAATTACTTATGCATTCTGACATAATTCAAATGGTATTATGTTTATAAATGATATGTTTCAGTCACAATATCGGTTATTGTAGTAACTCGACGCTGCTAGACGCTAAAGTAATTGTTAGCAAAATATGATTCTTAGTTTGTAATTTATCGTGTACTATTTATTTCATAATTTATGTTGAAAGTTTGTATGAAATACCGTACGACGTAGGTATAGGTATTTTGTACCGACTTATTTTTTTTTCTTAATTTTTATTTTTAATGTATTTCAGTGGAAACTTGTAAATGTCTTTCAGTTTTGTATTATTTAACACAAGAACACTGTACCTGTAAGTCAGCTGTAAGTTTCCCGAATAGAATAAAATAAAATAAAAATTATAATATCAACCGAAAACACACAGTAGTAGAATTGGTGTCACAGTGACGGACAAACTATAAGTAGCCCAGTAAGTCGAATAAGCTGACTTGATTAGCTATATTTCAATAAGCTGACTTGATTAGCTATATTTCAATAAGCTGACTTGATTAGCTATATTTCAATAAGCTGACTTGATTAGCTATATTTCAATAAGCTGACTTGATTAGCTATATTTCAATAAGCTGACTTGATTAGCTATATTTCAATAAGCTGACTTGATTAGCTATATTTCAATAAGCTGACTTGATTAGCTATATTTCAATAAGCTGACTTGATTAGCTATATTTCAATAAGCTGACTTGATTAGCTATATTTCAATACTAATTTGATATGCTAGGTACCTCAGTTTATGTAATTTTAGTCGTCCTTAGTCTGTAAATGTGTTATTTCCTATAATTGTAGGATTAGGTACACGCAGGCTGCAGCACGTACTATGTGTGTATCATGTAGCCTCGCACCCACCGGCCGAGGGTGATGTAATGATCGCGCTCGCTCGCGACGCGCGGTGGCCGCGCCGCGCCGCGCCGCGCCCGCCTGCTCGTGTTAGGTAGGGGCATTATCGCGCGCGCCTCATTACGCGTGGATTTCTTCATTACTCACATACACGGATTTCAGTGTTTTACACGGAGCGTGTAATTTATTAGTACGTCAAACTCGAGCTAATCCAATCTGCGCTGGAGCGCTAACGGGACGCTTATTAACGTTACTCACACATTTCACGCGAGGAACCGTCTCTAACTTTACATAATATATTTTCTTAATTAAATTAGGTAATTAAGGTTTAATTGTATATTTGTTAGTCAGTACTTTATCATAATTGAGTGTAGCGATATTACTAACAGTTGGTGCCATGCCATGAAAAAATATACCAGTCAGAGAAGGCCGCGGCATGATCTATGCCCTGAAGTCAACGATTAGAAACAATAGGAACAACCAAGTTGTACGAAGTCGTGCGAAGTAGCATCTAGCATCTACTAGCATCGTCCGTGCGCGGTGTAACCAAATTACACGCAGATTGTAGAGCAGCGCATGTTGCTTACGAACGAGACGGCTGCAGGGTGCGGGCTCACTCGTCAAGCCACACACAGGCGGCTGTGGAGTGCGGGCTCATTCGTCACTGCGCACACAGGAGCTGCGGATTGCGGGCTCACCCGTCACGCCGCACTACTCAATAATAAATTCCTCGTATTTATTTATTTATTTAACCATTCATGCACACACATATAAATAGACCAGAAGAAAGCAACCGAAAACTACGTACAAAGGTGATGTTTATTTCAAAAGAAATACCTCCCAGCATACCCGCGATAGGAAAGTAGATAAAAAGAGATGTAGACAACATGAGTAAGAGTAGAACAGGAAACAAAATACATAAATAAAAAATTAACTACTATATATCTCTATCTGTATGTATCTGTTTCTATGTGTGTACATAAACAGTTAGATAAATAAATATAATATATGTAATTATAATGTAATTAATAATAATCATTTCTTAACTTCCAACGCACAGGCGTCAAATACTTGCCTTGATGAAAACTGCAAGCTGTTCTCGAAGTATCAATCAATCTTCCTAGCCTTTTTCCCAACTATCTTGGGGTCGGCTTCCAGTCTTACCGGTTGCAGCTGAATACCAGTATTTTACATGGAGCGACTGCCTATCTGACCTCCACAACCCAGTAACTGGGTAATACGATACCCCTTGGTAAGACTGGTGTCAGACTTTCGGGCTTCTGACGACTCGTAACGACTGTCAAAGATCCACAAATGACAGCCGGGACCAACGGCTTAACGTGCTTTCCGAGGCACGGAGGCGTCTCGGTATGTGAAGATGGTCACCCATCCACTGACCAACCCCGGCAAGCGTAGCTTAACCTGATGGATCGATCCGTGCGGCTTGTTATTACTTAGCCACGAGCTCCTCGTAGCTCCTGTTCTCGAAGTATCTATAAGCTAATTAAAGTAATTATGTCATGACGCACCGATCATTTTGCGGTGAAGTTGTAGTTATGTTCAAGTAGTGTTCAGCCGTATTCTTGTGATCTTTGAACTGTGCGTAGCTGTAGAATGCGCTCAAACTTCACTCGCGTGACGCGAACTTGACACGAGCGGATGTGACAGCGGTAGAGTACAAAAATCTTTTTTTCATTTCTCATGCTCGGAAAGTAGTGTTTGTTTGATCCGAGTAGCGGGTGGGAGACGCTGCTCTAGGGCGGGAAAGACTCATAGTAATTGCTTCCCTCCCTAGGGCGGGAATGAATTTTAAAAATAGAAGTTTTGGTTAGGTAGTCGGCTACGAAACTTTTTACTTGGAAAATATAGAATAGAATAAAAATAAAAAGGCTGTGGTCTTGTGAGCGTATAAACAGCCAGTGAGAATTAAAAAAAAAACTTATTAAGCGGGACGGCCCGCGGCGGCAGTGTTTCCACTTTTAGGGATTTCTACCTTTTTTAGGGGAAAATGGCCAATAATAAGCATGGTTTTGGGATATTTTATTTTGACAGGGATTTAGGGAATTTTAGGGGAAAATTGAACTTGAGTTGGTAGCCCTATTGTTTATAGTAGGCAGCACCCAATGTACTACTTTACACTATGGTAGCACCGATTGATTAAAGGGGATTCCCTGAAACTCGTAATGAATATAATTCGTCTAATTTAAGTTTACCATGTTATTGTTAATTTTACTATTTCCGTGGTTAAACATGACATCGGAAATAAGTCGCATTATACCTAGAGTTGGTTTGTTTCATCTCTCTCGATTAATAATGAATGTTTTGTAGGTATTTAATGCTATCAAAATAAAAAATTCCCTCAACTAAGGAATTTTTATATTTTTTAGGGAATTTTAGGGATAATAATTCATTATGAAACTGGGGAAAAACAAAAAACGTAAGTGGAAACACTGCGCGGCGGTGACGCGGAGCCTTCCAAATTTAAAATTTTTCACAATTTGTTCTAACTTCTCAGTTAATTTTAAATAGGTACTACTCATGTTATTTAATATCAATAAGTATTTTAGAAGTTTTACTATTTTATTCTTTCCTTAAATTCGAAATGAAAAGTAGAGTGTTTAACACGGGTGAAAGATATCAATTTCTACTCGGACTATAGCCGCCTAAATACCTCGTATGGGAATTGATTCCTTTCGACCCTTGTATAACAATCTACTATTTTGATCGAAACTTCAAAACTCACTCGCTACACCTCGCATGTGTTCGCTACAGTTCATACTTCATAATGTTGTGCTTTTTTACTGCATCATTGGTAAATCTACCTTATTGAACATTCTTTACCCATGTGACTAGCAGATAAGTTACACCAAATGCGATCATGTGTCAAGATCCAAGACCTCCGAACTGATCACCGAAGGTGCGGCGAGGGGCGCGCGGGGCGCTACGGCCGCGTGCTACGTGCACTACGAACACTTCGTACAGCTAGCACACGTTATTATACCCTTCCCAATCTTAGGGAACGGTAAATATGAATAATTTGAGTATTCCCCGCGGAGCAGGCTCGTAGCTTAAAGTTACGATACGGTTATGAGGTATCGGCCGGAGCGTAGCCGTGTACACTGAACGAGCGGAATATTTCAGTTTTATGCTCGGGGAAATGTGAGGGTATTCGGATCGGCAATCTGGTGCGCGTCGGCTCGCGGCGCCTGCTTGAGGAAGCTCGGTTTAATGCTCCTGACGCGGGCGTAAATTTGACAAATGAGGAAATTAAAAATGGGGGCAACATAGCGGCCGCCCAGCCCACGGTGACCGATCTGCGGTGAGCGGTGAACAGAGTGGTGAGCCCTAGGTTAGCTGCAGCGCTGCAGGATATTGTCTTTATTTGCGGAGTCGCTGCGCGCTGTGTACGCTATATAACTCGCTCCGATCATAACTCCTTCTTTTCAAAGTTTCTGTGTGAGCAGTTTCCACAGCAGCCGGTGTAGCTACATTATTTGAGTCTGAAACTTATTGTCTGAGCACTACTGCGAAATGAAATCTTAAAAATAGAGTTAGGTATCGCATTTTATATTATGAAAACATTACCCTTCTTCTGGGGAAGACGGGTAAACATAATAAACGATAAAACTATCTTAAGCGTTCACAGTTTTCTGACTATTATTCGAACAATCATAATGTGCTTACATTAATACTACTACAAATACTTATTATTTCAAATTGGTTAATTTGAATTATTATTTCATGAAATCATGACATTAATTTTTTTTTTTTTTTGAATTATTATTTGAATAATTTGATATTTTGATTATATTGACGGAGTAAATTATGATAATTATTATTATTATTTATTTATTTGCTAATATGTAAAACACTGGTTAGTAGGCATGCATTAGAATTTCATGACACAGTATTAAGACATGTACCCTGTAATAATGTTTCATATCAAATGATTAAATTACATAATAATTATAATTATTGATTCTAATATCACAATTCATTACATTTTAATAAACATTACTTATTTAATTATGACATTTTATTTCAAATAAATCATTATTATTAATTCGTTTATTCATTTAGTCGTAATGACAGAGTCACGTGATGAGCCGGTGCCGCGCAGGCGATGACAGCTCAATTAGTAATAACGCCGCCATCTTGTAGACCCGTTAACATCGCTGCCGCTGAGATGATTCGTTGTCAGTCAAAGTCTATTCTGTTGAGTGTTGTGTTGTGCGTGCTGACGTGCTGACGCGGTGACGATGTGCTCGTTTATGTATGCGATTACAAGCTCTAAAAATAAGAGAGTCAAAGAAAACAAAAAATCTTATTCCATAATGTACATAATATACTTACTCTAAGATCTTCAGAAAGCAGACTAATCTTTTACAGATATATTGGTGATTAGTCAGAGCAACTTACGCATTCTCTTCGCTCCCAAAATGTAATAATTTGCAATACGCTCATAATATATTCAATCAGGTTACAACAGCTGAAATATCAGCGAAGTTTTCGTCGCAGCAAATTGTTTCATTACCAATGCAAATATACAGTGTAATAAAGTTTCTTTTACTTACAAAACGCACGATCGTCTGGCATACTAATGAGTCACGCCACGGAATAGTTATCGTACAGAGTGCACACACTGTTGGTGTGAACAGTGCGAAGAGAGGACAGTGAATGAGTGAGCGTCCCCTCGGTCAACATATCATTAGTTAGCGCTTATGAGATCAACTGATGAACTGACACAGAAGACCTACAGCTAATCATATGCATAACGAAATCATCTGTAACCCCCGTATTATTAAGGGGGTAAGTGTTGCGGCGTAGTAGCATTCGTGAGGTTCAGTGATTGGGTACTAACACCTCGCTGGTTGCAAATGACAGACATTCTCTATAATATATCTTCTAATAGAGAAATTTACCTTGACGGTCAATCATAGATAACTTGCGTTTAGCGAAACTTTAGGGCAGTGTGTTAGTGTAGTGCACATCAGTTGTTATTGTGTCGAGTGAACCTTCTGTGCCGGCCGGCCGCCAGGCGCGGGCAGCCACGGCGACCGCCCGCAGACGTCATTTGTAACTTATAAGACTTATAGCACCCGAGCTTGCACTCATATAACTTGTGATATTGTTTCTCTAGGCCACATGGCTTCCCGCTTCGTCTATTTTCTTCTGATTAACTTTATTGCGGCTTCCAGATGGAGTTTCTGGAATGTTTAGCGAATGCTCGTAGTTTTGTGTTGGTTCACTGCAGATCTTGACTAACAGAACTCACAACTTTGAAGATGTGCAGAGTTTCGCCCGAGTCTAGTTATTACACGCTCGTCTTACAACTATGTTCTGTTTCACCTTGTTATAATATACTATTATAGCTACTATGACTCTGAAGCACTCTGATACAATGGGTTCAATCCTTCGTAATCTCTTCTCTATTTACTTATCATAAGGTAATCTATTTCGTTTGTAAAGCGAACTCCAAGAATTAATGCGTTCTCAGAACCAAATCATACTGAATTCTGAAAGGTATAAAGCTAAATTGATTTTAAATCAGAGAGCTTTCCTCTTTCACGTGAACTGACCTTGATACAAGAGACAGAGGCGCGCACGGTTACTTATGGGCTAGACTGTTATTACAGCAGCACTGTCATATATCTAGCTGAGCGGTCTCCGCGGAGGAGTACGTCAACACTGTGTCATACATCTAGCTGAGAGGTCTCCGCGGAGGAGTACGTCAACACTGTGTCATACATCTAGCTGAGAGGTCTCCGCGGAGGAGTACATCAACACTGTGTCATACATCTAGCTGAGAGGTCTCCGCGGAGGAGTACGTCAACACTGTGTCATACATCTAGCTGAGAGGTCTCCGCGGAGGAGTACGTCAACACTGTGTCATACATCTAGCTGAGAGGTCTCCGCGGAGGAGTACGTCAACACTGTGTCATACATCTAGCTGAGAGGTCTCCGCGGAGGAGTACGTCAACACTGTGTCATACATCTAGCTGAGAGGTCTCCGCGGAGGAGTACATCAACACTGTGTCATACATCTAGCTGAGAGGTCTCCGCGGAGGAGTACGTCAACACTGTGTCATACATCTAGCTGAGAGGTCTCCGCGGAGGAGTACATCAACACTGTGTCATACATCTAGCTGAGAGGTCTCCGCGGAGGAGTACATCAACACTGTGTCATACATCTAGCTGAGAGGTCTCCGCGGAGGAGTACATCAACACTGTGTCATACATCTAGCTGAGAGGTCTCCGCGGAGGAGTACATCAACACTGTGTCATACATCTAGCTGAGAGGTCTCCGCGGAGGAGTACGTCAACACTGTGTCATACATCTAGCTGAGAGGTCTCCGCGGAGGAGTACATCAACACTGTGTCATACATCTAGCTGAGAGGTCTCCGCGGAGGAGTACATCAACACTGTGTCATACATCTAGCTGAGAGGTCTCCGCGGAGGAGTACATCAACACTGTGTCATACATCTAGCTGAGAGGTCTCCGCGGAGGAGTACATCAACACTGTGTCATACATCTAGCTGAGAGGTCTCCGCGGAGGAGTACGTCAACACTGTGTCATACATCTAGCTGAGAGGTCTCCGCGGAGGAGTACGTCAACACTGTGTCATACATCTAGCTGAGAGGTCTCCGCGGAGGAGTACGTCAACACTGTGTCATACATCTAGCTGAGAGGTCTCCGCGGAGGAGTACGTCAACACTGTGTCATACATCTAGCTGAGAGGTCTCCGCGGAGGAGTACGTCAACACTGTGTCATACATCTAGCTGAGAGGTTCTCCGCGGAGGAGTACGTCAACACTGTGTCATACATCTAGCTGAGAGGTCTCCGCGGAGGAGTACGTCAACACTGTGTCATACATCTAGCTGAGAGGTCTCCGCGGAGGAGTACGTCAACACTGTGTCATACATCTAGCTGAGAGGTCTCCGCGGAGGAGTACGTCAACACTGTGTCATACATCTAGCTGAGAGGTCTCCGCGGAGGAGTACGTCAACACTGTGTCATACATCTAGCTGAGAGGTCTCCGCGGAGGAGTACGTCAACACTGTGTCATACATCTAGCTGAGAGGTCTCCGCGGAGGAGTACGTCAACACTGTGTCATACATCTAGCTGAGAGGTCTCCGCGGAGGAGTACATCAACACTGTGTCATACATCTAGCTGAGAGGTCTCCGCGGAGGAGTACATCAACACTGTGTCATACATCTAGCTGAGAGGTCTCCGCGGAGGAGTACATCAACACTGTGTCATACATCTAGCTGAGAGGTCTCCGCGGAGGAGTACATCAACACTGTGTCATACATCTAGCTGAGAGGTCTCCGCGGAGGAGTACGTCAACACTGTGTCATACATCTAGCTGAGAGGTCTCCGCGGAGGAGTACGTCAACACTGTGTCATACATCTAGCTGAGAGGTCTCCGCGGAGGAGTACGTCAACACTGTGTCATACATCTAGCTGAGAGGTCTCCGCGGAGGAGTACGTCAACACTGTGTCATACATCTAGCTGAGAGGTCTCCGCGGAGGAGTACGTCAACACTGTGTCATACATCTAGCTGAGAGGTCTCCGCGGAGGAGTACGTCAACACTGTGTCATACATCTAGCTGAGAGGTCTCCGCGGAGGAGTACGTCAACACTGTGTCATACATCTAGCTGAGAGGTCTCCGCGGAGGAGTACGTCAACACTGTGTCATACATCTAGCTGAGAGGTCTCCGCGGAGGAGTACGTCAACACTGTGTCATACATCTAGCTGAGAGGTCTCCGCGGAGGAGTACGTCAACACTGTGTCATACATCTAGCTGAGAGGTCTCCGCGGAGGAGTACGTCAACACTGTGTCATACATCTAGCTGAGAGGTCTCCGCGGAGGAGTACGTCAACACTGTGTCATACATCTAGCTGAGAGGTCTCCGCGGAGGAGTACGTCAACACTGTGTCATACATCTAGCTGAGAGGTCTCCGCGGAGGAGTACATCAACACTGTGTCATACATCTAGCTGAGAGGTCTCCGCGGAGGAGTACGTCAACACTGTGTCATACATCTAGCTGAGAGGTCTCCGCGGAGGAGTACGTCAACACTGTGTCATACATCTAGCTGAGCGGTCTCCGCGGAGGAGTACGTCAACACTGTGTCATACATCTAGCTGAGAGGTCTCCGCGGAGGAGTACGTCAACACTGTGTCATACATCTAGCTGAGAGGTCTCCGCGGAGGAGTACGTCAACACTGTGTCATACATCTAGCTGAGAGGTCTCCGCGGAGGAGTACGTCAACACTGTGTCATACATCTAGCTGAGAGGTCTCCGCGGAGGAGTACGTCAACACTGTGTCATACATCTAGCTGAGAGGTCTCCGCGGAGGAGTACGTCAACACTGTGTCATACATCTAGCTGAGAGGTCTCCGCGGAGGAGTACGTCAACACTGTGTCATACATCTAGCTGAGAGGTCTCCGCGGAGGAGTACGTCAACACTGTGTCATACATCTAGCTGAGAGGTCTCCGCGGAGGAGTACGTCAACACTGTGTCATACATCTAGCTGAGAGGTCTCCGCGGAGGAGTACGTCAACACTGTGTCATACATCTAGCTGAGCGGTCTCCGCGGAGGAGTACGTCAACACTGTGTCATACATCTAGCTGAGAGGTCTCCGCGGAGGAGTACGTCAACACTGTGTCATACATCTAGCTGAGAGGTCTCCGCGGAGGAGTACGTCAACACTGTGTCATACATCTAGCTGAGAGGTCTCCGCGGAGGAGTACGTCAACACTGTGTCATACATCTAGCTGAGAGGTCTCCGCGGAGGAGTACGTCAACACTGTGTCATACATCTAGCTGAGAGGTCTCCGCGGAGGAGTACATCAACACTGTGTCATACATCTAGCTGAGAGGTCTCCGCGGAGGAGTACGTCAACACTGTGTCATACATCTAGCTGAGAGGTCTCCGCGGAGGAGTACGTCAACACTGTGTCATACATCTAGCTGAGAGGTCTCCGCGGAGGAGTACGTCAACACTGTGTCATACATCTAGCTGAGAGGTCTCCGCGGAGGAGTACATCAACACTGTGTCATACATCTAGCTGAGAGGTCTCCGCGGAGGAGTACGTCAACACTGTGTCATACATCTAGCTGAGAGGTCTCCGCGGAGGAGTACGTCAACACTGTGTCATACATCTAGCTGAGAGGTCTCCGCGGAGGAGTACGTCAACACTGTGTCATACATCTAGCTGAGAGGTCTCCGCGGAGGAGTACGTCAACACTGTGTCATACATCTAGCTGAGAGGTCTCCGCGGAGGAGTACGTCAACACTGTGTCATACATCTAGCTGAGAGGTCTCCGCGGAGGAGTACGTCAACACTGTGTCATACATCTAGCTGAGAGGTCTCCGCGGAGGAGTACATCAACACTGTGTCATACATCTAGCTGAGAGGTCTCCGCGGAGGAGTACGTCAACACTGTGTCATACATCTAGCTGAGCGATAGTAGCGCGCGCCGGTTCGGTTCACGGCCTCGCTGCGCTGTGTCCGCGCCGCGGTAGATGCCGGTGACAACGCATCTCTCCGAGAGCTGGCAGCGCACAGGAAAGAAATCCTCGTGTTCTTACAAAGCGTTTATTGAATTGATTGTGTCACGCATGCTAATGGGCTCTCCCTTAGTTTGTTAGCGATAATTTTTGAGGTAGTTGTGTATTCATCAGTTAATTGCGTATTGTTCTTTGAGGCTTGACAAGCATATTTCCTTAGTTAATGTGGCGTTGTGTCTATTCTTTCAAATGATATAAGTTTTGTTGTTCGACTTCTCTTTCTGTTCAGCTCAGATGATTACTTCGTGCTGTCAGCCCGGCTCCCTCGTGACGGTAGAGGCGGTATAGTTCAAGTTTGTCGTAATTGTTCACAAATTCAATGTCTAAAGTAAACTATTTGCGGCGAGCAGTGTGCGGGAATTAATCGCGCCGCAATGAGGGCACACTTCAAAGGATGGCGAAGCTCTTTGTGCCGGAGTGTACCGTCGTGCCCCGGTGCCGTACTGTGCCGCCGGTGCCGTACCGTGCCGCCGGTGCCGTATCGTGCCGCCTGTGCAAATAAATGATATCTGATTCTGATTCTGTGCCGACTGTGTGTGCCTGTCCTCCTCTGGACTAACCGAATTTGGGAACTGTTACGTCGTTTCACGCGTAAGTATAGTACGAGTAATGAAGAGTAAATTTGACGAATTATAGTTACCTAACAAGGGTATTATTGAAAAACAATTGGATAGATACATAAGCAGGTATTAATGCACGGAATGTTGTTACACCGCGATACTAACTAAAGTAGGAAAAGTAAATATGTGACAGCAGAGCTGTAGGTATGTAAAGTAACCTGTTACAATACATTAGGTATTATTCTTATCTTATATATGAGCAAATAATCAATAATTTTGTATCTAATTTATAAGTAGTAGGTATTTACACAAATAGAAATGTTTATAAGATTTTTAAATTGTAACAGGCTTTTTAGGGTTCCGTATGTCCGAATATAGAAACGGGACCCTAATAGGATCTTTCGTGTGTCTGTCTGTCTGTCCGTCTGTCACAGTCAATTTGCTCCGAATATAATGAACCGAATAAGTTGTTTGGTACACATATAAATTCCTGTGAACCAAACATGTGTTACGTAAAAAAATGAATTTTGGTAAATCTACGTACAAACTTACATTTGCAGTTGGAATGATTTTCAACTACAATGTTAAGTTTGTTCTTGTCATAAATTCATCCCAGCCAAGGAACCCTTCATTGAGCGTGCTCCAACACGCTCTTGGTCGGTTTTTTAATGTAGTATTATCTATATATATCTTATATATTTAAAAATGAATCCCTATTTCCTTGGTCACGGCATCACACGTGAACGGCTGGACCAATTTCGCTAATTCTTTTCTTGTTGTGTTTCTTATTGTGAGGAGATGGTTCTTATGAAAGAAAAAGCTAAGAAAGTCACGCGGAACATTGGAAAATTAAAGAAAACTTAACGTTCATATTAACTTTTCTAACCATATATTATCCTCCTTTTGTAATCATAAGGCGTTTGACATAACTGCCAGTTGTGCGACAGTTGGCGCAATTGACAAATATCGTTTAAAAGAGATTCCTCGGTCGGAATTACATTGATGGAATAATTATCATTTCTTAGTGCACATTTCACAGACGATTCAATTGTACAGTGAGTTTTTTGAGAAGTGTTTGTTCATCAAGGTTAGTTCAGCGCAATCACGCCTAATATTAAAGTTCCATTTTGTATGGAGTTTTGGTAAGTTTTGATCGACTGTTTACATAGACTAACACAATTTATTTAATAATTAATTTTATTAAGGTTAACCAACAATTGTTTACACCAGTACATTAGCAGTATTATTTATAATAGGATACAATTGCGGGTGCAACAATTAATTATAGGTTAACACCGCTAGCAATGAGTAATTTATGCGGCCTATCCAAATGTCCTTTCTTTGGTATTGTTCGTCGAATCGTTGAGCTCCTTAAACTCTGAGTTGAGCTGCACGATTACTGACAAATGCGTGCACTGACTGGACAGGTCCACTCAATCTGTGTGGTTCTTTCCTCAAAAGACCATTTCAGACACCAATCTACATGGTCTTCACATGATCTGACCAAGATTATGTCTGGACTTTAAAAGAGACTGTGACCTCTGAGTTTGTTTCGGCCTTTCTTCTCAGAGTAGTCAGATAGGAAACGCCGGCCTTATCTAGTTAAAAAAATATGATTGACGTGTAAACGTGTTTGTACAGACCTACTTACAGAAATAAAATCATTTATCATTTAATGGCACTCGTATACATGGTTATAAAGAAGAATACAATAGTTTTTTTTTTCTGTTGAAGTTTTCTTAACTCGCAATGCTACCAGTCAAACGTAAACAAGAGCAAACCAAACTGATGAGCAACGCGAAACGCGGAATGAAGTTGAACGAACATTCAATATTCATAGTTAAGACAGGACAACGTCTGTCGGGTCAGCTAGTTCTTATATAGATATTCAATATAGATAGATATAGATATAAATGATTGACGTGTTATCGTATACAGATATAAATGATTTCATTGCTCTTTTGATCAGAGATAAAAATATAATATTATTATTAGTATTAACTGTGTGTTATCGAAAATTACAAAGAAAGCCTGTTTTTTAATTTAAAATTCAATATTGCTGGAGGCTGGCATGGATTTCCCATAGATCAAGGTTTTCAATAGACATGTATTTAAATAAAGTAGAACCGTCTATTTGCGGTGCATTGCGCGTTTGTGCAGCGTGTTATCTGTCTGTTCGCCCCACATCGCGCGCGAGCCGCGTCGGCGCGTCGCGGCTTTTCGCGTCACTGCGCGGCTGTAGCGCACTCGCTTAATTAAAAAGAAACAAACGTTCACGCGGGGCGAGCCGCGCCGCGCCGCCCTGGGCTGCCTTGTATCGTCGTTTACTTTAGCCCTCGTCGCCCTACCCCTCCCAACCCCAGTGCTCTTAGCTCACCCCCACACCCCACACCCTCTCTATTTCTTTATTTACCACTCGGTTACCGTGATCCGAGATTTTATTTATCTTAGTTTACTTTCTATTGGTCCACTTCATATATTTTAATTAGTTTTGCGTTGACCATGGCTATCGATGTACCTATTCATGAGCAGCGCGTCAGAAGCGCGGCCGATGGCTTGCGTTTGAACTGTCAAAGAAAAACTCTTGATTGCGGCTAATGAAGCATTTCCTTTTTAGGGTTCTGTAGTCAACAAGGCAACCCTTATAGTTAGACGGTGTCCGTCTAGCTGTCATTTTGTCCATCTTTCTGCCTGTCTGCCCGCGTCTTAGCTCAGAGACTCTTATTACATCTTTCTGCCTGTCTGCCCGCGGCTTAGCTCAGAGACTCTTATTACATCTTTCTACCTGTCTGCCCGCGGCTTAGCTCAGAGACTCTTATTACAGAAAGCTGTAATTTGACATGAATTTTTTTAGGGTACCTCCCCTACACTTAAAGTGGGCTGATGTTTTAGGGTTCCGTACCTCAAAAGGAAAAAAGTGGAACCCTTAAAGGATGACTCAAGTGTCTGTCTGTCTGTCTGCTTGTCCGTCTGTCACAACCAATTTGCTCCGAAACTAATGGACCGATTAAGGTACAGATAATATGTATTTCTGTGACCCAAATACGGACGTGTAACGTAAATAAATGAATTTTGAATAATAATATGGTAACGTTTGTGGGGCAAAAAAGAAAATATAAAAATGGTTTTGTTAACTGTGCCGTGTGACACATCAAATGAAAGGGCTTGTTGCGAGGACCTCAATATAAAAAAAGTACTGTTAGATAACTTTATAAAAAAAAAATGATGTTTTTTCGTCGGAACCCTCCCCGCCTTGACGCTCTGTCGGCGTCCTGCGGACGTCTATGAATATCTCAAGGTGAACTGTTTAGATTACAAAGAGATCCTCTAGAGCTTTTGGTACTCATATGTAGTTCCGTTGAATATGCGTCTTTCTCAGATTTTTACCTAATTGTGTATAGTCTATAATTGCTCATAAGAAGAAATGTGTTGAGATTAGACGATTTGTATAAAATTGTTCAAACTTGAGAACAATTAATAAGATCTAAAATAAATTGAACATCGTCGATGAACATTGAAACATTTATCATTTCACAAAATAAATGAACGCGAGGTTTTCGCAGGAGATCTTAACTTTCAACTCTATTTCACTAATAGCCGAAGTTTCCAGTTTTTTCGTTTGGGGCCGTCTTAAATCGATTCTTCGCAAAAACTTTCTAGTACGGCGTACGTTACGGCCTACATTACGAATAATTAGAAAACATTTATTGGTGCGCGGTCTGCGGCTGCGTGCCGTAACTGAAGGACACATTCCTCTGTTTATTATAAATGTCGTAATTATCTCTTGTTATTGTTTAATAGTCGTGTGCTTTGTTCGCTCGTCGCTCGCAGCTCGCGGCTGCTCCGCCTCGAGGCGCTCCGCTCGCTCGAAGCGATCGCTTTTTTAGACACGTGCGGCAGGTTAAGCGCAGTTTTTACTTTACACAGTTTAGTCAAATGAATTTTTCATTTCCTTTTTTTTTTTTTCGTGAATCATTAGAATTCGGAATAAAGTTCATTCGTATAAAACCACGTAGATTTTTCGATGAATATTATTTTTGAAATTCTACTAGGTAAACGTTTCGAAAATCAAATATATCTACGTAGTAGGACGCAGATATTTTTAGGTTTTCGATTGTAAACGTTTCACGTTTCGATTGATATTAGAAAGTTGTTATTATTATAATGTATCCACAGTTAGAGCGAGCAAGTCTCCACAGATTAAAACGCTCCCAAGCGGAGGACGTCGTATGATTACATTGTTACATCTATTTCGTAGAAATATATACAACTAAATACGTAGGTATATCAATAAAATAAATTATGTAATGAAGTTGCGTGTTCAGCACAAGACTATTTGTCTTTAGTGTCAAAATCTGTTCCAAGATGATATTTACAGGTAGATATGCCAAGTTTGCTGTATTTTAATCTAACTAACTGTAGTTAACTCAGTGGCTCCCAGCCAGCGAGGATCCAAGAATGTATCGGGCCAAACCCCACAGACCAATATTATACCGACTGAAGAACTGAAAGATCCGCAATTCCAGTGATATTTCAGTAGCTGCGAATATCCGATACAGACGTCGAGTAAATGTATTGTAATGTATTCGTCGAGTATCTGTGCGCCGAACGATTGGGTAAATATGATTTCCACAAAATGCTAAAACATTTCCGTATTCGCGGCGATACAGGAGTGAAGAGCCAAGTCTATGTCATCGGTGGGTGCTCCACCTGTACCTACCTCCACCTGTACGATGTGACTGAATATTTTCGCACGTCGTGCCAATTTTATGTCCTACTAGCGACCCGCCCCTGCTTCGCACGGGTGCAATGTACTGATGTGGTGACATGTCAAAACAGCGAGATTTCTCTGCTATATCTATGTTAATTGTTAATGTAACACAGAAACCTTCCGGAATAAATTCTTTAAATGATGGTAAAAACCATATCTATCGCATTGCGTAGTTTATAAGAACAACGCAGTCACACAGACATACACGAAAAGTGACTTTAATTTATAATATGTATAGAATAGATAAAAGATGCGCTGAGATGGTCCACCAATTTTTTTTTACGTTTTTTGCAATTAGCAGTTAATATTTTGTTACACAAAAACAAAAACAAAATACAAATTCGCGACCGTAACAAATGTGTTTACACAATTATTATGCTGCATGGTTTGTGCCACAATGATGCTGCATGGTATGTGCCACAATGATGCTGCATGGTTTGTGCCACAATGATGCTGCATGGTATGTGCCACAATGATGCTGCATGGTTTGTGCCACAATGATGCTGCATGGTATGTGCCACAATGATGCTGCATGGTATGTGCCACAATGATGCTGCATGGTATGTGCCACAATGATGCTGCATGGTTTGTGCCACAATGATGCTGCATGGTATGTGCCACAATGATGCTGCATGGTTTGTGCCACAATGATGCTGCATGGTTTGTGCCACAATGATGCTGCATGGTTTGTGCCACAATGATGCTGCATGGTTTGTGCCACAATGATGCTGCATGGTTTGTGCCACAATGATGCTGCATGGTTTGTGCCACAATGATGCTGCATGGTTTGTGCCACAATGATGCTGCATGGTTTGTGCCACAATGATGCTGCATGGTTTGTGCCACAATGATGCTGCATGGTTTGTGCCACAATGATGCTGCATGGTTTGTGCCACAATGATGCTGCATGGTTTGTGCCACAATGATGCTGCATGGTTTGTGCCACAATGATGCTGCATGGTTTGTGCCACAATGATGCTGCATGGTATGTGCCACAATGATGCTGCATGGTATGTGCCACAATGATGCTGCATGGTATGTGCCACAATGATGCTGCATGGTATGTGCCACAATGATGCTGCATGGTATGTGCCACAATGATGCTGCATGGTATGTGCCACAATGATGCTGCATGGTATGTGCCACAATGATGCTGCATGGTATGTGCCACAATGATGCTGCATGGTATGTGCCACAATGATGCTGCATGGTATGTGCCACAATGATGCTGCATGGTATGTGCCACAATGATGCTGCATGGTATGTGCCACAATGATGCTATTGAAAGTATGTTACACGGTACCCAAAAATGTAAATAGACGTGGGACTCGCGTGCCTATTCCACGTGATTACATGTAAGACCAATGCCGTGGCACGAGTACCTCTTCGTCGCCTTGTGGAAACTTATAATGCACACTTCATGGACATATACATTTTCTTTTTCTCTAATCAAAAATTCAAAACTCTCGCTTTAACTTCATAGCATCAAACCTTTAAATTATAACTTAGAACAATATTCTTAAAATCAGTTTCTGTTTTTCACTTATTTGATTAATGCGTGGAAAATAGTGTGGGTTATATGTTGAACTATTTATCTTAAGAATCTTATTGTATCGCCTTAACATGTAACTGTTTTTGTCCTTGATAAACAAAATAAAAATAAATGGGTGTAGTGTCTGGTGGGCAACTACCCGATGGTTGATTTCGGATAGTCATATATTAATGTCATTTGCGCGGTAAATTCTAATTGCGCGATGCAGTATTTAAGTGACGTCAGGATTTTGTGTGACGTCAGGTCTTAGATGCGTAGTTCGCATGTGGCGATGTAGATGGCGCCACATACTTATATTTGCAGAAAATCGTCCATATTTAAATAAAATACGTTATGAATTGGCGTTTTTAGTAATCAACAATTAATACTAAAAACAATATACAGAAGTTTCAATTCCTAACTTGTTTAGTTGTTGCGATAGAGCTCATCGAGTACAAAAATGGTCTAAAACTGACAACTTTTACGGCACCCTATTTCTTAATTTTTGAAGACAAAAACAAAATAGAAATGCATAATAGTATGTAACCTATTATGGAGTTTGTTCTCTGAAATAAATAAATAATAATAAGCCGTAAAAGTTCTACGTTGACGTCGTGGTGGGGCTTGCGCGCTTCGATCTCTACATCTATGCCGGTAGAGTTTACTTTGCCAAAACGGGTCTAGAATAAGGAGCCAGACCAAGAGAAATACAGAAAACCGCAGGGCCGCATGTGGCGAGCTGTTGGGCAGTAGCGACCCCACGGACCCTATCTCCCGGGAGAAATCTTGTTCTTCATCTCTGGCTTGCCTTTATTGGCCGGCTGGAGTGAACACTGACGAGGAACAGAGCTTCCACCTCATTCTTGCCTTAATTGGCCGGCTTGAGTGGAGATTCGCAAGAGCAAACGTGCTCGGAGGAAGGAAGTATTCCAGTAAGTGCTCGTAGGGATCTTGACCATCTTCCGGGCTCTGGGATTGTTCTGAAAGCCGTGGAATACCGCTCCATTCCTCTAGCACCTCAGGACATGTTGCCCCCTTGTCGCTACGACACTTTGTGCTAGCGACCGTTTTCGGGGGCCCATTATTGAGTGTGCAAGTCACCCCCTGCCATTTTATCCGTGTATATCATAACATTGATCATTCATCATTTGGCCCCCCCCCCCTGCTGACTTAGTAGCGAACGGTCGTGTTTTTGTTAGCTCCGCAACAATAAATGTAAAAAGTGTGTTTAGCAATACTTCTGCCATAATTATTGCTAATAAGTGAACTAAACCGAAATTCTTTTGAACTATTGCAAAATTACGCGTGTAAAATCAGTGCATGTGAACATTATTCGCAAATCAAGAAACAAAAATTATTTATATGAGTCTTGTTCGTGAGACTGTGAAGTACCCACTAACACAAATTGTGTTCCTATGACAATCACACAGTTGTTCTACAAACTACTTGATAATTTCACAAGTTAGAATTGTACCGAGATAGCGCCTGTCCGAACAGCTCAGATAGTAGCGCTCGGTGACTCGAGTTCGATACTGCTCACCAACATCTACTTTTTGTCTTTTGGAAATAAATTAAATTTTTCTTATCATTATGTCTGTTCAACGCTCGCCCCAGAGCTCAACATTACCAGTAAAATCTCCAACTGCGATGCATTATGGGTCGGACTCTGCAATCAATAAAACATCGAGCGAAGCAGCAAAACGATTCAAGCGCACTTTTAATGAGTATTGTGATCACTCCGACTCCGACTCCACTCCGTCTGATGATGTCGTTAAATTGATGTTCTCCGAGCTCAAAGAACAAATAGATCTAAAATTCGAATCCTTGACTAGTTCAGTGAATACCCTTACCAATAAAAACGAAGAAATGCATAAATCAGTACAATTCATGTCTGCCAAATATGACGAACTTTTGTCTAAAATCAATTGTCTGGTGCAAGAAAACACTGACTACAAAGCCCGCATTAAGACTTTGGAAAATAAATTGGAACACTCTGAAAAGAATATGCGCTCTACTTCAATGGAAGTTCGAAATATCCCGAAACAAAACAATGAAAATAAAAAGGATATGACCAACATTATCAAAGATATCGGCTCAATTATTGGATTGGAAACTCCTATTCTGGACCAGGAAATTAGAGACATTTACCGATCTAAGTCCGAGGCAATTATTGTTGACTTCACTTCTGTAACCAGAAAGGAATCTATGGTATCAACGTCCAAAAAGTTTAATAAAGCCAATCGAGAAGCAAAGAAGCCTCAACTTAATACGGTCCTTCTAAAAATACAGGGGCCAGCCAAACCAATCTTTATCTCCGAGTCCCTAACCACTAAAGCTCAACGCTTGTACTACGTGGCAAGAGGATATGTTAAAAACAATAAACTCGCGGCAACGTGGACATCCTACGGCAAGGTATACGTGAAGAAGCAGGAGGGTCAGGTACCTATTCGCATTCAAGAAGAAGCTGAAATACTCAAAATTATAATGTGACTGAATGTAAACTATTTTTTGTTGCTAGTATCTTCTGTCTTTTTACTTTTTTTGTGTTTGATTCATAATAGGTACTTAGTAATTAAGTTCTTTAAAGCCTTTCCCTACTCAATTGCTGTAATTTGCATATTGAAAACCTCATATGGTAAATATACACATCTATCCTGTATTTCAGTTGCAATAGTGCTAGCTCTCATGTTGTATAATTATATTTCCGTTTTAATAAACAACGAATGCTACACTTTTATCACGAAAATAAGCTCTAAAAAAATTCTTGTATGCATTGTAATTCTTTTATTCAATTTAATTAATTCTGGACACACACTCGCCAAACATATACAGTTCTCAATCACAACTGACTCACTTACACTTACATTGTATAACACCGTTTACAATCACCATTATCACCGATTCTCTTTAATCTGTTGTACACTACAGTTCGATGTATCTTTTGTGCATTTCATATCCCTTAAGTCATCCTTAAAGACAATTTATTTTAAAATTCGATAACTTATGTCTTGAATCTATTCACCACAGTCTCGATTCTTTAGTGGTAGCCAATTCCTTGACATGCGAGGTAGAAGATATTAAATCCATAATACCAAAACCAAACAATAATCTAAAAATTCTGACCCAAAACATAAGGAGCATTAAATGTAACATGCCTAGTTTTAATACATTATTGACTCGCTCGGACATTGATTGGGATATACTTATTCTGACGGAGTGCTGGCTTAATTCTACTCAAGCCATACCTGAGCTGGATGGTTATATCTGTAACTCTACGACTTCTCACAACACTCAAAATGAAGGTGTTGTCATCTATCATAAAAACAGTTACAAAATTTTAGCTGAGGAACCACCCATCGTCGATGCTAATTGTCTTTTGTTAGAGCTGAGCACGGATACATGCATTATCGGAATTTATCGCCCTCCAGGTCAGCGTAATACGAGTGGTTTCTGTACTTCATTAGATGAGCTGCTAAAAAAACTATCCAACTACAAAAATATAATCATTTGTGGAGACATAAATATTGACATAGCTCCTAACACTAATGATAAGCGCTCCTTCGAATACCTCAATGTCTTGGCTAGTCATTGTATACTTCCCGCTCATTCCATACCCACTCATGGCTTCACTTGTCTGGATCATATTATGATTAAAACTAAATTGGAAGCCACCTGCTTTACTGCGGAATCTTCAGTCACTGATCACGAATGTGTTGGCGTTGCTATTAACCTACTTACAAAACACTGCGCGCCTTCTTCAACGATGAGGCGTATCAATTATACCGGATTAGACCACACTATAAATGAAACTAACTTTAAACCGATACTTGACTGTAATGATGCCAATGCAGCTACTGATCAACTCATTTCCCTATTGGACAATGCCATTCAGGATAACTCATATGTGGTTAAAGTGTCTAATAGGAAAAGAATAAACAAACCATGGATTACTGCTGGTTTATTACGATGTATGCGTAATAGAGACAATCTGCACAAAAAGCTTAAAAGGAAACCTAACGATGAAGCACTTAATTTAACATACAAAAGATACCGAAACTTTTGCAACGCTATCTTAAAAAAACAGAAGAGAATATATGAGAAACAGGAAATTGAAAATTCAAAAGGTAACAGTAAAAAGTTGTGGGATGTGATCAAAAATATCTGTAGTACGAACAAAAAGACAGATCACTCCTCGGCTCTAATCAAGACTGATAATCCTAAAAGCAGTGTCAATGACGCTAACAAATATTTTACGAGCGTTGGGCAGAGTCTGGCGGAAGAGATTATTGGTAACACCGATCTATCGAATTGCTGCCTGACCTCTATTCCCACATCACCAAACTCACTTGTCTTTCTTCCTACTGATGAAAATGAGGTGGAACTCCTCGTGATGAACTTGAGAGAGGGTGCAGCTGTTGGAGTAGATCAGATATCGGGTAAAATTTTAAAGCGCTACGTTAAGCAGCTAACATGTCCACTCACTCACATCTGCAACCTGGCCTTTACTACTGGTACCTTTCCACTAGCGTTGAAGATAGCTCTTGTTAAACCTATTCACAAGGGAGGCGATAAAGGCTGCATTAACAACTACAGACCAATTTCGATTCTTCCCACGTTGTCTAAAGTCTTAGAACGACTGATCAACAAACGCCTCATGAACTTCCTTGAGACAAACGCCCTTCTTTCACCTATGCAATTTGGTTTTCGTTCGGGAAGGTCAACTGATGACGCTGTTCATGAACTTACAAACCATATTGTTACTAATGTTGACAGTGGCAAGAAGTGTGTTACGGTATTCCTCGACTTAGCCAAGGCCTTTGACACGGTCCCTATTCCATTGTTATTACATAAACTTGATAAAATTGGTGTCAGAGGTCTTCCATTCCAACTGCTCAAAGACTATTTAAGTAATAGGAAGCAACGAGTGAAAATTGACAACTGGACTAGTGACGAACTTTCTGTGCAATATGGTGTGCCGCAGGGTAGTGTCCTGGGTCCTAGCCTTTTCCTTGTGTATATTAATGACTTGTGTCAACTCCAACTCAAACAAGGAAAATTGCTATCTTTTGCTGACGACACTGCGCTTTTCTTTTGTGGGAAAAGTTGGGAAGATGTTTTTCAAAGTGCTCAACATGGTCTCAATGAAGTATGTCAATGGCTTAAAAACAATGTTTTGACACTTAATGTATCAAAAACCAAATATATTGCCTTTGCAACTAGAAGAAACCTGCTACCACCCACAACTCTCAATATTACTGCTCACACTTGTACCTACTTGGCCCCTCCATCATGCCTTTGTTCACCCCTGCAAAGAACGGACGTTATTAGATATCTTGGAGTGTATATCGATCAGACACTAACTTTTAAGCCTCACATAGACATTCTCGTCACTAGAATTCGTAAGCTGATATATATTTTTAAGACACTACGACATGTGGCGGATATTAAGACTGCCAAAACAGTGTACTCAGCACTCTGTCAGTCAATAGTCAACTATTGCATAACTTCCTGGGGAGGAGCAGGAAAAGTGCACCTTCTGGAAGTTGAACGAGCACAGAGAGCCGTACTCAAGGTGGGAGCTGGGCTCCCTTTTCGTTATCCAACTGCTGAGCTTTATAAAAGATGGGATACTCTGACAGTCAGGCAGACCTTCATATTCGCAGTATTACGCAAAAAACATACAGAAATAAAGTATGACCCTAATCTCAACAAAGATAAGCGAAGGAAAGGTTATGTCTGTCCTACTAACTTCTTTCGTACCATTTTCTCACAAAGGTTTTATTGTTACCTTGGAGGATATCTGTATAATAAAATCAATACCACACTTCTAATATACCCCATGCTTAGATCAGCTTTTAAACTTAATGTATGTAAGTGGCTTAAAACTCTCGATTATCAGTCAACCGAAAGTCTTCTGATCCCTATTCGCTAATTTTATATTTCCCTCACTAACATACACTAGTTCTCACACACACACACACAAATTCTCACACTTACATACACACACACTCATGCGCACACACTCATACACACATACATACACTTACACTACATAATTATGTATGTCCAGCCTAGAATTATGATAGTTTAATTTTTAGTTTATATTTTACCTAGACATGGAGTCAACTTCATCACCTAATATTGTTATATAATCTAAATCAATTTGTACATATTTAAGTGTTGGGGGGCCTGGTGACCCGTAACACAGGTATTTTATGCCTTTTTCGGGCACCAGTCTCTCACAAATGTAAACCCGATTTTTTAGATTAAGCACTTTCTGTCCAAACCAACATTTGTGATGAGATAATAAATAAATAAATTATTAAATTATTATTATATTTGCAGAAAATCGTCCATATTTAAATAAAATACGTTATGAATTGGCGTTTTTAGTAATCAACAATTAATACTAAAAACAATATACAGAAGTTTCAATTCCTAACTTGTTTAGTTGTTGCGATAGAGCTCATCGAGTACAAAAATGGTCTAAAACTGACAACTTTTACGGCACCCTATTTCTTAATTTTTGAAGACAAAAACAAAATAGAAATGCATAATAGTATGTAACCTATTATGGAGTTTGTT
This sequence comes from Conistra vaccinii, assembly GCA_948150665.1. Lineage (NCBI taxonomy): Eukaryota > Metazoa > Arthropoda > Insecta > Lepidoptera > Noctuidae > Conistra > Conistra vaccinii. The sequence continues at coordinate 24,211,964 of OX411327.1, forward strand.
CTCTGAAATAAATAAATAATAATAAGCCGTAAAAGTTCTACGTTGACGTCGTGGTGGGGCTTGCGCGCTTCGATCTCTACATCTATGCCGGTAGAGTTTACTTTGCCAAAACGGGTCTAGAATAAGGAGCCAGACCAAGAGAAATACAGAAAACCGCAGGGCCGCATGTGGCGAGCTGTTGGGCAGTAGCGACCCCACGGACCCTATCTCCCGGGAGAAATCTTGTTCTTCATCTCTGGCTTGCCTTTATTGGCCGGCTGGAGTGAACACTGACGAGGAACAGAGCTTCCACCTCATTCTTGCCTTAATTGGCCGGCTTGAGTGGAGATTCGCAAGAGCAAACGTGCTCGGAGGAAGGAAGTATTCCAGTAAGTGCTCGTAGGGATCTTGACCATCTTCCGGGCTCTGGGATTGTTCTGAAAGCCGTGGAATACCGCTCCATTCCTCTAGCACCTCAGGACATGTTGCCCCCTTGTCGCTACGACACTTTGTGCTAGCGACCGTTTTCGGGGGCCCATTATTGAGTGTGCAAGTCACCCCCTGCCATTTTATCCGTGTATATCATAACATTGATCAGGCATGGGCCATAGTCTTTCCATCGTTCCAGGTCACCAGTCAACTTCAGCCACCCAAACCCATAGGCCATAATCATAATCATAATCATAATCATTTATTTGTCAGAATATGGTACATTATATGGTCTTAAGATTAGTCAATGGTATCTTCACATTCTGCCAAGTGTGGAGTGCAAATAATAGGTACATACATTTATTACAGGAGAGAGACTATTAGGTTAGTATTAACATTATTGATACAATTTTAGGTATGTCAATAATAATATCATAAAGACAAACAATTTATTTGGGATGTCAAACTATCATTTTAATGTCAGAGTAGGATGTCAAAATATAAAAGATTAACAATTTAATTAGGATGTCAAAGTATCATTCAAATAGTCGTTTAAATTATAATAACATTTAATACATAGCAAGTCTTTCAGTTTATTTTAGGCCAATTAGGCATTATAGGCATTTTAGGCCAATATATTTGTTTCCATATCCTGCAATAGTCCTACACCAACCGGGGGTTGTCCTTGGGTGCACGTGCATAGTGCATACAGGGATAATCGTCGGTTGGTGCCTCTTTTCATTTATACGTCTAACGGGCCTCTGCGAGTTGGCTTCGGCCCCTCGTACGCCTTCCAAAATGTCAAGAGACGCAAAAAAAAAAATAATAATAACCTGTGAAATTTTCAAGTGTCTACCTATAACGGTTCATGAGATAGAGCTTGCTGACAGACAGACGGACGGACAGACAGACGGATAGCGGAGGCGGCAATAGGGATCCGTTTGGCACCCTTCGGGTACGGAACCCTAAAACACAGTTTTTTTTTTATTACGTAAAGAGTTTTCTTGCATAAAGTAAAGATTTAACAAAACACATATACAGTTAACAAAACATTTTCTTTTAATTTTCTTATTTGCCCCCCAAAAGTGACCCCCATATTCAAAATTCATTTATTGTTAAACGTCCGTGTTTGGGTCACAGAAATACATATGTGTACCAAATTTCAACATTTTCGGTCCATTAGATTCGGAGCAAATTGGCTGTGACAGACGGGCAGACACACGACTGATTCTATAAGTGGTCCGTTTTTTCCTTTTGAAGTACGGAACCCTAAAAAAGAAAGGATATGGCAGAGGGCTATGGCAGGAGTCGCAGGTAACTCAATAATATAAATATGTCTGACAAATCGTTTTGTAATTTACACTGTAAAAATGTATGTTACGATAATAGTTATTACCTAAATAATAATGAATGTTTGTTTTAATTGATATCTTATGTTCTTTGCCGTAATTTGTATTACAGTCGATCAAAGATACAAAAAAAAAGTATCAATTGAGTTATCCGTTTGGCACATCATTAGCGGCCGTTCACACGGCGCTGTCATGTCATCCTAATGTTCATATATGGTTAAGAACAAAATGCAGTATGAAACTGCCGGATGATTATACAGTAACAAAATCTAGTAACAAAATATCGTTCTGATCTTCGCCGCGTGAACGGGCCTTACTATTAAAAAAACAAAAGTGGTCTATTGTCTATAGTCCCATTATTTCTTTAGGAACTGGATATATGAAAAAAATGGTGATTCTCCATTTGTGGAGTTTGGACGTCCAAATACTTAATTATAATTTTTTTTCAGCCTCAACCACCACCACACTGTCATCAAACGACAATAATCGCTAGCCGAGGAAAGCTCATTGACCCCTGTCAGACATGGCGCTACGCCGTCGACCATAATCATTGACCCCTGTCAGACATGGCGCTACGCCGTCGACCATAATAATCGCTAGCCGAGGAAAGCTCATTGACCCCTGTCAGACATGGCGCTACGCCGTCGACCATAATAATCGCTAGCCGAGGAAAGCTCATTGACCCCTGTCAGACATGGCGCTACGCCGTCGACCATAATAATCGCTAGCCGAGGAAAGCTCATTGACCCCTGTCAGACATGGCGCTACGCCGTCGACCATAATAATCGCTAGCCGAGGAAAGCTCATTGACCCCTGTCAGACATGGCGCTACGCCGTCGACCATAATAATCGCTAGCCGAGGAAAGCTCATTGACCCCTGTCAGACATGGCGCTACGCCGTCGACCATAATAATCGCTAGCCGAGGAAAGCTCATTGACCCCTGTCAGACATGGCGCTACGCCGTCGACCATAATAATCGCTAGCCGAGGAAAGCTCATTGACCCCTGTCAGACATGGCGCTACGCCGTCGACCATAATAATCGCTAGCCGAGGAAAGCTCATTGACCCCTGTCAGACATGGCGCTACGCCGTCGACCATAATAATCGCTAGCCGAGGAAAGCTCATTGACCCCTGTCAGACATGGCGCTACGCCGTCGACCATAATAATCGCTAGCCGAGGAAAGCTCATTGACCCCTGTCAGACATGGCGCTACGCCGTCGACCATAATAATCGCTAGCCGAGGAAAGCTCATTGACCCCTGTCAGACATGGCGCTACGCCGTCGACCATAATAATCGCTAGCCGAGGAAAGCTCATTGACCCCTGTCAGACATGGCGCTACGCCGTCGACCATCATTATTTTAAACCACCTTATTTGAAATCTGTGATATCTTTTATAGTATTCATTTAGATGATGTGATGTCCTGGCATCTTTTATTCTTAATTTAAGAAAGAAAGAAAGAAAGAAAAATGCGTATATTGGCATTACAGCAAAAAAAATAAAAAATAAAAAACACCTTAAAACTATAAACAGTTGGCTTTTAATGCCAAAAGGCCCACGAGTGTCATACGCTAGAATAATAAACACAAGTGCATGTGCCCGCTTTAATCAAATAATAGATTAAATTAAAATTGGAAACAAAAAGTAGCTGATACAAAATAATAAATAAAATGTTGTGACATATGTATGCGTGTGTAGTTGCGTGTGTAGTGTTGTGATTAGTGGAAAACTTAAATAAATACCCAATATCTGCGAAAAGAGAAATAAAAGGTACAAGACAAAATAGTGTGACTGCGTTGTTCTTTTAAACTTCAAAAACGTATTTTGATCAGGGTTTCGTCATCATTTAAGCAAAAGAACAATGGGCAAAACGTCCCTACCCTTGTAGCACTCCCATCTATGTTTCAAATGAAAGTACTTGAAAAGTGTATCATTTCATTGTATTACAGCAAACCTATCAAATATGGGGAAAAAAAGTTATTGACTTAGAAATCAAAATACAAACGGTACATAATGTTAGGTAGAATTCATGTTTATCTTCAACTTATTTTAATTATTTAAGCGCCTATTCCGTCGACGTTTCATACTTTACAATATACGTAATATCTGTCATTGACAGACAAGGATGCACATATATTAAAAAAACGAGACAGACCGATCATGCCCTGCATTGAGATGCTGGTGTTATTCCTAGACTCAGTGCAGTTCTTGTGCTTATGCGTCGTTCACGTTTCCGTATTTTTTCTATTTTGATGCCGATTTCCTCACTAACTTCAGCTTTTCAACGGATTTTTATGTGCCATAAATGATTGGATTTGTCGACTATGGAAGTGGAAGAAAGACGTGAACTATGTGTTAAATAATAAGTATAAATATAAAAACTTGTTGAAGCCCTTTCTTGTGGTATGTACAGATGGGTACATTGTCGACATAACAGGACCTCATGCGGCAACCACTTCTGACACTACCACAATGAGCGAACAAATGAACGAAAATCATGCGTGAATACACTATTTATGGCATGCTAACGATGCATTTATACTAGATCGCGGCTTTAGAGACGCAATTCCCGACCTAGAAAAACATGGCTATGACTGTCACATGCCGCCATCCAAAAATCAATTGACTAACGAGTAGGCAAATGAGTCAAGAAAAATCACAATTGTACGATGGTCGTAGAAGTGATAAATGGATGGTTCAAAAGGGATTATAAGATATTTCGAAACCAACTGTTTAACAAATCCTTTCCACATTTATTTACAGACTTTCGCATAGCTGGAGCTTTGCTCAATTAGAGGCCCCTCTCTTTATTTATCCCCAAACATAGTTTATTAATTAGAATACAGGAACTTAAAAATAATTAAGTAAAATCATTTTAAACAAAATACCATATTCTCGAGTTCTCCCATTCATTCATTCATTCGTTCGTTCACATTTGTTATCTTTATAACAGTATACATGTTTCCATCCGAAACTTAACATGCTACAAGGGTAGGGACGGGGTTCATACAAAAACGCCCATTGTTCTTATTGATTAATAAAATTTAAATTGAGAAAATTAAAAAAAAATTAATAAATTAATAAAATCGATACAATTGATTAAAATTACAAAAATGTATAAAATAAATATTGTTTTATATGGCAGACATGTCAGCTCGAACATTTTGAAAATCTTTTTGGTGGTTTAATAGAAATACTTTTAATTTCAATTTGAAAGTCAAGCAACTTTTACTATACTTTATGGGAGGAGGAATATTGTTCCAGCATTTAGTAGCTGCGTAGCGTAAACTGCCTCTAAAAGCCGCCGTCTTGTGCCGAGTAATGGAAAGCTGTTGAGAACATTTTCTTCCCTCCCCTATTCTGTGTCTGCTTGTCCACGATAGTCAGTCGTACAAATAAGAAGTTGTAATTAAATGGCCAATTTTAATAGACATATGCTATCGCGGACTTTTATGTTGATCTTGTTAAGATGTAAAATCTAGTAGAACACTAATTTTATTTATCTGTTACGGTTTAGTCAGCGCACGTCGTGTAAGCGCTCAAAAAAGCGTCTTTTTCACGACTTGACAAAACGTCAAGTTTCAGTACTACGTTTATGTTTAATTTAAAGGAATTATACAATTATAAGCCTTCCGGAATACATTCTCTATATAATGTTGAAAACTTCATCAAAATCCGTTGCGTATTTTAGAGGCTATTCGCTGTCGCTACTGGGTAGTCGTCCTATCGAATTTCGTCGTATCTAACGTCATAGCTCGCTGCTACGCCGTAGCTCACGGCTAAGCCGTAGCTCGCTGCTATGCCGTAGCTCGCTGCTACGCCGCAGCTCGTGGCTAAGCCGTAGCTGGCTGCTACGCCGTAGCTGGCTGCTACGCCGTAGTTCGCGGCTAAGCCGTAGCTGGCTGCTACGCCGTAGCTCGCGGCTAAGCCGTAGCTGGCTGCTACGCCGTAGCTCGCGGCTAAGCCGTAGCTGGCTGCTACGCCGTAGCTCGCGGCTAAGCCGTAGCTGGCTGCTACGCCGTAGCTCGCGGCTAAGCCGTAGCTGGCTGCTACGCCGTAGCTCGCCGCTGCGCCGTAGATACAAAATCACGCTCGTAGTTCTAAGCATTGCTCACATTACTGTTAAAGTTTCTGTGTTAAACATGGAAGCATATATTGAGTTTCTTGCCGGTTCATGTCCATAGGACCAACGTTTTGGAACCAACCAACGCGGGCGTGGCCTCCCATATAATTATTTTATGTACAGGGCGAACGAAGCTGACATACGTAGCTAACTTTACGTTGGGTGCTGCGGGGACCGGCCAGCTCCGGTAAGTTTCTGTTAGAAACAAAGTAACTGCATTACAGTGAGTCCTAACTTCATCGCAGTTTAAAACAGTTACCATACAGTTTCTTACCGACTTTTCTTGACAGCACTGACGTCTCCAAGGAAGTGGATATTTAACAACTCCCTTTTTTATATACATGTATTACGGAGAAGGGTATGTCTCTTTCGTTATTATCAGGCATATTTTAACTACTCCGTAATATGGGTAGTGTTGGTTATTGCGCAATAGAAATACTGTATGCGGTTCAGATCAAATTATAATTTACTATCAAATTAATCACACTAGCAATTCACCCACTGTAGTAGTACACGACATAACTATTCGGAATGCGCGACACATTCTAAACGTGTTCACTACTTACCCGCCAACGATGAACTCTGCTTAACTCTGTAAGTTTAACTATTAAAATCTGTAAGTTTTTAAATTATGTAAATATTATCTTGAAAAAAGTTACTACTCGAACTTTACGAAAAGTAGAAGGAAAAGTCAACGGATAGAAGAGCAGAATTAATTCAAGTCACGTTGTAATCTCTACTGCGTCTACACTCTGGGAGTAATTGTGTCCAAAAAGTTGGTGATAATCGTATACATCGACTTGCATAACTGAATAGTGTAGGTATAGGTATACCTACAGCATAATGAGCCTATAATTTTTCTGCTGCAGGGACACAGCCCTCCTCTCTGTGAGAGCGAGTGGGCCATAATACACTACGCGGGCCCACTGCATTCTAGGTCATTCTGGTTTCCTCACAATGTTATCCTTCACCGTTTTTTTAGCAGTGGTGATGAATTAAATTACACGAAGTAAAATGCCGTCCTGGGTCCTGCGACACGTAAGTCGAGTACGTTAACACTGGGCCACCACTGTTCTCGTCTAGGTACGGGTGGTACAAAATACATACCTGATAATTATAATATCTCAGCAGCGACGCGTGTAGGTATCGGCGTGGAGGCTTGTGACATCATAGTGAGCGTGATGGAGGTGTGGAGGCTGAGACGTCGCGGTAAGTAGCCTGGGTTCGATTGAAGTGTAGAACAAGTCCTCCGCCCGCCGCGTCGCTGTGCCGCTCTGCATTGCTTTACTATTCAACGACTCTTTGTATGCAGAACATTGGGCCCGGGGCACAGACGCGTGCCGCTTGGGGGCCCCGGGGCGCCGGTGCCAAGGGGGACAGGTGTGCACTCGGGCCCCTACTCTGGTACGGACACACAGGAGATAATTGCTTGTCTGCGACTTTATTGCATGAAGGTTGAACAGGTCATGAACCTCATTTTAATGCAAGTATCAATAAGGTCAGGGCAAAGAAGTGTAAAGCTGTTTGCGCGACGCGACACCGGTTATTGTTATACCCTGAAGTTTTGTATTGTTCGTGTCGCGTCGCGCGACAAATCGCGCTGGTCTGAAAACAGCTTAATTCTAAGCACGTTCGGTAGTTTTTGTCTAACTTAATATTTATTTAAGAAGCCCGCAGCTCGCAGGAAATATGCAATATTTGTGTATGTAGTATTTAGTTATTATATGTCTTTAAATACCAACTATCAGTAGGCAATACAGAATGATTAGTATGTTATTATTAAATAAGTGATTAGCGAACTAAACCGCAGTGTAACAAATTTGTAGCATTTGTTAACCACTACAACAAGGTTCAATAATAAATTTGTGTTATCAAACATACAAATCAGTGATCTCGTATAACTAATGTTCGTTATCAGCGTTTGTTTGGGCATACAAATGTCAGCAGGTACTTGAGTTCGATTGTTCACATTGTTTTCACATGGTTTTAACAGAGGGGGACTACAGAAGGAGGACAACACACGAATGGAGTTGGCGCGATAAGTATAGGGGAAGCGAAATAGCTTTTAAATACATTCGCATCTTGTGTCTGCTTTAGATAGTAATCGATTTACTGATGAGTGGATGGACGCAGCTGCAGAGAGCGCACGTTGTTTTATGTGGTGTTATGCGCAGCTTACAAGCTCATATTAATTTCTTTCATAGAGCGCAAGACATTGTGATTACTTGTGACGTAGGTAAGCGATATGAGTTCCCTTAATAAACAGACGAGAGATATCACCGTGAAGTACACACAAAGCGTACAATTAATGCTGTGAGTACATAAAGTGCCCTTCGTCATTAGCCAGGAGACAGTATATAAGAGTATCAGACGGTTTATGTTAATAAATTCGACACTCTCAGTACATTGCCGCATAGGGTCAGATGCGACACTAACTCCTAACTCTTAAAATTATTTTACTCCTTTTATTAGCTGCATAACGTTTTCAGTTTTCGCAGTGTGGTTCACATGCCCCGGTACCGAGCTCCTCGAGTAGCGTGTTCCTCGAGCCCCGGTACCGAGCTCCTCGAGTAGCGAGTTCCACGAGCCCCGGTACCTAGCTCCTCGAGTAGCGAGTTCCACGAGCCCCGGTACCGAGCTCCTCGAGTAGCGTGTTCCTCGAGCCCCGGTACCGAGCTCCTCGAGTAGCGAGTTCCACGAGCCCCGGTACCGAGCTCCTCGAGTAGCGTGTTCCTCGAGCCCCGGTACCGAGCTCCTCGAGTAGCGAGTACCACGAGCCCCGGCAGAATAGTATGATCGTAATACAAAATGCACATTACAACTTTGTACAATATTCTGAGAAATAAATGCTTCCTTTCTATTCTATTCTTTCGGTACCGAGCTCCTCGAGTAGCGTGTTCCACGAGCCCCGGTACCGAGCTCCTCGAGTAGCGAGTTACACGAGCCCCAGTACCGAGCTCCTCGAGTAGCGTGTTCCACGAGCCCCAGTACCGAGCTCGTCGAGTAGCGAGTTCCACGAGCCCCGGTACCGAGCTCCTCGAGTAGCGAGTACCACGAGCCCCGGCAGAATAGTATGATCGTAATACAAAATGCACATTACAACTTTGTACAATATTCTGAGAAATAAATGCTTCCTTTCTATTCTATTCTTTCGGTACCGAGCTCCTCGAGTAGCGTGTTCCACGAGCCCCGGTACCGAGCTCCTCGAGTAGCGAGTTACACGAGCCCCAGTACCGAGCTCCTCGAGTAGCGTGTTCCACGAGCCCCAGTACCGAGCTCGTCGAGTAGCGAGTTCCACGAGCCCCGGTACCGAGCTCCTCGGCTCTAAACAGCTCTCGATTGTTTCTGTTCGTCCCTAAACAACTTAATAACTTATCTACTACTGTATCTAATTAAATTCTGCTAATTTTCTTCTCAACTTATTAGATAACTAATTAATTTACTTTAGGGAAACTTGTACCTCTCTGGAACACTGATCACTCGCTAATTATTTCGCCAAGTTAACGCAAGCTGACACCGCACCGACTATTTTTCATACGATGGCTTGATAATCAATTTTTAATTGAGGAATCAGTCCTTTATTGGGTAACTAACGAGTCTGGGCTCTGCTTTATATTAACGACTCGTTGATATAAAGCAGAGGCCAACGATTCTTGATTCTTCTAGCCCGCATACAGACATCTTTGAAAATGACAAATTACATACATTAGTTCTCGGTGACAAACATTAGGCATGTTGACCGACATATACAAACTAACGTGATGAGTACTACGGCAACCTGTTCAGTCTGCGGGATTTTACTGAGTGTAATATACAATACAGCATGATACGACACCGACCCTTTTATGAGTAATGACGATGATTTATATAATTTCATTAGAAAGGGGAAAATGTCGAAGAAAAACCTTTCTTTTTACAAAGTTTACGAAGCAGGAAAAAGCAAATAAGCAATAACTTAGAGTGAGGTAACGATCTCTACGTAAAAGGGAGAAAGTTGCCAATTTATGAGTTCAATAGTAGCGCGGTGACGGAATAAATCATCGCGAGAGGAAACCGTCCGAGTCATCCGAGCGGAACCCGCGCCCCTGGGTACAACGTAGGTACACACGTAGATGTGTACATACTCGTATAGCGACCGTACAGAGACAAACGCACATCTACGATCGGTGAAGTTCGCCTTCCGACTCCGACTCATGTGTATTGTATATTTTAGTGGAGATCGAGTGGAATAAACCTAGCTCGGAGTTCTAAAGCTGTAAGATACGTATGGGGACCAACATTTAAATTACCAAGTGTATGTTAAAAAAAAGCTTTACCTTTCGTTTTCAAAGTCATCGTCATGTCATGCGTGCATGGTGGAGCTGGTCTCCGCAGTTTGACCTAATTAGTAAGTCATGCAGGGGGGGGGGGGGCGGGGGGCGTAATATTCGCGATTCCCAGTCGAAGACGGCGCGAGGCTCTCATCATTAGGACTTCAAACTTGTCGCAGAACCGCTCGCTATCTGCTCCTCATGAATAACGAATCAAGGGAGTATGCAGCAGAAGCTTAGCATTAAGCACTTTCTAACGTTGTGTCGCTGTACTATATTACCTATATTACTTCACTTTACTTTTATGCAATAAGTGTGCTTTCAGCAGTAGCCCACGCAGGCGGATCAATCGGCCAAGTTAAATGACAGAGATAAAATTTCGCGTTGTAGTACATATTTACAATTACTAGGTATATAAAGTTAGTAACAACTAGCGACTAGATCATTATGTTGTAAATAAATTGCTTTTGTGTTTGTGTTCTTGGATTATTGTTTGTAGTTTAGTTATTGTTGTCTGTTACTGTGTCGCAGAGTTCGGCTTGGGTAGTTATGAGAATTTATAATAATGTTATAGTCGGCGGAATATTCAAAATTAGTTTCTTTTAACAATATTTCGTAATCATGTATTGACATAAACTGAATGAATTCACCGTACCGCATGTGGGCATAATTATTATGTAAATACGAACAATAGCCCGCAAGCACAAAGTTCTTCTTATGCCGGAAACGACAAATGATGGCTGAAGCAGCACTGAGCGGCACTGGCAGCGTGGCAGCGTGGCAGCGTGGCCGCGTGGCAGCGTGGCAGCGTGGCAGCGTGGCAGCGTGGCCGCGTGGCAGCGTGGCCGCGTGGCAGCGTGGCAGCCCGTACAATAAACTAATAGGCCATAAAATATGAATTAGCTATCGGTCGCGCTCGACCAACATGTTCGCATTGTTCGACCTAATTCACAGCGCGCTAATGAGCCGGTCTGCTCATTAACATTACCCAGAATTTATAATGTCACTGTGGCTTTTCAGAGTAGGGGAGCAGAATATCAAGGAGGCAGGTAGAGCACAAATGATGGTGACAGATAACTTGTCTGACTGAATACGTTTAGAAGTCGTAATGGAAATCTGTATATCATCATTCGTGGGGCTCTTTTACTCAGAAAAAGAATTCATAGTGCAAACTACCCCTAATAGTACTACGAGTACCGTGTCAATATGAGTCAGTCCGTGGCCTCACTCCCCATGTCCCTTAGAAAGACGCCACCGGCTTCTGAGCAAGTGATTGTACGTCTGTGATTTTTGCTCAAAGTAAAGTATCTGTATATCTGTTGAATTGTTCATCGATGACGACGTAGTCCCGCCATGTGACGCGTGACTTCGTGACGAGGGTCAGCGTGACGTGGCGGTACTATTACGCCCCTGTCTCCCGCGTTTCCTGCACTAACTATGTCCTTTGTCTGTGCTTGTCACTATTTACCCACTCTACCACTCACCCACGTGTGACAGAGACAAAACATTGACGACTGTTATCGACAATCTGACATGTGATAACGCCAAGTGTTTGCAATTCGATCATCATTTCTTTTTACGAAAAAAATCAAGTTTTGGCCGACCTGGCGCCGGCATTTGACGAGGTACAGAAATACTCAATACCTACTCAATACTCAATATGTTTATTGCATTCCACAATGTGAACTTAGGTGGTAGGTACATAAAGACATACATTCGTTTTGGAGCATTGTGGGCCCTGTCGGGCATAACAACATAAAAATTAGGAGGAGGGCTATTATAGATATTTGTTAACAATTTTAATATTAATCTACTCTTTCGTTTTGTGTAGGTAGGTAGGCTGATAACTAATTGTGTACATATAATTTTTACCACTCATATATTGGATTTAAACATTAAAATTTATTTAAATTATGTAATATTATTTCGTTTATTTATTTATATACATATTCATTTACATTTTTAAATATTTCTTAAAAAAAAGATATAAAAAATATTTAAAAATATAAAAAATAGTGTTCCGCCGGTGTCGGGAGCAGGGTCCAAGCTACCGGTGGTTAGGGCTGCAGAGACAGGAACCTCCTCACAATGCGAGCCGTGTCGAGGAGTACTGCCTTCTGAATCAGGCCCTTGATCCAACCGCCTAACGAGAGCCTCGAGAGATGTTGGTCGAGGCTTTCGGCCATCAGGCCGAATGTTATGTAATATTATTATTATCATTGGTAATTATAAATAAATTATTATTGCGTTTAAATACTTCGGCAAATAACGTCAACTTCGCTTTAAATACTTATTATGTTCCGTCGGAACGGAACTAAACTTGAATCGAGCCACAGTTGAGAGAACTATAAGTTAGTATTTACTCACTAAATTTACTTTTAACATTTCTTTATTGACGTTAAAAAGATTTCATACACACTTCCTCGAGCTTTTCTATAACAAATGCCGTATTTTTCCTTACAAAATAAAAACATCTAATGACAGGAACTTTACATGACAAAAGTGTCACAAGTAGCGCGTCGGACGATCTGCGCGAGTTGCGAGTTGGAACGCTGAGCGGGCCTTTCGTCAGCCGCGCGCCAATTCCGACTATATAAATAAATTAGCATTTTAATTGAATGTTATTATAAAACAGGATGGAGCTTGCTTATGGGTAGTGTCCGACCGAAACAGGAATTTCTACCGAAACCGAAACCGAATCTTCGGTAACTGTCTCAGTTTCGGCCGAAACCGAAACCGAACCTTTTTTAGACATGTTAAAAATCTATTGTTTACTTAGGCTTATTTTTACACTTAAACAGAAAGTTAACACGTGTTGAATGAAATAAAAAACAATAACTGAATTATTTGAAATATTAAAAAAAAGAATTATATTACTGCTATAAAACAAACACAAATTATACTTGTAGAAACAAAAATCGTCAATAATCAACAATTACATTATAAAGGAACATATCATCACGCCTTGTTTCCCTGAAGGGTTGGGCAGAGGTACACACAGATTTCGCCAGTTATGTTTAAGGCCCATGTAATTGGGGGCGAGCCTTTTGCCATCAACCGGCACAAATCCAGACTCCGGGCTGCTATTGAGAAATTCCAAATAGAAAAACCCAATAACACTTGGCCCGACCCAAGAATCGAACCCAAGACCTCATGCTCAGCAGTAGCGCTTGCGACCACTAGACCAACGAGGCAGTTATAAAGGAAGGACCTTTAATTGCGTTAACAATCACAACATTCTAATGACACGTGTTAAATGAAGTAAAAAACAATAATTGAAGTAAGTATGTGAAAAAAGAAAGTTTTTTTTTGATGTTACTGCTGTAAAACAAACAAAATTATAATAAAAATGAACAAACATGTTATAGTTAACATGTTTGTCAATTTTTATATTTTTTTCTTCTGGGAACAATTTGTCAATAATGAACACTTAAGCTTCGGCCAAACCTGAGCGACCACGACGCGGGAGGCAGGAAGCGAAGCGGGAGCGTCAACCGCGCGGCAGACGCTGCCCGTGGTATTATATGGCGCCTTGCAAACCTACGCGACTGCGACGCGGGAACATAGCGTCGGCGAAGCGGGAGTGTTGGAACCTTCAGTCTGGTTGGCGAGGGATGTAAATGAAATACCGGAGTCCAATTAATACAACGTATATTACTAAATCAGGAGTTACGTTACAGTGGCATTTCTTACAAGATATTGATAGTACACAAGTTAACTCTAGGGCGCGGCGGAGACGACTGCCCGCTCGGCCGTGTGCATGCGCGGGGCCCATTGCAATATGCCTCGTTTGCATTATTGCTACTGTAGTTCCTACAGGGAGTAAGCGGGAAGCACGCGTCTTGTGGTCAGACGTGTGTACTAGGGTGGATCGTTTATTTTTATTTTTGATATATCTTTGGGGCGGGGTGTGGAAAAGATGCTCTAGGAGGAAACAATTAAAAGTTAATAAGACAGTATTATGATATTTTAAGTAAAAGTACTGCCACAAGTATAATGAGGTTTTCATTAATCGTCTAAATCTAGGATTCAGTCTGAGCTTAATTAAACGATTCTTGTTAATGATGTACAATGTTTATTATTTTTTTAATACTTGAAACTAGAACTATAATTATAACTAAGAATAAAAAATGCAATAAATCGACAAAAATAACTACAAAAAATAAGTAAAAAAATAACGAAATTCAGGAAATCACATAGTTTTGTAATGTTTTTTTTTTCTGTTAAAGACCGGCATGATACGACACGATTGAGGTTTATTTTTGATCGATCCTTCACGTCTTTCTGGCCCACAAACTGCAGAACAGGATTCTGTGACCAACTTGATGAATCTCTCAGTAGCTTATGTGTGACATGGCATCAATCGGAATAAAGGCAAAATTTCGCTTCCAACGATGTCCAGATTTTTAATGGCTTCGTAAATGGTCTGATCTGCTATTTGTTTAGTCAATGGTGGTTCCGACATCTTATGCCAGTCCATCATGAGACCATGCGTGCCAAAGAAATAGACATACCTGCATACATACATACATACATACATACTCTCTAAAAACATTACCCTCCTCCTGGGGCAGTCGGGTAAAAAGTAAGAGAAGATACTGTTCTATACGATCTGAAAAATCCTGGCTATAAAAATCTACGTAAAACGATAAAATATGCACGCATACGCAAGAGCAAGCAATAAAAGGTCTTCTTCATCAGAATCAGACTCTGATGTTAAATATGAGACTGACATAACACAACAATTTAGGTGTTACACTAAGCTATAGACGTGCGGCTGTGACTATTCGCTGTTCGCGCCGTAGTCGCGCAGGTGTGCACGATATTTCCCGCGTTAGTTTCGCGTTGTTGACGCTCCCGCGTCCCGCGTTGTGGTCGCTCAGGTTTGGCCGGAGCTTTATATTATAAAGGAAGGACCTCATTAATAGAGCCAGCCTAACGACGCGCGATAATTCACAGAGTTTCGGTGCAGCCGAAGGTTCGGCAGATTTTCTGCCGAAACCAAAACTGGTGCCGAAGCTAGATTTTTTTGCCGAAACTTGCCGAAACCAGAACCGAACCTTCGGTCGGTCACTACTTATGGGTGAACGGAAACTCCCCGGTGTTCCCCCGGCTCGGCCGCATGTGTGTTCAAGAGTTAACTTACAGAGTGTAGTGCGGCGCTGTGCGAAGAGCAGTCCCTGCGGCCCACGCGGCCCGAGACACGCTTGCTCGTGATATATCAATTTTATGATTGCTGGGACTTTCCGAACAAACGATAAATAAGTTAGGTGTTTTGGAAGTGGCAGAAGTAATTTCAACTAGATGCAACACCTGGCTGCCGATACCTATCCCTGTCATTAAATATCAAAGCAATTGTTCCGCGCGGTGACCTTGGAGCGGCGGAAACTGCTTTAACTGCTTAACTTTATCGAAGTAGCATAATTGCGTATTTAAGGCGCCATCCGCTATTCAAGTCGGCCGCTTGTGCCTGTTCGACTACAACTCTCGACGAAACGCGTTGTCTACGTTCAGGAAACAGCAACAACGCCTACAATGAATGGGAACCGTCCGTGGTGGTGCCCCGCATGTGGTCGTGGTGGTGCCCCGCATGTTGTCGTGGTGGTGCCCCGCATGTTGTCGTGGTGGTGCCCCGCATGTTGTCGTGGTGGTGCCCCGCATGTTGTCGTGGTGGTGCCCCGCATGTTTACTTGGGCTGTGTAAGGATTGCATGGAAATAGGATTTGTATGGTGGTGGGAAGTACAGTCGTTTGTTAATGCGCTCGTGCGTTTTGTTCATACAAAACGAAGCAAAGGACAGTGGCCAAAAATGTATGGGCGGCACACCCACGTCCGCCACAGTTAAAACCACTGTAGTTTTGAAGACCTCTTACGTGATGTTTTGAAGACCTCTTTTCCTTTGGTTTGCTTTAGTTGGGTAAAAAAATTAAGTAACGTGTGCGCACTAAAATAGGCGCTCGTGAAGTGTTGGTGATTGGTATAATAATGTCGACATCGGCCGCAATCGGTGCCTATTCAACTAAGAGTTGAAGTGTAAACTCGACACATGAGAAGTGCACAATTCCACAATTGCACAATTCATTTTATATTCCGACAAAGCTGTTTGGCTGGGAAACATTCGGCTGTCTGTGGGAGTGAGAGGGAAAGATTGCGGTGAGTTAGTCACCACAAACTTTCCTATTCAAACAACATTTAATGTAGTTGAAGGAGCTGTACAGTAAACTTATCATGAAATAGAAGCAAACCATTTACGAGCCAGCTCACTGGCGAACTGGCGCACTAGTACTGGCCCACTGGCACATTATGGTACGACTGTAGGTTAAACTTGTTGTATTGTACTCAATATATTTAGTAGAGTATCTAGTGTAGTTTGAACTCGGTGCCAGGGGCCCGGCGCCCGGGGCCCGGCGCCCGGGGCCCGGCGCCCGGGGCCCGGCGCCGGCGGGGACTCGTCACAGGCTAAGTGTGTCTTGACACTGAGACCTCTTACGTGATGTTATGTGTCGTATAAACGTTACAGTCATGATCTTTGGATTTTGTGTCGTAGTTTAAAGAAGAAAGATTTCACTTCTGTTATTTCACACCAGAAGTACGTCATAGTTAATATTTTATATAAAAATAATAGAAATATGATTGAATATGATAGTATGTCTGTTTACGTTATTTCTGAATACAACACTGTTACTCTACCTACTTGGATTGAAATGTAATCTGCCGATATTGCTATACAGATGTGTGAACCGATATAAATACACACATAACATTACATCACGCCTTGTCCCCGAAGGGTTGGGCAGTGGTGTACCTGTAGTACACCCACATGTCGCCAGTGGCTGTCGATATAAATACACACATAACATTACATCACGCCTTGTCCGCGAAGGGTTGGGCAGTGGTGTACCTGTAGTACACCCACATGTCGCCAGTGGTGTACCTGTAGTACACCCACATGTCGCCAGTGGGTGTCGATATAAATACACACATAACATTACATCACGCCTTGTCCGCGAAGGGTTGGGCAGTGGTGTACCTGTAGTACACCCACATGTCGCCAGTGGGTGTCGATATAAATACACACATAACATTACATCACGCCTTTTCCGCGAAGGGTTGGGCAGTGGTGTACCTGTAGTACACCCACATGTCGCCAGTGGGTGTCGATATAAATACACACATAACATTACATCACGCCTTGTCCGCGAAGGGTTGGGCAGTGGTGTACCTGTAGTACACCCACATGTCGCCAGTGGGTGTCGATATAAATACACACATAACATTACATCACGCCTTGTCCGCGAAGGGTTGGGCAGTGGTGTACCTGTAGTACACCCACATGTCGCCAGTGGGTGTCGATATAAATACACACATAACATTACATCACGCCTTGTCCGCGAAGGGTTGGGCAGTGGTGTACCTGTAGTACACCCACATGTCGCCAGTGGGTGTCGATATAAATACACACATAACATTACATCACGCCTTGTCCGCGAAGGGTTGGGCAGTGGTGTACCTGTAGTACACCCACATGTCGCCAGTGGTGTACCTGTAGTACACCCACATGTCGCCAGTGGGTGTCGATATAAATACACACATAACATTACATCACGCCTTGTCCGCGAAGGGTTGGGCAGTGGTGTACCTGTAGTACACCCACATGTCGCCAGTGGCTGTCGATATAAATACTTATAAAAAATATTTTTATAATCTTTAAAAGTCAAAGTTAAGCACTTTTCGTCACCTCGATGTGAATTAGGGCGGAACGAGGTCGACGTTTGATGATTGAATATTGCTCCGAGAGTGACAAATTGCCCGTCGCTAACCGTCTCACGTTACACGGTTCAAGCAAATAACTTTTACGTGTAATTCGAGCACAATATACCTGCTTACGTAATTCCATGTTCACGCTTGATATATTATTACACTTAGTATAAGTTTTTATTTACATGGATTTCTGATAAGAAAAATAAGATTTTGGATTGCTACGCCGTAGTCGATGTTCTAGCTACGCCGTAGTTGATGCTCTAGCTACGCTGTAGCAATAGTGGCTACGCCATCGTAGCCGGTAACAGAATAGTTTTGCGACGATTAGCGTTGATGGTTTTGCTGAACAAATTGAATTATGGGGCGCTTGGGAGTCACTAAATTCTAAAAATACGTACGATTTACAAAGCAAAGGAAGTTGAACGCTAATTTGTTTGATTCTCAGTGAGAGCTCGGTCTGTGCGGTGAATGCCTCAATGTCACACAATCAGCGAAGACTTTAATGAATCCTTCGCTGATTGTGTGTGTAACAGCGCGCCCATGCTCGCGCGGCAGTCCGGACGAAACAATTGCGTTTAAGTTTAGCTCTCTGAAATGATTCGATTTACTCGAGGACATTTGTGTATGTTCTCCCAATTAATGGATTTGTTTTTTAAATTTCAGTCATGGCCGAGCTATAGCGTATGTATGTTTGTAGCTGTCATGTTGAAATATTATTGTGATCAGGTTCATTTATGTTATGGTGTAATTGATGTCGGCGGACAGTTCGTGCGACAACTGAGTGAGTGGTGCGGACTGAGCGCACGCCGTAGTTGGGAGTCTGGGACACAGCGCGACAGTAGTGCGGCTAACTTAGAGAGTTACAACTGAGTGAGTGGTGCGGACTGAGCGCACGCCGTAGTTGGGAGGCTGGGACACAGCGCGACAGTAGTGCGGCTAACTTAGAGAGTTACAACTGAGTGAGTGGTGCGGACTGAGCGCACGCCGTAGTTGGGAGGCTGGGACACAGCGCGACAGTAGTGCGGCTAACTTAGAGAGTTACAACTGAGTGAGTGGTGCGGACTGAGCGCACGCTGTAGTTGGGAGGCTGGGACACAGCGCGACAGTAGTGCGGCTAACTTAGAGAGTTACAACTGAGTGAGTGGTGCGGACTGAGCGCACGCCGTAGTTGGGAGGCTGGGACACAGCGCGACAGTAGTGCGGCTAACTTAGAGAGTTACAACTGAGTGAGTTGTGCGGACTGAGCACACGCTGTAGTTGGGAGGCTGGGACACAGCGCGACAGTAGTGCGGCTAACTTAGAGAGTTACAACTGAGTGAGTGGTGCGGACTGAGCGCACGCCGTAGTTGGGAGGCTGGGACACAGCGCGACAGTAGTGCGGCTAACTTAGAGAGTTACAACTGAGTGAGTTGTGCGGACTGAGCGCACGCCGTAGTTGGGAGGCTGGGACACAGCGCGACAGTAGTGCGGCTAACTTAGAGAGTTACAACTGAGTGAGTTGTGCGGACTGAGCGCACGCCGTAGTTGGGAGGCTGGGACACAGCGCGACAGTAGTGCAGCTAACTTAGAGAGTTATAACTGAGTGAGTTGTGCGGACTGAGCGCACGCCGTAGTTGGGAGGCTGGGACACAGCGCGACAGTAGTGCGGCTAACTTAGAGAGTTATAACTGAGTGAGTTGTGCGGACTGAGCGCACGCCGTAGTTGGGAGGCTGGGACACAGCGCGACAGTAGTGCGGCTAACTTAGAGAGTTACAAATATAAGTCGTTTGTGGACCAGCATGTCCAGCTTGCATTTAGTTGCTTATCACCACATCACTTGTGTTGTTTCACTTGAGGCCGCTTGAAGTTGCACTCGTGTGTTTTCTTCTAGTTTTAGTCATGACTGCGATGCATTTCTGTTCCTTTTGTCGACCATCTCGTATTATTTGCTGTTCCTAACCTACTGATTGATCTTATCATAGATTTAGTGGTGTTTAGACTTTATTTGCGACACTGTGTATGTGTTTTTGTGTAGCGGTGTGTGTCACCGATTCTCATCGGAGCCCTCGTTAGCATACGTTTGTCGTCGGTTGATGAGCACCCCCCGCCCCGCACCGGCTACACCTCGCCCCCTCACGTTACAGACAGACTTCATAATCTTTTGAGATACAAATTAGCGTCGCGGTCTCAAGTGCCGCCACATGACGCATTCTAATAAACGCGAGCGACTCCGAGCTGAACCTCAGCTTAGTTTCTCCGCGACTCTGTATTCATTATACATAAAGCAAATAACAATAAATTATTCGTTTTTTTATTTGCTGCGTTGTAAATATGGCGCGTTGTTCCCTGTAGACGACCCCCCGGAGCTCGCCCAGCAATATAACCGGAACGTGCGCGAGTACAGGCGCGACTTGCCGCCTCCGACAATTAATGTAATCCCTAATTTTAGATAGTAAAGGCACCTAAATAAATACGCGCTCATTGTTCTGGAATTAGTACACGCATAACTTCGCGATCCGGTGAAATACCTTGCGCCTGTAAATATTTGTCCGCCGACCGCGCAGGTATTTAGCAGAACCCTTTGTACCGACCGGTTACGTCACTGGCGTTCCATCGCCTGGCTCGTGCACGCTATTTGAAACCTTACCGCAGGATGGTAGAGGTCATAATGGCGTGCTCTTGTGTCCTGTGATGAACTGACGTTAATTAATGTAACCGAGTAGGTGTGTTTAACAAAAGCAAAGACACGTTTGCGGCGCTTTGTTGCGGCGCCCGCCGGACGACCCGGGTGCGCCGGGCGCCGCGCTCTGCAGGGACCAGCGGCGGTACATTGAGCTGACCCACAGACAGACACATGCATTTCATATAATGAAGTCCCTCAGGAAGCTACGGGCAGGCGGATCCTTTGTTGTTCAGTTCGTGCGCGTTGTTTTAATAAAACAGTAGAAAGACAAAGGGATGGCATTTTGTTTATCTGCTGAGATCGATGTAATGAGAAATTCTTCCATTGTGTCGGCGCTGGCCGTCGTTTGACGTCGAAGGACGAACTGCGAGCGAATTCCGGCGCAGGCCGCGATCTCACAAGTAATATCTCCCGAGCTCCCGACTGCTGTGATGTCATCTTATTTAGGCCAGCGATGAACAATACCTATTAATTATACCGAGGGCGAGCAAGTCGTAAGTCTTCGTCAGAAGTAAGGCACTCAAGGTTATTATGTTCTCTATTTTTCTTCGTTCAGCGCGTGATTACGTGAGATCAGATCATAAACTATAATAATATAGCTCACGTCACCCGTGACGCGCTCCGGACTGGCCACCTTTGATCTCGTGTGGCGCTGAATATTTATCGGTAACTTGACGACGTTTTTATGTATCATCTAGTTATGGAGGAGAGATAAACACCAACATGACGCAAGCTGGTAACATTGTACATTATGTAGGCGCGTTCCCGGATCATCTGGAAGGCATAATAAACAGGAGCTTTCACGTCACGAGCATACACTGCGGTGTTCGGGGAAGGAATGCTGATTGACAAGCGACCTTAAACTCTTGATTAGCTGTCAACAACATGGGAGGAGTTGTGTCCTGACACCGCAACACCGCTAGTTAACCACTCGTACAGAACTTGTGGCAGTCGAACAAACGAGTCGCAGATGAGGGCGACAATGTTTCTGTACAAGTACCCATAATATATGTATGTCGCAATTTGTACAGAATGGAAATCCCTGAACGGGGATGTCCATTCTGTACGTTAGTAGATGCGCCGGTAGATATCCTCATTTTTCTTAACAATTAAAAGAAGATGCGATTAATTCATAATTGGCCGGTAAAATAAAATAAAATATGATGATTGTTAACGTTATTTAAAAGTAAATAAGAAAAAGCAAAATGCTATATGCGTGCGTGAAGCGCATATTTTGTATAGAGTGGAGTTTCTGCGCCTTCCTATTGTATTCTATGGAGTTCAGTTTAAGTGTCGCAATTAGCAGTTTGTGCGGCATTCCCGCAAGTTTGCGTGTCGCACAATGAGCGGTTCAATTAACTGCCTCGTTCGAATAACCCGCGTTACATTACTTTATAATATATTGTGTTTCATTAATAGGGTCAATTAGCATAGGTACGAGTATATTACATGACTTTGCGTTTTTAGAGATACGAGTACAACAGATGTGTCACATACACTCACGTTGAACTTATTCATAATATTAGATGTTTCTGAGAGTGTAGGAGTGTGAGAGTTCGCGAGTGCGGGAGTTTGGGAGTGCGGGCAGTGTCCGGCAGGTGTGAGCAACAAGATAACTTCTCTCTTCGTCGCTAGCAAGTAACCATAAAAATTGAATGTAACACTTAGTTCACCAAAAGTTGCTCGCAATAAATACCCACTTAGATAATAATTTTTTTTACATCTGCGCAAAGGTTCCATGCGAACAAAGCTGTTATTATTCTAATAGCATCTTTATTTCATATAAAACAAAGAAGTTAATAATTTTGAGCGTTTCATAATTTATAAATAATGCTTTTCGACACAGTGCACGCCGCATATCTGACCGCTTCAGACGCGAGCCGCAGCGCGCAGCTGCCAAACTGTCTTTATTACGTTATTACTTGAGGTACCTGCCGACCGAAAGCAACGAACTAACGTTTTGAGCTACGCTCAAAAACTCAAATGGCAGTGGGCAGGCCTTGTGCCAAGACTTACGGACCAGAGATGGACTGTAAAACGACACTGTGCAGCGGTTTACTAGGTAAACGCAGTAGAGGTAGACCGTTGTCACGCTGGGAAGATGAAGTGAAAAAATATGTGTTGTTTGTTTTTTAAATTAAAATTCTGTACGTTCAGATTTTTATTATTGTTTTGTTATTGAAATGTGAATTTAGTTTAAGCTTGAATGTTACACTGTTTTTTTTTTTGGTAACTGTGTTGTACTGTTCACACTTTTCAATCTGTTTTTAGAAGTGAAGATTTTTAATTTGCTGTCAGTCTCACATACTATTTTTTATTCTGTTTGTTTTAGCTGTAAGTCTTCCATAGTTAATAAATAAATAAAATTGCTGGCCCATTGTGAACCAAAGTAGTACCAGACAGAGAAACATGGGCATCTTTGGAGGATGCCTTTAGCCGCAAGGAGTTTTTGCAGACTAAGATAGTGTAATTAACAAATAAAAACTGAAATATAAATACTAACAAAACTAAAAACATAAGTACCATTTGGCTAAAACAATCCATACAAAAAAATAAAAAATAAAACAAAAACATTAATAACATTAAAAATTAAAAACTAAGTATCCATAGTTTGCAAGAAATAAATGGCTTTTTTATTTATTTTATTGTTACCTGCCGGCGCCGCCGCCACGCGGGTCGCTCAGCATCCTAATTACGCAATGCACGATCAATTTTAAATTGAAACCAATTGAAAAAGATTGCCAGTCCATTGCTTCATAAGTTCGACAAAAAATATTGAGCAGTGTTTTTTTTATCGAACTTATGAAGCAATGGACTGGCAATCTTTTTCAATTAGTTTCAATTTAAAATTGATCGTGCATTGCGTAATTGGGGGGCTGGGCTTAAGTTTGAGTTTGAGCGCCTCAGCGGCAATCATTGATAGTTGACAATTATACTCGTGCTTCGTTCTCGAGATTAGTAACCTGAAATAATAAACTTATTACTTATTTACACATGTAGTAACACCCAGGATTCACCACATAGCACTGTATTTGAGAGATAAGAGGGTAATTTTTTTTTTTTTTTTTGTGAAGTAGACGTGCCCAAATTCTCCGGTTGTCATTCACGTTTACAGTGCTTCACCACTGCACACCTCTTTCTCATCGGTACGGACTAAAAGTGTTTTTCTCAGTGATTTTAACAAAATAAAAATGCCGAAGAGGAAGCGTGATAGTGACATCGATAAATTAAGCAAGAAGTTTCGTAAACTGGAGAAAAAATTAAAACGTGCCAAGCGGCAACGTTCGTCAACATCGCCTTCATCCCGAGAGGATTCCATGCTATCTGCGCATAGCTATGAAGGTATGTTATTTAATGTTGCTATTGCTACAAATTCAGGAAAAAGTCGTTGGAGGGCGCAAAAAAACGGTCTACCTCAAGGTAGTGTCCTGGCACCACTCCTTTTTAATATTTATACCAACGACCAACCATCCAGCCCAAACACGTCCCGCTTCCTCTATGCAGATGACCTTGCCCTCACCTCCCAAGCCACCACCTTTGAGGAAGTTGAGGTCCACTTGTCAGACGCTCTTAGTGACTTAGCCTCCTACTACCTCGCTAACTCACTTAAGGCCAATCCGAGCAAAACACAGTCTTGCTTATTCCATCTCCGCAATAGAGAGGCCCGCCGCAGGCTTAACATCGTTTGGGGTGGGGTCCCCATCGAACACAGCAACTCCCCTAGATATCTTGGCGTTACTTTGGACAGGTCTTTAACATTCAGCAAAAACTGCAAGAACATCAAGCAGAAGGTGCACTTTCGCAACAGTCTTCTTCAGCGATTAGTCTCATCGAAGTGGGGTGCTTCGCCTGACGTTATGCGAACTACTGGGCTGGCTCTATCTTTTTCTGCAGGTGAATTCGCATGCCCCGTGTGGAGTCGTTCTGCCCATGCAAAATTGGTGGATACAGCATTGAATGAAACGTGCCGGATCATCACTGGTTGCCTAATACCGACCCCGGTTCAAATGCTGTACCCACTGGCAGGAATAGCGCCACCAGTGGTTCGCAGAGCGGTGGCAAGCTCCAGCGAAAGATCCAAAATGATCTCTGACAAACGACACCCTTTGCACGACAACATCCTTGTGCCACAAAGGCTGAAAAGCCGAAACAGTTTTTTAAAGTGTGTCGTCCCACTCACTGGCGAACGACCAAAAGAGAGACTGAAGCTGTGGCGAGACAGTGCTTCCTTACCCAAACCATTCGTTCCACTTGCTGAAAGTCTCCCGCCTGGACATGAATTGTCTTGGGTAGCCTGGAAGTCTTTAAACAGACTCCGGACCCAGGTTGGCCGAAGCAAGGACAATCTGTTCAGGTGGAGATTCATAGACGACTCCGCATTGGAGTGTAAATGTGGTACTGTTCCACAAACGATGGGACACTTAATTTCATGTCCTGCGTGTCCTGTCAGCTGCACGTTACAGGAACTGATGGACGCTAGTGATGGCGCCAAACACGTAGCCGAATTCTGGGCCGAGTCCATTTAGATTGCCATCGACACGCTAAGAAGAAGCTACAAATTACAGGCGTAACATAAAACAAATCTCTTGACCGTGCAATAAATAAACAAAGGTTCGTTGAATTCACTGGAATTTGACACATACCTACTCACCTACTTTTTATTCGAACTCGAACAGTACAAAGGGCTGTTTATATCGTTATCTACTATGGTGCGTTCAATTCATTGGAATTGCAACATCTACCATTCAGTTAAGGAACGACGTTCAATTCACTGGAATTGCAACCTTTCGCTTTGACTTGCAGCAGCGGTAAACTTAATGGACATCTTCTCGGACGATGACTGCAACATGGCAAGACCTAGACTGGCATCAGTTGTACGGGCTGTCTCGTCGGATGAGACCACGGAGTCGCGGCCGCCCCCTGCGCCGTCCCCCGCACCGCCCCCTGTGCCGTCCCCCGCGCCGTCCCCCGCGCTGCAACCACGCGTGCCATCGCCGCCGCCGGTGCCACAGCGAAGCCCGCTGTCTCACTCGCCCCCCCCGCCGTCGCCCCCGCAAGCTGCTGAGCCTTGCCCGGTTGCTGAGCCTTGCGCAATCGCTGCTACCGCCAGCGATGTAACTATTACCCCCGATGATGACTTGATCGACATACTAGGTGATGACCCCACACAAACCACCGAGTACGGCAAAGATATTTACGTTGGCCTAGCTAACCGCCTAGAGCATTTAATTGTCAATGGACTGGACAACGACGTGCGGAAGGAATTAGGGAAAAAGTACTTGACACCAGCTAACTGCCCTAGAATAATTCCACCGATGCTCAATCCGGAAATAAAGGCTGCCTTGCCCGAAGCAAGTGTGAAACGCGACAAGGCAATAGAAAACAGGCAAAAACAGCTTGGTACTGCCTTGGCCTGTTTGAGTGACGTCATAACTACTAAGATGCAAGAAAAGGACAAAGACCCGGCTTTTTTGAAACAACTTATGGGTGCGGCAAAGTTAATGTGCGACACGTTACACTCAGACTCAGTCAAAAGGCGCTACTTTGCCTTGTCGTCTTTAAAGAAAGACATTAACGACCATTTGATGCAGACAAAGATAGACAAGTATCTTTTCGGAGAGGCCTTGGCTGAAACCTTGAAGACTGCCAAAGCTGTGACGAAATCTGGTGCCGATATAAAAGTCGCTTACGATAAAAATAGGAAGACCACTCAACCTCAGCCATCAACTTCGCGTGGTTTAAACTGGAAGGCTCCCGCTTCGACTCGCAGGCAGTCGGGGCCGCAGAGGAGCCGCCAGCCTTTCCCGCCTGCTGCAGCGAGGGCGCCACCGCCACCGCCGCCGGCGAGCCGGCCACCGCCGCCGCCGCACGCCAGCTGGTCGAGGACATCGCGCTATCAGCCGCGGCCGACCCGCCGCCAGTAAATGAGGTACAATATGCTGGTCGTTTGCAAGACAATGGTCTCACCTTACACAAGACAAAACTGTTCTTTCCTGGATTGAAGGCTATAGGATACAATTTTCTAAACAAGTCTCACAAGAAAATGTACCTTCTGTTCCTGTTTTAACACAAACTGAGATTAATGAATTTTACAAAATTATTGATAGTCTCATGACAATGGGCGCTATATCCGAATGCGCTCCGTGCGCCAATCAATTTATATCGAGTATTTTTCTTGTGCCAAAACCGAATGGCAAGAAAAGATTTATCCTAAATCTAAAAAAATTAAATAAACATATACAAACTGACCACTTCAAGTTGGAGGATTTACGCACAGCCGTAAAATTAATGACAAAAAATTGTTTTATGGCAACTTGTGATCTCAAAGACGCATATTTTTTATTAAAAATCCATCCAGACTCCAAAAAATATCTCCGTTTTCAATTTGACGATAAATTATTTGAATTTAATGTCTTGCCCTTCGGTTTAAACACAGCTCCATACGTTTACACTAAATTGATGAAACCCATCGTTAGATTGCTCAGATTGGCTGGCTTTATATCTACTATATATCTAGACGACCTATGTTTAATTGGATATTCATACAACGATTGCTTAAACAATATTAATATTTCAATTAAATTACTAACAGCCTTAGGATTTATTATCAACTATGAAAAGAGTTGCTTACAACCTTCCATGAAATGCAAATTTTTGGGTTTTATTCTTGATTCCCAAAATTTTTTAATTATTTTGCCCGATCATAAGAAACAACGCCTAATTAACGAAATTTACATGTTTATGAGATTAAAGCGTATTAAAATCAAAGATTTTGCAAAATTAGTCGGTTTGTTAATTTCTGTTTGTCCAGCCGTAGAATATGGCTGGCTTTATACCAAAGAATTAGAACGTTGTAAGTACCTTAGTTTACAAGGTCACGACGATTACAATCGTTACATGAGTATCCCCGATCACCTGCACGATGACCTGAGATGGTGGCTACAAGCCTTAGTAAAGCCCGAGAACCGTATCAAAGATGATACCTACTTCATAGAAATATTCTCTGACGCCTCAACTACTGGGTGGGGTGCAGCGTGTGGCTCAGAGACGGCATTTGGCCGGTGGTCGTTGTCAGAGCAAAAATAACATATAAATTACTTGGAACTTTTGGCCGCTTTTTTTGCACTTAAAGTTTTTGCAAGAGACTTTCACGATTGCCAAATACTTTTACGCGTTGATAACTCAACTGCTATAAGTTATATTAATCGGATGGGTGGAATTCAATATCCACACCTAACCAAGGTAACAAAGGATATTTGGCAATGGTGTGAGTCCCGAAAAATTTTTGTGTATGCGTACTACATTAAATCTGCAGACAATACCATAGCAGATAAAGAATCAAGACGCAACCATCCAGATATAGAATGGTCCTTAACGGAAAATATGTTTACCTATATAATTGAAAAGTTTGGCACACCATGCATTGATTTATTCGCAAGTCGTTTTAACAGAAAATGTATAAAATACATTGCTTGGCATAGAGATCCAGACGCTTTCGCAATAAACGCCTTCACAGTTAACTGGTCTAAAAAGTATTTCTATGCATTTCCGCCTTTTCCAGTTATTCTAAAAACTTAAAAAAAAATCATGAATGAACAAGCAAAGGGCATCGTAATAGTACCTTTATGGCCTACGCAGCCTTGGTTCCCCCTGTTTAAAAACTTATTAATATCGGAATTAATTACTTTTAAATCAGACAGTTACAATATAGTTTTTGATAATTCCAGCAACGGCAACATTCAAAACCATCTTACCCTGGCTGCAGGGATTTTATCAGGGGAGCCTTATCGCGAAGAAGCGTCCCGGAATCGTCGGAACATATAATGCTCGCCTCTTTAGCCGACAGTTCTATAAAACAATATGATGTTTGTTATAAAAAATGGTTCGATTTCTGTGTTCAGAATTCCTTTGATTTTTATGCCACATCGATTACCGATGTACTGAGGTTTTTAACAATGTGTTTTGATGCCGGTACTAAATACAGTAGTTTGAATAGTTTTAGAGCAGCCTTATCCTTGATATTGGGACCTAGTGTCTCTAAAGATGAAAGAATAGTAAGGTTTTTTAAAGGTGTGTTCCGTCTACGTCCACCCATGCCTAGATACAATGTAACGTGGGATACCTCATGCGTTCTATCTCACTTAGCTACTTGTTATCCTAATGAAACATTAGTGCTAGATCAACTGACGAAAAAATGTATAACCTTATTAGCTCTTGTTACGGCCCATAGGGTCCAAACCTTTTCGAAAATCAATATAAAGAACATTGAAATCAAGCCTAACGAAATCATAATAAAAATACCTGACTTGATAAAAACATCAAAAAAAGGAACCAATCAACCTCTCTTGGTATTGCCTTACTTTTTACAGAAAAAAGAAATATGTCCTGCACAGACATTAGTTGATTACATTGATAAAACTTCTTCGTTACGTAAAAATGATACTTTATTTATCGGATGCAAAAAGCCCCATAAAGCGGCGACCACACAGACGCTGTGTCGCTGGATAAAGAGTACGCTCCATGCGAGCGGGATCGATGTATCCGTATTCTCGGCGCATAGCACGAGACACGCCGCTACATCTAAGGCCCACCAGCTAGGCGTAAATATTGACCTGATCAGAAAAACCGCTGGCTGGTGCAACAATTCAGATACGTTTTTCAAATTTTATCAAAGAAATATAACTAAACATGACCCGTCAGTCTTAGCAAGAGCTATTATTAATAATACAGATGATCAAACTATGTAATTGATTTAAAACATTACTATTATCATGTAAAAGTAAATTACATTTCCGTATTATGTACCTATAATATGAACAAATACTAACTTATTATAATTATGTAATAATGTAGACAACATGATTTGATGGTGTGATTAAACATAATATTTATTCTGACATTGGCGTTGATATTTTCAGAATTATACCTCTCAAAGTCTACATGTGTAAATAAGTAATAAGTTTATTATTTCAGGTTACTAATCTCGAGAACGAAGCACGAGTATAATTGATGATTAAACGAACTTACTTGTACGTGAAGTTCGATCATAATTATACGAAGTGGTTCGTTCGAAGAGATTAGTAACTCCCTCCCGCCCAACCCAAAACATTCCAAAAATATCAACGATAGACGTTGGTCACAGATCTCTAAACTAAATGACAACCGGAGAATTAGGGCACGTCTACCTCACAAAAAAAAAAAAAAAATTACCCTCTTATCTCTCAAATACAGTGCTATGTGGTGAATCCTGGGTGTTACTACATGTGTAAATAAGTAATAAGTTTATTATTTCAGGTTACTAATCTCTTCGAACGAAGCACTTCGTATAATTATGATCGAACTTCACGTACAAGTAAGTTCGTTTAATCATCAATTCTACAAGTTTAAACAACGGTGAGTCTCTATCGGCAGATAATAAAGGTATCGGTGCCACGTTGAGACGTTGTTATCACGTCTTCGAAGTGCGCATGAATACAGTTAGTATAGATAAGATATGTGTAAACATCAATTTATATAGCCTTGCAGATGAAATGTGAAAGTAAGCAGATACCAATTTTTTTCAAAGTTTCTTCGAGTGTTTTAACGCCAACCCTCAAATTGTCTGGTTAAAAGCGCAGTGAGCTTGGAGCGGGTCTAAAGCGGCGGCGCATGGCACGCGCGACCACGCGACCCGAAACCGACGCGCACACAGTACAGCAGGTCACGCCAGCGCGACCACGCGACCACGCGACCCGACACCGACACGCACACAGTACAGCAGGTCACGCTCGCGCGACCACGCGACCCGACACCGACGCGCACACAGTACAGCAGGTCACGCTCGCGCGACCACGCGACCACGCGACCACGCGACCCGACACCGACGCGCACACAGTACAGCAGGTCACGCTCGCGCGACCACGCGACCCGACACCGACGCGAACACAGTACAGCAGGTCACGCTCGCGCGACCACGCGACCACGTGACCACGCGACCCGACACCGACGCGAACACAGTACAGCAGGTCGCGCTCGCGCGACCACGCGACCACGCGACCACGCGACCCGACACCGACGCGCACACAGTACAGCAGGTCACGCTCGCGCGACCACGCGACCCGACACCGACGCGAACACAGTACAGCAGGTCACGCTCGCGCGACCACGCGACCACGTGACCACGCGACCCGACACCGACGCGAACACAGTACAGCAGGTCACGCTCGCGCGACCACGCGACCACGCGACCCGACACCGACGCGCACACAGTACAGCAGGTCACGCTCGCGCGACCACGCGACCCGACACCGACGCGAACACAGTACAGCAGGTCACGCTCGCGCGACCACGCGACCACGTGACCACGCGACCCGACACCGACGCGAACACAGTACAGCAGGTCACGCTCGCGCGACCACGCGACCACGCGACCACGCGACCCGACACCGACGCGCACACAGTACAGCAGGTCACGCTCGCGCGACCACGCGACCCGACACCGACGCGCACACAGTACAGCAGGTCAAGCTCGCGCGACCACGCGACCACGTGACCATGCGACCCGACACCGACGCGCACACAGTACAGCAGGTCACGCCCGCGCGTTTTTTGGTCTCCCGCGTGATTTCCGTATCTATGCAAACGAGCAGAATTATTAAGAGTGGTGTAGCTCGTAGATAGGATACGTAATATAGACGGATTAGCAAAATTCTTTTCTCGTTAGGGTATACTTTCGAGGTGGTCCAATTGTCATCGGTCAGGATCTGGAGAAATTGAGGGAACTCTTAAAATATTATGCCTATAATATTTTAAGAGTTCCCTCAATTTCTCCTTTTTTTTTATATTTACCTATAGCGATTTGGGAATTTTCAATAGTAACTTGTGCAGTTGCTCTCGGACAGCACCATTTGGTGAAGTGGAACTGATGAAGAAGGCCACAGATGGCCACCGGAACTACTCAATATATGTAAGTATAAGTATTTCACGGGTTGCGATTCAATTACTTTAATATGGTTGCCAAGCAATTTATGCGCGTCACAATGCATTTGGAGAAGTGGAGCTGATGGTGAAATATCAGGAGAACTCTTCAACGATTAACGTCCCTGCATCGGGAAAACCAATCTCAATCTCAAACTCGAAGCATTTATTTCAAATAAACCATATACAGGCACTTTTGAATTGTCAAGGGGTCGGTCAGTCAGAAATATGAAGCTAGTTGCCCATTCCAAAGCGTAGTAGGTTCCTATGGAGAAGAACGGGCAAGAAACTCAATATTTTGTAAAAGGTGATGAGCAGTTGACATTAGGCTATTGTAACTTAGATACATTACAAACTGACACACTAAAAAGCGAGAAATAAAAACTTTTATAGAAAAAAGAACATTTTTACTTTTTTACCAATGTAACTCTGACTATCGGGGAGCACGGCAGTGCCCGCCAAGTCGAGAAAAACAAACACAAAGGCATAGCCGTATCATCTTTTCTCGAAGCCATTCAGTGTGGCTACCATAAGTTTCATTTTACCATCTCGATCAAACGCATCGACCGCGTTTGGCGCTCCGATTGGCAGCCGGCCAGCCTTCATTGGTGAAGAGCCAATCGGAACGCCGAACGCGCTCGATGCGTTTGATCGAGAAGGTTAAATGAAACTCATGGTAGCCACACAGAACATTTTCATGCAATGTTTCGTTACTTACACACCTGAATAGATAGATAGGAAGGTAAATTTGAATTTCATACATAAACAAACAGTTTGTAAAATTATTCATCACCTGCGCTACCTACACCTGTTTACATCGGTAGGGACTAGGTGCCAGTGTATCTATATAACGGAATGTAAAGGTAGGTACAATCAGTCTTTTCGAAGGTTACTTGTTAAAATGTCAACAAATGAAATCAGTTGTCAATTAAACTGCATTGAAATTGAATGAAGAAGCAATAATGATTAGATATAACAACCTTTGGGATCTAACTACGATGCCGCAGATAGACACACTAATCCAAACGTTTTATTAAACTGATGTAGGTTCTGTATCAGTATCTACCGACAAAAACAAATGAGATTCTATCAAAAACATATCATGTAAAAAAATGCAAGTGTTGCAACGCAGTTCTTCTACCGTACAAAGGATTGGTTTCCTTAACGTCGAGTCTGTGAGTCTATCGTTCTTGCAAAATAAGATGTGAGATCCAATGTAAAACAAAGTCAGTTAATTCATTCAGTACCTACCTTTTTATTTTTCACCTTTATTTCTTTAATAAATAGAATGTTGTCTTTAATAAATGAAATTATATGTATTTGATGGAATAGTTTTTTTTGCAATTGATTTGTTTAATATGATACAAGTTTACAAATTGTTCGTAGGGGAATCGAACCCTTTTTATGTGACGTCACGATGTTCTTCGTTCGAACTTCGCTCAGCCATCATCACCTTCATCGTCGCGATGTGAGATGCTGAGGCGACGCAGTACAGAGCGCCGCGCGGCAATCATCGCCTGCACACAAAGAAGTGCGCCAACTCGTGATTACTTCGCAAACTTTAGATTGCTCGGGTTTTAATAAACCCTCATTCTGGCGTCACCTGATCAGCGCCGCCTGTCTTCTGAAATGCACTAACAATATGGCGCACCACAACGATCAATTGTTTCTTGTCAAGGCCAGGCGCGCACTAGCGGCCAGGCCGCAGCGGCCAGAGAATAGTCGGTGGGGCCGCTGGTCGCGTACGGCCAGGTGCGCGTGCTCCATGGCGATTTCATACTAATGTATGTATCTCGCCTGGCCGCTAATGCGCGCCTGGCCTAAGGCTGCATGGGCTCGGGGCCACGGCATTGGGTCAGATATACACGTATCGGCATCGTGGATACAATTCAGAGCGAGACTGAGTACATACCTATACTGCGAAGTTAGCGTGTGCTGTAACGAACGACAAGCAGACAAGCCTTAACTGTACACAATATAAGGTTACTCTCTATTCGTTAGGAACTATATTAGTAGCAGACTGTATTTGTTGCATTGTATTGTATTTATTTATTTGCCTAAAACATGGTATACAAAGGTGTTAAATGAGTTAAGGATGCGATCATAACATGATTTGCTTAAGACTAAAGCATGCAAAATGATGAACACAACTTTATATGTTCAAAGGATTCCTTAATGCTATAATAGTTATTTATGCAACTGTTGTATAATAACGGGTATTAACACGTTCAGTGCCGGCAGCCCTCCTGGACGGTTCACCTAGCCGTATACTGGACGCCGGGAGCCCTCGCGGAGGGCTTATTTTAAATGTAGGTTTTTCTTAGCGAATACAGCATTATAAACCGTGAAAATAAAATCTGATGTATATTTTAAAGATAAAGATCATTTATTTGTCCAAAACATGAGTATACACATACATGACATGCAAGATGTTACAATTAAAATATATCAGAGTCATGTTTTGCCTTAACGGCGTACAAATATAATTAGGTAGGTTATTACATTTAATCAAATAATAAAATTATTCAAATATCCATTATTCAAATTATTAACAGTCCAAATTAGAATTAATAAAATAAAATGTACTACAGAATAATGTCAACAATTCATAATTTAACAAGATTTATTAGCATATGCGTTGGTTTTCAAATCAAAGACTTAGTTTTTTTTTGTTCACGGTTACTAATATTCACTTTGGAAACTACGTATAGCGACAAGACCCCCAGAAAACACTATTTTCGTTTTACAGTGTTTAATATAACGGTTTTAAACCTAATGTCGTTGACCATCCGCGATGGTTAACTTTAGCGCAAACGTAATGCCGGGAACCCTCCTGGAGGGTCCACTTGCAATTGGTATGGCGGCATGGCGTATTGCTCGACGAAAATGGGTGGAGTCGAAAGTGTTATATCAAAGTGCTACACACCCATGATATGAATCCTCTATAAACAACAAAGTAATAAATTATAGTACGAATAAAAATGGCGGGATACGACGACAATTCGAATAACCTATAAGTTTTTTTTTATTACGGCGCTGTGGTAGTGAAACGCGCGTGGCCATGCATGGTAATATATTTTTTTTGGAAATTCATAAAGATACCATGAGAATGTGGCTGTTTGATGACTAAAAAAAGAGTTGCATTATGAAATTTTGTACAACAGTATAACACCCGTTTGGATGATATTAAGGTTACTATGACACTGGCTGTTTTAATGTTGGCAATAAGATGTGTGTTCGCTGCATTATGAACCTAAAAACGGTTCAATAAGAGCCACTTTAAGAGCAAGTGTGTTGAAAAAATTATTATAATTTAGTAATTTAAACAAATTAATTTTAGACAGTCTGCTATTTGGGCTAATTTAAGTTTACAGGGTAATTTGCTTTATATACGTACAGTCAGCCATAGCTAAACAGCTCTTACTGCTATATTTTGTTAATCGAGGAATTCCATCTAAAACAAGTCTTTTGTTAGCTTCATAGCAGATCTTACCCGACGTGACGCCGCGCAAGCTAGCCTTCTCACATTCTACTTATATTCTAGCCTATTTCAGCTTGCTACGTATTGGACAGGTGTAGTGTTATGGATATCCTCCCTGCGCGGGAATGTGCTCTCGTCGCACAGCTGTAACTGAACATTCTGATGTATCTGTGGCGTGTGCTCCCGTAGCTAGTGTGTTATCCCGGGCCGCTGTACGCAGGAGAAACACGAGCTCCCCGACTAACGACACAGTTTATTAGCATTATGTAAATTATGAATGTTCCCCTCTCTTACACTCGTTACTCGTACGTTCTGTGCGTTTGAGACTATTCACTGTGGAACGAGACGAGTGCGTCTAATGTACTGTTGCCGCTTCACTTCACTGTACACTGTTACTGTAACACAACACTGAACACAAACTCGTTACTTTAGAATTTTAGAGCTCATTCTAAACAAGCAGTTTATTGAAACAATAATGTTTAATTTACACTCTTGCATGTTTTTTTTTCAGTTCTAGATCAACGCTCGCGCAGTTAATTACCCTTACGTACTTACTTATCGGTAGTGTGTTAAGGTTCTGTTTCAGACACCTGGAAATAAAACTCAACACTTAATTGTTGTTTTAAAAAAGTCTAGAACAGCGGAAAATAAATTCCAACAACTCAAATAAAAATTACTCACGCACTAAACAAGCAACCGGAAGAGCGTAGTGGTGAAGAGCGTAGTGGTGAAGAGCGTAGTGGTGAAGACCGTAGTGGTGAAGAGCGTAGTGGTGAAGCACACATCGTCACATCGTCAGTATCGCGTTGTGTCGCATCGCTCGTTGCGCGGCCGCGGGGTGAAGACGCAAGTCTCTTGCACACGCCGCAATGCACTCGCGACACGTGCAGCGGACGCTCGCAGGTTGTGGAGCAAGTTGCAGTTAGTGACCAAGTACAAGTAACGTGATGGTCACGACCGGGCGACCTCTACTCTCTGACACAGTGACGCCAATGGATTTATCCTTAACCCTGTAACACTGCACAGCATGATGGATTTGGGAAGTTGGCACTTTTCTGTGATATAGTGGCTCCCTTTGTTCATGTGGTCCCTCCCCCACCCTAATACGAGGGGTCATTCAGGTCGGTTCCCGTGACGACTGTTTGCAACTAACTCGGCCCCGCGTGCGCGAGCCATTGCTTGCGCCCACAATCTCGCAAGAGGTTTGTGCTTTCTTCCTCCCTGATTAATAATGTTTACATAATAGTTTCCGCACTTCGAGGAACTTGCGATTGATTATTCGCGTTTGTCACACATAAATTAATAGTTTATTATCATATTGAATAAGCCCGGCGCGAGTCATCGAGCCGCGCGCTGGGGTCAACGCTTGCCCCGCTTTGTTCCAGAAACAATAGATAACGCTTATCTTAATTAAATCTATAACTGCTATCGACATCAGACAAGAAAAGATTAATTGTCCTCTCTTTGCATAGACAGAGCCCAATGTTAAGGTAGTGATACTCGTAAGCGTGCTCTGTGCACGTACTGTGAGGCTGGCACCTGACACGCTGTTCGCATGCAACCATTAAGTTGATGGCACGAATACGAGACAAACATTTAATTTATATTTAGAATAGAAGAAAAGATTTAGCGCAGTCTAGCGTGCTGACAAGCGGCTGATAGAATGTAAATATAAAATTGGTTCAATGAATTCTAAGTCTCATATAATTATTCAAGTTTTATCGCAAAGAAGCGTTTTGTTTATCCGAGCATCGTCACGCTGCTCCAGCGCCGATAATGTCACGCTGCTCCAGCGCTGACAATGTCACGCTGCTCCAGCGCTGACAATGTCACGCTGCTCCAGCGCTGACAATGTCACGCTGCTCCAGCGCTGACAATGCGCCTATTACTGTAAGTAGATAGACCATCTTAATATCTAATACCTTTAAACGAGCAATTCTTATATATTTATCTATTTATCATTAACGTCAACGTTTAATGATATTTCAGTCGACGTTTGGCCATATTATTAATGTAGGGTATCCATGGTGTAAGGTGTTTGAAAAATAGCCTAGTAACTGCGACCAACTTGGAAGTAGCGCTCGTCGGCCGCTGCCGCGGCACCGCTCGCTACGCCCGCTCGGCTCGCGCGCGGTTGGTCACAGTCCTAACCTAACCCAACTCATTTGGTCCGGGTGCCACATAAGCAGCGTAAATTTTGAATATTTTAAAACTAATTTTAAGTGCTATGTTTCATTTAACGCCGCGGCACCGGCCGGTGAGCGTCACTTCCAAGTTGATCGTTTTCATAATGTCATATTTGGAAACCCAATAAAAGTCCATCGACTTATTTTGCGTGGTCACCCTACTTTGTTTGATTTGTTGTATGCCGCCGCGATGATGGGCAACAAAAACGAAGCGACATCAACGCCTCTACCGGTGGATAATCTAACTATTTTACGATATGATCTATTATAATGTTTGGCCACATCATGAAGTAGTCGTGCGTTTGTTTATATCGTTAAACTTTGAGTCTTCAATGACCTGGCCAGGCCACATCATGATGTGACCAGTGGTCGATGTTCATTTCATGAAATGATGATTCTAAGATCTGGCCACGACATTATTAATATAATCTGAATCTCGGAAACGGCTCCAACGATTTTCATGAAATTTAGTATGCAGGGGGTTTCGGGGGTGATAAATCGATCTAGCTAGGTTTCATTTTTAGAAAAAGTACCCAAAAAAAAGTGAGACAGAGAGTCTATATCTATAATTAGGTGGATTTTTGTTTATTAAATCGGCGCATTTTCTTTAATGGGGTATTCATATATGGGGCGCGATGGGGTATTCATATATGGGGCGCGGGCGGCCGTCGTCGGTTTACGGGTGTCTACAAGTCACAACTTATGACCCCTGTAGAAAATTTGCAAATTTTTTATGGAATAGGCATAATTTTGGTACTATAAACGTAAACGTTTTTTGTTTACAATATTAATAGGTTTTGTTATTACTTTTTGGTAATGTTATTGCAGTAGCTCTGTGCCCTTTTTTGGATCGGACAGGGTTTTTGTAACACTTTGTATATCTAT
Source organism: Conistra vaccinii (assembly GCA_948150665.1). NCBI lineage: Eukaryota > Metazoa > Arthropoda > Insecta > Lepidoptera > Noctuidae > Conistra > Conistra vaccinii. The sequence goes on from OX411327.1 coordinate 24,250,089, forward strand.
TAATGTTTGTAAATAATGTTGTTGTTAGTGTGCAGTAAATAATATGTGTAAATAATATAACTATGTGCCTCGTATTATTGCACTCCTCACTTTGGTACTCCCAACTCACCAGATCACGACAGATACGACACACAGACACCATGTTTAATAAACTATTACAAATAGAAAAACTATTGACTACAAAAAAAAAATGTGCAGCATCGAACAATAGTGTCCGTGTATGTGCGTTTCATTAGAAAAAAATAATTGATGAAATCTGCTGAAATTAACTTCTTGGATTTGCCCTACACCCACCGTGTGGTATAAAAAAATTTGTAACATTATTTTGTTATTGAAAAAGTATTATAGTGCTCTATGGATGTACAGGCATCGCTCAGATTAGAACAGTAACCCTCGGCTCGCCCAGATCTTTTGCAGATGTTCTAAAATACAATAGACGACGTATATTTAGTAACATAAACCGCTTAACTGTTCTTAAAGAGTCAGAAAGAACCCTGTTAGAAATCGACACGTGTTTCGCCTCTCAACGAGACATCCTCAGGATGACGATTGACTTGTTGCAAAACCGGACACGGCGTATTGCCACGTCAATCGCCGAACGCAGAGTGAGTTACACCGCCTGACAATCTCGCTTACTTAAGATTACTGACAATCGTAGCAAACGTGACCTTGGAATACTCGTATTTAATTCGTTCAACAGTGTAACGTTTCCTGTATTATTTTTAGCACTTTCTTAACTCTTTAGTACTGACATTCTGAAACCTCTATCACATGTAAAATTTTGCAAGTGTTATTAATCAGAATATTCTAAACAGACCAGGAGACATAATCAACTTTTGGACGGAGGTGGGCTGGTTGGAATAACCACCGCCAGCCGCCATGGCCCACGGGCACGGCCGACGGTCCACTGGGCGGCGATGGACTAAGTGCGGAAACCAAACCCTCTACATAGAACTAAATAGAAAACTATCTATGTACTATAGTAGACAACGCATAAAAATGTCTCACATTTAGCAAAATAAGAGTTTATTCACAATATAGTTGTTGGGTTAATGTTGTGTGTCGGCGGCGCGCAGCGGGCCGGGCGCGGCCGGCGCCGCGGGCCGGTCGAGGGCGGGCCGGAATTACGGCCGCTTTCCGGGCTCGAGCAAGACTTACCGCTCTATTTCCCACCATAAACAAAACACATTAAATAGGTCCCGGAGTGAGCTCAACCGTTGGATCATGTGGTTTGTACGCATCGACAGTATTCACTTACATTCATGTACGATTCATTGTGGGAGTCTTCACTCTTCACTTGTAATGGGCAACGGGCAAGTGTTAGCCTTGTTATGTTCGCCATGTTGTTTTTGTACGTTAATGTTTTATTACTTTTATTTTTATCCATGTTTATTTGTTTTCGATAATATTGAATTTATCTTCGAGCAATTTTCGAGTTAGTTTAGTTTCCAATTCAGTTTCTTACAAAAGTGACTCACTACACTTGCACATTCAGCAGTTAGTGTAACTGTGTGCAGCGGCCAGTGAATTCGGGAAACAACGGAGTCCCGCTTTGTATGCAGAGTTTAATGTGGAGCCGCCATCGTAATGTATCGCCAATAAATATTATGGCGGCAAAGCGGTACTGACCGCCCGCCTTTATATCTGCTGGCGGCAGCGATGCGATTCGATGCTATGCGTTGCGGTGCGGCGCGACGTGTGGCCGCAGATAGTGCGCAGTAAAATAAATCAAGCGAATCAATCATAGTCGGGCGGTGCAAGCGACGTCGCTTGTCGCTTGCACTCGCCGCTTGTGTGGTAGGTACATGAATTTAGTATATGTAGGTACTTTAGTTTGTTACGCAGTTGAAACACCTAATTATCGGTAGAAGGTAGCGTTCAGATGTTTCTGTCTAATCCCATGGGAAAAAGGCGTGACTTTATTCATATTCATTTATTTGCACTTATGTATGTAACACTAATGAATACACATTTCAATACAATCGCAAAAAAATGTAAGTGCACTTCAAATAGTTTGAAATATATTCTGTAAGTAACTATTAAGTATAATCATCATCAGCCTATTAATGTTCCCACTGCTGGGACACAGGCCTCCTCTCTGTGAGAGGGAGTGGGCCGTAATCTCGTAATAATAATAATTATAAATCTTACAGAAATTGATGTACTTCTGTGCATAAGTATTTTGGGTTAAAGTTATTTTTTCATTAGGTATGTTAATTGGGAACTTAAGTAGCAGTATTACATTACATTGTTAGTCTACGTGTGAAAACTTGTAATTGGCCATCTTCATGTTAAAACTTTGTAACCATTGTGTCATTAGCTGTAAGTTTTCCAAAAATAATAAAATAAAATAAACGAATTGAATGCATTATTTACTAACCGTGCGCGTATTTGAAGTAAATAGTAATGAATGCGCCGCAACGGATGGTGTGCGCACGTGTCGGTGCCTCAGTGGTGTGTGCACGCGTCCGCTCGAGACGGAAGCGGAACAATTTAAATATTTAAATGAATCCGTTGAGTATCTGTCAGCTCAGCTGCGGCCGCCCGGCCGGGACGCCGCGCGCCGTGCGGCAGAGCGCACGAGCAGAGTGGCCACTCCGCACAATGCGCGCTCACAAGCTCACCCCAACACGAGAACAGAGGGCTGACAAACTATCATAAATGTGTGAGTATTGTGAGTCTGCTTGCTATCAGTGCCCAGCATAGCCATCGCTCCATGTACGAGTATGTGTGGTAGCTGTGTGCCTTCTGTGCACTGTTGTTGTTGTTGTAACGTTAACAAAATGAAGTCGCCGGGCGATAGGGGCGCGGGGCCACTCGGGATTAGCTCACGCGAGCGAGCGAGCGAACCATCCGGGGGCCCGGGCCCTGTGTGCGCACCCGCATACATTAAGTATATTATTATGGTAGATGAACACATTCGATGCATGTGTGTACAGCATTCACGAGACGTGGATTTAATGAACCCCTCACAAGTTCAACTACAAAGTGAAAGAAGAAACTTTATGAATCTATTTTATTTATTATAATTCTAGGTAGATAAACATGCGTCGTACCGTTGAACGCGTTTAATGTATGGATGAACAACAAGAGTCGGCACAAACACTCGTAAATATCTGCTCTTTATCCGGGGAACAAATCTGCGGTCTTAACACAGCGGTCGGCTCGGGCTATTTACCTCATAGTTTTTTGTTTCTCTTATCAGTTCAGTAAATTAACTCGCAGAAACATTTCTCCTGCGTTTAGCGTCATGCTACAGTTCAAGAACTGGAAACGCAAATCCTGCCTCCCAGCACTTACCACGCTTTTTGTGGCTGTTTAACTGTGTTGTGTGCTGCAAATAAATAGTGTCGGCTCTAAGCAGCCGGATAACGCAGTAAGTAGCGCGCGTTGAGGCGACAAGTCAACACGACCGCGTCGCCTCCGTCGGGTCGCGCCTCGCCGTGTGCCACGCTTTCTCGCCGCGTCGCTTCGCGTCGCCTCGCCTCGTCTCGCCTCGCTCGCCGCCGCGGCCGCGAGGTGATGCGTCACTATGTAGTCGTGTCTGTCAGCGTTGTCTTCTTGTTAGCACGCAGAGATGAGTAATGACTTGTTCTATCACATTTTTCATGAAGAATATATTTGTTTTGCCATCTAAGAATAAAAATGTCAATGTTTGCTAGTTGGCATATACAGGGAAAGAATAATGTTTTTAAAACTGTTCTCAGACACACGGAAAATATGGAAATAAACCCGTTGTATTCTCTCACGCTTTGGGAAGCGCAATCAACAAAAAAAAAACCCGTTTGTGATGACATCTAGTAGATGCCGTGAATCGTTAGTGCTGCAATGTAGGTACTGTTTGCAGTCTCTCGGGTCTTCTGACTGGTGCCGTACCTTTAACTCGTAAATTGTGAATGCTCAGATCTGTACATGTTATGTATCTATACTTAAGATTGAGCAGTGCATGAACAGGTACAAAAGAAGGCTTTGAAAGCTTTCTGTGTCATAAAAATAGGTATTAATATTCTTTAGCGATATTCAACCTTAACTTCACATTTATCTTCGGAGTATCTTCAGTAATGGTTGATTATCAGTTAGCGCAGGAAATGAACAGTAACATTAACGAGGCCTAACGACTACATTATGCAGATATAAGTTCACCGCTCTCACCTCGTTCACTCGACAAACGCGTTCATTCGCTGAACATTTAAACAGTTCAATTGGTACAATCGCCAAACTAAGGTAATTTAATTTATTTAAATGTTCGCTTTCATTTGGCTATAATTCAGCCAATTAACCGATACTTTGTATTAGTCTCACGTACGTTATGAATAAATTATATCAATTTGATATTTTTTTCATACAAACTTCGGAGGGGTTTTACTCCACTGTTTGACATCGTACATTCAAAATTTAACATGATATCGTTAGGTTATTAATTTTGTCTGTACGGAAGCAGAATAGTAAAATAAGAAGCCATTAAAAAGTTATAAGCCAACAAAGATTCGTTTTTCTTGCTAATTTTAGCGCAACTTTGGGCGTAAATAAGTAATACAAGAAGTGTGAAATCTCGAAAACAAAATCCGTAACGACACAGCAAAATTATTGAAGATTTCAATTAATTTTATTTCTAATTGATTCATGCAGTGATTTTTTCATAAAACTCCATATTCCAAAGGACTTTTCGTAATTTTTTTCACGCTCTTTTTACTAAAATCGTTCGGTACGATGTTTCTGTGCGTGCGAACTATACGTTGTCCATGTAGACCAACTTCTAACTGCTCATCACTGATAATATTTCTGTCGGACACGATGCCAGGTGAGACAGCGTGGTTTTTGGCCATGCCCACCATTGATTTCGAGCCCGCGACTAGTTCCACCTTAGTAAAAGATTGATGTAGATGCCTACTGCAGGTGACTGTGTACAAGATATTTGAATGTGACATCAGTCAACACCGTTAGTCGCAACAACTCAGTTAGAACACTGGTAACAATTGCGCTATAAATACTCGTAAGAGCCGCGCGCCAGTACTTGTGAACAGTAATGACAACGAGCATGTTCAAGTTATCAGAGAACTTGCGTCGTTCCACTTTCTTTATTTCTTTGAACAAACATGTATTTCTTCATCCTTTATTGCCACAATATACAACTGTGCCGCGGGTTGTGTACCCACAGGGCGAATGCGTTTCAAAGGATTTATTTACATGTTTTGTACGATAACTATAAATGGAGGATGATACTTGAAGTATTGCAACCTACACTCTTCTCTTCCTTGTATCGATGATTCCCTTTAAATAACCTTAGTTATTTTTATATAGATTCGTAGCATGAATACTACATTAAAATTTTAAATTAGATATGAATATTATTAAAAGGATATTTAAATGTTGGTAAAATATCGTAATAAGAATACTGGGTCGACCCTCTTTGGTGTGTCAGGCTAATAAATGAAAAGTTTTAAGTTTCATAAACTTCGACAACACCTTAATCATTAAAATATTTTCGGATGAGTTTTTGATGAATTTTTATTTTTCTATGTTAATGCAGGTAGAACCTACTAGTTTTGCCATCATTTACATACAAAAATACGAACATGAGATTGATTTTGATTTAATTGATCTATCTGCACGTGATTATTTATATCGTCCTCGTGCACAGACGTGAGGAAGCGCATGGGGAGCGGGAACGCAAGGGATGCGCGGAGTCACAATTATATCATCAGTTTTGTAACGGGCTTGTTCGCGGGTTGGCGGAAGAAATTGTCACCAGGTTGTCACGTCGGAACGTGCGCGCATCTCCATACGTGTTCACAGACCGGACAAGAGTGACAAAACTCATTCGTGCGCGCTTTGTAACATCAGTGCTCGAAGTGTATGTAGGCTCATGTTATGTTCTAAGGCGGGTGCAAGTGCGGGGGTGTGAGCGGGTGTACGGAGCGGCAAGTGGGTGGGGGGGGGGGGGGGGAGGGCACGTAGCGGTGGATGCGGACCGGTTCAGTGGGTGATTGTGTTCGCTGTTACGATTTGTTCTTACTTATCAGACGACTAGTTACAGGTGCTTTCTTGAAATTAACAAGTAAACTTATTGACTGTTTGTCACTCCGCACAATAATAATGAAACAAAATTATTATAAAGATCATATACAGGGTGACTTGTTATTAGACGTATTCCTTCCAGGACGTGAAAGTGGGACCCATTTGCAACAATTAATCACCCCATAAAGCCTAGGCGAAAATACATGGGATTCGAGAAAATACAAATTTTAAGAATTTTTGAAAATTTCCCAGAATTCGTCACTAAATATCATTTTTCTCCAATCTCTCAAATTAAATGGCCTTCATTACTATTCCATTGGATACCTAATACTTCAACAAACATTTCAATGTAACCAAATTTTCTAAAACATCAAACACTTAAAAGTTAGAGGAAGAAGTTTATTAACCATTTTCAAAAATAATCTACGTACATGAACTTTGACACCAGTTATCTCAAAATTTTACAGAGGCATTAAGCGTACAAATTACGGGGAAGACATTTTCATTTAATCAGCTATCTAACGAGGTACAAAAATTGAAAAAATATTTAGAGGTACCGATGAAACAGTCGATAATGCTGGCAAAGGTCGAATTTGCAAATTGTTGAAATATTAAAATATTGTGTGATAATCGAATTAAATAACTGGTTTATGCCATCCTACTACTTTCTAACCTACCAGCAGTCTATTGCACGTTAGACACCCAGGTCATCATGACCAGGTCACAAGTCGTGGAACGGCTTTGGAGTTTTAATCATGATTCGCGGTCTACTCGTTGGTCACGGTTCACTTGTCACTTAGTTTGCGTGTATTTGAACTAACAGCGCACGTACGCTGTAGTTTGACATACGTTGACTTCTGAGACTTTAGAATAAATCTTTTAATTATCATTAGTTTCAGAATTTTTTCCAGAATGTGTCATAAAAGACATGTGACATCTACCAACCCGCACTGGGCCCGCGTGGTAGATCACGGCCCACTCCCTCTCACAGAGAGGAGGCCTGTGTCCCAGCAGTAGGAACATTAATAGGCCGATGATGATGATGATGATGAAGGTCAGGTGACTTGACAAGCCATGGTAAGGGGTCTCCTTTGCCGATCCAATGATTTTGGAAATGATTTTTTTTGGAATTAGGCGCCAGAGTAACTTCTACTCAGTTTAAAAAGATTTGATGATGAAATGTATTACACATGGCTATTGGAGGAGGGTACCAAAATGCGCATCATCCTTTATAGTATGTATGTTAAACCTCTTTTAAATAAAGAGAAAAAAAATGACCAAGAAAACTTATCTGATAAACATAAAAACTCCACAGCCGTTCCGCGACTTGTGACCTGGTCATGATGACCTGGGTATCTAACGTGCAATGGACTACTGGTAGGTTAGAAAGTAGTAGGATGGAATAAACCAGTTATTTAATTCGATTATCACACAATATTTTAATATTTCAACAATTTGCAAATTCGACCTTTATCAGCATTATCGACTGTTTCATCGGTACCTCTTAATATTTTTTCAACTTTTGTACCTCGTTAGATAGCTGATTAAATGAAGATGTCTTCCCCGTAATTTGTACGCTTAATGCTTCTGTAAAATTTTGAGATAACTGGTATCAAAGTTCATGTACGTAGATAATTTTTGAAAATGGTTAGTAAACTTCTTCCTCTAACTTTAAAGTGATTGATGATTTAGAAAATTTGGTTACATTGAAATGTTTGTTGAAGTATTAGGTATATTAATGGAATAGTAATGAAGCCCATTTAATTTGAGAGATTGGAGAAAAATGATATTTAGTGACGAATTCTGGGAAATTTTCAAAAATTCTTAAAATTTGTAGTTTCTCGAATCCCATGTATTTTCGCCTAGGCTCTATGAGGTGCTTAATTGTTGCAAATGGGCCACACTTTCACGTCCTGGAAGGAATACGTCAAATTACAAGTCAATGTATATAACAGTAGGTAATGTTTAACAGATGAATGCTAAGTTGTAAAGATAACAACTTCTTTTACTTCATAAATACAGTATCAAACATACAGTATTAAGGAATCCCAGCAAAAGCAGGCAAAAACTAACTTAACATTAGAATACAAAGAACAGCTTATTTACGTAGCGCTACAATGTGCTGCAAAACGTACACCAACATTATGCACATGTTCATATAATTAACATATTACTGATTTTAAAATAAAACTATAAACCAAGCAGCGCAAATAGTAGTGCCGGGTACACTACATAAATACGAAACACTGTATTCCGAAAGTCACAAATACGAATTTCAAAATACCGATTTTCATAATTCCGAATGGTTCAAAATTCCAAATATAACAACTCCGATTTATCATTTATCCTATTTTTATAATTCCAAAATTTCAATATTTTTAACATTTATAATTACTATTCTCAAAATACCGAGTTTCATTAGATCGAATAACACAAAGTCCGACTTAATGATAATTCGAAACATCAAAAATACGAATTCCTATTATCAAAGTACCGATTAATTAGAATTCCGGAATTAAATCGCCTTGTAAAACTGTATAGCAAGATAAAAAAACATACTGGTCTCAGTTCTAACCTAACCCAAATGATTCACCAACAATAGAGGGCATCTGGCACTCGGCGGCCGCTGCCGCGGCACGCTCCCTACGGTAGCTCGTCTTCGCGCTTTAATGGTCACAGTTTTAACCTAATCTAACCCAAATGACTCACCAACAAGTAAAGGTACCAACCCGACGACTATAAGGAGAAAAAACACAAAAAAATAATATTAATAACAAAGTAGACATTTTTAAATTTAAAACTCATAGATTTTGAATTTATATGCGTAACTGAATGTTATACTAAATCAATCAGAATAAGAATCCTAATTCTAGTAGTTTATTCGAAGTAATGAAAATCGGAATGTCGTTTTTCGGACCGAGAACCCATCGAGCATTTGATTCTTCGAACGTATGAAAATGTGAAAACAAACAAATCGCATTTACGACTTTCGGTAAAATGAATTTCGTGATTTTTAATAATAGACATTATAATTCATAGGTATTATGAAATTCGGACTTTTTAAAATCGGAACATCGAAATTCGGAATACAATATTTCGGAGTATTTGGGTGTTCCCAGCAGTGCCATTCATGTTTTAGTTTTTCTAACTGAACAGACAGCTGTGCTGCTGGGGAGTTTGTTGCGCCACTTCTTCTTCCCAGCTAAAAGCACTAGGAAGTGGTGAAAGGCGGGCGTTTTTGGGGGACTGTCTTATGTAATTTTGACGTTCGAGAAGTGCTGATTCTCAGCCTATTTTGAATAAATGACTTTTGAATTTAAAAGTATTAATCCGATCCAGCCTGTCCCTAGCTGTCCGAGCGACGCCCTACGCCGAGGTCCGTACCCTACGGCGGATACCGTTAGCGTGTAGTCGCTCAGTTTCTAAATGTATGCCCAGGCTGAAGGCCTTAATCTATTGAGGCAGCCACAGGAAAGTTCGGTTAAGCTGCCGACAACCTCCTAGGCTGACCTGCGAGATCCAAGTATTCCATATCCAAGAGAACGCCAAGTAAAAAAAAAAGAATGGTTTCGCTGATGATATTATTGAAATAAAATTGAATCCAGCACTACGCGACCGCTACGAGCCAGTAACAGCGCTACGAGCAGCTACGAGACGTGCTACGGGTTACGAGCAGCTACGAGACGTGCTACTTGCTACGAGCAGCTACGAGACGTGCTACGGGCTACGAGACGAGCTACGGGCTACGCTCGGCTACGTTACGGTTATGCTTTGAAATTACAGTTGTTATCTGTAAGTTATAGGTTATTGTTATTAGCTTAATGCATTCCAAGTTGAACAAAAGAATATTACAGAATGTTCAAAAGCACTAAACCGCTTCCCATTTTGTTGGGACATAAAAAGCAACAACACGTACAATGTACTGTACAAGCAACATTAAAATGTATTTAGTTAATTGCTATTCCAGCGTGTCGCTCCACGCGGTGGCTGAGTACCGCGCGGTAGGGGCGCGCTCACACGCGCTGCGCCCAGCTCGCGCGGTGCGGTCGCGCACGCACCACCGCTCGCGCACGACCTACTAGACGTTGTAATGAGACCAAACAATAGGTGGGTTTGCTAACGCTAAGTTTTTTTTTTTGCCATTTTATAATTTTACTTACCACATCATATGGAGCGGAGTGTCTTTGTTTTAAAACAAACGTACGGAGAACAGTGTAGAAAAAGGTCACGTGTGTACTGTATCGTTATGGCTACTACACACATGCCGGCGGCATGGCCGCCGGCTTATGCCGCGCGGCACAGCCTCCGGCTTTTGCGCCTTCATTTCCTTTGCGTCACTTTGTGCGGCAGTGCCGGGCGCGCCCGGTGGCCAGGCCGGCGGCAGTGTCGGCGGCCATGCCGCCGACACTGTGTGTAGTAGCCATTAGCTTGTACAGCGATAACATTTTTTTTATTTTTTATTTTATTATTTATGTAAACACAGTAAAAAACATTCAGATATGACAATCATAATCTTGAGTACAAAGGTACCTACTGCTTATTTCTTAAGAAATTTCTTCCAGCAGATCTGCGAAAGGACAAATGAGAAAGAAACGTAGACAATAGTGTGTGAGAACAAGAAGAGAAGAATATAAAATATGCGGAGTTTTAAACTAAAATATTAAAATAAACCTACACGTAGGACGTAACAAATTACCATATACTTAAATAAATACATAAACCTTTTTATAAACATACATACTATAGGTATATAAATACTCACAGTTGAGAGGAAAGGTAATGCTCTTTTACTCGATATTTAAATTGAGAAACAGTTTTTAAATCGCGAATGCTAGGCGGAAGTGAGTACATTACGTAGGTTCGTCTTCACGGCATCAGCGATGAGCCAATTATGTGCCGTCTTCAGCACGCGGCCACACGTGTCGCTCGCAGCGTGCGAACGCGCCGCACGTTAGTGCCTCCGCTCAGTCGCTTCGGTCGCCTCACACAATTCAACATATTTCATATTCACGAGCTGTCGCCACGGTCGATTACAACTTATTCGAATATCCAATTATTTCTTTTAAAAATATATTCAATTTAGTTTTCACAATTTAATCAAGGAACAATAATACCTACTGTATTGATTTAGAGAGAAGCGAGCGGCGAGTGGCGAGTCGGCGAGTGGCGAGTCGGCGAGTGGCGAGTCGGCGAGCGAGCCAGATTGTGTGTATTTGTAAATTACTGCTGATTGCGACTTTTACTGGTCTGATTGGAAACTGCTTGAATCCAAATGTTCGTCAGCTCTCTCTAACTACAAGACATCGGTACTGCACGACGTGCTATCAGTATTTCTACGATATTTTAACGTACATTTAGTCGAAGGCTTAATGGAGCGGTGCCGCCGCCGACTACATTACGAACGAAGCAAGTCATTAAAAATTCTCATTATGTCGAACGTAAAACTGATACACTAAAAAGTGCACTTAAACGAGCCGGTTTTTTCCCTCAACTTAGAGTAGCGCAAGCCCTCAGCTTTTTAATCACGTTACAAAGTTCCAACACTAACTAGGAAATTGGAAAAATAATAAGCTGGTGAGAGCGGCGGTGCGGTACGGGGGCGGTGCGGAGCGGTGCGGGCGCGGTGCGGGCGAGGTCCGGCGCGCCTCACAAGTGAACGGCAGCGGATTATTTCTTGGCGTCACTCTAACGCTGAAATAAAAATATAAGTGAGTGTCGTCACTAATTGCTGCACGCGCTGTGCCCTGCCTCGTGCTGGCGAGCGATACACAGACGTACTGTAGTGAAAAAAAAAATCAGATTCACCATTTATACACGTAATATTATTTTAATATTATTCCAAAAAGCCTCCTGCACGGCGCGGCGGCGGCACAATAGTAAAAACTAACGAGTGTCGACACCTCCGCTACATCGTACACACTTTTAATTAAGACAACATTTTACAATTACGACTAAACATCGTTCCCCCCGAGCGCTCGCTGCGCCGCGGTGCGCGGCGGCGGCAGGCGCGCATCTGTACCACATTAAGCGCAGGCCACACCGCCAGCTAGCGGGCGGGCGGGCGAAGCGAACGAACATCGTTTCACCTCTTTACATACTTCGGTTCACACCGCGAGCTACCGATATTTCGCGTAGTTTGTATAGTTTCCTTCGTTCGTTTCCTTTGTTCGCTTCGCCCGCCCGCCCGCTAGCTGGCGGTGTGGCCTGCGCTTAAGAGAGGACATGTAGACGTCTTATTAATATGATGTACGCTGTAACTTAAGGAAGCAGCACAAAGGTTCATCACTCAAGCTTCATGCTGCATCTCTTAAACTTGGCTGTGAATACCTGGCAGTGAGAGCCGACTGCCGGCTTGCTGCCGTTGCATTAGGCACACTTAAAATATAAAGGACTTTGTCTATGGTGGAGCATAAGCAACGCGGCGGTGACAATAGCTGATGACAGAATAAGCGTGGAACAAGCGCGATGCGCCCTACATAGCGGCGCGAGGGCACTCTCCGTGGCTTACAAAGTGAAAGCACAGAGCGGGACAGTGCCCGGCAACCGGGTTCTGTCCTGTTAAGTGCTTCAAACAGCTTCTTATACGAAGGCCTCTGTAGATAGCGTAATGCTATGTTATTGTTGTTAGAACTATTCTAAACGCAACCTTTAATGACATAGCCATCTTTAGATTCTGACAGACGTGCCCTCCGTCCGTTCAACAAGACTTGGTACGACTGTGAATATTTGGTTTCAATAATAAATCCCATAGTAATCTCTATTAACCTTTCTTTTTCTGCCCAAATATCCATCAGTTGTGCCACTAGCATCAACATTACCAACGCTGACAATGTTCCTTTACTTGAAGTCTGTGGAAGTCTCCAGCGCGAACATTAAACAAGTGTCTTCAGTAAATTAGACAATCACTTCTCGCGCCAACTTCGATACTATAATGAAAAGCATATCGAATGAAAACTATATTCATTTAACTTGCCACCAAGTTTACCGAGGTGTGCCGGGCTGCGAAGGAAATTCATTAATATCGCTGCTATGCTCTAGAACACCTGCAAGGGAACATAACCCTTATGTGTACCACAGGAAGGTTCATGTAAGGTGTGAACGATGGTGCCTCAGAAAGAGGGGCAGCTGTGCACGTTTGCAATAACTCGCGGCCGCCGTTAGGGCTGCATTAACAGCAACAAAGAGTAATTTTATGAGAATGTAAAAATGTGAGCGCTGCGCTACCGCACCACCCCGCCCCACCGCACCATCGGCACACCGCACCACCGGCTCACCGGCACCGCCGGGCGCTGCGTCCGGCTTGCGTTTTGTTCAGAGTATTGTTCTTTTTACCTGACTGACGTGTTTTAAACTGCTAAAGAAAAGGGAACCCGCATTTAGTTTACCTCGAGGGTGTGAGAGAGCACTAAGTGGGTCGTTGGGGTCTCCACAATAAAGTCTTACGCTTTATATGCAGTGTTGTGGTTGGGTAGGATCCGATTGGAAAACGTGCTGTCATACATTTTATAAATAATTTCAGGCACACTCTGAACTTGTCTGGGCAAAAACTATGAAAGTTACAAAATATGACGAGAGCCAAAACAAACAAACGCCAACAGCCATAGAGATCGTGGCAGGTCCATATCTGGGCCATCGATTTGAGTTCATGCGAGCGATGCAATGTCTTACGTCGATCGCCGCTCTGTATCACGTGTGGTTGAAACATTCACACACACCACGTACTATGTAACTAAGTATCTTGGTTTTATTCCCATAATAATGTGAACATAGACGGCAGCCCTGCCTCGTCCGGCCGCAGTTCACACCGCGAACTTTGCGAACACTTCTACGCATTATGGAGCACAAAGTTTTTAAACGCCCGCACAAATATATTGTCTAGTTCTACCCCGAATGCCCCCGTGCCCCCTGCTCCTCTCACCCTCCCTGTGCCCCTGATATGATGGGAACATGCAGTCTTTAGCAAAGAGTTGACGAAGACTCGCTTCTGCTTGAAATTTTTGAAGAAAGCTTTTCTGGTTGTGCGGGCGATGAACTTAGGTTTAAGAACGTGGCGACACTCAGTACACAATTATTTTTCTTGACCTTCATATCGTCGTTCATATCGTCCATATCGTCATATAAATGACTAACATTTTTGGTCAAATTGACTTTTCACCATTTTCGTAACACCCATGCAATCATACCGCATATTTTCGCCTAATTTCTCCAAGCAAGATTTTGATGATGGCGACCATGGCACCAGTTGCGTATAGCAACAGAATTTATTTAAAAAAATGCTTTGTTAAATGTATATTAAAGAACATAATTCAATATTTTTTAAGACTAGCAGTATGTCTGTAAAATAAAAATAAACATTTATAATATTTAAGATATATTAAGCTGATATGAATTCGGAACGCACTCAGAATCCCGGTCTTTACGTTCCATTGTATGCTACCTTTCCCTCTATTAGGTGTTTAATAGATGTTTACATAATAGTTTATCTAGTTTAATAATGTTTTGTTTATAACCGATTTTAGGGATTATTTAGATTTTGACTGAAATACTACCATATTATCAGATGAAAAAACCTTTAAGTCTAGTCAAAAGGGTAGGCTTAATTTATGGCGCAAAAATAACATACGCTCTGGTGTGATAAAAACATAACCCCTAATACAGAGTCAGGTAGAATTACGATTAATATGTGGTGATGGATGAGTGCAACAGGTCCAGGAGAACTGGCTTGTATCCTTCCACGCGCCAACAGTTCTACTTATGTAGAAGTATTAGATGATGTCATGCTACCTACTGTGCGCAACATTTACCCAGCTGATGAGTTGACTCAAGTAGCATTTGATTCGTCCAGGACAATATTGTCCTATTCACCGGGCCAGCACTGTGCGTGAGTGGTTTCACAATCACCCGGAAATAATTGTTGTTCCATGGCAAGCGCGATCACCCGACCTCAACCCCATAGAAAATCTGTGGGGTTTGATGGTGCAAAAGTGCTTCCACCTTTGCACCATCAAACCCCACAGATTTGATGATTTGAACGCGATGAGTCGGATGCGCAAACGTCTACTGACTGCATTGAAAATAATGAGGGTTATACAAAATATTAATAAGTAGATGTTTGGTTTTAATTTTTAGACGATGTAACTAAATATTTAGAAATATTAACAAGATGTTTGGTTTTAATTTTTAGACGATGTAACTAAATATTTAGAAATATTAACATATCCGTACATTCAGGTTTAGTTTCAATCTTCTTTTCGTCAAGAAAATGAACACTTAAGCTATATAACCTCAATATAAAATTCATTGTGACGATACAAAAAAAACATGCATAAAGTCTTAAATATCATATATTAGTTTTCCATAAACTCTGCTGAGTACCGATACCTATAATAAGGGGGTATCAACAATTATATTTGTGCTAAGTATTAGAATATCCTTTCCTTGTTATGTTATTATGAATTCAATAAGTGGGGACCCACTAACAAAAAATCCTATGAATGGTTACAAGAGAACTTCTTTTATCTAGGTAGGAATGTGACGTCACAATTCTCATAAAAGTTTGTTAATTTTATAAATGAATAATAGTATATTATGCAATTAGTGAATAAAGGACGGATTTAAAGCGACGGCCATAGATGAATCACGAGCAAGTGAAGGATTCTAACGACTGAATCACGACCGTAGGGAGTGATTCATGATGTTAGAATCCTGAGCGACGCGAGTGATTCGTGGCCCTCGATATAAATCCGTTTTATTCATGAGTTGTATACTATACTTTATACCATGACTACGAGAAAAAGAAAGATTTAAGCGAAAATAGACATTTAGAGAGCAGTGGTGGCCCAGTGGTAACGGCCCCGACTTACGAGTTGTAGGTCGTGGGTTCGAACCCAGGCAGGCGCTTTACTTTGTGTAAATAATTTCATCATTACTGCTCTCAAAACGGTGAAGGAAAACATCGTGAGGAAACCGGCATGTCTTAGAACCAAAAAATTCAAAGACATGTGACATCTGCCAACCCGCACTGGGCCCGCGTGGTAGATTACAGCCCACTCCCTCTCACAGAGAGGAGGCCTGTGTCCCAGCAGTGGGAATATTAATAGGCTGATGATGATGATGATGATGAGACATTTAATTAAGAAAAAACGAAGATTAACACGTTCAGTGGTGGGAGCCCTCTTGGAGGGTTCAAACCGTGAAAATAAAATCTGATGTATATATTAACAAAACGAAATGCCGGCAAAACGAATAATAAAAGTCGTAGACTTCCAATATGTATGGCGGCATGGCGTATGAGTTCTATGAAAATGGGTGGTGTTGAAAGTGTTAAGGAGGTTGTATAGCATTGAGATGGCGGTCGAATATATTGACGTGTTCTAAATTCAAACACCAAGATTAAAAGAGCTTTTTATTCACTGTTTTCAGTGAATAAAATAAGCTTTTTAGAAGGGGAATGGTATAAACCATTTTCAGATTATCTAAAGTACATACATTTTTTATGGGGTACTGTGTTAAATGTTACAACAAAATACCTAGTGATATATTACAATTAAATGAAAAAAAAAAAAGCTATATTAAAAGTACACCTTGTAAACAAGCATATTACAAATTAGAGGATAACATCCAAGATAAGAATGCTTGGAAACATGCTGGTCCTGCTCCATAGGATAATTTAGAATCTAGACAAAATCAAACTGGTTGCTAATTAAATTGTATTTATTTTTTATAATATGACATTGATTTTACATCCTGTGATTACTTCCTCACACACTGACTTATTAATTGTAAAAGGAAAATCGACTATTTTTACAATGTTTGTAAATATGTGAATTAATGTGAGCAGCTTTTTACTTTGTATAGTAATTTCATTCTAGGTGCATCATCTTCACATATAATTATTTAACTAATTTACCTATACAAAATATTGTAAAACATTTTAAAAGTGTAACGGTGGAGTTTCTTGCCCATTCTTCTCCATACGAAAACTACCTTTTGGAAGGGGCGACTAGAATCAATACTATATTTTGTAAATGTTGACGTTCAAAAGTGCATTACAAGGGCCTATTTGAAATAAATGATTTGACTTTGACAAATATCTAAAAAAAATTGCTTAAAATACAAATTAGATGGTCAACATCCACACATTTTAATAACCTATCCCTATTAACATTGTCGTATTTATGCATTTTTGCTATTTTATTTTTATTTAATTAATCACTCTTAAAAAGTCCCTTCCTTTAGTAGCTGCCACAAAAAAAAAATGTTTTATGAGTAATTTTTAAAATAGCCACGTTAATATTGCCGGATGTTGTCACAACCGCCAGTTAACAATGACGGTTGTGCCAGTACCGACCATGTTACACGGGCGATCTTACGTTGTGTGATGTTAAATATAGAAATTAATATCTAGTTACAAAGATATAAAAAAAAATGATTTACTTAAAATTTCGATTTAGATACGACAGACATTGGTCTAGGATTTACTATTAACAGTGACGTATATGGCACTAATAATCCAAGGCCAACGAATAATCAATTACTTTGTATACGTAACATTGTCGTATGTGGCACTTCCAACAAATAGCCAATTAGTTTGTACACGTAACATCGTCGTTTATGGTAGATCCGACAAAATACAATTGATTTGGTACGCTTCAAAAAGTCATTTCTGACTTTTAACATGCTAAAAAAAACAATAATAGTAGTTTGTTACCATGTAAGTAAACTCATAAACATGTATTAAAATTCTGTTGATTTTTGTTAACCTAGTTCGTATATTTTTTTAAATATCAACAATTCAAACTTTGACGCGCTCTCCTGTAAAGTTGCCGATTTTCACATCCGACAATGTTAATAGGGATAGGCGTTATGTAGGATTCGAACTCAGATCTCATTGATCGTGTATACATTGCTTAGCCTAATCAGCTACCTGCACATGTTAGTCAAAAACGAATTTTACCAATGCAATGGTAACAACAGGTCATATGACGCGTATTCTAAATGCAACAGAAATATAATGTTATTTCGCAGTTCACGTATAGTGCGACGACAGTTCATTAGTATGTGTTATCTGTGGAATGTTGAGACATCAGTCATACACAAAAACGCACACGCACTGGCCGTATCGTGCTCGAGTTCATAGCAATGTAATCCTTAGCATGCGAATGGGGTTTTGAGCGTTTACTGTACTTACAAATGTACTGGAGGAGTCTCACGTCACGTCGCGGCGGTTCTGCGCCGGGGTCCGTCAAGATCTGCGCATGAACGATAACCTGCATACGTAGCACACAGGTACGTCCACGGTCCACTATCCGTATTATGTAATTTCACGCCCGCCCGGGCTCCAGGAACTTGCCATCAAGCCGGAAATCTCTTGAAGGTATGTTGTTGGCACCAGCCAAGTTATTGAATCTTTAGTTATTGACTCCTACATTCCGCATTAACTCGGCGTTGACGAGCGCCGGCTGCCTACACTCGCACCTGAACTGGATCCACTGTCTGTCTTCACGTGGTAACTGCATCATTTCCTCGCAGCATTATGTTGATCACACATCGCTGAAAGTGGGTACATTATTTATTCTGTCCTTTACTGGGAATACAAATGTTTATTTTACGAAGTCCGGTTATTAAATCGATCATCCTTCCGATTCTTGTTTATTTCGGCGTTTCCTTCCCGAGGGTGTTCTGTAGTTTATAGTAAGTCCATCCGTTATTTTAGTATGACGCGCAAAAATGTATGATGGGACCTTTTCACTGAATAAATGATTGAATTGGAACGAGGTCCGTCCATTGTAGCGCCCCCCGGGGACACAACACTGACGTTATGTTGCGTTATGTATCACGTTCATGTTATATCTATTTACAAATGGACCATTTGGTAACAAACATGAATGCTAAAGTTGATGAAGTGTCGGAACACCCGCGTGCTGGTTGTTGCCAGAAGTTCCCCGTCCAACTAATCTCAGCGTGTATAGCTCGCAGTTAAATGTCCTTATATAGCGCGCGGCGTCAGTCCGCGGCCGCCGTAGTGCTTACTGTTTTGTGTAATCTGTTATTAGAACGGCACTCTGGTTTTTATTTCTACGACCTGAACGTTTATATTGTCTAGGTTGTGTATTCTAGTCTGACATATTAAGACGACGAACATAGTGTTACGAATATTATTAAGTCAGCATTAACAACAATGCACGCTACAACAATGAATGCTCACGCATTCCGATGTTTCAGAGATTCACCCATAGTCTACCAGTGCAGCAGTGACCCACCGCTGCACCGGCGCAGCAGGGAACAAGTAGCGTACCTACTGACACGGACAGGCAGCATGAGATGGAGGACTACCTAGGTAGGTACTGCAACAATAGATGCACAAAATGTTCCTTTTTAGGGTACCGTACCCGAAGGGTGCCAAACGAACATGCTCTTTAGCAGCTGAATTGTGGTTCACATGGATACAATTAGCTGCACAAATATGCTGTTTAGTAGAATTATAGCCGGCTATACAGTTGCTATGATGCCTATTTGGGCACAAATTAAACAGCCTTATGTTCACATTAGTATATTTAACAGCATTACAAGAGAATTATAATACAGTTATAAAGAGTAACTAGGCATTTCAAGAGCAGTATGAGAGCTTGATATGAGGGTACGAGTTACCTGTTATACATACTAGTGAGGTATGTGGCCTGTTGTAACTCTGGTCAAAAACATTTAGTTCACAAATAGACACAATTCGTGCAATTTAATATATTAATTCGAAAGAACCAACAGAGACGTGAATGTACTTTCTGTGTTCTATATAATGCATATATTCTATTGAATACAAATTAAAATGACGGACACTACTGAGAATTGTAAAAAAATCTAAAACACTTTCGGATTTTGGGGTTATAATTAGGACAATAGAAACATATTAACTTAGCGTATGTTAGTGAAAATACATTGGATTATAAATCTTCAAACGTTTCATTACATATTAAATATGTAGTTGCATTTATTAGTTGGTCAGAACCATTATTTCTTTAAACTAATTTATTTATAGTTATGAGAGACCAAAAATGCACTGAGACAAAATGACATTGTCATTACTATTACATGTCAAAGTATCATCTGTCAATTCATCGACTGTCAGTGTTGTTATTGCTTGTTTCACACAGCGCTTTCAATCGCGTTATTCCGTTTGTAACTAAAAACCTTATTCACAGATCAAGCGCTGAGAGAGCGTATTCAAAACGTCAAATTGAAACAAAAAATAATGGCGCTGGGAAATAAGACCGATGTGAATTACTTTTTAAAATGTTTTCGAAATTATGAAGTGTCCGTTCTATTGTAATTATTGTAATGTAAATTATAAAAAAAACTAGTAATTATAGTAAAGGTTTCCTATGTGTTGATTCATAGGCCATTTTTTACAATGTCCTTTCATAATGGCGCTTCGTAGTGTACCTCTGTATTGTGGTGTGGAATTTTTTTTGGGTAATGAAATATTTTTTTATGCAGTATAAAATTGTCATGCGCCCCTCGATAAACGCATTTTTAACATTTAATTATGTGGAAATAATGAGCAATAAAAAAATTAAATAAACTTAGTTTGTTTGATAAGGGTAAATAAAGATAGAATACAGTTCATAACTTTTAAGAATATTGAATAAAAGTATCTAGGTTTTTTTTTGTGGCTAAATTACGGTAAATAGTGTAAATTAAGAGTAGATCATTTGAGGTTAAACATTTATCAAAATGGTAGCAAATGCTACTAGAGCGTTGTGAACTACTTTCATCCTTATTTGATTCTATTGGCTTTTCAAAAGTCCACACGTGAAACGTTACACAGCTAAAAGCGGGAAAATACTAGTTGTGTGGAATAATAATATTGCCTAAAGCCTGTATTCAGATGTCCAGTGGTGATCTAACACTTATTATACCTACCTATAGAGATCAATTATATAATTATATAGTCCATGTCAATAAATTTTAGGGATCCGCAGTAAAACATTATTTTTATTATAACTATCTATTTATATAAATTTTATAATTTATTATTTGTTTCTGCATACTTATATAAATATTTTAACGTTCTTGTTACTTGCCTTTTATTATTTCTTTCATTTATCACATCAATAATTATTTCATTACAATTTATCTTTCATTTTTAGATAAACACTCCTGAAACTGAAACTCCTGTTTGTGTTTCTACAGAAGAACCAGCGATCGTTCAAGTTTAAAAATCAAGTCAAGCTATTATTTTGGATTAACTCCAAAATAAAATATTATCAAAATAGAAAATATTGCAAACAATAAAAATAAAAAATACACAAACGTAGGCTGTGTTATCTGTCAAACAAGACAAAAGTACTGTGAGGATTGTAGAGAAATTGAGACACCAGTCACTTTGCTACAAGATGCACGTGCTGAAGAATATGTTTGAGTTTATAAGTGAAATAAAAAAAAATACATCATTTAGACGTTCGTTTTTCTTACAACGTATGAATCAATGGGATAAAGTAGGACTAAACTATTTTACATTTTATTTGTACTCATTTTTAATTTATACGGAACTTTCTACTAAATGCCTCGGTGACACATTTCTGCATATCTGATTTTCGGAACTTGTCGATCGTTTTTCAATATGTTCATATAATCCCTTAAAACTTGTCTTTAAATTCATCGGTTCTTATTTTCGGTTTTAACAATTTCTTATTCATTTTACAATGCTTTATTTAGTTACATTAAGTAATAAAATGTTTCACATGACATATAATGCGTCATTCGTAGCGTCACAAGAGTGAACGCAAGTACAAATATTAAGTCAAAACCATTAAATTAGAGATTCTGTGAACGAATGTACAGTACAAGATCTTAAAACATACCAATAATGGTGTTGATGTGCCCCATTTATGTGCTTTAATGCAGCTTATAAAATTCGTTTAAAAAGGCTGATTATCATTACTAAATGTACCGATGTGCTTCTGTATGCATTACAACACTCCCAACTTACACCACTTTAAAGATTTAACCGTTACAGATATTCACAGCGCCTCTAAAAAATATAAGCAATATAGTGGTGTAAGCTTGTTTCTTAATACAGCAATAAGCATATTTTCCTCAATTTAAATGCTCTCATGGTGCTATTAAAATGTAAGCTGTATAGCATCATCATCGAAATACTCTACTAATGCTAAAAGTGTTACAGCATGACCTTCTCCTACTTTTAAACTGCCACTATACGGGCTTTAGATATTTATGCAGCTGTAGGCTCGCGACTGAACTTTAATAACTGTTTACAAATGCTTTCAGTTCACCTGTTTACCAAAAGTGAACAACTAATCAGCAACTTGTGTTACTTGGGAAGCCTCCGCTGTCCGTCTGTCTGTCAGCGGGCTGTATCTCATGAACCGTAATAGGTAGGCAGTTGAAAATTTCACAGATTGTGTATTTATTTTGCCACTATAACAACAAATAATAAATAAAACAAAGTTAAAAATTAAAGAGGGGTCTCCATACAATAAACATTAGATATTGAAAATAAAACTGACCCTGGCATGTGGGCTGTCATTGTCTAGAGCTCATCGAGCAGAGAACAAATATAATTTTTTAATTAGATATAAATAATATCTAATTAAAAATTATATTTGTTCTCTTATACACTAGCTGTTGCCCGTGACTTCGTCCACGTTATCGTGCCGCAAATAATACCGCCTCGTTCGTGCCCGGCGTCGCCCGGGTGTATTTCCGACTTTTCCAATGGAATTTTCAAAATTTTCTTTTATGTAAGTACTCAAATAAGCTAAACGTGAATTCATGCAAGCCTAGTACATACTTTTTGTTAGTTAAAACCTATTTGTGGGCCATATTTCATCTAAATCCTATTAGTGAGATAAACTAATTAATGATTGTAATACTATCTTGAATATATGAAAGCCTAGTACTTTTTTTAGGTTGCTCTCAGAAATTGTGCACAACGTGTGGTGAACAGAATACCTACCTACCGTCTGTATGACGATAACTTTTTATTGCGACATCCGATTTTAATGAAACAACGCCTTTACTCTCTTCCAAATTAATCTCTATCTATCTGTGAAAACTACATGAAAACACACAAACAGAACAAACAAACAAACAAACAGACAGACAGACATTTTACTGTTTTATTATAAGTATACTAGCTGACCTCCCCGGCTTCGCACGGGTAGCAGTAAGTACTTATCTACGGCGCACCTACCTATCTACCTACCCTGCCCTACCTACCTACCTACCCTGCCCTACCTACCTACCTACCCTACACTGCCCGACCTACCTACCTACCCTGCCCTACTTACCTACCCTACACTGCCCGACCTACCTACCTACCCTGCCCTACCTACCTACCCTACACTGCCTGACCTACCTACCTACTCTGCCCTACCTACCTACCCTACTCTGCCCGACCTACCTACCTACCCTGCCCTACCTACCTACCCTACCTCCCTACCCTGCCCGAACTACCTACCTACCTATCTACCCTCCTACCTACCTTCCTATCTACTTACCCTGCCCTATCTACCTACCCTACCCAGCCCGACCTGCCTACCTACCTACCCTGCCCTACCTACCTACCCTATACCTACACTGCCCGACCTACCTACCTACCCTACCTACCTATCTACCCTACACTGCCCGACCTACCTACCTACCCTATCTACCTCCCTACCTACCCTATCTACCTCCCTACCTACCCTGCCCTACTTACCCTACCTACACCTACCTACCTTACACCCTACCTTCACCTGCCTATCATAAGAACCTTCTCCTTACAATAACGAAAAAAGAATTAGTGAAATCGGTCCAGCCGTTCACGCGTGTTCAAATAGGGATTCATTTAGTGAGTGAGAGAGAGTAAGCTTATTGTGAGAGAACGACAGGACCGGCTTCGTTCTCATCCTTACTCTATGCTGTTTACGGGATGAGAAGTGACACCGGTAGTAGACGCCTGACGGGAATAACTGATCGAGTGGTAACTGATCAATTTTATCGACCGCCAAGAGTAGAAAATTATTAAAGTACTAATATCGCTATTAAACAATAGGGGTTGGTAGTAGAAGGGTGAAAATTTAGGGTTGTATGTATTTTTTAATGCCAAATCATAAAAAAATTACAATAAAAAAAATTGTCCAAAATAAGATTTTAAAAAACTTGGGGTGGACCACCCTTATCACTTAGGGGTACGAAAAATAGTTTACGTCCTATTCTCATACCTACCAAATATACACAAAAAATTTCATAAAAATCGGTCAAGCCGTTTCGGAGGAGTTTGGCAACAAACACCGTGACACGAGAATTTTATCTATTAGAAGATAGATATATTATACATATTCGACAAAGGCGGGCGCGACGTCCGCGTCCGCTCCTCCTCCTCCTGCTCGGGTCACTGCCAGGTGACTCGTATCGTATTGTGACACTCGGCACATGAACGTCTGATAGATTAGGTGCTGTCTGCGTCTGTGACGCGGTCGCGCCACATTCGAGCAAATGTCAGCCCCGCTCGCACAACTTTTGGGAACAAATCTTCGTGTCGCCTGAAGGAGCCCGTGGTAAGTATGTATATTTTTTAATAGTCGTCGTGTTTGCGCTCTCTTCGACACAAGTAAGTACGTGCACAGCTGTGTGAGCATGGCGGGTGCTACTTCGTGTTCGTTTCGCTAATTGTCGTGAGTGCGTCGTGAAGGTTCTTGCTGAGTATCTCTCGTTGCAGGCGGTGTGTAATGGCGCACTTGGCTGGAGGCGCGCGAACAAAATTGCCTCTCATTGTACTTATAGCGCAGTCATTTGTTTTGGGTTATTTAATTACGTGCGGTACAGTCGGCGCGTGAATGTGACACTCAGGGCCGCCGCCGCCGCCGCCGCTTGCGGGATTTTGAATACCTTTAAGAAGTTTTAATTCTGTAGTTTATTTAGTTTCCCTTGTATACTTACCAGACATTTAAATTTAATTTTCCGCAGGTTGTCTATTCGACAAACCTGAGTTAAATTGTGTTATTGTGTACCATAGTAAGTGCGGGGTGTGACGCACGGGGCGCGGGGCGCGGGGCGGGGATGCAAGTGGAGGCGTACGTACTCTGGCGGTGCCAAAGTAAATAATAATAATTCAAGCGTACTTATTTACAAGGGGTCCCGCTCAAATGAGAAAATTGATACAACGCCAACCGAGCTCCGCTGTTATTTATTCAAGATCTAATATAAATTAATAGATTATTTTACGTAAATATTATTTTATTTTATTATACAGGGTGTCAGGGACATCGACACGAAGCTCAATGTTACCATACTTACCATTGACTCAGCACGTGATTCTGAACCACCCTGCGGTGACATTTTTTGTCGGTTATAAAAAAAAAATCTGCTGTTTCATAGAAAAGTGCAATAATACCTACACGGTCAACATGTATGGAACAGCTGATTTTTTTTAAATAACCGACGAACAATTTCAACGCGGGGGGGGTCAGAATCATGTACCTACAAAATCCATGGTATCAAGCTTCGCGTCGATGTCTCTGCCACCCTGTATTATTTTTAGCTTTCGCCGACGTCGGCTTTATTAGATCTGCCGGAAATATCGATTTCATATTTTGATAGTCTTTGGGTGAGTTATTGCGAGACATGCCGCTAGGACAACAACGACCAGCACCGAGTCACCTACTAGCGCTGGCCAGCTCCGCAGTCCACATGACAACAACGACCAGCACCGAGTCACCTACTAGCACTGGCCAGCGCCGCACTCCAGTATGACAACAGTGACCAGCACCGAGTCACCGACTAGCGCTGGCCAGCGCCGCTCTCCAGTATGACAACAGTGACCAGCACCGAGTCACCGACTAGCGCTGGCCAGCGCCGAACTCCAGTATGGCAACAGCGACCAGCACCGAGTCACCGACTAGCGCTGGCCAGGGCTGCACTCCACTATGACAACAGCGACCAGCACCGAGTAACTGACTAGCGCTGGCCAGCGCCGCACTCCACTAAGACAACAGCAACCTGCACCGAGTCACCGACTAGCGCTGCCCAGCGCCGCACTCCACTATGACAACAGCAACCTGCACCGAGTCACCGACTAGCGCTGCCCAGCGCCGCACTCCACTAAGACAACAGCAACCTGCACCGAGTCACCGACTAGCGCTGCCCAGCGCCGCACTCCACTAAGACAACAGCAACCTGCACCGAGTCACCGACTAGCGCTGCCCAGCGCTGCACTCCAGTATGACAACAGTGACCAGCACCGAGTTACCGACTAGCGCTGGCCAGCGCCGCACTCCAGTATGACAACAGTGACCAGCACCGAGTCACCGACTAGCGCTGGCCAGCGCCGAACTCCAGTATGGCAACAGCGACCAGCACCGAGTCACCGACTAGCGCTGGCCAGGGCTGCACTCCACTATGACAACAGCGACCAGCACCGAGTAACTGACTAGCGCTGGCCAGCGCCGCACTCCACTAAGACAACAGCAACCTGCACCGAGTCACCGACTAGCGCTGCCCAGCGCTGCACTCCAGTATGACAACAGTGACCAGCACCGAGTCACCGACTAGCGCTGGCCAGGGCTGCACTCCACTATGACAACAGCGACCAGCACCGAGTAACTGACTAGCGCTGGCCAGCGCCGCACTCCACTAAGACAACAGCAACCTGCACCGAGTCACCGACTAGCGCTGCCCAGCGCTGCACTCCAGTATGACAACAGTGACCAGCACCGAGTCACCGACTAGCGCTGCCCAGCGCTGCACTCCATTATGACAACAGCGACCAGCACCGATCGAGTCACTGACTAGCGCTGGCCAGGGCCGCACTCCACTAAGACAACAGCAACCTGCACCGAGTCACCGACTAGCGCTGGCCAGCGCCGCACTCCACTATGACAACAACGACCAGCACCGAGTCACCGACTAGCGCTGGCCAGCGCCGCACTCCACTATGACGACAGCGACCAGCACCGGGTAACCGACTAGCGCTGGCCAGCGCCGCACTCCACTAAGACAACAGCAACCTGCACCGAGTCACCGACTAGCGCTGCCCAGCGCCGCACTCCACTATGACAACAACGACCAGCACCGAGTCACCGACTAGCGCTGGCCAGCGCCGCACTCCAGTATGACGACAGCGACCAGCACCGGGTAACCGACTAGCGCTGGCCAGCGCCGCACTCCACTAAGACAACAGCAACCTGCACCGAGTCACCGACTAGCGCTGCCCAGCGCCGCACTCCAGTATGACAACAGCGACCTGCACCGAGTCACCGACTAGCGCTGGCCAGCGCGGCACTCCAGTATGACAACAGCGACCAGCACCGAGTCACCGACTAGCGCTGGCCAGCGCCGCACTCCAGTATGACAACAGCGACCAGCACCGAGTCACCGACTAGCGCTGGCCAGCGCCGCACTCCAGTATGACAACAGCGACCTGCACCGAGTCACCGACTAGCGCTGGCCAGCGCCGCACTCCAGTATGACAACAGCGACCAGCACCGAGTCACCGACTAGCGCTGGCCAGCGCCGCACTCCAGTATGACAACAGCGACCAGCACCGAGTCACCGACTAGCGCTGGCACTGTTATTTGCTTAGCAGGTAGTGGTTAACCTCTCAGGCCGCGCGGCGCGATTTCGGAACAACCCCTCAAGCCGCGCGGCACGCCCGCGGCGCGTCAGAGATAAGAGCTCGCTAATATAAACAAAAACTGAGAGCGTTTTGTTACGTAAATAGTCTTATCGTTAATGGTTTTTGGTTCCTGATTAGACAAAGGATTTTTTATAATACTTAGAATCTTTGTAAGCGAACGCTAGTTGGAATAAATAAACATTCTTATCAGATTCTTATAAGAAATTCGTTTTGATTATTTATAATAAAACTACTGGTTCGATTCACATGAAATTTCGCAGGATACATTATGAATACATATACTATCGGTCAAAACCATTATTTTTGAATAAACACAATAAATAAAAACACCAATAATTAAAAAAGTTCAATAATAGGTATCCGTATCATTACGTAACATTACTTAGTTGATAAAAAATATTGAACTCTTATTTTTTTCTGAAAAATGGCATTTTTATTATGGACTAACTATTAAATAATATAAAATAAATGACTTACCAGCGATTACATGCACAAAACACACACAAAACTCAAAATTTCACATCAACACATTTTTTCACTACCGAGTTTGTTTACATTTTTTGATGGGTCCGTAATAGGTAATTACGATGTTATTTTGTGCAAATTTTATCTATATACGATGACGACACTACTTAATTATTGAAATAACACCATTTCCCGTCGATTTACACTTAAAAAACAATAGAAAACAAATAAATAGAACGCGGAGTGCAGCGCGCTGAACGCATGCGCGAACGCCATTTTGCCGTGCCAAAATGTTCAACTTTTTCTTTTTTCTAGAATTGTTTCTGCATATTTTGACGTTTTGGTCGATTTATTTGACAAGTATATTACCAAATCCATAGAATAAAACCAACCACAGACCATTTCAGACCGTATTTAATATAAAAATAACGCTGTAATCCGTTGAGCCTGATTGCGGCCTCAAGGCCGCGATCTAGATTTAGGGTATTGGCAATTTTCGCCGCCTTGCAGCAACGATCTAGACTTACCGGTTGAATTGATGAAAATGAATTTTCATTTTTTGCCACCGACTTCCGAAATTAAAGTAATTTTTCACTTTGTAGACTTTTTTTTGGAAGGCGGTTGTTTTTTTTTATTAGGACTTATTTTTTTTTAATGAGCTATTTGTGGGCGTGGCCTAAATATTCAACACAATCATATTATTATAACATAACATTTTGTGTGGCAGCGGACTTGGCTTTATAGTGTCAAGTGTCGACGACTCACTTAAACACACGTGCAGAATATTATGCCGTTGTAACCAACCGGGGTGTCGCACGTCACCCACTCGTACGACAGTGTGTGTGTGCTGATCTGACGTCATGTGTCGAAGTGTGATAGTGTGACACCGCGAGAGGTTTCTCTGGCAATAGTAGCGCCAGTAGTGATGCTCGCCCTGCAGCACCGACGTTCAGCTGAGTGGGACTGGGCGAGGCTGGGCTTCATTGTCACCCACTGACGCGCGCGTGACTTATTGCGATATTGTGAACACGCACCACCGCGCACCATTTAATATATGGACGTATTTTCGCCGATTGCGAACACATAAATCAGCGAGGATCGGCGTCGTAAACAAATAAGAAGTCGCGGCCTTCAGCAAACAAACAATACCGTCCTTAATTACAGAAGTACGGAACCGCCGCCGACGACGACGCCGACAATCAGCAGCCAGATTTATATGAAATTATAATAGAGCTATATTTCAGTTTAACGACAGAAATTAACGAAGAGCCGCCTCGGAGACGCGCCGCGATTGAGACATTAGGCCGCCATTCTATTACCGCGCGGCGAATGAGCGCAAATGAACTGAATTACACAACTTCAACGCAAAACTGTAAGTAGGAAAGTATCACTCCTCATTCAATTTTTACACGACTGCCCCAGAAGGAAAGTAAATTTTTTGGAGAGTATGTATGTATGCCTCTTTCAGTGGTACACTCTGTAGCTTTAACGGCTTGATTAATATTAAATGAGTTGTGGTGTATTAACGAGGTATTTCATATGAGGTGTCGTTAGATTTGTCATTTTTGTGGGATTGACATAATGCTTTATAATATTTATACTTAATTATAATAATATTGAGATATAATAGGTATTGCTCGTGGCTCGTGAGCTCGTGGCTATATATATATTGTATATTTATCTATTTATTCATTCAGTAGTGTACTAACATCTTTATACATATAAGGCTAATTAATAATAAGCCGCACGGGTCAATCCACAGGTTAAGCTACGCTTGCCGGGGTTGGTCAGTGGATGGGTGACCATCTTTACATACCGAGACTCCTCCGTGTCTCGGAAAGCACGTAAAGCCGTTGGCCCCGGCTGTCATTCGTGGATCTTTGACAGTCGTTACGAGTCATCAGAAGCCCGAAAGTCTGACACCAGTCTTACCAAGGGGTATCGTATTACCCAGTTACTGGGTTGTGGATCGCGCGAGGTCAGATAGGCAGTCGCTCCATGTAAAATACTGGTATTCAGCTGCATCCGGTTAGACTGGAAGCCGACCCCAAGATAGTTGGGAAAAGGCTACGAAGATTGAAGATTGATTGATTGAGATATACAGGGTCACAGATAATATAATACTACGTACAGATACCCAATCCCATACAAAGAAATGAGACCTCCCTAGTCGGGCTATTGACTGGCTAAATGTACTACAGTTATGACAAATTGAGTAAAACGCCATCTATTGCAAAGAGCCCTAAACAAAAAGGTTTTATCTTTTTTTGTTGAAAATACGAGATTTATGAGTTACAATAGATAAATCATCATTAAACAAGGAAGTTTTGATTTTTACTAATCTTACTTCAGCCAAAATCTTCCGTTTATCGCTTTTTAGTGACTGTTAATTTCATAATTGTTACCTATGCTGCCATCTATGATATTTTTTCAAGACTAATTATAATTTGTTCGAATTGGTAACCCATGACAGGGTGGACCAAAAAATGTCATAAAAAAAATATAGGTTCCTCATGTATAGGGGTATTCGAAAATACCCCATGTATGCTCCGCGATTTTTAGTAGTTTTCGAGTTATTATTTTATTTTTTTTGTTTTTCGAGTTTTCTTGCCGGTGGAGCTTCAAAAATTCATATTATTTTTGTAGTGAGTATTTTCCAGTTTTTTTTTTGTGACAGTATCGTCTTGTATGTTACTTTCATACATAAAATGATAAACTTGCTAACATTCCTGCAAGTTTCTCAAAAAAGTATCGATAGCAGGAATTTAAGTTTTTAGTGGTAAGACTGAAATTTTCAACTTCAATTTAAAAATACAAAAATGAGGTTCCATAGCTGACTTTAAAAACTATGCAGGTTCCTAAGCTACGCAAAAAATTAAATAAAAGTTAGTACTTAACCTTCTAACAATTCACTGTAATCGGCCTTCGAAGGTTAGGCTAAAAATCCTTCTAAGCTTTAAAATAGGTGGTCCACATAGCGACGCCATAAAAAAAAACTGGAAAATACTCACTACAAAAAAGATACGAATTTTTGAGGCAGCGGTACCCGGCAACAAAACTAAAAAAAAAATAAAAAAAAAATTATAACTCGAAAACTACTAAAAATCGCGGAACATACAAGTGGTATTTTCGAATACCCCTAGACATGAGGAATCTATATTTTTTTATGACGTGTATTTTTGGTCCACTCTGTGTATTGATATAGGGATAAAGCGTATGTCAATACGCTTTATAATATAAATATTGAGATATAATTATAATGATATAAGGCAGACGCGTGAGGCCTAACCACATTGACGGTTGTGTAAATTTTGCGATTTTTTCACAGCAACTTTTAGGTAGTATTTTTGTAGTAAAGATTCGTTTTTATCTTAATTAGTTTTTTTTTTGTTTGGTTATTTAGTTAAATATTGTATATTTTTAGTTTGTTTAATTTAAGAATAACGGTTAGTTTTAGTTATAAGTTGTGTTGTAAAGTTGTAAGTAGTAAAAATACAGATTCTTTTTTTTTATTAATACCTATTTTGTATTTTTTTTATTTTTATAGTACTTGCAATAATGCCGCGAAAGCGTAAGTCTAATATTTCCCAAAGCCACTAATAAAGTTCGAACTATAAAAATACTTAACTAGAAAGATCCTTAAACTCCTTAAGCGTATTTTGGTACCTCATAAAGCGCATATTTTTCGAATAAGTCTTTCCAAAGGAATTTTCCCTAGCTGTCTCAAAAAGGCAGTTGTAATCCCTATCTTTAAATCTGGAAGCAAAGAGTTAGTTAAAAATTATAGGCCAATATCCTTACTCAAAATACTAGAGAAAATTATAAACAGTCGGCTAGTTAACAACCTAGAAAAAAATAACTTCTTATCCCCTGCGAAATTTGGTTTTAGAGCTAAACTATCGACAGCCGATGTGGTGCATAGCCTGACTGATCATATTTCAAAAGAACTCGGCAAAGGAAATCAGACCCTAAGAGTTTTCCTTGATTTTGCCGAGGTCTTCGACACGGTGTCTGTTTCTGTTCTGCTAAACAAATTAGAGAATATAGGAATAAGAGGAACGTCGCTGAAACTCTTTGCTGTCTACTTAGATGGCCGGTACCAATGTGTTAGAATAGATAAGATTACGAGCGATGAGCAGAAAAATACTGGTTTTGGTGTGCCTCAAGGGAGTATTCTGGGCCCTACGCTTTTCCTGATTTATATTAACGACTTGTGTGGTCTTAATATAAAAGACGGCAAAATTATATCTTATGCTGACGACACGGCTTTAATTTTTAGCGCTAAAACCAGTAGCGTACTGTTCGAAATCACTCAACTTGGCTTCAATACTGTGCTGTGACTAATTGGCTTCAAAGCAATTTACTAACATTAAACTAACTTAACTGTTTAAGAAAATTAACATCATGACGGTACCTTGTCAGTATATATATGAAAACATTATGTATGTTCGAAAAAATCTACATCTTTTTCGTAAGATAAGTGACAGGCATAATTTTAACACTAGAAATAGGAACAAATTAGATCAACCACGTTTTAGATTGTCTAAAGTACACACTTCTTTTATGGGGTACTGTGTAAAATGTTATAATAAAATACCACTCGATATTCTTCAACTTAATGAGAAGAAATTTAAAACATGCATTAAACGCACACTATGTAGACAAGCATATTATAAGTTAGATGATTATATCGTAGATAAAAATGCTTGGCTTAATGCTGGTCCTGCTCCACAGCCACTTGGGCTCACTAGTTGAAATTATTGTATTTGGAAGAGTTGCTACCCCTTTTCTTATTTTTATTTATATTATTTTTCTGACATTACGAACAACATGTTTATTTTATTTTTATTTTTTATTATCAATTTTTTATTGTTGAATATTCCAATATTTGATAATGATTATCTTTCTTTTTGATAGTATAATACATTGCAAACTATAGTTTTGTATAATTTAGAAGCATTTTTTCAGTTTTTGTAAATGTGAGGACCATGGGGCTGTTTATTCTGTTATTATATTATGTTTTATGTTGACTTGAAAGAGCATGGCAGTTGAGACTTTAAATTGTCATGCTTACTTAAATGTTTCGCCGATGGTGGCGAGTGTGTTGGATCATTCGGTTCCCTACAAAATGGTTGAGCTGGATGGTGCTGATCCACGCGTCATGTTCGTGAACGGGCGCCGTCGTTTGAGACTGGTCATCTCTTTTCTGCCAAGGCTTATTTTAAATCTTATACTTTGAATTGTCTCTATTTCTTTTTTTCACATTGTTCTCACATATAGAAGCAACAAGAATAATGTACCCAGGATTTTGTAATGTCTTTATTTAAAAGAGTGTCCTGGGAGTTTCTTGCCCGTTCTTCTCCACAGAGATCTACTTTTTGGAATGGGCGACTAGCTTCAACTTTCTGACTAACTGACCGACTCTTTGACAATTCAAAAGTGCCTGTAAATGGTTTAATTGAAATAAATGCTTTGAGTTTGAGTTTGAGTTTGAAACGCTGACAAGACAAAATATATTCACTTCTCCATGCGCAAGTCTCCACTTAACATTACTAACCCTCATCTATTTGCCCATCAATGAGGAAACCGTACAGTCAACAAGTGTAATTGTCCTTTTATCCTCAAAACGAGCAGCATAAAATACCTCGTGGTAATAATAGATGACACACTCTCTTTCAGAAAACATATTGAAAGCCTAGTTAAAAGAATGCGCCGACTAATATATGTTTAAAAAAAATTACGATCATTTGCAGATTCCAAATTAATCACACAAGTTTATTTGGCCCTATGTCAATCCATAATTCAATACTGTATCACGTCTTGGGGTTGCGCACCAAAAACTAATTTACTTCCTCTTGAAAGAGCTCAGAGAGCAATTTTAAAGGTAGCAAACTTGAAGAAGGGATGGGCCCTTCTTTTTTCCCACAGATCTCCTATATAAATCCTGCAACGTACTGACGGTTCGCCAGCTTTTCATTTTGCACTTGGTATTAAAACAGCACACCATGCTTACCTACAATGCTGACAATACTAATTTAAGTGACGGAATGATATAGTATGCACATCTAATGCATCCTCCAAACGTGTTTGTAGAAAGATTCTTCACATTCTTAGGACCATTTCTTTACAATAGACTAAATAAAAAACTTAGTTTATATAATTTATATTATTTTGGTTGAAAAAAAAAATATTCTTAAATATTTACTAACCATAGATTATGCACAGACAGAAGATCTACTTGTTGTCTGCAAATAAAACCGCTAACATGCTATTATTTACCTAAATTTTAATTTTAGTTTTTTACTATTTTTCAGGCAAATGCAATACACTTTCTTCAGGCAAATAAGTAACTGTGCTGTATTTTAAATTTTAAAGTATTTATTGTAAACGTGCCCCTTTATAAATACCTAAATGATTTTTTTATTAAAAAAAAAAAAAATACGAGACGTCTCAACAAGCCGAGTTGCGAAGGTCTGAGCAGGCGGTGGGTGAGGCAGCACACAGGGCTACTGAGACACCAGAACAGTTCCAAGATCGGCGTCAAGGCATATTGTGAAGGCCACTTTAACTGGAGAAGCTAAGGGAGACAATGTGCTTATACCTCGGTATATAGTGAGTATAATACATTGAGAAAACGAAAAAAATATTATTTGGTTTTCCCATAGGTTTTCAAATAGTTTGGTAAAAGTTATTATACAATCAATCTTTCACCGTTTTAACTTAAATCACACGTAGATAAGCTTTAAAGTATACTTTTCTAAAAATAGATCTGATATATTTGAGAACAAGTATTTTTTCTGCTACTTAACCAACTTCAAAAAAGTATGTTCGTCTGTATGATTTTTTTCAGTTATTGTGCTTTAATTTGTTGTATATTTTATTTGTAATTATATAGAGGTAACATTTTTGTTTGTTTGTTAGTTTGTATGTACGCGTACGGGGTAATCTCCGGAACTACCAGTTGGATTTGAAAAATTATTTTGCATTGGATAGCCTATTCTTAAGAAAGGTTATAGGATAACCGCGGACGATGTCGCGTACAGAAGCTAGTGGCAAATAAAGGAGATCATTCACCGTCCATACATGTTTGAGCTAAATGTGAAACAAAAAAGAAATGCTATATTCCGAAAAAGTACGTTTTTTTCTTCAAATTTTACTATGGGAACAAACCTGTAGGGTCATACTCCGTCAATTTTATACTAGTTCGAAAATCACTTTTTCATACTTATGTTATATGGGTCGTTCCGTAGTTTCGTGCAAAAAGGATTTCCAGACTATTTTACCCATGTTTTTATCTTTTTATTTTTATTTTTTAAGCAATATAGATAAAAACATAGTCACTTTAAAAGGAGTATCGCTAATATTACATTTTAATTCGGTAATTCGTTTTAAAAGCTAATAAAACTGTGTGTAAATTCATTCCTCTCTGTTTCCAACTAGGGACCTCGGCGGATGTTTTCATGTTTATTTGTTTACATTCAAATTGAAAACTTTAATAATTACGGTTTATAAGAACCAAACCCCTGACCTATTATTTAAGTATTTTGAATTAACCTTTGGCTTAGTAAAAGTAAAAGAAAAGCATTTTTTTCTAATTGTCATAATATAAACTTCATCGCCATCCACACTCGGAAACTTCAAAATTTTGTAGATGGTTTATTCTGTCCCTAATACAGTTCAGGTCACAACGTGTTTCTACTGGTCCGTTAGCCACGGCAAACAGAGAGAGGTGGACGTACTTCTATCGCTGTCAAAATTATTTACGATCTCCGCATTGTTGATAGTGCTTCGTCCAGAAATAATTTCATCACATTCCTGCTATTTCACAAGGTATTGTAGTAAGCAAATCATTATAAATACTTCATATGTTTATCTTTCAAACTGATTTTGATCCTATATTATTCTCAAGTTTCTAATGTATTCGGTAACGATATTATTAAACAAAAGGTTTATTTTTTTCATTCATCTCCACTTCATTACCGTCCGTTCCCTCCGTTTTTGACTACTGTTTAGGAGCCTTGAATTATTTAAAAACAGTGATTTGGTTTCCTTCCACGAAGTTGATTTTTTGAGACTGAATTGAAATGAAAGTCTGAATTGAAATAAAAGGCTAAATTGAAATAAAAGACGGTGATTATTGAAATTATATTGTTTTATTTAGCTAGTTTAAATTACCGTCTTTTACGGTTCATTACCATCCTAACCTATTTCGGAACAGTTTTACGGTATTTCATTGCCATCCCGACTTATGTCATTACCATCGCGCCCTAATTCATTACAATCCTTTCAATTTTCATCACCATCCAGTTGTTAAATTTCAATCGTCATTTTCTCCGTGATTATACAAGATAATAACGTGCCTTCCACTTTAAACGAACCTGGTGACAATTAAAATTCGTTTATATAAAAAAAAAAACATAAAATGTAATATTTATTTTTATTCTGCGGAATGGTTCTTTTTGCACGAAACGACGGAATGAACCTATAATGGCTTAAACCAGTTAATACTAGTAACAACATAACATAACATAACATCACGCCTGTAATGCCCATAGAGCTAGGCAGAGATGTACCTGTAGTAAACATAGAGCTAGGCAGAGATGTACCTGTAGTAAACATAGAGCTAGGCAGAGATGTACCTGTAGTAAACATAGAGCTAGGCAGAGATGTACCTGTAGTAAACATAGAGCTAGGCAGAGATGTACCTGTAGTAAACATAGAGCTAGGCAGAGATGTACCTGTAGTAAACATAGAGCTAGGCAGAGATGTACCTGTAGTAAACATAGAGCTAGGCAGAGATGTACCTGTAGTAAACATAGAGCTAGGCAGAGATGTACCTGTAGTAAACATAGAGCTAGGCAGAGATGTACCTGTAGTAAACATAGAGCTAGGCAGAGATGTACCTGTAGTAAACATAGAGCTAGGCAGAGATGTACCTGTAGTAAACATAGAGCTAGGCAGAGATGTACCTGTAGTACACATAGAGCTAGGCAGAGATGTACCTGTAGTAAACATAGAGCTAGGCAGAGATGTACCTGTAGTAAACATAGAGCTAGGCAGAGATGTACCTGTAGTAAACATAGAGCTAGGCAGAGATGTACCTGTAGTAAACATAGAGCTAGGCAGAGATGTACCTGTAGTAAACATAGAGCTAGGCAGAGATGTACCTGTAGTAAACTAGTTAATACTAGTAACAACATAACATAACATAACATCACGCCTGTAATGCCCATAGAGCTGGGCAGAGATGTACCTGTAGTAAACATAGAGCTAGGCAGAGATGTACCTGTAGTAAACATAGAGCTAGGCAGAGATGTACCTGTAGTAAACATAGAGCTAGGCAGAGATGTACCTGTAGTAAACATAGAGCTAGGCAGAGATGTACCTGTAGTAAACATAGAGCTAGGCAGAGATGTACCTGTAGTAAACATAGAGCTAGGCAGAGATGTACCTGTAGTAAACATAGAGCTAGGCAGAGATGTACCTGTAGTAAACATAGAGCTAGGCAGAGATGTACCTGTAGTAAACATAGAGCTAGGCAGAGATGTACCTGTAGTAAACATAGAGCTAGGCAGAGATGTACCTGTAGTAAACATAGAGCTAGGCAGAGATGTACCTGTAGTAAACATAGAGCTAGGCAGAGATGTACCTGTAGTAAACATAGAGCTAGGCAGAGATGTACCTGTAGTAAACATAGAGCTAGGCAGAGATGTACCTGTAGTAAACATAAAGCTAGGCAGAGATGTACCTGTAGTAAACATAGAGCTAGGCAGAGATGTACCTGTAGTAAACATAGAGCTAGGCAGAGATGTACCTGTAGTAAACCAGTTAATACTAGTAACAACATAACATAACATCACATCACGCCTGTAATGCCCATAGAGCTAGGCAGAGATGTACCTGTAGTAAACCAGTTAATACTAGTAACAACATAACATAACATCACATCACGCCTGTAATGCCCATAGAGCTAGGCAGAGATGTACCTGTAGTAAACATAGAGCTAGGCAGAGATGTACCTGTAGTAAACATAGAGCTAGGCAGAGATGTACCTGTAGTAAACATAGAGCTAGGCAGAGATGTACCTGTAGTAAACCAGTTAATACTAGTAACAACATAACATAACATCACATCACGCCTGTAATGCCCATAGAGCTAGGCAGAGATGTACCTGTAGTAAACATAGAGCTAGGCAGAGATGTACCTATGTATAGTAAACCCACATCTCGCCAGTTATGTTTAAGTCTCATTTATTAGGGGGCGTTAATACTAGTACTATCGATGAAAAACATCGAAAAATTATAACTGTAATAAAAAGCTATTTATTACTTTAATTAGATTAATAATAATAATAATAATCCTCGACACGGCTCGCATTGTGAGGAGGTTCCTGTCTCTGCAGCCCTAACCACCGGTAGCTTGGACCCTGCTCCCGACACCGGCGGAACACTATTTTTTATATTTTTAAATGTTTTTTATATCTTTTTTTTTTAAGAAATATTTAAAAATGTAAATGAATATGTATATAAACCAATAAACGAAATAATAATAAGTATTTTTATGAAATTTTTTGTGTATATTTTGTAGGTTTGAGAATAGGACGTAAACTATTTTTCGTACCCCTAAGTGATAAGGGTGGTCCACCCCAAATTTTATTTTTTCTTTTTTCGGTCAAATTTTTTTATTGTAATTTTTTTATGATTTGGCATTAAAAAATACATACAACCCTAAATATTCATTTTTCTACCACCAACCCCTATTTTTTAATAGCGATATTAGTACTTTAATAATTTTCTACTCTTGGCGGTCGATAAATTGATCAGTTACCACTCGATCAGTTATTCCCGTCGGGCGTCTACCGGTATAGATAGGGTAGATAGGTCGGTAGGGCAGGGTAGGTAGGTAGGGTAGGGTAGGTAGGTAGGTCGGGCAGGGTAGAGTAATTATGTAGGGCAGGGTAGGTAGGTAGGTCGGGCAGGGTAGAGTAATTATGTAGGGCAAGGTAGGAAGGTAGGTCGGGCAGGGTAGAGTAATTATGTAGGGCAGGGTAGGTAGGTAGGTCGGGCAGGGTAGAGTAATTATGTAGGGCAGGGTAGGTAGGTAGGTCGGGCAGGGTAGGGTAGGGAGGTAGGGCAGGGTATGTAGGTAGGTCGGGTAGTGTAGGTAGGTCGGTCAGGGTAGGGTAGGGAGGTAGGGCAGGGTAGGTAGGTAGGTCGGGTAGTGTAGGTAGGTAGGTCGGGCAGGGTAGGGTAATTAGGTAGGACAGGGTGGGTAGATAGCAAGATAGGTGAAGGTAGGTAGGTAGGGTAGATAGGTAGGTAGGGTAGGTAGGTAGGTCAGGCAGGGTAGAGCAGGGTAGGTAGACAGAAAGATAGGTGAAGCTAGGTAGGTAGGGTAGGTAGGTAGGTCGGTCAGGGTAGGGTAGGGAGGTAGAGCAGGGTAGGTAGGTAGGTCGGGCATTGTAGGGTAGGTAGGTAGGGCAGGGTATGTAGGTAGGTCGGGCAGTGTAGGGTAGGTAGGTAGGGCAAGGTAGGTAGATAGGTAGGTGCGCCGTGGATAAGTACTTACTGCTACCCGTGCGAAGCCGGGGAGGGCAGCTACCTTTTTTTAAGAAATATTTAAAAATGTAATTTATATGTATTAAAATGAAATAAAAGAAAAAATAATAATAATGACACACATAAACTTTACTACGATCGAGCCATTCTCACCGACAGGACCATTCACTACAATAGACCGGATATAACCCTACAGGATAAAATAAATAAAATTACTTACCTAATAGATATTGCCGTTCCCAACACACATAATATTCAGAAGACAATATCTGAAAAAATTAGTAAATACACAGAACTCAAAGATGAAGTAACTAGAATATGGCGCCAACAAAAAGTCTACGTGGTCCCTATAGTCCTCTCCACAACAGGCGTCATCCCGAATCACCTTCTCCATAGCCTTAAATTACTAAACCTAAAGGAAACCCTCTATATAACCCTACAAAAAGCTGCAATTTTAAATACATGTCGAATCGTCAGAAAGTTCATGCAAATAGATGAAAACGAAATAGGTCCTCATCATAACACATCCTCAACATATCACACCACACGCTGCATTTACTTGGCTTCGGTCCGTAAATGTTGCAATAACCAGCTAAAGAGCTGAGAAGAAAAAACACAACAAAAATAATAATAATACCATTTATTTCAGGCAACACAGGCCCATAGAAAAAATACCTTAACCTAAACATACATATTTTAATATAGATAAAAACTAGTGTTAATAAATAAGGCTTAGACTATGTTAGTAACACTTCAGTATAGTAGTAGTATTAAGTATAACCTACTATTATTATTTTAACGGAAACATGCTAAATATACTGTTTTTAATAATGACCCCACAGATTTGGTCCCGTAGCGAAAATGAAAGAGAATAAAATGTTCTTACACACCGGTTATATACCGGCCAAACAAAAAAAGACATACTCCGTCTTTTTTTTGTCATATTTTTTTCCAAAATGAATGATCTCCTTTGCAGAAACTTACAGTATTTACAGGATTACTCTAGTCACTAGTGGATAGTAAAGATTTAAAACCAGTGTGATCACCTGTGAGTTGTGACACATAACGCCTTTTTTTTTATTTTATTTTTTTTGGGTGGGAAATCATCAAATGACTTCTCCCGCTCTGGGCGGAGCGGAAGGGCGTGTCAGACTTTTACTGACTAAAACCCACCCGTGTTCCTTCCCTTGTCTAGACCGGGGCCATGGTTTCCCCTGCTGTGTCGATCAGTGAGCTCACTAGAGTACGTGGCATAGTGTAGCTCCGGCGCGGCGTGCGGCGGTGACTCATTTAACTAACTATCGTCAACGTTATTTTCGTTGCAAAATGCAGGCTGCCGTGGTCACTATATATTGATTATCGAGTATCGATAAAACCGGGTATTGATATAACGCGCTCGTTCGGTTTTACGCGAGTTATAACTAATTAATCGATTAACGCTCGATTTCAATTGCGCGCTGTGTGGTGGCCGGTTGAAAACGGTTTATTGATGTTGATTGCGTAGCGGCGGCGGCGGCCGGCTCCTCTGTGTGAACTGCGCGCAGCGGCTTTATAACGCTTTACTTGTTACAGATAGTGTCGACATTAAATGTTAAATTGTGTATATATTCACGTATTGATTTTTGGTCGAATGAAACCTTTATTTTATGGTATTGTTTCTGACACTGCTTTTATGTGCATTTGAGAGATTTGGACAAAATTCACCAAAGTGACGGTGCGTACCTACTGTATTGGCTGCTACACACCACACTGTGCCGGCGGCATGGCCGCCACTGCATGTACCTACTGTATTGGCTGCTACACACCACACTGTGCCGACTGTATTGGCTGCTACACACCACACTGTGCCACACTGCATGTAGGAGCCTTATAAAGAAGTTCGTTACATTAAACCGATAATCTTACTTCCTACTAGGTATTATACATAATAATATTATAAATGTGAAAGTTTGTATGTTTGTTTCTCAATCACGCAAAAACGGCTGAGCGGATTTGGATGAAATTTGGCACACAGTTTATAATCTAGATTAACACATAGTAAGTATACTGTTTATTCCGGTAGTAAGTTCCCGTGGGATAATTTCCAACAACCACGCGGGCGAAGCCGCGGGCAAAAGTTAGCAAAGGTACCGTACGCATATTATTTATAATAACAGTTGAGAGGAAGAAAATCGATAGTGGGGTTTCTTTCCCCTCGGAATAAATATGAGAAGGGAACATAGGATAATATTGACAGGTATAAGTGTGACATAATCGTCGCACCTGCGGCGCCCAGAGCGCGCGGGCGCGGGCGCGTGGCTCGGCGGAGCGAAGTGTGCGCGCGACCGCACACGAGCACGACGCGCGACCGTGGGAGCTCCCACGAGTGGCAAATCCGGAGATATTTACCGACACATTATTATCCGAGTCAATATAGGTATAATATTTATTACGAGTAATGCTGTATAAACTTCGGTGTATTTAATAATTATCGATAACGAGTGGCGTAGCTAGTAGTAAAGGGGCCCAGTATCTAAATATTTTGGGGCCTTATTTATCCGACTATAGCGAACCTCAAAGGAGGGTACTTCTTTTTTACAAAATAAATAAAATTGCATCCTGAGTCGAGAGCATAGGCTGTCATTGTGACCTTACTAAGAGAATCCAAGAGCGAGCGAGGCGAGCTAGAAAACTGAATTAGATACGTTAAGTTTTCATTGAAGAGCGAGTGAAGCGAACTCTAAAATAGATACATTCTGAACCGAGATTGTTGAAGATTTCATTGGAATTTTACTAGACAATGCAAGAGCGAGCAAAGTCAGCTATAAATTTGGAGAATCCTTACTTGGATAGGTTAAGCTGTCATTGGAATGTAAGAGCGAGCGTTGCGAGCTTGAAAATTGGAGCATCCTGTTAGATTTTCTGTGTGATTTTACTACATGAATGTAAGAGTTTGAGAGTTGAACGGTGTCTTTAGCTTGAAGCCTCAGTAAGCCATAAACAAATTAAGTTCATTTTCATATTTTCATTAGGTATTAATTAATTATGGGCTCCTCATCAATAAAAAAATAAGGTTTTGGATAATATTGCACGAATTTTTGCTTACGCACCTGGGGGCCCAGTAGCTTGGGGGTCCCGTATCATTGATACGCCTGATACGACGGTAGCTACGGCCCCTGTCGATAACCCAACTGTTTATCGAGCACTATGGTGGGCAGGAGCACAAGAAGCATCGTTTTAAAAAATATACGGTTTAAATGGAAATGATTTTAACTCGTCGTACCCGCAGACAGAGTCTGGCTACGTTTATACCTTAAAATCACAAAATGAAACCATTTATGGTAACCGAAAAAAAAGGGATCAGCAGAAAGGTAACCCTAGTTTTAACAGATCAGCAGAAAGGTAACCCTAGTTTTAACAGATCAGCAGTAAGGTAACCCTAGTTTTAACAGATCAGCAGAAAGGTAACTCTAGTTTTAACAGATCAGCAGAAAGGTAACCCTAGTTTTAACAGATCAGCAGAAAGGTAACCCTAGTTTTAACAGATCAGCAGAAAGGTAACCCTAGTTTTAACAGATCAGCAGAACGGTAACCCTAGTTTTACTAGAAGGTACCTACTTAAGCTTTTTTGTTCCTTTCCATAATCACAAAGGTTTCCATTTTGAATAATTTTTGACATACTCTAGGAAAGGAGTAACCTGTATTTTTTAAACCATATAACTCGTATAGTCTCGCTCTACTTTTATAAATACCTGCGGGGCTAACACAGGCGTACCCAAGACGTTTGAGACAAGACATGATAAATTTTATCATGTCTTATAATTTGTCTTAAATGCTAGCACGGTTCAACCATGTGATAAAATCTGAGGCGCGACATGCCTTTCTTGTTGCTAACTTCATAGTGTGACACAGTAAATTTAAAAAATTAAAATGTCTATGATCAGTGAATATGCGACCAAATAAAATAATACGTTTTTATAGTGCAGGTTCATACAGTTGTACAACTTTTTAATTTTGTTGTGAACTAATTCACTTTTGACGTACGGACGACATTCAATAAGTGGCATTCGTGACAAAATTGGTGCGCCCATAGTAGCAAATCAGACATAGAATCCCAAATAAACGTCAAGAAGTTTTAACACAAGTCAAGAGATTATCTCACGCCGCCGTGCTAGCATTTGTGACATGACTGTTTTATCGTTCAAATTGTGATATAATGTGTGATTTAAGCTATCTCACAGTAGGCCATGCTCGGTGCGCTGGAGTGGCCCATTGGTTAAAGCCAACGGTGGTGCCATTAATTTCAATAGTTTTGGTCTTGAAAGTAGATTGGTACTCTTTTTGCACGACATCAAAAAGAGCTCCATAGATTTCATTAGGACACTCGTGTTCTACTGTAGATGGTGTAATTCTATATATGTTGTGTCGCTTTAGTCTATTTCAGAGTGGGAAATCGTCGTCTGACTTTTGAATTTGTTTAGAGGCATTAGTGATTAGTGACAAGAGAATCGGCACCAATAGCGATCAGCAATAAATTGAACCACGGCCGCGGCCAGCAGGCCAGCACTGCCATCGTTCGTGGAAACAGGCGAGGCGTTTGAGTTGATGCCGATGTGAGCGCAACATGTCGGCCATTGACGGCGTATTTAAAGAAAGAAAGGAAAATGGTTTATTCTGCACAAACTAAACGCACGTTACAAAACCCCTTTACAAATTACCCAAAACCCTCGTATTCGTTTCGTATTTGTGGAACAAAACGAATTTTAACTTAATTATTTCATCAATAATTTATTTAATTTACAAACACGTAGGTATGAA
Source organism: Conistra vaccinii (assembly GCA_948150665.1). Classification (NCBI taxonomy): domain Eukaryota; kingdom Metazoa; phylum Arthropoda; class Insecta; order Lepidoptera; family Noctuidae; genus Conistra; species Conistra vaccinii. The sequence goes on from OX411327.1 coordinate 24,294,564, forward strand.
GTATGTCAGGAGTTTTCCCCGATTCTATGCATGTTTTCATCAGTGAGTAGTTCTTGGGGAAAAGAGTCCTCAACATATTTCACGCATTATATGTTTAGCAAATAGGTATAAGAAACTCAGAAGGGATACAAACCGGCACGTGTGTGCACAATATCGGTGAGGTGCCGCTTGGCAATGGCAAGTAATTCACACTACATTTAAACTCGAGCGCCGCTATTTTACTTTCAGCTACACAGCGAGGAAGCCGTATATTTTCGTGTGCAGTTTACTTTGTGCTTCCGAGCGGTGACAAAGTGCACCAAATATTATGCGTCTAAATATTGCTTTCTAAGCGACGACGACGTGATGCTGTCGGCGCGCGGGGCGCGTGAGGCCAATATCTGTGTATGAACCAGCGCTCTAGGCGTTGAGCCGCAATATTTTGCGTCCCCGTTTATGCGTTATGAATTTTCTAATGGACAAAGCTGTTACGAATTCACTCATGGTTACTGCTGATATTATTTTTACAGTTGCGGCGCGTGCTAGTTATAATTCCTTTCTGATATAAGAAAGTATGTACAGACATACTTCTAAAAAACATACTACATACATAAGTAGTATGTTTTTTAGAAGTATGTATGTTTGTTTGTATGTATTTAAATATGTAAGCATGTAAGTAAGTATTTTCTCATATTATTTGTTTTATTTTATTAAGTGAATGTTGTTATGATTTTATGTGAGTATTTTAAAGCCTTTTAATGGTTTCTATCTACTCTTAAACACGGTGTCTACATCTCTTTGTATCCTCTGTCCTATCGCAGGTATGCTGGAAGAGATTTCTTTAGAAATAAGCACCACCTATGTACGTATTTTTGTGTTCTTTTCTTCTTGTCTGTTTATGTCGATGGCAGCAAAGTAGAAACGGATATATTTTTTTTTTGCGAAAATGCTTTTTTTGCAAAAATTAGCTTATACAAAGGGTTTGTATAAGCTAATTTTTGCAAAAAAAGCATTTCATTTCATCTACAATTTTGTATTAAAATTAGTTCAAAAGTTAAAATAATGAAGAAAATCTGGTACGTAAATGAGGACATCTACACTCGATTTAAAAAAATCATCGCAGTAGAAACGGACATTTGAGTTGGTCCGCCTTATGTGTATCAGATATGTTGGGAATACTATTTGTATGTTGCTTAGGTTTTCTTTAAATATCCATAAAAGGATTACTGGAGATTATTATCTTAGTTTACTATATATTTTAAATGAAATGGGCACTTTTTTTATCACAACGTATAATCGGATATCAGGCAGATGTGTCTTCCTCTACGTCAAAGATGTTTCAGAGTAAAAAAAGACATCCTAGGTACATTATTTCAGTAAAACAACGACATAGCGATAAAACCTGTTACATAATTCATAAAGAAGGTTATTTTAATGCATCATAAAAAAAATATATTAATCGGTCCATAACTCTCAAAATTACCACTATTTTTTATAACGGATATTAGGCAGATGTCTTCTTCTACGTCAAAGATGTTTAAGAGTAATAAAAGACATCTACATTATTTCAGCAAAACAACGACATAGCGATAAAACCTGTTACATAATTCATAAAGAAGGTTATTTTAATGAATCATAGAAAATTTTATATTAATCGGTCCATAACTCCCAAAATGACCACTATTTTTTACTAAATCTGCTCTCCTGTAAAATTGCGATTTTGTAGATATCTGTTTCTACTTTGCTGCCATTGATGTGTGTACATAAATGTTTAAATCAATAAATATATGTATATATCGTAGGATAAACAGACAATTTGAATTTTCGCGAACATTGATAATTAGACAATGGTAACAATATTTCTGCTCGCAACTTGGAAGTAGCGTTTGGTCACAGTTTTAACCTAACAGTTTAAAATAACGAATCATACAATCTGCCGCAGAAATGTTTCCACCATTGTTTAATTATCCATGTTTTCGCGAAAAATCGAATGATCAAATCATCTTACGACGTATACATATTTAAACATGCATTTAAAATCACCACACTTAAAAAGTTTTTAAAGTCATTTATTACTGTCTAGGTATTTCATCTTTTGTTCACGTAATATATAACGTAAAAAAACACTGATATTATGACTGTTTATCAGAAAGTAATTATTTCAACAAGCGACGAGGTCAATGTCATAGTTCAACTGACCGAAATAATAACAAACGAAAGTAAATTATGATGCAATACACTTGTCTCGCTCTAACTCACTCCATATTCGGCACAGATTTATTCCTAGACGCCTTACTTTCTTTATGGGACAATCATGTTGCGGTATCGCGCGTAGCTTTAGAAAAGTGTTGAGAGCGAACATGATTGTCTTTGTCCTATTGCAAACTTATGAGGGCCGACTCTGTGCGTTAAAAACCAATCAACTAAGGTGCTGGCTCGAAACAGATTTGTATTATGGTTTTCGAAATTGTGCAGCACAATGTCTGTGTACTGTTCAGCATCATCCAGTGTTGGCTCATATACAGGGATTGACTTTACGCGCGCGGGGCCGAAGCGGCGCGCGGGTGGCGCGGGCAGTTCAGTGTTCCACAAACGTATCAGCCAGCAGATAATGAAGCCGACTCACCGGCTGCTATAAATTATATATTATCTGTCCTTACTATCTATAGCGCGGCCTCCTCCAGTCCCGCGCCGCCCCGGCTAGGTACCTACGTACTCGTGCGCCATCGGCAATTTTTCTTATCTATTTTCCTTGATTACGAAAACATCATGTCTCGTCCTCGGCGAGTAACCGGAGCCGATACTGAGCTCGTTATTTATTGAGATGAGACGATACGCTTCAATACGAACAACGTCTCCCGCCAAATTACCAATTTTACGATTTGAATTACACGAACAATAGCATCACAGAGTTGTTATTTGATTAATTTTTATTACATTTTATAAGTAGCTCGTCCTGGCTCATCAAGCGGGATATATTTTATATTACCTACATTATTTTATAGATGACTAGCTTTTGCCCGCGGCTTCGCCCGCGCGGATGTCGGAAAATATCCCACGGGTACGTACTAAAGGGATTAGATACCTAATAGCCCAGGAAAGGTCATTGACTCCGCTGCGCCCGCGTTGTCGTCAACCATAATTATTCTGTGACGCGTAATTTTGAATCTGCGATATCTTTTAAAGTATTCATTTGAATGATACGTGCGTGTGGAGTTGACTCTACTGTTTGGCAGTGTACAATGTGTACATCATTAAAATATTGGTTTTTTAATAAATATATTGACTGTGGTGTAATGTTGTAAAATAATACCTTTGTTTAAATCGGGCAGCACAGCAAACCCCACAAACTTTAGACCACTTCCCGTGCTTCCCATCTTTAGTAAAATAATTGAAAAATGTATGCTAGATCAATTGCAATGACATTAAACAATTCGATTTCACAAGGGGTCGCTCGACTTCTGACGCTGGTGTTGAGCTTATTCGATTTCACAAGGGGTCGCTCGACTTCTGACGCTGGTGTTGAGCTTATTCGATTTCACAAGGGGTCGCTCGACTTCTGACGCTGGTGTTGAGCTTATTCGATTTCACAAGGGGTCGCTCGACTTCTGACGCTGGTGTTGAGCTTATTCGATTTCACAAGGGGTCGCTCGACTTCTGACGCTGGTGTTGAGCTTCATGCACATAAATTTTTGAGAAGTCACATGATGCCCTAGGTATTTTTTTTGACTTATCTAAGGTTTTCGATAGTTTCTTGTGATACATTGGTCAGGAAATTGCATCACTATGGTATTAGAAAAAGCCTTTGATCTTCTTATTTCTTATTTGGATAATAGGATCCAAAGAGCGGACGTTAAATGCAAGCGATCCCCAGGTTCTATTGTCACTATGGGAGTTCCACACGGCTCAATTCTTGGCCCTTTTTAACTTTTCGTATAAATTAATGACCTACCTTGCCTTATAAAGAACAGTCATGAAAATTTTTATTTGCAGATGACAAATCACTTATTTATTATTTAAGCTTAAGCGACAACAGACAGTTACTGACGATGTGAATAATGCTCTCTCTAAAATAGTGCATTGGTTTAGTGTATATTTTTGTCAGAAATCAAAATAATAAACGTATTATTTTGATTTCTGACAATTAATGGCTACTACACACATGCCGGCGGCATGGCCGCCGGCTTTGCCGCGCGGCTCGTGCCTCCGGCTTTTGCGCCTTCATTCCCTTTGCGATTGCTTGTGCGGCTTTGTGCGGCAGTGCCGGGCGCACCCGGCGGCCACTGTGTGTAGTAGCCATAACGTTAAGCAGGTGCAAACCAATGTACTAGTATTACGTAACGCCAAACAAATGCTGTCTGACGCTGGTTTTCTAATGAAACCTTGGGGTCAAGTGACGGGGAGTACAAAAAGTTGCAACACACCGAATAAAAATATATGAATAGTTGAGGAGCTCGTGGCTAAGTAATAACAAGCCGCACTGGTCGATCCATCAGGTTAAGCTACGCTTGCCGGGGTTGGTCAGTGGATGGGTGACCATCTTTACATACCGAGACTCCTCCGTGCCTCGGAAAGCACGTTAAGCCGTTGGTCCCGGGTGTCATTTGTGGATCTTTGACAGTCGTTACGAGTCGTCAGAAGCCCGAAAGTCTGACACCAGTCTTACCAAGGAGTATCGTATTACCCAGTTACTGGGTTGTGGAGGTCAGATAGGCAGTCGCTCCATGTAAAATACTGGTATTCAGCTGCATCCGGTTAGACTGGAAGCCGACCCCAAGATAGTTGGGAAAAAGGCTAGGAAGATTGATTGAATAGTAATAGGAGAAAGTGAAGTACCTATATCAATAGATGAAATTGGTACAATGTTAATAGAAGAAGGTAAGGGTAATTTTTACGATAATCCCCGTGCGAATCCGGGGCAGATCACTAGTAAACAATAAAATGTGGTAGATCGTAATGAACATCACACTACACACTCACATACATCTAGCATCGAGAAGGCAGCGGATCGAAAGAAAACAACTCAATTAAGCGCAGCTCGGCCGGCGACGTCACAACCGGCGACCAGGGCACGGTAGACGGTAGAATAACTAAGCCATATCTTAGAAATAAGTGCCTACAGCCGCGCTGTACGTAAACATGCGATAGGGCTGCCCGCCTCCAGTATTTTAATTACATTTGCCTACTTTGTGTTTCCATTTAGTTTTGTGATTGTAAATATACTTTTTTTATCTACACAAATAAATAAAATACTTTGTGAATTGAATAACAAAACAAAACACAAATGCCCGAGGTTTTAAAACAAGCGTAGTATTAATTCATGAAGCTCCTATAACTACCTATTTCACTCGTGTTATCACTTTCCTTTACTCTATTCACTTTATCTATTAATCCAGACATCTTTTTTTCGGGAGATAAAAGGAAATACTTATCCATTAAAAATACACACAATATGTACCTACCTACCAGTAAGTAAAATTATTTTATAGTAAGACTATAAAATAATTTTGTTGTTGTTGTTTGTTAATAATTTTACTTTCAAAGTTTCCAGGTAATCTAAAAAAAGTTATCTCTGGATGCGTTATTGCCAAATTCATGCAACCAAAAACAGCAACAATATATCCTACTCGTCATATTAAATATGTACTTGAATTTATTTTTAGTGTAAAAATCGCGCGGTTATTTTTAAAAAAACAACACACCGTTCGTTCTTCACTGCGGCACAGACGCGACTGTCTGCGTACCTCGCGCATACCTCGATCGAGGCGCGTAGGTATAGCTCGCGCTTCGTCCGTTTCTATGAAGTTGGCCTACCGTCTACCGTGACCAGGGCCCGGCGCGCAGCGGCCGTCTCCGCGGAACATTCATCAGTCGTGGACGACCAATGGACCGAAGGAGATCGCCTTCACACACACACACCCGCACGTACAGGCACCGCACGACTAGTTGCTGACTTCATTCCGAAGCTGAAGTCAATTTATTTATTGAAAAAACAAAATACTTTCTTTAATCGTGATGAAGTTCAATTTATTGCCGAGTCGTGAGGATATCCATAGGATGTAGGTGCGTATCAGAACTACAACTCACGACAAAGGTACATCTCTATGTTCGAGGTAAAGTGAGCGTATCGCCAAAAACAAACCAACAAAGGCACAGCCGTACCATCCTTTTTCGAATCCATTCGATACATTTGCGACCGTCGTCTCACTCTTCTCCTCGTCCGATTTGCAACGACGTTGCGCGTTGTGGATAAAGTTAGAAGCCTGATTATTTTGTGATCAAGAGGGTATAATATAAATAAGTATGTCGGAGTTGGTTGTCAATAACAATTGTGGGAAGTCAACCGAGTTTGGTATGATTTGTTTGTCTCATTATTAAGTTAAGTGATTTTCACTATTAATTATAGTTTATTAAATCGGAACATAATTTATTAAGTACTCAGTGTACGCACTAATTGATTGGCAACATTTCGATAATTGTAACAGTTGGCTTTGTTCAAAACAATTGATGACATGTTATTTTTATTTTAAAATTATTTACTTTGTGAATTCACTATTGTTTATGTACGACAGTTAGGGCCTTTTTCACCACCTACGATTAAGTTCCTATTAACTTACTTGGCAGATAATTCCATACAAATTCTGTTCCATTTTTGAATTTATTCGGTAAATAGTGGCTATTCGGAAATCGTGAAATAGCCTAGGTCCTTATTCTTGTATTATTTGACTACTTTATAATGTCAGTTTTATCAGATTTAGCACATTTTAATGTTTTGTATCAAGTAAACACGTGACGTACTTCCGTACGCCCTCGGACAGAGTTGTTGTGGAGGGATTGTAAGGTGGGCGCACGCATCGTCTTATAAAAGAGCGAGCACTCGGTTTGTTGTGGAGCGATTGTAAGGTGGGCGCATCGTCTTATAAAAGAGCGAGCACTCGGTTTGTTGTGGAGCGATTTTAAGGTGGGCGCATCGTCTTATAAAAGAGCGAGCACTCGGTTTGTTGTGGAGCGATTGTAAGGTGGGCGCATCGTCTTATAAAAGAGCGAGCACTCGGTTTGTTGTGGAGGGATTGTAAGGTGGGCGCATCGTCTTATAAAAGAGCGAGCACTCGGTTTGTTCTGGAGGGATTGTAAGGTGGGCGCATCGTCTTATAAAAGAGCGAGCACTCGGTTTGTTGTGGAGCGATTGTAAGGTGGGCGCATCGTCTTATAAAAGAGCGAGCACTCGGTTTGTTGTGGAGCGATTGTAAGGTGGGCGCATCGTCTTATAAAAGAGCGAGCACTCGGTTTGTTGTGGAGGGATTGTAAGGTGGGCGCATCGTCTTATAAAAGAGCGAGCACTCGGTTTGTTGTGGAGCGATTGTAAGGTGGGCGCATCGTCTTATAAAAGAGCGAGCACTCGGTTTGTTGTGGAACGATTGTAAGGTGGGCGCATCGTCTTGTAAAAAGCGAGCACTCGGTTTGTTGTGGAGGGATTGTAAGGTGGGCGCATCGTCTTATAAAAGAGCGAGCACTCGGTTTGTTGTGGAGCGATTGTAAGGTGGGCGCATCGTCTTATAAAAGAGCGAGCACTCGCCGGTTTGTTGTGGAGGGATTGTAAGGTGGGCGCATCGTCTTATAAAAGAGCGAGCACTCGGTTTGTTGTGGAGCGATTGTAAGGTGGGCGCATCGTCTTATAAAAGAGCGAGCACTCGGTTTGTTGTGGAGCGAATTAAGGTGGGCGCATCGTCTTATAAAAGAGCGAGCACTCGGTTTGTTGTGGAGCGATTGTAAGGTGGGCGCATCGTCTTATAAAAGAGCGAGCACTCGGTTTGTTGTGGAGCGATTGTAAGGTGGGCGCATCGTCTTATAAAAGAGCGAGCACTCGGTTTGTTGTGGAGCGATTTTAAGGTGGGCGCATCGTCTTATAAAAGAGCGAGCACTCGGTTTGTTGTGGAGCGATTTTAAGAACGCGGCGACGATTGAATTGTCCATACAAACGTAATACCTAAATCATTTCCAAATCGAGCATATTTCCACCAAATAAATTTGATAATCGGATTGAGACAATAATTATCTAGGCTTCCAATTCTTTTTTTTTTCAAAAACCTACCTCTACATGAAGTTTAAGCGAATTGCATTTCGTACATTTTTACAGCGTAAATGACTTGTTTTCATATTGTTTTTTCTTTATTATAAACAACAATATTTGTAATATTGTTGCATCACAAGCATAGCTTATATTATCAAGTTACAAATTATAGAAAAAAAATTGGAAAAACATTAAGTTTTCATTCATCATTTTTGGTATTACGGAACACATCCAAATTTCTCATAATTTCAGATAGCTAGTAGTGCTATCGCGTCAAGCAATAATTGTCAATGTGTGTGTGCTCCCTGTAGGTGTTTATCGCTCCGACAGGCACAAGGCACACTAACGCAACGTGCTTGGTTGGAGTTCGTTCATAGTATTTTTTGTCAACTTTAGACGATTAGGTACTTTACAGTGTGCTGTACCTGTACGCGCGTACTTATTTGTTTGCTAAATTGTATTGTTGTATGTAATATTTCTGACACTCCTCTTGACTTGACCTATTTTTAACCGACTTCAAAAAAAGGAGGAGGTTCTCAGTTCGTCCGATTTTTTTTTAAATGTTTGTTCCCGGAATACTCGAAGACGGCTGGACCGATTTAGAAAATTATTTTTTTGTCAGAAAGGGTATACTTCACAGGTGGTCCCATTGTCATCAAGTCAGGATTGAATGATGGAATCCTGGAGAAGTCGAGGGAACTCTTGAAATATTACAGGCGCACCTATAGCGATTTAGGTATTTTTATAGTTACTCTTGAATTTGATCTCGGAAAGCACCATTTAGTGAAGTGGAAGTGATGATGAAGACTACAGATGGCCACCGGAACTTATCAATAATACGTATTTCACGGGTTGCGATTAGAGAAGATTACTTTAATATGGTTGCCAAGCAATTTATGCCCGTCACAATACATAGGGTGAAGTGGAGCTAATGGTGAAGTATCAGGAGAACTCCTCAACAATGAACGTCCCTGCATCGGGAAAAGCAATATTTTGTAAAAGGTGATGAGCAGTTGACATTAGGCTATTGCATCTTAGATAAATTACAAACCGACCCACTAAAAAGGAAGAAATAATAACTTTTTCACTCTTCTTGCTCAAAAAATCCGTCATTGTAGGGTACCAGAGCGGAGATAAAATAGCATATCATCATCTAGGGGATTTTTTATTTTTTTTTAATTTTTGTCTATTTCCAACGAGCCTACCACCCAAAAACGAAAAAGTCTTTGTTTGATCTATATATATTATATAAAAAAGAATCCCTATTTCCTTGATCACGGCATCACGCGTGAACGGCTGGACCAATTTCGCTAATTCGTTTTGTTGTGTTTGTTATAGTAAGGAGAAGGTTCTTAGGATAGGTCATCATCATCATCATCAGCCTATTAATGTTCCCACTGCTGGGCTGGGACACAGGCCTCCTCTCTGTGAGAGGGAGTGGGCCGTAATCCACCACGCGGGCCCAGTGCGGGTTGGTAGATGTCACATGTCTTCGAATTTTTGGTTCTAAGACATGCCGGTTTCCTCACGATGTTTTCTTTCACCGTTTTGAGAGCAGTGGTGATGAAATTATTTACACAAAGTAAAGCGCCTGCTTGGGTTCGAACCCACGACCTACAACTCGTAAGTCGGGGCCGTTACCACTGGGCCACCACTGCTCAGGATAGGTAGGTCGAACGAAAAAAAATATCTGCTGTTCCATACATTTTGACCGCGTAGGTATTGCACTTTTTTATGAAACAGTTGTTTTTTTTTTTACATAACCGACGAAAAATTTCTACGCTGCGGGGTTCAGAATCATGTACTGAATCCATGGTAACCGGCTTCGCGTCGATGTCCCTGCCACCCTGTATATATAAAAATGAATCCCTATTTCTTTGGTCACGGCATCACGCGTGAACGGCTGGACCAATTTCGCTAATTCTTTTTTTGTTGTGTTTGCTATAGTAAGGAGATGGTTCTTAGTAGGTAGGTAAAGGTAGGGTAGGTAGGTAGGTATGTATGTATGTTAGTAAAGTGGGTATGTAGGTAGGGTAAGTAGGTATGTATGTATGTAGGTAAGTAGATAGGGTAGGTAGGTAAGTAGGTAGGTATGTAGGTAGGTGTAGGTAGGTAGTTAGGGTAGGTAGGTGCGCCATAGAGAGTGCTACCCGTGCGAAGCCGGGGCGGACAGCTAGTCTATCTTATACATATATGTATATATATAAAAATGAATCCCTATTTCTTTGGTCTCAGTATCACGTGTGAACGGCTGGACCAATTTCGCTAATTCTTTTTTTGTTGTGTTTGTTATAGTAAGGAGATGGTTCTTAGGATAGGTTGGTGAAGGTAGGGTAGGTAGGTAGGTAGGTATGCAAGTAGGTAGGTATGTATCTTGGTAAAGTGGGTATGTAGGTAAGGTAGGTAGGTATGTATGTATGTAGGTAAGTAGGTAGGTAGGTAGGTAAGTAGGAAGGTAGGTAGGATAGGTAGGTAGGTAGGTAGGTAGGTATGTATGTATGTAGGTAGGTGTAGTTAGGGTAGGTAGGCGAACCGTAGATGAGTGCATACCCGTGCGAAGCCAGGGCGGGCAGCTAGTTACTAATATTATTCGATAGGTACCTACTTATGTGTCTAAAGAGCCTCAGCTATGGCCTCAGCGAGTATTTTGTAGTTTGTAAGTTACACAATTGACATAAAGTTCATTATGCTTTGACCTAATTTCGTGCCAAAAACTCGCTTCCATTCCGTTCTGCGCCAATGTAATATGAGCCGTAGCGTGGTGAGTATTGGCCGAGACTAGCGTTGCCGGAGAGTAATATTCCGAAGTATTCCCGTCGAATTATTCGCGAAACATTCGGAAGTATTGAGTAATATTCGGAATTATTCGCCAAGAATTCTACTATTTACCGCTAGATGGCGACACAATTACCATTGCAAATTACAGTCATAAATGTTGCGTGTTGGTGATTGTGTATGCATATCCACGAATCTTCCACCATTCTTATCAGCAAACCTTGGTCACTGCAGCAGCAGAAAGCGCATACAGGCGAGCACTACCGATGGAAGTTGTACAGTTACAGCAATTACCTGCTAGATGGCGCTAAAACTAGTGACATATCATTACTACGCGTTCATTCATAAAACTGAAAATAATACGATTTGAAATTTTCCGAATATTACTTTCATCTACTCGGGTACATAACATTGTTTACCATATTTTTATTAAGTAGGTGGGTACAATAAAAAGGTAAGTAGGTAGGTAGGTACCTAAGTAGATACTTTAAGCTAATTCTTCTACAAAGAAAGAAATAAACTTTTTGGTACCTCTAACATCGTCGTAAAAGTAGTTATTTACGTATACTACCTACCTACCTACTTAAAAAATTATTTAAGTATGTTTCTTTCCCATAAGTAAATCGTAAAGCAAAAACATTTTTACGAAGTAAATTAAACAAACTTGTAGGTAAGTAGGTACCTACCTACATAACATTCGCACAATAACGACACATTCTAAACTCAACCATTGAAAAATAAAAGAATAAGTAGTTACAAGTAGATAACTACTTACGCGGAATTATTCCCGCAGAGTAGGTACTTAGGCATCGAATAATACTTTGTTGATTTTATGAATGAACGCTCACGAGGCTAGGATTGCCTGGAGCACGCAATACGACATAACTTAGATGAAGCATCGGCAAAATTCGTAAAACTGATCACCATCAGTAAACTGAGTGCGCCTTCAAAATCACCAATATTTATTACTAGTTTAGGTGAAAGTTTTCTTTACGCAAACGCAATAACTTGTGAAGTCATTATATAACCAAATACATTCGTAAAATTTAAATGAATGAAATCAAATTATCAAAATGCTACATCTAAGTTGTGTCGTACTGTACTTTTTGGATTATCTATTGAAGTTCGACTATTGACTACTAGATGGTGTTTATGTCAGTAACTTTAAAAATACACTTACGTGCAAAAAAATCAACCAACCCTGTGAGTTTCAATTTGGAACACATTATAACAATAATATAAAAATTAAGATCAGACAAACAAAAACTAATTATTATTAACGAAAAGTTATTAACAAAAACATACTTTCAAATAATTATTATATTTGAAAGTATGTTTCATTATAAACGGGATGTTGTTGATGATATTGACTCGTTTATTCGGACACCCTCATTTCTCATCACTAATAGTATAAAACCAAGTCGCTTCCCGCTGTCTGTCCCTATGTATGCTTAGTTCTTTAAAACTACGTAGCGGATTGTGATGTGTTTTTTTTAATAGATAGAGTGATTCAAGAGGAAGGAGTCAGCGCATCGTGGATAGATGTCTTCACCTAAGTCGATCAGCATTAAGACGAGTGTACCGACGAAGGTACTTAAAGAAAAATTAAAAAAAAACGAGTTAGTCTGGGACTGCCGATTGAAGTGAAAACTAAGTAACGCCATCTAACTAAAATGTCAGGAATTTATGTGGCTTACTGTCAGTACAACGAAAACGAAAGCTGTAGCTCCATTAACCGGTCAAGCCGGACCGAAGCCCCAGGCGCACGAAAACTCCCAATACCGTCAAGCCTCGTCGTGTCCCCGGGAACACGGTACGTTCATGCAGATTGCAGCTCTATTTATATGTAATATACGGGCTGATATGGTCTGTGGTTGGTTTTGATTTATGGTAGGATAATATACCTGTCGAATAAATCGACCATAACGTCAAAATATGCAGAAACAACTCTAAAAAAAAGTAAAAATTGAACATTTTTGGTACGGCAAAATGGCGTCCGCGCATGCGTGCCGTGCACTGCACTCCGCGTTCTATTTATTCATTTTCTATTGTTTTTTAAGTGTTAATCGACGGGAAATGGTGTTATTTCAATAATTAAGTAGTGTCGTCATCGTATATAGATAAAATTTGCACAAAATAACATCGTAATTACCTATCACGGACCCATCAAAAAATGTAAACAAACTCGGTAGTGAAAAAAGGTGTTGATGTGAAATTTTGAGTTTTGTGTGTGTTTTGTGTATGTAATCGCTGGTAAGTCATTTATTTTATATTCTTGAATAACTAATAAATAATAAAAATGCATAATACAGAAAGAAAAAGAGTTCAATATTTTTTTGTCAACTAAATAATGTTACGTAATGATACGGTTAACGATTTATTGAACTTTTTTATTTATATGTGTTTTTATTTATTATTATTGTCCGTAAATAATGGTTTTGACCGATAGTATATGTATTCATAATGTATCCTGCGAAGTTTCATGTGAATCGAACCAGTAGTTTTATTATAAATAATCAAAACAATGAACAAAGGAATTTCTTATAAGAATCTTATAAGAATGTTTATTTATCAATACTAGCGTTCGCTTACAAAGATTCTAAGTATTATAAAAAATCCTTTGTCTAATCAGGAACCCAAAACCATTAACGATAAGACTATTTACTTAACAAAAAGCTCTCAGTTTTTGTTTATATTAGCGAGCTCTTATCTCTGACGCGCCGCGATCGTGTCGCGCGGCTTGAGGGGTGTCGCAAAATCGCGTCGCGCGGCTTAACCGGTTAAAAAAATTCAAAAAAAGTAAAACAGAGTGCGTTGCCATCAAAAACTTGAACGTCTTACGAATTTTCGATCAGGTCACATGTCTTGAACTCCTGACGCGCGTTTAACATTTTTTACCCATCCCAAAAAAAGTGCACAACGCCGCTAAAGAAGTTTTCACTTCAAAAAAGGAAGCTGATTTTAAAAATATTGTTGTAAGTTATTTGAGTTAAATGCTAATTTAAAGTTTTGATGCTAATGAAGTTATAGCGAGAGTCTGTTTATATATCTGTTAATTATGAAATTAACCTATACGTCATTATTCTCACTATAAAATATTGTACGTATTTAACTATTATTTGTATTATAACAAAATACAGATATAAACAGTTGAGGATAGGGGGTCGCGTCATGAAAAAGGTTGAAAAACACTGCAATAGACGATAAGGTTCGGGAAGAAATCGAGCTACTTCAAAACGAGATGATATTTGACTGGTGATCAGGTGCAACAGCAACTTAGTAGTGTACGCGGTGTAGCTGTAAGTGAATGGACGTCGGAGATTGCAGAAAGATGATTGCATCCACACAAACCTGGTAATGGTCCAAAATTGAACCCCGCGCATCGCCAAGCGTGGCTTCGATTTGCTCGTGCTCACGTCGATTGGACACTCGAACAATGGAAGGTCGTGCTGTTTTCAGACGAGTGTAATTTCAGTCTTCATGGGAATGATGTGCGCAGGAAAGTTTACCGAAGAGAGGGAGAACGATTTGCACAGGCTTGTATTGAAGAACGAGTAGCTTTTGGAGGTGGTTCGTGGACTGTTTGGGGCGGAATTTCTTTGGAAGGAAAAACTTCAGTTCGTATCCGGACCTTGACTAGGCAATCTGACTGCACAGCGATACATCCATGAGGTGCTAGAACAACATGTTATGCCATACACCGGATTTGTAGGTGAGGGTTTCAAGCTAATGCAGGACAACGTCCAACCACATACAGCGACGATAGTATTCCAGTACCTACGTGAAGTGGAAATTCCTGTTTAGGAGTGAGTGACCAGCAAGGAGCCCTGATCTTAATCCTATTGAACATCTATGGGATGAACTGAAGAGAAGGGTCAGGGCCAGAAATCAGCCCCTGAAACCCTCCAGGAACTTAAGGTGGCTATTCAAGAGGAGTGGGAAGGTATACCCCAAGAATTCATAAAAAACATTAATAAGGTCAATGAAACACAGGATGGAAGCTGCAATAAGAGCACGTGGGGGAATATAAGCTAGTGAACAAAGTATTCTTTAGAAATTTAATGCTTTTTACCCGACTGCCCCAGAAGGAGGGTAATGTTTTTCGAGAGTATGTATGTATGTATGTATGTATGTCTATTTCTTTGGCACGCTCTGTAGCCTAAACGGCTTGATGGATTTTAACATATGAGGTGTCGTTAGATTCGTCTTAATTGTAGAAGTGTCATAGGCTATATAATATTTATATATTGCATCTGCAAATACAAAAAAAAGGCAGGGGAAGGTTTTTTTTAAAATAAATTATAACAATATTGGTATCAAATAAAAGCTATTAACGAGTCAATGCCAAATTTAGATATATTAATAAAACTAAAAAGCTTGAAATAAAGAAAATTATTCAAAAAACAAAAAACCCGACTGCAAAAACACAACTGAAAAGAGAAAAACAAGCATTATAATCTATAGAATTTTGGTATCGCAGGCGGGGACAAACCAAAGATACACCATATTTCCGGTTATTAGTTTGTCCCCGCCTGCGATACCAAAATTCTATAGATTATAATGCTTGTTTTTCTCTTTTCAGTTGTGTTTTTGCAGTCGGGTTTTTTGTTTTTTGAATAATTTTCTTTATTTGACTTTTACTTTCAAAATTATTCTTAAAAAAATTGAGCAATTCTAACCGTCTTTGTATTTCTGTCTGTAAAATCAATAAACCAAAATCTGTTACACTAAAAACTGGTGTATTGTAATCTTAGACTGAAATTTACCAAGCAGTTTGAAAAGAATTAATTAATTTATTTTAGATTTTTATATAATATTGTGTTCTGAACGAAAACGTCCGGGGTGGGTCGATTTTATTGCACGCAAGTGTAGTTGTGTTCATTCATTAAACTGAGTAATATACGATTTTGAAAACTTCCGAATTATTCCGAATATTTCTTTTCATCTAGGTACTTAGCTACGTAAGTATTTCGTAATAAGTTTTTTATGCGGTTTAGGTGTGAAAGTGATAGAGTTTTTAAACATAAGTAGGTAGATACTAAGATGAGTTTATAAAATAGCTTAGCTTATACGACACGCGGTACTTATAGGTACTTATGAGGTACCTAATAAGTACCTACCGAATAAAAATGTAATTCTAATTAGGTAAGTATTAGGTACTTATATTATTTCAAGTGTAATGCTGCCTGTCCACTGGAGCGGAGAGGAGCGGAGAGGAGCGGAGATGTGCCAAAATTAACCAATAGAATCGCACCTCTGGAGCGCAGTTTTGATTCTATTGGTTAATATTGACACATCTCCGCTCCTCTCCTCTCCTCTCCGCTCCAGTGGACAGGCAGCCTTAGTATGTACCTACTTATTTGAACTATTGATTTTGGTTGAATACTTCTACAAATCAAAGTAAAATTAGTAAGTAAAACATTGTCGTAAAAAGTAGGTAAGTACCTACCTACTTACCTAATTAGTTTCTTTCCATTTAAATCGTAAAGCATAAACATTTTTACGAAGTACCTACCTAAACTAAACTTGTACAAAACATCCACCCGCAAAAAAATCAACAAATTCTAACTCAACCATACAAAAATAAAATAATAAGTACCTAGTGAAGTAGATAACTACTTACGGGAAATATTCCCGCAGAGTAGGTAAGTAGGGAATAATTCCGAATAATACTACGTTGATTTTATGAATGAACGGCCGCGGCTAACGAGGGAAGTTTGCTATTTACAGTTCTACCCTTGCCCGTTAGATGGCATTAATTCAAGTTTATCAGCTAATTCTTGCTCCCTTCCAATCGAAGTATTCCTTTGAATATTTCCGAATTATTGCGAATTATTCCGAATTCTACCGAAGTTTTGCAACGCTAGCCGAGACGGTATAAGCTAGTTGCTCTCCGTACGCGACGAAGCCATAGCCACCACCAAGTTGTAGTATTGTAAGTACCTACTTATCATAACGCGGTTGTACGAAGTTTTGTCATGTCACTGTTCCTTTTCTTTACTTATGTGACCGAGCGGGCGTAATTATTGTCTCAAGGACACTATTGAGAACACTGCACGCTCTAAATTGAGTTCGCAATGTATTTGCCAAACATGTAAACAAACACGAGTTTTCCATTTAGACAAATATGAACTTTATGCTAGTGTAAATAAAGTTGATTTTAGACTGACTAGTAATGTTGAAAAAGTCATAAAAAAATATGAAGTTGTAGCGCAAACTGAACCTTATGTGTAGTCCATTACAGTTATTTTTCCAAAAACTCGTGTTTGTTTAGATGTTTGGCAAATGAACTGCGAACGCAGATTTTTATTTGTCGGTGCAGCAGCGGTGCGACATCAGTATGTTCGGATGATGAAAATATACCGCCACCACGTGTCGCTTGCACTTACGCACAAATGTCGGTAAAAAATTAGAGCTGCTTGTGCCGTCGCAAAATAATGTCGAGTTCGCCCAGGTTCGCACCGCACGGGCTGTTATTTTCCGCGGGATTTTTTTTTCACACACTGGATTTTCAACGCGTGTTTTTTCAACGCGCTAGGACGAGAGTGTCCCAGCGCGTTGGATTCTCAACGCTCGGCTCAACACGGAGAGTTTAAAATCCAGTGCGAGACCACCAATAAGAAGTGGAGACCACTCTAAAGGAAATAAATAAACACAAACAGACTTAAAATAAATAATGACAATAATAATAGATACTTATCCCAATAATATAAATTTACGCGACGTACGTGCGTATGACTACGTCGTCGTCAGTCGGTCCGCCGATTTACCCACAAGTCCATGCTCGATATCGAAGTATAGGTACCTACACTTCGCGTCAAATAACTTTGCCGCTCTGAAGTTAGGTTGCGCATGCGTACCTACTGGCATGCGCGCAGTCACGGCGCAGTCATATAGAGTCTACTTCAGAGCGGCAAAGTTATTTGACGCGAACTGTTGGTACCTACCTACCTTATTTGTATGACGTATCTACTAGATAGGTTTTCTCTACAAGGCCTTCTATCTTGAGATTAGTCGAGATATCCTAAAATATTGAGACATCGGCATGGTAAAGAAATTTCCAAAAAACGCATTACTAGTCTGTACATTCACTAGCGATTCCCCAAATTAGTCAACAAAAATAAAGCAAATAATGAACATACCTAATTATTACTCATAATAAATATTTATGCTGTCGACTCGCTATGAATGAATGGCAGTACCTACATCTAGTATTATCCGCTCACACACACTGCGAAGCGCGCCCGTAATCTGTGGCCCCGCCTTCTTTTGTCGAACAGAGATAGCGATATTCCAAACGCATTTTGCTCACGTCTCGAGTTTGCATTTCGTGCCGTAGTACGTCGGCCTCTTAAGGTGGGCGCATCGTCTTATAAAAGAGCCAGCACTCGGTTTGCTAGTCAGTTTCCGGCCCAATCGAAGTAACTAAATCAATGAATTATTAACTATTGTATAACAGAAAAGTAATAAATAGTGAATAAAATTTTCAACTTAGTGTAGCGGCACACCTGCGGAACGATCGGCGCGGAACGTTCCGTCGCATCATGTGACGCTTGCTTATAAACCGACGTAACGTTTGGCTGATGTGTCATAGGTAACTTGAAAAACATTAGGAGCGTATTCAACCGAACCTTCCGCGCCGAACGTTCGGCATGTGTAGCGCGACCCTTACGCCCATGTGACGTTAGCGAAACGGCCACGCCACATATTTTGACTAAGGTGTAGAATTTGTGAAGTTAGGTCATGTAGAGTTAGGGTGTGTAAAGTTAGAAACTTGGCTGTATATGAGATCTGATAACTTTTTGACAGTGTGAGCCATATGGTCTTGGCAACATTTTACATAAAATGTTTTTGCTTGGATAAAGTTTTACTTGTACCTACTATAATAAAAACCTTGTATTGTTTATACGGTCTTGTTTATCTCAATAAAATGGGAACTCTAAACCCTGACGATATACCTCTCGGCACGGACTGGACTGTGATACGGAATAGAACATGGAATATAAAGGTAGGTACAATCAGTCTCTTCGAACATTAAAAACTTGTAAATAAAATGGCCAATGGAATAAATTAAATCAGTTGGCAACGACAGTTGGCAATTATATTATACATTGCATTGAAATTGAAATAATTAGGTATAATAACCTGTGGAATCTACCTACAATGCCGATAGACACACCAATCCACACGTTAAACTAAACATAATAATATAAGTTCAGTATCAGGGGGTATCTATCTATAAAAGCATATGAAATTCCATCAAAAACTTATCATGTAAGTAATAAAAATTAGATAAGATTAAAAAACTGTAACCCGACTACGAGAAAATAAAAGTGATCTAAAAATACCACACAAGAAAATATTTCGGACAGAAATTAGGACATAGGTACAAAAATGGGCGCTCACCTCGCCTCACCTAATTAATTCTTGAGTCGAACGAAGTTGTCGATTGATTGCGGAATTTACATTGAATTTCTACAAACTTATACGTTAATCACATTTACTTTTCCACAAACGTATTTACGCGGAGTAAAGTTTCAGTTCGCAACAAATAAGTTTCCACCAACATAACTTTATAATATATGTATACGCTTGACGGATCTGTGTTTGCACTCGTCACTGGGCTATACAAGAGGTGACGTCAAACAACACATTGTGTCACGTGTTGGTAGCGCCGCGCAATGATCAACTGTGTCCGCGTCGCGACGAACGAAGAACGGCTCGCTGGTTCATTCAAACTGTCTGTAACGGCTTCGCCAAATAGAACGCGTACAGCGTACGATAGAGCGCTAAATTTTTATCAGCGATGTAATCCCCCAACTTATAATATGTCTGCCTGCATAGTGTGCGTTTTTACAAGATTTCTTCTCATTCAATGGCAGCTACACACAGTGCCGGCTTCATGGCCGCCGGCACTGCCCACCGGCCTTGCCGCCGGCCAAGGCGCACAAAGCCGCAGAAAGAAACGCAACGAAAATGAAAGAGCAAAAGCCGGAGGCACGTGCCGTGACGTGCCGCGCGGCAAAAGTGTGTAGGAGCCATTACTAAATACTCTGATGTTTTTCTTACGTATCTACATGATCAAATTTGCTATTACTCAAGGGGGTTCGAAAGGAATTATAATTTAGCTCATAATGCACTGCATAACTCACCCGTCTACACAGACTGCACTGATTTACTTTGTATCTCAATAACCGAACCCAATTTGTTCAAATAGAACAACCATCATTTCAAAACAAGCGAGATCAATCACATTAGATCGAAAAAAAACGGAATTCATAACTCTATCCTATATCTAGCACAAGCATCTACATATTTGACTTACTACATTTTAGTTTGTAATAGTCGATATTCTGAATGACTATGACTTTGAATCTGATAAGTCCATCATCAAGCTCTGAAGATGATCTGTATCACAATAAATACATTTGGAAGTTCTAATATATCATTTTTTGTTTAACGAAAGATATTTTGTTATATTATCTTATTTTTGAAGGAAAGAATAAGGTGTGGTTTCAGCAGTGTATTAGGTTAGGTTACGTTTAAATTTGGTTCAAATGAGTAAGAAATGATCTGTGTTGGTAAGTTAGTTATTTTCAGGCATCGATAGTTGCGTACGCTTGATTGTATGAGTGACGTGATACAACTCACCGTTATCGGGTATTGTGATTGCCAAAAGTGATTGTGTTGAGTGTACTGTGAGAGTGCGGCAGGCCGCAGGCGTCACGTCCGCGTTGTGTCAGCTGGCACTCGTTCACGTCTCAGGCTACGTTCGGTTGGGTATACATTTACATGAAATGTGTGCGCGGCACGCGACTGCTGCGTCGACGTGCGCGCACGGTCACGCACACAGGTACTGTCAGTCAGGGGCCTCGCGCGCGCCACAGATACGTACAGAGACATAGACAGTACGAGCGCTGACTGTGTGCGACTATAATACTTAAGCTTTCCTTATGTAACCGGCTACAAATATACACTCGCAGACAAAGAATACGGGTCAGTACGAAAAACTGAAATTACTCTTAAAATAATAGATTAAAAAAAAAGTTGCAAACTTTATTAGTATTGCCAAAATAAAACAAAATATCAATAAGTTTTACGTTGAAAAAATAATGGCTGACACATACAACACAAAAACGAACTTTAAAACAAAATTAATACTTTGTATTGCCTCCACGGGCTCTTCTCACAGCCTCCAGGCGATTGGGCACCAGTTTATGCGATGTTGCGGAATATTGGTCCAGTCTTCCACTAACGCATGTTTCAGGTGTCGAAGTGTAGACGGGCGGGGTTTCGATTTCTTACACACCTCCCAAGCTCAATTGGATTCAGGTCCGGGCTTCTCGCGGCTCAGTCCATGCAATTGATTCAGGTCCTGGCTTCTCGCGGCCCAGTCCATGCAATTGATTCAGGTCCGGGCTTCTCGCGGCCCAGTCCATGCAATTGATTCAGGTCCGGGCTTCTTGCGGCCTAGTCCATGCAATTGATGCCAACGTCCTGAAAATTGTTATTTACAATTTGAGTTGTATGTGGCCTGGCGTTGTCATGCATAGATGTTTGAATTTTCACTCATTAATAAATATGGGCCGACATGCTCATTAAAAGTTTTTCCACATATCTTGCACTAGTTAGCGTACCATTTTCTATCAGCACTAACTCCGTGCGACTCTCTGAAGAGATTCCAGCCTAAACCATAACAGATCCACCGCCGCCCGGTACTTCTTCCTCCAAACAAACAAAAGGCTCCCTGGCCGTCGGTAGACTCCTCGCCACCCATCATGTACATACAGCATAAATCTGGTTTCGTCAGAAAACATTACTCTTGCCCGTTCTTCGTCTCCCCATTGTGTGTGTTCGCGGGCGTGACGTAATCTTGCTACCCGATGCTCCCTTTCAAGTTTTTTACCATTGGCGGGTCTTTGTGGGGCCAAATTAGCTTCAAGGAGCCGCCGCCTTACAGTCCACTCGCTGATGTCGTCTCTACGTCTCCCGAAGTTGATTTGTTACTTCTACCACAGATGTGCTTCTACTGCCGTGAGGTGCCGATTTCGGAGCATGGTCGTAACAATAATTCGATCCTTTCGAGCCGTAGTACATCTTGATCTGCCGGTTTCTGGTCTTCTTATGTTCTACCCAGTTTCTCGGAAACGTACGACTCGCTACACTACTACACGTAGAAAGTGACACGCCTATTGTTCTTGCTGTACTTCGCTGACTTCTGCCTTCTTCTAACATGGTGACGACACGTGTACATTCTTCTGGTGTCAGCGACATGATAGTAATTCAATAACGATGGTGAAAGACGACAATGACCGCCTTTTATCATTTCGATTTGACAGATTAAAAACAAAATTGAGAATGCAAGTTTAGGGGTATCAGGAACAGGGTGTAAAGTTCACTCATCCACCATAGAAAAGGGAGGATCCTCCAACCAGACGGGTTGTTATGTCTGGCGGGCAACTGCCCATATGTTGATTTCGGATAGTCTTATCTATGTTATTCGCTCAGTAAACTCTAACTGCGAGATGTAGGAATTGTGTGACGTCATGTCTTTTTGTTTCGTAGTTTTTGTATGTGGTGGTCTAACCGCTACATCACTCCCCTCCGGAGACCGGAGGTCGATAGTGGGCTGAGTCTTGGATCTTGCGATGCTTCACAGTGCCAGCTGTGGTTCCAGTGAGTCGGAACCGGGTGCCGCTCAGTTCACAGTGGGTCGGAACTGTCTGCAGTGATTGCGGCGATGGTGATTGTGGTTCCAGTGAGTCGGAACCGGGTGCCGCACAGTTCACGGTGGGTCGGAACTGTTTGCGGTGATTGCGGCGATTGTGGTGATTGCGGTGATTGAGGTGATTGCGGTGATTCCCCAGTGAGTCGGGGTGATGTGGCTGAGGGTGATGACCAGGAATGTGCGTTCGCTGCATGCTGGTGGTCAGGATACCCGTTGAAGCCGTGGGTGCTGGCTGGCTGTGTGACTCGCCTCACGAAAGCTTGCGGGAGTGATGATGATGACGTCACGCTGAAGTAGTTGCACGAAGGCTGCGTTGACGTTCATTCTCGGGGTCACCAATTTAGGGGTATGAGGAACAGGGTGTAAAGTTCACTCATCCACCATAGAAAAGGGAGGATCCTTCAACCAGAGGGGTTGTTATGTCTGGCGGGCAACTGCCCATATGTTGATTTCGGATAGTCTTATCTATGTTATTCGCTCAGTAAACTCTAACTGCGAGATGTAGGAATTGTGTGACGTCATGTCTTTTTGTTTCGTAGTTTTTGTATGTGGCGGTCTAACCGCTACACAAGCAAAAGTAAAATAACCGTGAATTGAATTTATTTCCAAGTTCGAGGTTTTTAAATTTTAACTTTTTTTAATTACCTATGTTGTAGATCATTTAAGATTTTATTTCAAACAATATCATAATTCTCTGTAATATAAAGTTAGTTTTATGCATGTAAAATTATGAATTTGCAGGTTACAGGGATTTTTGTCATCGACCATGACATGTATTATTTGACCGCGAGTGTACAGACTGCATTACGAAGCTCCGCCAGGCATTCTGTTAAACAAGCGTGGCGCAACTGTCTCCGTGCAGTTAACAAAGTTCAGGACAATCTTCAATCAGAAGTTTTAACAACTAAAAGCAGTTTAACATTATGAATTAAGGTTCCGTACAGCAGATGTGCCAGTACTTTTTATTTGTTAAAGTAAAGTTTTCAGACTTTCAGGAGGTCCTGGAAGGTCGTTTGTCTCGTGTGGACCTAAATAAATAAAGGGCTCAGTAAATGTGACCCGAGTGCTTACCGTCTGCGACAGATTCCGACTGAGGTAGTTATGATGGTGCTGCTGTTGGTTCTCTGTCTCAAAACCAAAGTCCCCCTAGACCGTGATAAATCCTACGAGTGAAGATCGAAGGTCGTGTATGTAAGCCTTACATACAACTCAAGAAATTTAGGACACCTTACATTGTAAGGTGTCCTAAATTTCTTGAGTTGTTTGTGTTATGTTGTATACGCGGGCGACCTATTTGCGTCAGCGGCAACCGGGCAAGACGTCCGCTTTAAGGGTCCGGCGAACACAATATTCCAAAATGCGTTTGGAATATTGTTATCTCTGTTCTGTTGTGTTTTTGTGTTGTTGTTGTTGTCTGTGTCTGTTGTGTGTTATGTGTGTTGTGTGTTGTTAGCGTTGTTACTAGCTATCGCAATTTATGATAAATTTGGATGTGTTCCGTAATACCAAAAATGATGAATGAAAACCTAATATTCTTTCATAATTTTTTCTATACTTTGTAACTTGATAATATAAGCTATGCTTCTGATGAAACAATATTCCAAATATTGTTGTTTATAATACAGAAAAAACAGTACGAAAACATGTCATTTAGCTCTAAAAATTGTGCGAATTTCAATTCGCTTAAACTTTATTTTAGGTAAGTTTTTTTGGAAAAAAAAGATGTACAAGCCTAGATAAATACTGTCTAAATCCGAATATTAACATAATATGATGGAAATATGCTCAAATTGCAAATGATTTAGGTATTACGTTTGTATGGAAAATTCTAGGGTCGCCGCGGTCTTAATGTTGCCAGCACGTGAGACCGACCGGGAGAGGGAATGTATCTACGTAGAAGTTCGGAACAAGGTTTCTGTAGCTAGTCTTGTAGAGCGTGTCTGTATCGTATATCGCCGCGTATCGAATGTTATCCGAGAACGGCACGAACACGGCGCGCGGCGCCAGGCCGACCGCTGTTACTGAGATAATCTAAATTGAGACTTCCATTATTGACACGTACTAAACTAAACCGCACCGGGACGGGATCCGTTCGTCACAATCCAAGTGGAACAAACTGACCAAGTGCGTGTCGGAGCACGCGCAATGAGGGGTTCCGTAGATGGGATGAATTTATCCCAAGAACAAACTTAACATTGTAGTTGAAAAACATGTTCTCCCATACGGAATGTATGGGAGAAAGTGGTGTTTTCAACTGCAAATGTAAGTTGGTCGATTATTACTCGTTAACTTGTAGAGTGTACTTAGCTGTGATAGTTTTCCTTTTAATTTCGTTATAATACTACAGTCATGATTTTTTTCACATATCCAAAACCAACCCTTTAGCTGCCAGGAGGCGCCCTGACATTTTTTAAATAGTTTTTAGTTTTTTATCATGATCTTATTTGACCACTTTGTCGGAGTGATTAATATGTATGTACACCCATGCCAAATTACAGCTTTTGAGTACTAAGAGTCACTGAGTTAAGCTGCGGACAGACAGACAGACAGACGGACGGACATGGTGAAACTATAAGGGTTCCTTCTTGACTACGAGACCCTAAAGAAACGAGCACACGGCTATCAAGCTATACAATTCCAGTATAAGCTGACCTCTCATTATACGGAAATCCTGTACTTTGTACAATGCGAGATCAGCTTATACTGGAAATATAGGTTGTTATGTAGCCGTGTATACTCGATGCGAGATAGTAATGCTAACAATATGCCGCGCAAACCCGCCCCGCGCCCGGAGCGTGCCGAGTGCGTGCCGGTAGCGAGCCGGTAGCAAGCCGGTAGCGAGCCGGTAGCGAACCGGCTGCACACCAGGACGACCACTCATGATTTATTGTTTTCTGCGGCTACTCCGACCCACTTGTGAGAGGAGTTGAGATATAACATACGTTTTTAGCTTATTCGTTTAGAATTAACCGCGAGGTGTGGAGTATAATATCATCTGCAATGATTACATCGGCGGCAAGTTTCGAAGCGCTGCGAATATCACTAGGTCAGGGAGCAACGGAGAGTACGGTGCGGGCACGTGCGTACACTTTACGAGTTTTTCAATGCAGAGTTATACGGCTGCGTCACTGTGCCGCTGTGGTGTGCGGCGCCACCGCGTCACTGTCTCGGGCTCACCGCGCAGCACTGCACCGCACCGCACCGCGCTGCGTGCTCGTCGTTTACCCGCGTCTATTAATTTCCGCGGACCATAAAAGCACTATTTTTGTATCGATTGTGTTACGATTCACCGGTTTAGGTACGTTTGCCGCCGAGTCATTCGTATTGTCTTCTCTGGGTTCGTATTGCTGAAGTATGTACGTACTTTGTTCGATTCTTAATATGAAGCCATGGGGTTCGAGCTGAACGCTTAATAATTCAGGAGGAATGCTTCATAAAGAACCGCAAGCTTTTATGTACTGTTAGTACTTACGTTCAATCTCTTCCATATTACGTACTAGTGTACACATGTGCACATAGAACCTCTAAAGAGCAGACAATAGTTATATTATACCAAACCAAACTATAAAGTCACATCCCAGTAGCTAGTTATCTATAACAATGAGAAAGCTCAGTCCTTTAGAAAAAGCATTCAAATTAAACATTACTGGCTTGTGTCAGTGTGGAAATGGAAGCACAATGCATAACTTGCATACTTACAACATACCTGAACCTATAGACAGCGGTTTGTAATCAGATGTAAACCGATGTTTATAATCCATTAATATTCTTGTTACCGGTTCCTGAACAATGATGTTTCCCTTTTACAAATTAACGCTGTAATCAGGCTTAATATAAAATTCTAAGTGGGCGCGTCGAGTACCGCGTACGGCCCAGGGGAAATAAGCGCCGCGCGTGAACACCGCCGCGCCAGGCTTGCCATGCCGGGCCGCGCCGTGCCGATCCGTGCCGTGCCGTGCCTGGCCGTTTTGCGACTGCGACGTCGGTCGCTTGTCGCGTCTCGTCGCACCGCGTCACTGCATATAAACCGTAAATACATAATATTCGCGTGTTGCCAGTCATCGCGTGGAGCAGCGGGTACACTTGCTCATGATGAGCTTGTATTTCCCCTCGTGATGTACTCGCAACGCGCAGAACTAGTTCACTCAAGAACTGCTGCAGATGTGTTCCGACCCGAGCTTCGGCTACAGAGACGAGTGGAGTGATCCAGCGGATTCCAGCGTACGAGTCGAGATCTCCGCGCTCCCCGCACCCCGCTGCCCCCGCTGCCCCGCGCCGCCGCGTGCCACTCGTGCCCCCCGGCTGCCCCGCACTCCCCCGGGCGCACCGACTGATTCATGACTTATTATGAAATTACTTCACACTTCCGCACCGCTTTATCTGTTATTTATTGTGCAATTTAATAAAATTTGGGACGGTTTGATGATTTTGACGGTGAGATATAACTTATTTGGTTTTTTTTATATTTCGTGTAGGTATTATGTTCTGACTAATTCCACGCTTCAACAATTTATGTCAGAGTTTACGAGGATGTTTATCTGCAGCACGAGAACTTCGTGTTTATAGGGATGCACGAGTTCCGTTCAACACTCTTCCAGCATACCTGCGATAGGACAGGGGGATAAAAAGAGATGTAGACACCGTGTGTAAGAGTAGAGAGAAAGTAAAATACATAAAATTAAAACAATTATTCATTACTTAATAAAATAAAACACATAAAATGAGATAATACTTACTTACATACTTACATACATACATACATATATACATACTACTAAAATAAATATCACTAAGATGATGTTAATTGAAATGTAACAAAAAAAAGAAATCTCTATCTATTTTTAGTGGTCATCAGACCACTAAAAATCTTATTATATGTGCTGGTGTGCAATACGTGGCGGGTCACTGCCGATGTGCAGTACGTGGCGGGTCACTGCCGGTGTGCAGTACGTGGTGGGTCACTGCCGGTGTGTAGGACGCGGCAGGTCGCTGCCGGTGTGTAGGACGCAGCGGGTCACTGCCGGTGTGTAGGACGCGGCGTGTCACTACCGGTGTGCAGTACGTGGCGGGTCACTGCCGGTGTGGTGTAGGTACGTGACGGGTCACTGCCGGTGTGCAGTACGTGGCGGGTCACTGCCGGTGTGGTGTAGGTACGTGACGGCTCACTGTCGGTGTGCAGTACGTGACGGCTCACTGTCGGTGTGCAGTACGTGACGGCTCACTGTCGGTGTGCAGTACGTGACGGCTCACTGTCGGTGTGCAGTACGTGGCGGCTCACTGCCGGTGTGCAGTACGTGGCGGGTCACTGCCGGTGTGCAGTACGTGGCGGGTCACTGCCGGTGTGCAGTACGTGGCGGGTCACTGCCGGTGTGTAGGACGCGGCAGGTCACTGCCGGTGTGTAGGACGCAGCGGGTCACTGCCGGTGTGTAGGACGCGGCGTGTCACTACCGGTGTGCAGTACGTGGCGGGTCACTGCCGGTGTGCAGTACGTGGCGGTGTAACCCAGCGAAAAGGGGGTGCCGTGCTAAAGTTAATTTATCAGGTATTGGGAAAGAAACAATTAAACAATTACCTTTTACACATTACAAAGTTTATTGTATTATCAACAAGGTACACACAATTGTGGCAAGCCACTAAACTATAATAACCTTCCCAACCTTAATTAAAATGGTAACTGCCCCGACACGCTCTGTCTCCGTAACAACGCGTGTCGGAGGAGATACAACATGAGACTATAATTATAAGAACTCAAGGTCGCTTGTTAGGATCCGTGAGATGAACGTTTAATAACCTTTAGCTCAATCGTATGTAAATGACCTATATGGTTGTGCTCCTATAAGAAATATAACACTTGGGGCAAAGCACCCAGAGACACAACCTAACACATTGACTTTACAACAACTGGTCTTATAAACTAATGTTCTGAAGAGACCTTATCAAAATGGTCACATGTATATTCTCTCTCTAAGGTTCTACTACAATTAAATGTTAGGTAGTAGTATGACTTCAGTTTATAACTCCCTCTCAGTTTCTGAATTAACCTCTCACTCAGTTTGTTAATTAACCTCTAGACTCAGTTTGTTAATTAACCTCTAGACTCAGTTTGTGGAATGAAGACCCTTGGCATGGAACAACAGAGAAAACTCTGTGTTCCCACGAACGCGTGGCCTACGGGTCGACCGTAAGGATGATGATGCAGAATCGTACCTGGATGCGGCGAGACTTTCCTGCACGAGGAACCAGATAGGTGTAAGGCCTTCCAATAGAAAGACGACCACACTGCCCACTCGAACTCGTTGGGTCAAACCTCTTAACTGCCAACAGCTCGTGGTCAAACCGTCACACGGCCCAACAGTAGTCGGGACTCGGCAAATTCACGAGACCACGGAATAGCACCAGGAGCATCACGTCTCCACACGTTCGTATCAGTTTCAGGCTAGCCTAAAAAGCCAGACAGGTTCAGCTACAACTGAAACAACGACACAGATATATTCCAATTAGATTATTGATCGGACACATCAGACGATCATCACTGAACCGGTGCCCGTCCAATAACATACCTGTTCAATCACCATCATCGCGTAGCTTCACCAGGATCCGAGGATCAAACGTCGTCGCAGACGCCGTATCAAAGAACGCTATTGTTTTGGAAGCTTCGAGAAGTATCTAACCACAGACTAAACAGAATCGTCAGTGACTGTCCACTTTTGCTAATCTATGATTTATTTATTTATTGTTTATCAAACCCTGCATGACTATAAAATGTTGTTGATTAACATAAGTATGTCAATAAATGTGGAAAGCTCGAGCAACATAAATTTAATTATTAAACCAACCACAACGCCATATATCTGCATTATTGATACACTCTGGAGCTTCAAGGTGCTACCGCTAGATGTCGCCTAAGACGTCATTTTGCAGCGTGACAGCGGGTCACTGCCGGTGTGCAGTACGTGGCGGGTCACTGCCGGTGTGCAGTACGTGGCGGGTCACTGCCGGTGTGGTGTAAGTACGTGGCGGGTCACTGCCGGTGTGGTGTAAGTACGTGGCGGCTCACTGTCGGTGTGCAGTACGTGGCGGGTCACTGCCGGTGTGCAGTACGTGGCGGGTCACTGCCGGTGTGCAGTACGTGGCGGGTCACTGCCGGTGTGCAGTACGTGGCGGGTCACTGCCGGTGTGGTGTAGGTACGTGATGGCTCACTGTCGGTGTGCAGTACGTGGCGGCTCACTGTCGGTGTGCAGTACGTGGCGGCTCACTGTCGGTGTGCAGTACGTGGCGGGTCACTGCCGGTGTGCAGTACGTGGCGGGTCACTGCCGGTGTGGTGTAGGTACGTGATGGCTCACTGTCGGTGTGCAGTACGTGGCGGCTCACTGTCGGTGTGCAGTACGTGGCGGCTCACTGTCGGTGTGCAGTACGTGGCGGGTCACTGCCGGTGTGCAGTACGTGGCGGGTCACTGCCGGTGTGCAGTACGTGGCGGGTCACTGCCGGTGTGGTGTAGGTACGTGATGGCTCACTGTCGGTGTGCAGTACGTGGCGGCTCACTGTCGGTGTGCAGTACGTGGCGGCTCACTGTCGGTGTGCAGTACGTGGCGGGTCACTGCCGGTGTGCAGTACGTGGCGGGTCACTGCCGGTGTGCAGTACGTGGCGGGTCACTGCCGGTGTGCAGTACGTGGCGGGTCACTGCCGGTGTGGTGTAGGTACGTGATGGCTCACTGTCGGTGTGCAGTACGTGGCGGCTCACTGTCGGTGTGCAGTACGTGGCGGCTCACTGTCGGTGTGCAGTACGTGGCGGGTCACTGCCGGTGTGCAGTACGTGGCGGCTCATTGTCGGTGTGCAGTACGTGGCGGCTCACTGCCGGGGTGCAGTACGTGGCGGGTCACTGTCGGTGAGCAGTACGTGGCGGGTCACTGCCGGTGTGCAGTACGTGACGGCTCACTGCTAGTGTGTAGGACGCGGCGGACCCAGGACCTCATGCTCGGCAGTAGTGCCTGCGACCACTACACTAACAAGACAGTCATGCACTTTATGTATTTATATTTGGCATCATGCAAATTCCTCCTATCAAGGAAGAAAATGGTAAATGGGCAGCGACGGACGAACAAAAGGCCTTAAGGTTCGCTGATCATTTAGAACGAATATTCGAACCAAATGAATCCCAGACTCACAATTCGAGGATATTAATTCAGGGTGTTCTAAATCGGGCCTACGGACGGAGAGCAGAGGGCAGCTCGCCGTCCGATAAGGACCAGGCCCGGGTCGACGGCGCGTCGTGTTCCACGCGCGCCTCAAAGAGATGTCATCAAAACTGACGGGGTCCTCTAGGGCCGATGCCTGCCGGGGTTGCGGGTAATCCCAAGGGGAAATCGTGGCCCCTGGCAACGCAAGAGAAGGAACACGGGTGGGTTTTAGTCAGTAAAAGTCTGACACGCCCTTCCGCTCCGCCCAGAGCGGGAGAAGTCATTGGATGATTAACCACCCAAAAAAAAAAAGAAAAAAAAAGCGCGTTCAAAATAGTTCAGATATTAAGTTGGTTACCCCAAAAGTATCTACAGAAATTAAATGTAATTTTAATCGGAGAAAATCCCCTGGTTACGACTTAATCACAGGAGAACTTCTACAAAATCTCCCACGTAAAGCTATAGTTAAGCTTACTACGCTGATTAATAAAATACGCCACGAGCCGCGAGCCGAACGCAAAGTACGGCTCGCGGCTCGTGGCGGCTTTGCGTTCGGCTCGTGTCGTAGCAACACTTCGTGTCCGAGTTCGCAACAAGTCAATCGTCATCCTGAGGATGCCTCGTTGAGAGGCGAAACACGTGTCGATTTCTTACAGGGTTCTCTAAGACTCTTTAAGAACAGTTAAGCAAATTAAGTTACTAAATATACATCGTCTATTGTATTTTATAATGGATATCCGCAAAGTCACGCCTGAGTCAATTAACTACGCTGATTAATGCTGCATTTCGGTTAAAACACGTTCCTGACATGTGGAAAGTAGCTGAAGTCATCATGATAGTCAAACCTGGGAAACCACCTCATGAAACAACATCTTACAGACCAATCTCACTGTTGCCTGTGTTGTCAAAACTATTCGAGAAATTATTTTTAAAGAGATTGAAGCCTCTTATTGAAGCTGAAAATTTAATACCCGATAACCAGTTCGGATTTAGAGAACAACACTCTGCACTCGACCAAGTACATAGAATTGGTTCACCCTTGTTTGATAGAACAACGTTTGATATAATATTACTAAATCGAACAACGTTTAAGAAAATCATCACTTTGTATAATATCATTTGACAGAATTTTCAGTTCATCGAATATTTATTTGCTATAACAACATTTGCGCTATTGATCAAAGGGTATAATGTTCATTTGATGTAGTGTTCAGGTGGCATAACATGTATTTTATCGAATATTCAATTGGTGTTTTATTCAATATAACTATTAGGGCACTCCGACCATATAGGTTAGGTTAGGTTAGAACTGTGACCAACTACGCGCGAGCCGAGCGAGCGAAGCGAGCGGTGCCGCGGCAGCGGCCGGCGAGCGCTACATCGAAATTGGTTGCATTAATACACTTTGGTTAGTGTAATGTAATGCAGAAAAAAACACATTGTAAATATTTGAAAAATTATTTATTTTGAACAAGAAAACAGTTAAAGTAATCTTAAATTACTTGCAATTGCTTTTAGTAAATCCAGTTCTGTATACGTTTCAAAATTGCGCAATATGGTCTCAATATTGTCATTTTTTTTAGTGCAAATCTTCTTCTGCTTTGCACTAGGTTCTCCATTTAAAATACACTGTATTTTTCCTTCAACTATATTCATTTCGGCAAGCACCAATTATTTCATCCTAAAAATTACCCTAATCTGCCATGCATGCTTGCTTTGCAAAAGAGGAAATCTAGCACTCGGCGACCGCTGCCGCGGCACGCTCGCTACGCTCGCTCGCCTTCGCGCGTTGTTTGGTCACAGTTCTAACCTAACCTAACCTACCCGTTTCGAATTTGACAAACTGTTTATTGTCTGAACAAGAAAACCTATAAATTACTCTAATCTGCCATGCATGCTTGCTTTGCAAAAGAGGAAATCTAGCACTCGGCGGCCGCTGCCGCGGCACGCTCGCTACGCTCGCTCGCCTTCGCGCGTTGTTTGGTCACAGTTCTAACCTAACCTAACCTACCCGTTTCGAATTTACAAACTGTTTAGTATCTGAACAAGAAAACCTAAAAATTAACCTAATCTGCCATGCATGCTTGCTTTGCAAAAGAGGAAATCTAGCAATCGGCGGCCGCTGCCGCGGCACGCTCGCTACGCTCGCTCGCCTTCGCGCGTTGTTTGGTCACAGTTCTAACCTAACCTAACCTACCCGTTTCGAATTTGACAAACTGTTTATTGTCTGAACAAGAAAACCTATAAATTACTCTAATCTGCCATGCATGCTTGCTTTGCAAAAGAGGAAATCTAGCACTCGGCGGCCGCGGGGGAGGGAGGGTTAGTTTATAGACGATGAAAGAAACGAATTATTAATGAACTAAATATTCGATACGATCTTTCGACTAAATCATTATTAGTGTAGTGAAACATTAGTTTAAATAAAATTAGTGCATTTGAAATTCGGCGAAATGAAATTAGTTCAAATAAATAATTACGCTAAATAAAAATTTACCAATGAATTATTCGGTCAAATGAATAATTCTTCGAAATGACTTTATTGCAACTAAAATTAGCTGAAGTGATTTTCGACGAAACGTTGTTCTATCAAACAAGGGTGAACCCATAGAATTACTAATATTATTGAAAGGGCACTAGAGGAGAAGTAGGTGTGCTCCACGGTTTTCCTTGATGTAGCCCAGGCTTTTGATAAACTATGGCATGAAGGCCTTATAATATAAACTAAGAACGATGCTGCCTCAACAATTTTCAGACATCTTAGAGTCATATACAACAAACAGATTGTTTAGAATAAGACAAATAAACGCCTATTCAGACCTTAGGCAGATAAAAGCTGGAGTACCACAAGGAAGTGTACTTGATCCGGTCTTGTACCTACTATACACCTGCGATATTCCTGAGCTAGAAAATAATTTCATTGCGCTCTTTAGAGCGTATTGTACATCGCTGTACACATGCAGTCTGTGGGCTCACTACTCTAACAGAAGTTATAGCACCATCCGCGTCCAGTACAATAACGCGTTCAGGGCGGTGATGGGGTTACCCCGATACTGTAGCGCCTCGGGTATGTTCGCAGAGGCGCGCATCGACTGCTTTCACGCGACCATGCGCAAGCGCGCCGCGTCCTTGGTGCGCAGGGTACGGGTTAGCCCCAACATCGTACTGGCGATGGTTGCAGGAAGGCTGGACTGCTCCTTCATCCGACATTGTTCCAGCAGACATGTTGCTGTACCAGTGTCGGAGAGAAGGTATTAATTTTATTGTTGGTGACATTATTTTATTTTTTGTTAATTAATTTGATTTTATGTACTTAATTTGATTTTAATTAATTGATTTTATTTTATTTTATCTGACATCATTTGATTTTATTTATTTATTTGTTTTAGTTTAATTTGATTTGGTTTTATTTGATTATTTATATTAATGTATGTTTGGTAATGGGTGTTATTTACCTGAAAATAAAAGAATTTAATTTAATTTAATTTTAATTGCAACCTTTGCTGACGACACAGCTTTCATGGCTATTGGAAATAATCACGAGGAAGCTGCAGAAAAGGTTCAAGATACCATCAATCGTATCTTTGAATGGACTAGACATGGCGTATCAAACTCATTGAAAGCAAGTCTATCCACATTGACTTCACGAATAAAAAGCCAATATACCCCGGTATTTATCAATAACCAACAAATACCATACGCGAATACTGCTAAGTATCTTGGCATGACCCTGGATGCAAAACTGCGCTGGAAAGAGCTTGTCAAAAAGAAAAGAGCAGAATTAGATATTCGGTACAAAAAAATGTATTGGCTACTTGGTAGACAGTCGTCATTGTCAATACTTAACAAATTGTTATTGTATAAACTAGTTTTAAAGCCTGTATGGACCTACGGTATTCAGCTGTGGGGCTGCACCAGCCAAAGCAATCGTCAAATCATACAACGTTTTCAAAACAAAGTACTAAGGGATATACGAGTAGTCAACGCGCCCTGGTATATTAGAAATAGTGACCTCCACAGGGACCTGAAGATTGATGTCGTAAACATAGTTATACAAAAATATGCAGAAGCTCATGAACATAGACTTCATCATCACGTGATCCTACTCCTTGACAACACTGAATTAGTGCGAAGGTTAAAAAGGGTAAAACCTTTTGAGTTAATTTAGTGCAGTGTAAATGAACTTAACAGTAGTGCAAGTGCTGACTTTATAAAGAACACGTGAATCAACTGTCTTCCCCTTAACTTATAGTGAACAAGAAAGACGTTATTGGACGACTTCTTAATTTTATAGTTACTTAGCAGTTCATGTTATATTAAAATTATTTATTAGCTAATAGGCTAGATTGTAATGTGAATAAAGTATCACCAACTGTGAAACTTTATGAGGAAAAAAAAACTTTTGGCATAATAATTTTTTGTTAACAAAAACGCACGCTGCGCAATAATTTGCATAAATTCTTAAGTAAATAGACCCAACAAGCAATACTAAGCATCGCCTGCAAGAACTGGTTTTGTATTTGAATATCTGCTATAAACAGCACTCCAGTGCGTCGTGGCTCGCGCTGAGCTCGTAGCCCGTCTATGTGCAGCCGTAGCATTCCGCTACGCCGTAGCGCCGCGCTACGGCGTAGCGCCATTGGGTGTTGGGCGCTACGCGAGTGCTCTTAGGATCTTTCGGGGACAGCGCACGTATTTCTTTCCGTATTTCCAACACAAGGCAAGTTGGTATGCTTTTATTAGCTGCTAGTGATGTGGTGCTTAGTTAATTAATGTAATAGTAAAAATATTTACAATTTTTCAATCACTATAATATTAGAGTTTCTTACACAACAAGTCAACAACGGCAGCTCATATACTTCACTCAACACTACACGCTCTGCGTTTTCATTGATCATAAATTCTGTTGTAGGG
This sequence comes from Conistra vaccinii, assembly GCA_948150665.1. Taxonomy (NCBI): domain Eukaryota; kingdom Metazoa; phylum Arthropoda; class Insecta; order Lepidoptera; family Noctuidae; genus Conistra; species Conistra vaccinii. The sequence goes on from OX411327.1 coordinate 24,330,214, forward strand.
CTGGATCCTCAAAGTAAGAGGTACTTTAAAGGTATCTTCAAATTACGTCCAAGTCATCCTGAATACTGACTGATGATATGTGGGATCCATGAATTTTACAGAAAGACGGGTATCATTACAACAATTATCACTTGAGAAAGTAACCAAAATGTAGGTAATTCTTTCAGCTCCTAAGCAGGTGTGGCGCGACCCTTACTAGTGCTCAAAGAAACCTTATCTGTAACTAGACTTAATAACATCCATTTTATTGATTCAGATATTAACTTAAAAATCACGAATTGTTAAAAACATGTAAGACAAGAAAACAGCAAACGAGTATTATGTTACCTTATTTTCATATGAAACCTTACATTTGTCCTGTGATTACATTATAATATTACAGACACACAAATTGTGAAAACCATAGGTAGTTAGTTAATACAGAAAAATGTATTCATTAAAAAAAAGCCACATAATTGTTAGTAGCCAAACAATTAGATGTTGGATTAAACATACAATCATAGACAGGGGCATAGACATCAAGAAATTTACTCTTCATTCAACACGTCGTGCTTCAATGGCGATTCGAGTAGAGGTGTACATAAGATCAAAAGGCAAACCATTGTAATAGACCTTTGATTAGAGAAGATAATAAATATCTCTTTGGCAAAACTGGCGGTAACGTCGAGACTGATGTGTTTTTGACATAAATTAATAAAAGGCCAAAGGAGTATACTGAATACTTAGTTGATAATTAGAATTGGAAGAGAATTAAAATTTTATGTTGAAAAGTTTTCAGCTACACTAAAAGGTTGATTGTATGATATTTAAATGTTTTAATATTTAATAGTGTCAAACATGTTTGTAATTTCCAACTTCATCTCTCTAAACATCTACATAGTTAAATCAAGATAATTATCGAAGACTAAGCATGAGTATAATTACTAAATTAAACGAACTTACCTAAGTGAAGTTCTATTGTAAGTGAAGTTCTATTGTAAGTGAAGTTCTATTGTAATTATACGAAGTTCTTAGTCCATAGCTTGTTTTTTGACCCTGGGATTGAAGTTGGAATTGTGTCTGTTAATTTTAATTCTCTTATTGCAGATTACTCTAAATAGAATGATATAAGCTGTATATAGTTGCCAGCGTAAAAGTTTTATTTTGCAGGATTTTATTCTCTGAATATTCGCGTGTGTACACGATGGAAACACTGTGGGACTTTGGAGATCGGGAATTTTAGTATCGTCCTTGGTCCAAATGGCGTCGGCTGATGAAACCTAGTCCATTTAGTAGTTCATAAATGTAGATTTTTTTTTTACTATGGGCATCATAAAATTGGCCAATGGAGAAAAAACTTGTACAATCCAGAAAAATGTTAGGTTAGGTTAGGTCGGAATTGGTCCAAATGGCGTCGGCTGATGAAACCTACTAGTCCATTTTTTCCCCCATGAGTATAGGTTATTTTTAACTATGGGCATCATAAAATTAGCCTAAGGAAAAAAACTTATACAATCCAGAAAAAATTTAGGTTAGTTTAGTTTAGTTTATTTATTTATTTGTTAACATAGGTAATGCATTACAGATCGTATGTTTGGTGAACAGAGCGCTATGTTACGCCAGGAGGGGTACAAATATGTTGAGCAGATCTAGCTTATATGGATTACAAATTAAAATTTATTAAAAATACTCAAACATCATGCATAAATGGTATTAAATTAGAAAATAAATTAAATATTAAATACTCTCATTATGTCAAAACTCAATGAGGAATTAAAATGTCAAAATTATTTAATGACAATATTAAATAATTGTAATTCTAAATAAATCACAAGTCATTTAAGTATTCGTCAATAGTATAGTAACATTAATCAATTAAGAACAATTTCGGTTAGTTACAAGTTAGGTTAGGTTTGGTTGGAATTGGTCCAAATGGCGTCGGCTGATGAAACCTAGTCCATTTAGTAGTTTACGAATGTAGGATATTTGTTTATTACGGGCACCATAAAACAGTACATTACTGTCGAGGCCAGCAATTAGGGCATTGATGGAGGATCGTGAAAATGTGGGTCGAGGCGAAGCCGACGCACACATACTTGAATCCATCAATGCCTGGTTGTGGCCAAGGCTTGTATAGTACTTTTCTCAAACAATGCGCGAAAATTCAAACTAATTCCCATGTGTTGAAGTAAAAAGTTCGTTCCATTTTTAAATAACAGGACAGATATGAGTTTTCATAGTAATTTATTTGGCCGCTAACACGACAGATATGGATTTTCATACTAAGATTGCCGGCCGGGCCCTCGCTTGTTTTAGACCAGTACAGCAATTTCGATTTATCTCGAAGAAGGTTGTCAAAATAATGTTCGAATTTCCAATCATGTTTGAGAAAAATGCTGTTTATGGTGTGTTTGTGTATGTGTGGTAAGAATAACTACGAACGGTGTCGGCTCGTGACGTGATCGGATCTCGCGCGAGGAGCTCGCTGGTAGCTAGCGGTGGGGGGAGGGGGGTGCGTAAGCTGATTAGCGCCAATCTGTGTTTAAGAGCGGTGGGCGGCGGCGCCCTTTGTTGTATTGTGCGCCACTTACTAATATTCAAGCTGTTATATTTGGGTAATGGTGTATTTCTCTTTGTTTATGTCTGAGGTTCCGCGAAGAGAATAGGTAGCTCTCGTTGCGCGTGCTAGCAGGTAAGCAGGCCTGCCTGTAGTGACACATGGGCATCTCTGAATTCAGCACTTGTGTAGAATCAAAATTAGTTGTTATTATTGTTTTGGTGATTCGTAAATATTTGTTATCAATCCACAAAATAGATTTTCTATGTGATAAAATAGATTCATCTTCGATGTGGTTTACATGATTGGTGTTCACAGTTCATTGAAATGTAAAACCAGAAATATGCTAAATAAAACATTCTAACAGCACAAACAATTCTGTGAGCTCGCCGATGACACGAAGCCACGTATATTAAACATAATATTGTAGACTCTATTGACACTATGTTAATTAACAAAGGGCGTTCGGTAATATTATAGCGTACATACCTACATTTAAAAAAAAAACCTTCATTATTTTTTGAGAATCTATTGACGTTACCGCTATGGCCGAACTAGCTTCCATACCATCCAACCATAGGATATTCTATAAAAAAATGCTATCAAATATTATTTACGCTGCATTATTACCTACCAGTTAAAGGGAGCGCCCTTATTTAATTAACTAGTATGAACACCTACGTAACTAATCACCTTGAGCCGGGTGGTTTCACCGCCAACAGTTCAAATTCAAAAATTCAAAAGTCATTTATTCAAACTAGGCTGAGAATCAGCACTTTTCGAACGTCAAAACAGTGCCTCTGTAAATGCCACCAATACGTCATCATCGTCATTTCTGTGTCTAGACGTCCGCTGTTGACCAAGGGCCTCCCTAAACCGTCGCCACACCGACCGGTACTGCGCTTCTCGCGACCTTCACCAGATCATCGGTCCCCCTGGTGGGAAGCAGCTTCTGGTGCGTGGTGGCTGCTCCAGCTCCATCCGTCGCCCTGGAACTAGCAAATATCTTAGCCCTTTACGGCATGTTAGTCTCTGAAGAAAATACAATGTCTCTTAAGAAAGACAAGCAAAGCAGGCTGTCATGAGCAGATTATCAATGTTGGTGACGCTACCTGTCGAGCGGGAGGGCTCTTGTGTTATCAGCCATGCCACGCCATGGCGTTGTTTTGAAGCTATGTAATGTTTACCAAAATATGCAAATTGAAGTATCTGGGGTAACCGTGTTTCCGCGGAGTTGACTTCGACGCCGACGCGACGGTGTTTAGTAGCAGAGTGGACAGCACACCCGCGCCGCCACGCGCGCCGCGCGCTGTTGTAGCTCGTGCGATGCGGTGGCGGTGTGTCGATGACGGGTGGATCCGAGTATGTTTTGTTATGTTGTGGGGTGTCATGCCCAGTGGCCGCGAGCGTCACGCCACCCATCACGTGTGAACACGTCGTAATTCTGATTGATGAAATCCTCTGTCAAATGGGTTAAATAAATAGACCCCCGGCACCATTCCTTACTATTCTATTTAAACTAAATAACAAATCTCCACGCGTTCAGTATTGATATCAACATTAAATATTTTATTTTACATAAACCTACATGGGCAGTTATGAAACGTCAGTCAACAAGTAACCCGACGTAGCACTCGCCGAGCTAGTTTTATAATTTGACCGAAGATGAGAACTAAGTTTGGCGGGAAGATGTTAACTTTAGAAGGAGCACAATAATACAACAAAATACGCTCATTTATAAAAAAGTTGCACTCATTCAATGCAGTCAAAACTCAATTAGCTGAATATATAATATCATAAATTACATCCTTTCTAAAAGCTGAATGCATTGGATGTGTATATCATAAATCCAATGCATTCAGCTTTTAGGAAGGAAGTTATTTGACGTCTGTGACGAATTTTATATTTATATGTTTGCATTGTTCTCACCATCAGACTTCCGGTATGACGCCCGCGCCCCAATAACCCGGTACATTTCCATTGAAAAACAATGTGCTGAATTGATAATATTATAAATTAGCTGTTATCCTAACTAATATTATAAATGCGAAAGTGAGTTTGTTTGTTTGTTACGGTTTCACGATAATACGGCTGAACAGATTTGGATGAAATATGGCACATAAGACCATGAGCTAGATTAAAATTCAAATTCAAAAATTCAAATTCAAAAGTCATTTATTCAAATTAGGCTGAGAATCAGCACTTTTCGAACGTCAAAATTACATAAGACAGTCCCCCAAAAACGCCCGCCCTTCACCACTTCCTAGTGCCTTTGCTGGAGAGAAGAAGTGGCGCAACAAACTCCCCAGCAGCACAGCTGTCTGTTCAGTTAGAAAAAAATAACTTGATTCTATACAATAGTATGCAAATAATTTACATTACTCAACACAAAACATTCAATAAAATATATGCCATAATGACAGCTAGCACGCGCCAATGTACCAAAAAAAAAAAAAAAAAAAAAATATCGAAATCTAAACTCAAGCAAAAATAAAAACTAAAAACGTAAACAGAACTTAATACCCGAATTATAAAGCCTCCAGGCATAAAGGGCGTGCCCGCTTACATATAGCTAATAAAGCTGTAACTCGAAGTCACATTAGGACGTAGGATACTTTTGATCCCGATATTCCCGCGGGGTCGACACTTATGCGGGTCAAACCGCGATTGATTTTATTTTTAAGAATGGCAATAAAAACCTTCAAGATCACGTGGACCTGCAAGAAGTAGGTCCTCTTCACCAATTCTTCAGTCTGTCCACCTTCGCGCCGAAATATACTATAATAATCCGTATCTCAATACACTTCCTTCTTTTTAGTATACCTATTAATAAATGTCCAGCAATTATATTTGCATTTTAACGAACAGCTAAAGTTCCTGCTCGAATAATGTTTCTAATACTTTCAATTAAAACTGTGGCGTTAGCATAGTAGGTTTTTTTATTCCTTGTGGAATTATATCATTCATCCATAAATTATAAATCTTAGTCATAAAATTATAGACATTGATATGAATAATTTAAGTGACATATTCTAGTAAAAATTTATGGTATAACCCAAAAAAAAAAAGAACATAAAGAAATAAAAATAAAACTTAATTAATAATAATAATGTTATAAAGTTTTAAATTCATTATGCAGTTTTAATTCGTATTCGTTGCGTAGTCATTATTTTGCATACTATTATACATATAAAATAATTTTTGAAAATAATAAATTTATAAAGTTATAAATTCATTATGAAGTTTTAATTCGTATTCGTTGCGTAGTCATTATTTTGCATACTATTATATAAGCGGTGCTGCTGGGGAGTTTGTTGCGCCACTTCTTCTTCCCAGCTAAAGCACTAGGAAGTGGTGAAGGGCGGGCGTTTTTGGGGGACTGTCTTAAGTAATTTTGACGTTCGAAAAGTGCTAATATGAGACCACGTGAAGTTTCTAGTGGGAAATCATTATCATGTTTTTTATTCCTGATAGTTTCGTCACTGATCATTTTCTAAACTGTCTTTATTATTTTATTATCTACGTCAGCTAGCGATTGAATCTTCCTCAGCTGCCGATCCCCACAGCAGAACGCCATATGGCGTATTACTGTGGAAATATAAAAAGTATATTAACCTAGCTGTGTCTATATCAAAGAGTTCTAATATGGGCGCCCCATTGCAATTTTGAATCTAAAGTTATTCCCAAAAATATAGTTTCCGTAATCTAATTTCTTACCATCAAGTTTTAGATTTCTAAATCATCTCTAATCATCTAGGTCATTACCAAATGTACCCCAAAAGGGTCTACCCTTTTGGGGTACATTTGGTAATGAGAACTTAATACATTTCGTTTGGTCGCATTAAGTAAAACATTATTAGCTTCGAACCATTTCATAAGAACAGCCAGACTATCGTTTACATGTAAGACATCCGTAGCTTTTCTATCTATTAAAAAAAATTAAAGAACAGTCAGTGAATGGAATTATATTTTTTCATAGATTTTGCTCAATGCTGGTAGCACAGATATAGGTCGATTAGAGGGATCACTCTTACTAACCGATTTGAAAATTGATATAACTTAACTATGTTTTATTAGATCAGGATTCGTACCGATATGTCCAAGCATTCATTAATAATATGCCTGTTAGGATAGGGGAAGCTATATCTCCCAGAACCTTAAAGGAGATGTCCCACATGTCTTCAATGTTATTTTGAGTTAAGATTTTTGAATGCTTTTTTAATTGTGGCAATATAAATAAGTTTGAATTCAAAACTTGGAAGGAATTAACTGAAGTTTTCTTTGAAAGAGATTTAGCTAATAAAGATGAAGAGGGATAGATTTTGTAGCCTCTACTGGGATGGTGGTCAAGAAATTTTCTAGTGTCTCAGCAAGTTTTAGCTCATCCGAAATGGTTTCATTATTCATTTTTAGAAATAATCATTGAGATTACACAACCGACCGAGCGCAATACTCGTGTGCTCGAATCTCGATACTCGCACACACACACATACTCGTATATAATAGAAAGAGACTGAGAGAGAAAGAAAATCCCATGGAGGCAGGCGCATTTCCTTACGTGACGATCTTTACCAGTCAACACTTACCGCAAGCCGCGTTAAAGAACTGTTCCAAAAAAAATCAGTACGTTGAAGTATATACATAGTTATTTATGACGGCACGTGTTTCCTGCACGCGTGACGTAGCGCTGGCGGAGCGTGACGACACTGTGAGATGAGCTCGTCCAGCATCTCACCGCTACACGCTTACGACACGCATTCTATATGTACAACACTGATTTATCTCCCTTTCAGTGACTTATGATATCGTAGTCAAGAAATTATTAGTGACCGAATGCATGCCACTAAAAATGTTTGATGAACGCTAACAACTGAGGGATTTATTTATAATCGTTGTTTAAAGTTAAGTAATGATTAGCGACTGTTTAACCATACATCTTTGACGTTTGAACGTCACTTAACTTTAAGCAACGTTTATAAATAAACCCCTGAATTGCAGAATGACGTAGATAATAGATGACACTGAAACGTCAACAGTCTCCAGTAGTGTAAGCTTTGACATCTCATTAGTAAATTCAGAGAACGTTAGGATCTCAGTGAAAAGCTGTTAACTCACAAAGAGCATCTCTGCCGCTGTGCGCAAATGTTCCCGCCACCGACACGACGCAGGCGGTATACACGAGCTTAAAAATGCAGCGCGAACATTGAACGAGCGATGAACGGAACGTGACGGACATCAACTGAATATCTCACTTACAGAGATGTGCGCGCGAGCTTTCGGCACTCGACAGACTCCGACACAGATATACGAAACTAGTCGACGAGCGACTGTAATTGCCTCGCGATTGATGATCCGGAGCTATTCATTCACTATTAGAAACGTCGAAGGGATTGAACTGACATGCCGAGGCACACATACGTGAGTCCACCAATGCCTGGTTGCGGCCAAGGCTTCTATAGTACGTTTCTCAAACAATGCGCGAAAATTCAAACCAAATAAATTATTTATAAATTCCAGAATCAATGACGACCAAAGAAAATTTTTCACGCGCCAATTTGGTTATTTGTTACTTCACAGCTCTATTTGCTAAGCCAGTTCGAAATTTAAATAAAATCTTTGACAAGTTACCACCAGTCAACTTTTTACTTCCACATGGCAACCAGCCATGTGGAAGTAAAAAGTTAGTTCCATTTTTAAATAACAGGACAGATGAGTTTTCATTAATACCTACCCAGTTTCCAAAATATTGCATTTCAAGGGTAAAGGGTAAGGGTAAGGGTTGGTTTCGTTAACCTTTCTCCTCATGAACTCACTATACATAAACCTCTCATTTGAACAGGAGCCACCATAACAGGCAACTCTCGAGACAATGAGGTGAAGTGTTGCCACATTAAGGCACTGATGTGCCGCGCCGGGCGCGGTGCCACGCGTGGGCAGCACTCGCAGCAGGCACTCGTCGCTAGCGCTCACATCTACTTAACATTCCGAACGAGTTTGTTTTAATGTCGTACTTGACTCGTATCCTGAACATAAATTGTGTCAGATATGAGCAGGTTAATAGCCATATGAATGATAACGAGACGCGGGCAGCAACAAGCGTACGTAACGAAGGCGCCCGCCCCTCTGACTCACGGACCACCTGAGTGCCCAGCCCTGGTACTAAGTGAACATGTTGCAGATACCTGCCCGTAATAACTGAACTAAGTCATTTTAATATAGACAGTCACACCGAACTCCATTTTATATTAATAATAATGTAGTTAATTAAACAAGGCGAAAATGATAAACCTATAGCTCTACGACATTTAAATTAATAACACGATCATGAAGTTCTGACTTTATTATGTGTCATCCCAACATATAACAATCAGGCATTTAACTTATAAACGAAGATATGTAGGTATGGAACTGTGGACCACACTTCATACAAAGATTAGTACTTTGGACGCCAGAAAAGGAGAAATCGAACAGTGCCAGAGTAAAAATAAAATGGTATAACTTGAATAATAGGTAATAGGTGATACGGGCTGGTATTCGCAACTCCACGTCAAACCGCGTGTTTTATATAATAACTTGAATTAATAAATAAATTGTTATGTTAGTTTAAAAAAGATGTACAGTATGGAAGACCAAGCCATGCTGCGCCGTCCACAAATAAAATTAGATAAGGGTACGTAGTAAGATGATGAGCGTTAGTCTCACACTTCTTGGTAGCTGTTACAAACGATGTACAGTATGGAAGACCAAGCCATGCTGCGCCGTCCACAAATAAAATTAGATAAGGGTACGTAGTAAGATGATGAGCGTTAGTCTCACACTACTTGGTAGCTGTTACAAACGGTATGGTCTTGTTTTCCATAAAATTATTTGTACTATTATTGTTTTCCATAATCGTCCCCTCTCATAATATTTACTTGCACTATTATCATTTGTACTAATAACGCTTGCCATATCAACTTATTTGTCATATTTTTTATTTGCCATAATATTAGTTTCCATAATAACATGTGTCATAATCATTAGATTCTATAAGTAACACATTACATAATCGATACTTGACCAATGCAACATATAACATAATTTAGAAACATTTATTTATTTATTTAAACTTCTCGCACAATAAGGTACAAAGGCGGACTTAATGCCTTAGGCATTCTCTACCAGTCAACCAAGGGTGGTGAAGAGATAGGATGGCAGGTGCTCTGATTGACTACGTATTGAGTAGCCATTTATTGTTTTGTATAAAAAATAATGTCATTCAGGCATTTGGTCTGTAATCAAATGATTTATTAAACAATCTTTAGACAATAAACAGTTTGTCAAATTCGAAAAGGATAGGTTAGGTTAGGTTAGAACTGTGACCACATAACGCGCGAAGGCGAGCGAGCGTAGCGAGCGTGCCGCGGCAGCGGCCGCCGAGTGCTAGATTTCCTCTTTTGCAAAGCAAGCATGCATGGCAGTTTAGGTTTATTTTTAGGTTTTCTTGTTCAGACAATAAACAGTTTGTCAAATTCGAAACGGGTACCTACCCGTTTCGAATTTGCCACAGTTCTAACCTAACCTAACCTAGGTTAGGTTAGAACTGTGACCAAACAACGCGCGAAGGCGAGCGAGCGTAGCGAGCGTGCCGGGCAGCGGTCGCCGAGTGCTAGATTTCCTCTTTTGCAACGCAAGCATGGTACATACTGAACTAGCATTGTTGTGCTAGTATGGGCAAATGAATATTAATAAATGTTATGGAAAACGACATTATTAAAACTGAAAAATATAGCAAATTAATTTATGGATTAAAATTATTATGACACTTGATCGATTATGACTACTTGAGTGTCAGTAGAACGAACCAGTGTAGACATCTTGAACTTTTTGCTACCTATAACAGATTTTCTAAAGGTTTCCGATACTGCCGTAGCTATTGTATTTCTATTTGCTCGGCACTAGATTTTTTAGGCTCATTCCATTCCTAATGATGCAAGCTTTCTTCGATAGTAATATTTTTCAGTTCGGAGCGGATTTATGGCCGCTATGAGACGACAACTTTAATTTCCAACAGATTTTCTTATGGTTTCTGATACAGCAGTTGTAATTTTTTTTTGGTCGGCTCTAGATTTTTTTGGCTCATTGTATTTGTTATTTTTTTATAACACATGCTTTCTTCGGTTGGGATTTATTTTATTTCTGAGCCTATTTACGGCCGTTATGAGACGATATATGAAATTATTTTACTATTGTCAACTTCATATGCATTGTTAACCCTATTTTGCGAAATATTTTTGTTGTATCTCTTTAGGTCCTGGTAGTCCTTTATACGTCCTCGCCAACGACATAAGAATTACCGTTTTAGCTGAACACTTTTTTGAACTATACGATTTGGAATTTCGACATATAGTGAAAAATAGAGGGTCGCGCGCATGCGCCTGCCTTAGCGATGTGACATCATAGGTAAATTATATCCTTCTAAAAAAATTGTTTCAAATATGACCTACCTTTTGCGTACTCAACCATTACTCTAGCATTAAAATTCTCGTAGTTATTAGCGGTTAAAATCTTACATGTTTTTGCAGCTGGGCAGCACTCAGAGGGGAAAGACGTTTTCACGTCAAAACACGCGCAGGAGACACGGCTTAATAATTATAAATTATAATATGATACATTATGGGAGAACAACTATAGCTATGATATTTTCAACATTTTATCATTTTCCATATTTGCAAAATAATTTACAAGTTATTATAATATTTGCAGTGTGACGAACTGATGCTTAAAAAAATACAATAGACGATGTATATTTAGTAACTTAATCCGCTTAACTGTTCTTAAAGAGTTAGAGAACCCTGTAAGAAATCGACACTTGTTTCGCCTCTCAACGAGGCATCCTCAGGATGACGATTGACTTGTTGCTTGTTGCTTTGTTGCTTGTTGCTTGTTGTTTGAACTGATGCTTTACGAGCCGACACGTTATTTGCACGCATGCACAGGTGACGCGACACGCGTACTCAGTTCCGCGACACGCTTGTACAGTGACACGATACGAGACGTGACGCGCCAACAGTTGCATTACGTTATTTATAAAAGTACGTTGCGTCACCCGCTGTACTACTACTGTAAAACTGTGTTAAGTAGGACCTGGATAAGTGAGTAACCTCCATAGCTGGAACTCATGCTGATGTCCCGACAGTTTAGCCCTAAATTACCTATGTTAATGGGAAAGAGTAACCTTTATATCTGGGATTCGTTCAGACAATTTTATCGTCATAATTACCTCTATAATTGAGACAGCCCATGTTTTTACCTGTTTTACTGAGACTATATTTAAAATAATACTTTTGATAAATTGTTTTCTTTAAATTTTGTATGTATCGACCTCTGTAACTGAGATAACGTCATTTTATTACTACTCTAACTCGAATTTAATGCAAATAAATTTCCTAAATCTACCCGCAAATTCTGCACTTTCTTCCGCTCGCCGCACCGCTTGCCGCGCCGCCCAAAGTCGTGAATGGGCTGTAAGGATCGTAGCAAGTGGCGTTTTGTAGTTTCTGCCTACCCCCATGGGAAGAAGGCGTGAATTTATGTATGTATGTAATATAAACATAATCTAAAATATTCATACATTAAGTTATAAAGAAACTGCCCTTTAATTAACATTTTTACCCGACTGCCCCAGAAGGAGGGTAATGTTTTTCGAGAGTATGTATGTATGTATGTATGTATGTATGTCTATTTCTTTGGCACGCTCTGTAGCCTAAACGGCTTGATGGATTTTAACATTTGAGGTGTCGTTAGATTCGTCTTAATCATAGAAGTGACATAGGCTATATAATATTTATATATTGCATCTGAAAATACAAAAAAAAGGGAGGGGAAGGTTTTTTTTAAAATAAATTACAACAATATTGGTATCAAATAAAAGCTAGTAATGAGTCAATTCCAAATTAAGACATATTAATAAAACTAAAAAACTTGAAATAAAGAAAATTATTCAAAAAACAAAAAACCCGACTGCAAAAACACATAACTGAAAAGAGAAAAACAAGCATTATAATCTATAGAATTTTGGTATCGCAGGCGGGGACAATAATATATAACAATAATAACCGGAAATATGGTGTAACTTTTGTTTGTCCCCGCCAGCGATACCAAAATTCTATAGATTATAATGCTTGTTTTTCTCTTTTCAGTTATGTGTTTTTCCAGTCGGGTTTTTGGTTTTTTGAATAATTTTCTTTATTTTTCCAAATCATATTAACACGACTCGATTAGACGTGATCTTCAGTATAAAATCATTAAAAGTCGGTTATCGTCGCCTTAACTGAGACAAGTTCCTAAAGGTCCCAGTTATCCAGGTTTCACTGTATTAGCATAATGTAGCGGATTGTGGCGCGCACCCGACGCGCTGTTGTGAGTGCTCGCATATGTACCGCCTCGCTTGTACCCGCGAGCGCGACGCGAAGCGACGACTTACTAGTTATTACACGTGGCAATTCGTTCGCGATTGTATTTGTGGATCATTTCGCTGATAAAGTCGGGCGGCGCGGGGCGGCGATACAGAGTACAGTCAAACAAAAAGTGCTGAATGAGCTTCATTTCACTTGGGAATGTTTTGGCAGTGTTGTTTGCTTGCGCTGGTTAGAGGAAGCTTTTTCTGAGTCATTTCACCCAAATCATTTACCATTTTTGCTGTTGTGTAGGTATGGTACGAAACTCTTTAAAAGTACTTTCTACCTGTTATTTTGTTGTTCTTATTTATTTTCCAGATTAATTAAATAAGCTGTCAGTATCAAGTTTGAGCGAGCCAACTATTGTTATATGAGCAGGTTTCGCTCGCTAGCTGTGATTTGAATAAATCACAATGGTGAACTATAGATTTGTTTTACAAATATGATTGTCACGATGATGGTTAAAACTTTTTTGCAAAAATTTAAACCGCCGAAAAAAAACTGAAAAGCGAAAAATATAAACTTTTTTGCAAAAAAAAGCGAAAAATAAAAAATAACTATGTATTTAGTGACAAATTGATGACCTTCAAATAACAAATTTTGAGGCGGCGCCTAAAACACATTCAACGAAGATCTATCAAGCTAACATTTTACGCTTTATGTAAATTTTATAATATGTTTGTTTGGCGCCGCCTCAAAATTTGTTATTTGAAGGTCATCAATTTGTCACTAAATACATAGTTATTTTTTATTTTTCGCTTTTTTTTGCAAAAAAGTTTTTATTTTTCGCTTTTCAGTTTTTTTTCGGCGGTTTAATTTTTTGCAAAAAAGTTTTTTATTTTTAGCTTTTGAGTTACCATTAACCGCCTGGCCACGAAACATTCACTACAGCGAAAATTCGCGCGGTGCGAACAGCGAAGCGTCTTGCGACTAAAACAAATGTATAGAATTTCGCCCCGCAAGACGCACCGCCGCGCCGTTCGCGCCGCCCGTTCCGTGGCTAGGCGGTTTTAATGTTTGCCTCAACCTCTGACCGTCGATGACAGTCATACCCCAGCTAGGTGTAAAGTTCTCATCAGGGGGAATGAAATAAGCCCAAACACGATGTAGCTGCTGTAAACTGGTGAGGAGCTCTCGCGACTGTCTTCTGACTCCATCATCAGATCAACTCCAGGTCTTTATTGTGTAGTTGTGTCATCAGAACTACATATGTGTGCGAAATTACAACAGAATCGGTTCACAGTTGAAAATTCAGTACGTGAAACATCAATCAACCCCAATTTTTTTACACTTAGGGGTGGGTTTCAATTTTTATTTTTTTATGGGACCAACTTCGAGGTATACCCTTCCCAATAAAAAAAGAATCGTTCAAATCGGACCACTCAGTAAAAAGTTATACGTGGTCATACATAAAAAAAAAAAAAAAAAAATACGTGTCGAATTGAGAACCTCCTCCTTTTTTTTTCGTCGGTTAAAAATGTAATGATGTCCTTTTTAGCATTTCAGTGAACAAGCATCACCTTTCTAACCGTATGTGTTCGTAGTCGGGTATGAGTATGACAATAAATTAGATAACAGAAGTTCGGGGCCGACCCCCGCCCCGCACCCCGAGCCCCGCGCCCCGCTTCCTGCGAGGCCCACGCTCCATCAGATAGCTCGTAATGAGTCATACCTCACAAACGACGGCGTCTGCTGCAAAAAGTGGAAAGTGCTCGAAGCGGCAACCGAGCCGCACTCGAAGGGGTGCAGAACACGGAGGTAATCAAATAATAAGGGTAAGCAGCGAGTGACGGAGCGTGCTCTACAGGCGTGTGGTGGCGCACAGTGCGGCGCGCGGCGCCTCGCAGCCGAGCGTGTGACTCATTCCCGCGCGCCGCGGAGCCCGCTTCGATATAACGGACGCATGCACTTACACAAAAACCTTTCTGTACATCTTTGACAGCTAGGACATTAAATAAGCCATATAACTGCCGCGCTATACATAAAGCAATAGGATGGCAAGACACGAGGTCTCTTGCCGCATGTTATCTATTGCGGCAGCTGCTGTGCTCTCACATGACTCTGTTGTCGCTCAGCAAGTGTATGTGAAGGGTTGGCGGGCTGCGCGCTCCTGTGCCTGCAGCGTGATGGGAATACATTGGCGCGGGCCGGCGAAGCTTGTCGCACACAGCATAGAGCGCCGTGATGGTGTGCATTGCTAAACTCATTATGAGCCTCTATGCTGATCTTTGCGTTATGCTCGTGAACGGCTGCTGCTTGTGGTGACTGGTCGTCTTGCTGTTCATGGTTGTTTTTTTATTAGTAATTTACTGTTTATTTATATTATTTATTTTTACTTCGATGGTCCTAGTTTATCATTTGTGACTTCGAGTTACAGCTTGAATAGCTATTGTACACGGGCACGCCCTCTATGCCTTTCATTCGGGTTAACTTTTTATTTTCGCTTGATTTCGATGATTTTTGTTGGTTTATTGGCGTGTGCTAATTATATAATTTAATTTAATGTTTTGCGTTGAGTAGCGTAAATTATTTTGCATAAATACTATTGTATAGAATCAAGTTTTTGTAACTGAACAGACAGCTGTGCTGCTGGGGAGTTTGTTGCGCCACTTCTTCTTCCCAGCTAAAGCACTAGGAAGTGGTGAAGGGCGGGCGTTTTCGGGGGACTGTCTTATGTAATTTTGACGTTCGAAAGTGCTAATTCTCAGCCTAGTTTGAATAAATGACTTTGAATTTTGTTTTATTTTTTAATTATGAATACATGCTTCAGCGATTGTTTCACCTGTTTCATGCAACGCACATCCACTTAGCGGGACGTCGGGCTAAAAGCGCTGCAGTCATAGCAAGGTAACACTCCACTTGAATTCCATTTCAGCCGACAGTTATCATGATTCACGGCTTGATTGAGCTGAGTGTACCAACAGAAGCTGCCTCTCTTTGTTCGGCCATTTCGGAGTGTAGTGTTATTATTGCACATCATTTGTCGTTACTTAGTTCTTTGTGATGTAATAAATATATAATATATATTATTTATTTATAAGTACAAACAATGATCAGCTAGAATCGCAATTATTTCCGTGGATACTCACCCGATTTATTGAGTAGATATTGTCGTTCCCAGTGTCGCGAGTTCGCGATACATTACGTCGTCGTAAGGTGAGTATTGTTGCAGAGTATAATAACTATGTATAATATCTGAGCTCCTTGCACATTCGGCTATGTGGACTGTCTTTGGTACCTGGCCTGATATCAAGCAATGGACTAAATTCAAACTTTTATTACTTGGATGAGGCTTTTTTGGCTAATTTGTAAATATGTGTTTTTTAATGTAATTTTTATAATGTGCGTTTAGTTTGTGTAGTATAATCAATTTTTCTTTCTTTTTTCTTTTTCTTTCTTTTATGTATTTTTAATAATGTTATTAGAAAAATAACAAACACAAGCTTGCCCGTTGACTGTTCTCGTAGTGCTGGCTACGACGTAGCAGATTGAGAAGACGCCACCCTCTAATCTGCGTTCGAAATTCATTTGCCAAACATGTAAACAAACACGAGTTTTAGAAAAAACAACTGTAATACCTACATGTAAGGTTCAGTTTGCGCTACAACTTCGTATTTTTTGTGACTTTTTCATCAGTACTAGTCGGTCTAAAATCAACTTTATTTACACTTACATAAGGTTGATGTTTGTCTAAGTGAAAAACTCGTGTTTGTTTACGTGTTTGGCAAATAAATTGCGGACGCAGATTAGTTAGCTATCGTAGCCGTGCGTGTCAGATAAAGGGAATGGAAACGATATGTATCGGTAATGATATCCATTTAACTAGCAAGATTTGAGGGTCACACTAGCTACTAGTTATTTACTGTGTATGAAAGTAATTATATAATAAATAAAAATAAGTGAGCCGGACTATTTTATGGCCACCTTTTCTAGACCCTTCTCTGTGCAGAGGAAAGCGGAGCGATCCAAAATAGGGCTGCTTTGTCACCAATTGTGCTGCCGAACCCAGAGTTTTGACTCAATCGAGTCCGGGAGCGACCACTCTCTCTTGGCCGCCTACGTGCAGGGTGCTGACTCAAGCCTCGGCACATCGATACCTCAGCCCCACCGCCAACAGCCCATCGCCGCAGGGCTTTTAATACGCTCAGATCTGGAAGCAAATATCTAGGGTCATCTGCGTGTGAATTGTATTATAGCGGACAAGCAGTTGCTCATGAACAAATCCACTCTCTCGTTCCTTCCTCTGTGGTCCAATGAACTGGTAGACCAGTACGGTCGGCAAAGGCTACGCTACGAAAGACCTTAAATCACTGTATGGATCCTGGTAGACGCCCTCAAGGCGCTTCGCATTACCCTGCTGCATTTTTGACAACCATAACGGGGAGGTAGTAAACGCCTATCATGACCAAACAGACTTGTGAGCATTGGAAATCCCCCGATTTTTCCTTAATCGCCTTTTACGACACTTATTGGAAGAGGCGGGGTAGTGCTATTCTTTGTGTCAGGACGTCACACGGATCAAAATGTTTCCAGATGTTCTAAATAAGTAGGTACATTTTTTTATGTAGGTACTTAAAGAACTTCGATAACTTAATATGTGTGTGTGTGTGTATGAAGAAGAACTTGTTTCTACTGATCTACTGATCAGCCGGCGCACGTGAGTTTGTCTGATCGTTCGTAAGAATGCTGCATGTGTGAAGCTTGCTCGATAAAATGAGTAGAGTGCGTGGTGCGGGTCGGGAGCTATCAGCCGGCGCGGAACTGTGACAGTATGAGCCAACTGTCACGGGGTCAAGCTCAGTACCTACTATACGTATATAATATGGATGTTTGAAACATCAGGTATTCGTGTAGTTCGGTTTCGCTACAGATGCAAGTTACGTTGTAAACATAAGATATGGGCCGTACGGGTAACGCTGTTCACGTTGAGGTAGACACGTCGATTGAACTGTAATAGCAGACGAGGCGGTGACAGTGCGCGGGTGCCGGGGGAGGCCGGGGGAGGCCGGGGGGGCCGGGGGAGGGGGCGGCTGGCCGGGGACGCTCAGGAATTTACAATTACATTTTTTACGTGGAACGTCTGTTGGCGTACTGGCATTTTCTCACATTGCTCATTGCTCGCTGCTCACAGACCAGGTGCAAAGAAACAAGTGTTCGTCTGCGGCATGCGAGCCGGCGTTTAGATACAGCATGCTCGAGCCGCTGCCGCCGCTGGTACTCGGCGTGGAAATAGTTTCAGACATTCAGAAGCCCACAAATTCCCGTAATTAGAAACTCATGTCACACATGAAACATAATCTGCCTATAATGTTCCCACTGCTGGGACACAGGCACGGCCTCCTCTCGGTGAGAGGGAGTGGGCCGTCCACCACGCGGGCCCAGTGCGGGTTGGTAGATGTCACATGTCTTCGAATTTTTGGTTCTTGGACATGCCGGTTTCCTCACGATGTTTTCCTTCACCGTTTTACAATGGTGATGAAATTATTTACACAAAGTAAAGCGCCTGTCTGGGTTCGAACCTATGACCTACAACTCGTAAGTCGCGGCATTGGGCCACCACTACTCCCAATCTCATATCATTGGGCCACCACTACTCCCAATCTCATATCATTGGGCCACCACTACTCCCAATCTCATATCATTGGGCCACCACTACTCCCAATCTCATATCATTGGGCCACCACTACTCCCAATCTCATATCATTGGGCCACCACTACTCCCAATCTCATATCATTGGGCCACCACTACTCCCAATCTCATATCAGCTACAATCAATGTCAAAAGCTTGTCAAAAATTGTAGGAATATAGCGGAAAATAGAGGTACATATTTGTTACAGATTGAGACCAAGATTAGATTGCAAATGTTCTTAATAATAAAACAGGAATTGTCCCCCTTGTCTCGTCCGTAGTGTTCAGATGATCGGGTGGAACTAGTCGCGGGCTCGAACCAGTGTCTCCAGGTTGTTTATGTGAAATTTCCCCAGATCAGGTTATAATTTTCCCCAAAAAGATACCTTTTCCTAAAATTTTCCCCAAAATTATTTTGTATCTTATATTATGGACATAAATATATTGTGAAAATTAATTTGTCCTTGTATTTTATTACTTACTAGCTGCGTCCCGCGGTTTCACCCGCGATAATGAGTTTTTCCTTTAAAACGCTTGATACACGGTTGCCAACCGCGTCTCCGACAGAGGTGACCTTGGTTGGCGACCGGCAAAGTTATTCAATGTTTGGTCGTAAACCATCATCTACACGGCTGTACCAAGGTCACCTCTGTCGGGACGCGGTTGGCGACTGTGTAGCAGCCTAGCAGGCGTTATAATTCCAATGTTCCCGTGGGGTGGGAATATCGGAATAAATAGTAGCCTATTTTACGCCCAGTGGCCTCAGCTATTTACTAGTGTTCAAACACGTAGTGTTGTTGTAGTCTCGTCAAAATCGATCCAACGTCAGTCGATGCGATAAGATTAGAGGGAACATCCTAAAACTTTTTGAATCATACCCAAGTGATAGAAAATGTACGTAGAAATGTACGGAAATCTCTAGGATATCAAGGATATGTCCTATAACCAAATTAGAAACCACATATACCTCTGAAGCATCGATCAGTCACAGAATTAGAAATGTGTACACGTTTGTCCCCAAACTATCGCCAAAATAAAATACGTTCCCCAAAATTTTCCCCACAGTTTTCGTTTCCCCAAAACTTCCCCAAAGTTTTTATTTTTCCCCAATATGGGGAAAAAAACCCCCAATCAGGAGACACTGGCTCGAACTCAATGGTGGGCATGGCCAAAAACCACGCTGTCTCACCTGGCATCGTGTCCGACAGAGATAGTATCAGTGATGAGCAGTTAGAAGCTGGTCTACATGGACAGCGTATAGTTCGCACGCACAGAAACACCGTACCGAACAATTTTAGTAAAACGAGCGCGTCAAAAATTACGAAAAGGCCTTTGGAAAAAAGGTTTTTCTGAAAAAACCACTGCATAAATCAATTACAAATAAAATTTATTGAATTCTTCGATAATTTCTGTGTCGGTACGGATTTTGTTTTCGAGATTTCACACTTCTTGTATTACTTATTTACGCCCAAAGTTGCGTTAAAATTAGAAAGAAAAATGAACCTTTGTTGGCTTATAACTTTTTAATGGCTTTTTTATTTTACTATTCCGCTTCCGTACAGACAAAATTAATAATGAGACCTAACGATATCATGTTAAACTTTGAATGTACGATGTCAAACAGTGGAGTAATACCCCTCCGAAGTTTGTATGGAAAAAATATCAAATTGTTTCACCCTAACATAAAACCGAGCGCTATTCCACAAATGCTTATTGGAAATTGCTTACATGTCATTCTTTGGTAATTTACCCAAAGCATACATAGTAACGTGCCAGTCTGTTTATGTACTCGTAATATTTTATGTACACTACACAAGACACAGTACCTACGGCGGCAGCGCGCGTGTTTGTTTACTATGTCATTGCCACCTAGAGTTTAGGCCCTACAGTTCCTATGTACCAACATACAGTATGTTAAGTAACAGAGGGCGTTCCCCTGTTATGTAATGTTCGCCCTGTCAGTGAGCTACGTCGGAGAGGCGCAATTGCGCTGGGGGCTGCACAAGTGCGCCGAGTGTGCCGACAAAGATCAATTTATTGACAGTCGAAGACTAAGAGACATGTTGATGTTGTGTTCCAAACTCCCAAAAGCATTAATATCAGTATTTTATTAAGAAGTAGTTTAATACGGCTACCCACATAAAACCAGGACAAAAATCCACAAACAAAATAAATAAACCTATAAAACTGCCCCGTGTTCTAATCGGTAAAAAAATAATGTCTAATCCATTTTTTATGTAAGTAAAACAATGTGTGGTGACGAAATTGTATTTGTGTAGCACCGCGACCACGTTGTAGGCAGTTCAGTGTTGCTGTGCACTGTTATCTATACTGCATGCGTATACAGTATCGCGCGTTCCAGCATATTTGTGTAGCACCACGACCACGTTTTAAGCAGTTCAGTGTTGCTGTGCACTGTTATCTATACTGCATGCGTATACAGTATCGCGCGTTCCAGCATATTTGTGTAACACCACGACCACGTTGTAGGCAGTTCAGTGTTGCTGTGCACTGTTATCTATACTGCATGCGTATACAGTATCGCGCGTTCCAGCATATTTGTGTAGCACCACGACCACGTTTTAAGCAGTTCAGTGTTGCTGTGCACTGTTATCTATACTGCATGCGTATACAGTATCGCGCGTTCCAGCATATTTGTGTAACACCACGACCACGTTGTATGCAGTTCAGTGTTGCTGTGCACTGTTATCTATACTGCATGCGTATACAGTATCGCGCGTTCCAGCATATTTGTGTAACACCACGACCACGTTGTAGGCAGTTCAGTGTTGCTGTGCACTGTTATCTATATTGCATGCGTATACAGTATCGCGCGTTCCAGAGTATTTGATAAGATAACGCCAGCGCTGTCGCTCGGTTAGTTCGATAGAAGGCGTGACGTGCGATTTAGCGGCATATCATGTGCCACATCGACATTTGCTGACTGTATCGCGTACACTCGCGATCGTAAATAACTACTGACTAACAAGTGAGGTTGTTATTTCAAGACTACAGACCACAGTTTGATAAATGAATGTGAATTTGCTTATTGAATTAATTAATTATGATTATCGTTTGCTGGCAGCCAATCGTTTGGCGATCTTGATGCTTTAAAAATGACTTAAGTGTATACTGGGAGTTAATGGCAAACAACAGCGAACAGACCTAATAATCAGTACATAGACAGAAAAGTTGTTAGATATTTTTCTAGGATCGAGGGATACGAGAATTTTTTTTTTCCTAAATCAAATCAAATCAAATCATCTTTGCAAACATGGGTAATTTTTACATTGGTGTTTTATTATGAAAGTCCTCCACGTTCTACTGTCACATGGGCATGCAAATCACGTTTATTTTTCACAAATTAAAGACATCCTAGTGGAAACGTTTCAACGGCCGCCGGTCGATGAACTCTGGAACAGTAGAGTTGTCACTTGGCTAGGAAGTCGCACAGCAGTGTGAAAGCCTGGCAGTTCTATTGGTGCTGTTTGTTGCGGTCGCGATTCCGCATGGATTATTTGTGTGCGTCGCTTGTCACCTGCCTGCTCGTCACCGCACGTAGTCGCGCTCTGCCGCGCGCTCCGCCGACGTGCGTCTGCTCGCCGCTAGGAGCCGCGCGCACGACTGGTGGTACTCACCTTATCAGCTAACGGCTTGTCAGCTAAATTACACTCTAGGGGTAGGGCAGACAAGACTGCGTAGAGTCGGATTTATAGGGATTCGTTTCGGTCACTATTTCACTAAAACCAAATTTTTAGCAAATATTTTAGGACTAACCATTTTATTACTTATAAATGAACTTTCGGAATAATACAATACTTAGGACATATTATGACTTTAAACCATGCAAAATTAGGAGATTCAATTATTACAGTACTTGATATTATGACAGATTAGTTTTAGAAGTAAAGATTAGAGGCCAAGCCACATATTTTGACTAAGGTGTAGAATTTGTGAAGTTAGGTCATGTAGAGTTAGGGTGTGTAAAGTTAGAAACTTGGCTCTACATGAGATCTGATAACTTTTTGACAGTGTGAGCCATGTGGTCTTGGCAACATTTTACATGAAAATGTTTTTGGTTTTGTATTAACAGGTATATGAGAATTATGACTCCGTATCAAAGTTGCGACAAACAAATGTGCGACAAACGCTAGGGCGACAGTACGATAGGTCGACCATCAGCGGTGCGACAGCACATCAGCTCGACGAACGTTAGTGCGTCTGATTGTTGTCACGACCATCGATGGGACGACGAAACTTTTGACCGACGAACGATAGCGCGACACAATTTTCGCTCGACAAACTAAAGCACGACAAACATTTCTATAATATTTTGTTGCTAATTTTTTTTTCTTATCTGCTATTAGCATCACATCAAAAACATTAAAGTACTAAGTATTTTCGTTTATAAATGTTTTTGTTGGCAATATTCTTCATTGTCAATGTTAAATTACTGCAGTGCGCGAGTGCAATTACGAGCAAGGTATGCGAAAACCATGTATTAAAGAACCTAAAACTTAATTTTTTTTTCTTATCTGCTATTAGCAACAAAATATTATAGAAATGTTTGTCGTGCTTTAGTTTGTCGAGCGAAAATTGTGTCGCGCTATCGTTCGTCGATCAAAAGTTTCGTCGTCCCATCGATGGTCGTGAGAACAATCAGTCGCACTAACGTTCGTCGATCAAAAGTTTCGTCGTGCCGTAGTTTGTCGTGAAAACAATCTGTCGCACTAACGTTCGTCGAGCTGATGTGCTGTCGCACCGCTGATGGTCGACCTATCGTACTGTCGCCCTAGCGTTTGTCGCAACTTTGATACGGAGTCGAGAATTATATTATATTATAATAATTCTCTACTATACTAACTGTGATAATATAGTATTAAGTAAACAATAATTTATGTTTTTATTATAATCGAATCGAATTGAAATGTATGTTTTATTATTAATATTGTATATCTTGTAACTGTAAGGAATCAATAAAAGCTTTTTTATTATTTATTATTATTATAACAGGTATATGTATATCGTTAGATTTAAATAAATATATATTCCACAATTTTCGATATTGCACCTACCACTGTTTGCCTCTGCATCACCCAAAGGTTGACTGGTAGAAAATGCCTATGGCGTTAAGTCCGCCGCTGTACATTTGTGTGCTTAAAGTGTTCAATAAAATAAATCACTATTACAACTTAATCCCAAGCTGCCTTGGAAATGGTTGTACAAAGTATAATATGTATTTATAACTCGCTCCTGAACTCTAGGTCGGTGCCGGTAGAGTTTGCTTCGCCGGAACAGTAGGATGAGGAGCCAGACCACGAGAGATACAGAAACCTGAACCATTAAAGGATATCATTGTCTTAGCTTGTTCTTACACATCATCTTGTGAACGTCACAACAACGGAAACTTCCCTAATGCCGTTATTCTTTCCATCTTTAATGGCGTGTTTTCGTAAAGCCGGTCATCTGCGAGGAGCGAGGGGAACGAGGCTTCGTGCGAGCAGAGTCGTAAAGTGAGCATTCACCAACAGCGACTGCGGCGTCTACAAACACTGCGGTTTACGAGCGATGGTTACTTTTTACGTTCGCAATCAGCGACGACGTGACGACACCACACACAGGTGGCGCCGCCGTGTGACGTCATGCGCATTTAATGTATGTGCACTATAGTATAGAAAGTCATCTAGCGTAGAAAACTGATCACGCGTGTCCGAGCCATACTACTTTTTATTTCATACTGATACATAGTATTAGTATTATTCGTTATGGAATTAAAAGCTACGATTGGGTCGAATGCCTCACAAATAATAATAAATACGAAAATAACAATTTAAAGATCACCCGCCGTCTAATTATTCTGGTCGTTCTACATGCACAAAGTCAAAGTCAAAGTCAAAGCATTTATTTCAAATAGGCCTTTGAAGGCACTTTTGAACGTCAAAATTTACAAATTATAGTTATTATATATTATTGATTCTACCACCCCTTCCAAAATGTAGTTTTCGTATGGAGAAGAATGGGCAAGAAACTCCACCGTTACTCTTTTAAAATGTTTTACAATATTTTGTATAAGTACATTATTTATATAATTATAATATGTGAAGACGATGCACCTAGAATAAAATTACTGTATACAGTAAGAATAATTTAAATTGGAGCAAACGACAGATAAATTAATTATGTGGTAGATACATCGCCGTCCCCGGCGAATAAAACGGTAATCGTAAAAACTAAATTTAACAGGAAAAATAAAAAACTGTTTTTCGTGAATATCTAAATAACTAATACACTTATCGGGATTGTTCAAATACAAAAAGAAAGGTGATTTTTTACGAAACAATTATATACTGTATTAAATAATATAACGTTTCCAGAAATATAGTTATTAACGAAATTAAAATTACCATGAATTAAAGGCACAAACTTAAACGGTAAAGCAACATTACGATATTATTCGCGTAAAATCTCGTGTTGTACGTTAGCGTAATAATGAATTGCTATGTTATTGGTTGATAAATTGTGATATGATCTCTTATCGTAATGTACTATTACCATTTTATTCGCTGACAAACAGTCTATTACACATAATTGTAATAGCAACTTACGTGTGTATTCCATGGAAAATTTATTATACTAACTGCAGGAATACTGAATCAATATTTTGTACGTGTGCACGGTAATTTTCCAAAAAATAAAAGAAATTGTCTAATAATTATTTATTTATTCATAATTATTAACAACTTTTTATCAAAATCAACAAATTATTAACTGTCTACTTTAATTTAGTACTTAATTCTTATTTTTTAAGAAGCATTTACCCTGGGTAGCTGTAAACCTCGTCATCTACATGTTCAGAGAGTTTGGAGGCTGAGTTTGGAATGTTCGCTCGGGTTAGCCTAGCACCTTGTGAGGGAGTCATAAAACGCATGGCAGTGCTGTGGGAGTACACAAACTTAATAAATCTGCATGTAGCACTTTACTTATAGATATTTGCTGATCATAAACTTGTTTTTAATGCCCATTTTATTTGGTTTCCCTGAGTGTCTTTTAGCCAGAAATAAGTAAGGCTTTTTATGTCCGAAAACTCAGACTGCTTAATTTTATGCTTCGTCACTTTTGCATTATCCCTGTATACACTATGCAAGTGCACTCAAAGACAAGGTGCAGAACGAACGAATGGAGTTGCAGAACATGGAAACAAAACATATTGGGCTATGAGTTTGAGTGGCTATAGTGGATTGATAACTTTGAGCAATGGAAGAACTTTGTCCCCTGACTGACCAATGTTATATAATATAAAACGGATAAAATGGCATGGGATAACTTGCACACTCAATAATGGACCCCCGGAAACTGTCACTAGCACATAGTAACGTAGCGACAAGGGGGCACATGTCCTGAGGTATTTGAGGAGAGGAGAGGTATTCCACAGCTATCAGGACAATCCCATAGCCCAAAAGATGGTCTAGATCCCAGCAACTTACTGGAATACTTCCTTCCTCCGAGCACGTTTTCTCTTGCGAATCTCCACTCAAGCCGACCAATAAAGGCAAGAAAGAGGTGTGAGCTGTGTTCTTCGGCAGTGTTCACTCCAGCCGGCCAATAAAGGCAAGCCATAGGTGAGGAACAATCCTTCTCGCGGAAGGTAGGTTCCGTGGGGCTGCTGCCCAACATCTCGCCAAATGCTACCCTGCGGGTTTATGTATCTCTCTTGGTCTGGCTCCTCACGCTAGACCTGTCTCGGTAAAGTAGGTAAACTCTACCGCCACAGGCCTAGAGTTCAGGAGCGCGCAAGTTCCACCACGACGTCAACGTAGAGATACGGCGGTGAGGTTATTTATTATTATTATTTGAATTCCAGTTCTATAAAATATTCAGACGTCGTTTTACCGCTTCACACTGTTGCTAATAAAATGTTTACTAAAAATATTCTGATTTGATTTAAATATTCTAGCTAAAATACTTGAAGGTAATTTGTAACAGCCACGTTTAAATAAAACCTATTGTTGATGTCTTTCCCCAATGTTTAAAAAAAATTAAACGTTAAACATTGAGAAACGGAAACCTCTTGATAGACTTTATAAGTTTAATCAATTGTTATTGTCTTTTCAAAGTTTTCGTCAGAACTGTATCATTACTTTTTATAAAATCTAATTTTAACTTACCATAGAAAACCCCTGACTAACCGCATTCCATATTGTAATAATTCTGCCGTACCCTAAACTTAAGTATGCCTCTAAACAGTATCCCCGACCTCAATGTATGCAGGAGATAAAAATAAACAGAGGCCGTAGAGTATTACTAGAGGTCTTCTAACACTAGTTATAGGGTGACGTCGAGGCATTCTTGCATTGGAAGCAGTCGACTAATCAATATTACCTTCTTTGATTTGTAATGAAATGTATCGTAAAAAACCTCAACGATTTTAAAATAAAATTGTCAGTTACCGGAATAAACTTGTAATAAGCTTTACGCAAATTATGTTGAATATTTTCCCGCGAATATAATGGTAATAGCATCTTACTGGAAATGTAACGTATGAAAAAATATTGTAATAGTCTATAACAATTTTATTCGTTGCAAAAAGCCTAATAAGTATTCATACAAATAATATTGTAAAGTTCATTACAATACACATGAAAATCTCGTAACTTCTGAAATAACCGTAGGAAAATTCTGAAAAAAATTGACAATGTGTAATCGGACCTCTAAATATCGAATATGCAATAAAGTTAAAACTATCGTAATAGCACATTACCGTTTTATTCGATGGGGACGGCGACATGGTGTTCACATATTCACAAACATTGTAAAAATAGACGAATCTACTAAAAATTTACAATTAATAAGTCAGTGTGTGAGGAACTAATCACAGGATGTAAAATCAATGTCATATAAAGAAAAATAAATACAATTAAGTAAGCAACCAGTTTGATTTTGCCTAGACTCTAAATTGTCCTATGGAGCAGGACCAGCATGTTTCCAAGCATTCTTATCTTGGATATAATCCTCTAATCTGTAATATGCTTGT
The DNA here is from genome assembly GCA_948150665.1 of Conistra vaccinii. NCBI lineage: Eukaryota > Metazoa > Arthropoda > Insecta > Lepidoptera > Noctuidae > Conistra > Conistra vaccinii. The sequence continues at coordinate 24,357,850 of OX411327.1, forward strand.
TTACAAAGTGTACTTTTTACTTGAGTTTTAAATTTTCTTTCATTTAATTGTAATATATCACAAGGTATTTTGTTGTAACATTTAACACAGTACCCCATAAAAGATGTATGTACTTTAGATAATCTGAAAAATGGTTGATCTAGTTTATCTTTATTTCTAGTATTAAAATTATGTCTATCACTTATTTTATTAAAAAGATGTAGATTTTTCCTTACATACATAATATTTTCATAAATGAATTGGCAAGGAACGGTCATAATATTAATCCTTTTAAATAGTTCCCTGAGAGATTCGCGACGACGGAGATCATAAATGGCTCTGACAGCTCTCTTTTGCAAAATAAAGATAGATTCAATGTCAGCAGCCCGACCCCACAGTAAAATGCCATACGACATAATGCTGTGGAAGTAGCTAAAATAGACCAAACGCGCGGTTTCTACATCTGTTAACTGTCTGATCTTTCTAACAGCATAAGCGGCCGAGCTTAACCGCCCCGCAAGAGATGTTATATGAGGTCCCCATTGTAATTTCTCGTCTAGCGTGATTCCCAGGAAAACCGTTTGATTAATAAATTCCAGTTTTTCTCCATTCAATATAATGTCACATTCGCTACTTCTAACATTATGTAATTTAAATGTAATGCATTTGGTTTTATTTTTATTCAGTACCAAATTATTTACCGTAAACCAATCTTGGACCTGAAGAATAGAGCTATTCACGTCGTCAAGATTTTGCGACCGTCGGTTGATTTTAAAGATCAATGATGTGTCATCTGCAAATAACACCATCTTCGGTTGATTTTGAAGTAATTGGGGTAAATCATTAATATAAACTAAAAAGAGGAATGGACCCAATATCGAACCTTGAGGAACGCCCATTGCCATTTCAGACCCTAATGAGTTTATGCCGTTTACTTGAACTTTAACCTTTCTATCTTTCAGGTAAGATTACAGTCACACAGTATGGCGTATCAATTTTTTTTTTTTTTTTTTATGCTAGCCTGTGCTGTCCCACTCCTGGGCAAAGGCCTCCCTCCACTCCTTGCATCGTTCGCGAGCCCGCGCGTCCTCCTCCCAGTTTTGACGGAACTTATCCAGCTCGTCCCGCCATCTCCTACGTGGTCTGCCGCGACCCCGCCTCACTGTCTCAGGGCACCAGTTCTGTGTTATTTGGGCCCACAGTTTGTCCGACATGCGGCAGACATGTCCTGCCCAGTCCCATTTAAGTTGGGCAGCCTTTTGAGCCACGTCAGCTATTTTCGTTTTGGAGCGCAGTATTGCGTATCTAAAATAAATTAAAAATTTAAAAAACCCCCGACACAAACAAAATCCTTTAAAAAGTTATAAAATAAAAGCCTTTAAGTTTAATATAATTTGTAGATAATATTTTGACATCGCGTCGGGGGATGGCGAATGAAAAATTGAAAATATATTTTCTACAATAGCAAGCCGTCCCCCGACGCGATGTCAAAATATTATCTACAAATTATATTAAACTTAAAGGGCCAGGGCTTTTATTTTATAACTTTTTAAAGGATTTTGTTTGTGTCGGGGGTTTTTTAAATTTTTAATTTAACTTTTATTTCCTGCTTTTTAAACTTTATACACGTATTACTAGTACATACGCTACGATCGACACGTGGCTCGCTTATATCGCTATACGTATTTTTCCCACAGTCTTAAAGTTAGTTACTAATTTACCCTGTTTTTTTTGCTTCTCCATTATCAGACCCTGATAAATATATATCTATAACCTATTCATTGAGACCATTCCAATGAGCCCAAACACAATACCACTGCTGTAAGTTGGTGAGGAGTTGGGTATCCTGCAAATACCAGGTAATGCTGCAGCATCAGTTCAAGGTTACTATGTTATTCTAATACCATTGAAGTAACAAATTACCAAAGGAGATGTTTCATTTTCGGCCATAAAGTGTACGGTAATGAAAAAAAAGGGAAAAAAAACACGAATTCAGGAAAAATATTCTTTCCTGAATATTCCCCCTAATTCTTCGGCACAAAAAATAATAGTTTATCAAATTATTGCCATTTATTCTTTTGATCATGGCGTCGCCTTACTTGCATACTGCTTTCGTCCAGAAATCATATTACATTAAAACATAATAATATCACGTTGACGCTATTTAAATAAATATGAAAAGCATGTATTTCTGTGCTATTAAGATAAGATAATAGAGCTACCTTAGAAAACTTTTTTCATCAGTTAGAAAGTGTGATTCATCATAAAAAAATATATATTTTGCTTTTATGGATTGTAGTTACTTCTGGACGAAAAATTCAAACATTGTTTGTATTTGACATCACATCTGTCAGGTTTCGCTCGTTCACTCCGTTCAATCTCGTTGTCTCGTGGCTTCAATCAATATTTTGATAATAGTGTCCGTGGAGTTTCTTACCAACTTCTCCATAGGAAGCTACTACGCTTTGGAATGGGCAACTAGCTTTATCTTTCTGACTGACCACCCCTTGACGATTCAAAAGCGCCTGTAATTGGTTTATTTTAAATAAATCCTTTGAGTTTGAGTATAATGAGCTGAAGCCCAAAAATGTGTCAAGATTTGATCGTGTCTTGGTGGGCCCACTTTTATCTAATACATACATAAACTCACACCCCCTTCCCATGGGGTAGGCTGAAACTACAGAACGCCACCTGCTACGATCCTTTTGCCTCGTTTGCGTTCATACACTCGGTTGTGAGTACTACGCATCTGACCTTTCTAAAGAAAAACACCAATAAAGCTGTTTTCAGACCAGCGCGATTTGTCGCGCGACGCGACACGAACAATACAAAACTTCACGATAGAACAATAGCCAGTGTCGCGTCGCGCGACAAATCGCGCTGGTCTAAAAACAGCTTTAGGTCAGTATAATATGTAGGTACTCCCAGGGCGTCCCCTCCCGGCGTTTCCACTCACATCTCACATCTGCCTTGTAAATACATGATGTTAATCGCCTTTCATTTATCTTCTCAACATGACCAATACCATGGACCAAACCATTTAAGCATACCCTTTTCAATTTTTGTCGCTACTTTTATCTAATGTCTGTACAAGTGTACATAAACGTTTTCTATGTAACAAGTCAGCGAGGCTTTCATTCAATACGAAAAACTTTTTCGTAAACAACAAGAACCCAGTTTTGACAGTTCTAGGCTAAGTTATGTAAACGTCATCTGTCCAACCAACCTGTCATGGCTGGCTGTCGATGGTCTTATTTCTCCTGACAAACGTCAAACATTTTCGGTTTTTATTTAGTGCCTAAAAAATATTAGATATTATGAAAAAAAAATGCCTTTATTGTATTCAGGGGTTCGTTTCCCAGGTTTTCTAAAGTGTACATGTTATGGCCGGAGTCCCATACAAAAATGAAACGTCTCCTTTAGACTCAATCAGACCTGTGGAAGATGCTCAAATCCATTCATTAAAAAAACCTGATATTCTTCAAACGGCTGACTAGATTTTTTTGAATCATAGCTAAACACTCCCGATCAAGTCACCTTTCAAATAAAACAAAAAAAATCTAAATCGGTTTAACCATTTCGGAGCTACAATGCCACAGACAGATACACAGATACACAGATACACAGACACACAGATACACACGTTAAACTTATAACACCCCTTCGTTTTCCGTCGGGGGTTAATAATGTGCTCAATCTGTACGAGCATTGTTCGGTCGAGTCAACAAGTAAACCGACAATCTCCAATATTTTTATTTAACATTGACGTTAGCTGGGTACTCCCTTGCTTCTCCTAAAATTGTTTGTCCAAAAATCATTATCCACAACACGTTTGCTATAAACTTCAGTACCTAACCATAATGCAAAAAAATTTGAAAATTTGTTTTACATAATTATCTTTACTTCTAAAACTATTCTGTCATAATATCAGGTACTATAATAATTGGAAAAGAAAAAACTAGACGCTCTAAAAATGTGGTGCTGGAGAAGAATGCTTGGAGTATCATGGACAGAATTCCGCACAAAAGTCTCCATACCCCAAGAACTCGGCATCAAACAGCGTCTCTCAGCACTAGTACAGTCTAGAATACTGAAATGTTTTGGTCATGTCTCCAGGCTGAATAATGACTCCATAGAGCGTCTGGTGGTGCAGGGCAGAGTGGAAGGTATAGAAGGAGGAAAAGGAGGAGAAGGCGGTGGAGGAATAGGCCACGCGGGAGGTCACCAATGAGGTGGACCGATCAAATAAAATCCGCGGTTGGAGGCCCTGTCAATGAATGCGCCAGACTGTCATGTAACAGAACCAGATGGAGGGAGATCGTGAGGCGGGCAACGACTACACCTGCGATTGGTCATAGCTCATTGTGACCACGACCGCTCTGTCAAGAGCGAAACGAAGAAGAAGATAATAATTGAATCTCCTAATTTTGCATGGAATAAAGTCATATGTCCTAAGTATTGTATTACATAATGTGTATTATCCCGAATGTTCATTTATAAGTAACAAAATGGTTAGTCTTAAAACATTTACAAAAAATTTGGTTTTAGTGAAATAGTCACAGAAACGAATCGCTGTAAATCCGACTCCACGCAGTTTTGTCTGCCCTACCCCTAAAGTGTAATTTAGACCTCTCACCTCGTAATGTAACCTCCATACTTCTTATATTCTTATATACTTTTTTTGTCAACGCTACACTACCCTATCGTTCGTTGTCGTTGTTCGTTTGTTGTTCGTTGTAGCTTATATCACTAAATAGTACATTTAGAGGTTAGCTTTCACCGGTTCAGCAAGCGGAAGTGAAATGACAGAGCTTCTCTGAGATGTTAGTGTTGTATCACGTTTGTAGTGTTGTAGTTAGGAACTTACTAAATGTCATATTTTAGCAACACTCGACAATTCAGAGTTGAGACCGATCTTAACGTGAATTCATGCAAGCCTAGTACTTTTTGTTAGGTTACTGCTCAAAACGGTCTTGATAAATCTACTTTTCCAGTGGATTTTCCTAAAAATTAATAGTGATAATAATAGTAATATGTTTATTGTCTGTCTGTTTGTTTGTTCGCGTACATCTCTGGAACTAATGAACGGATTTTCATGGAGTTTTCACAGATAAACAGAGATTAATTTAGAAGAGAATATAACGGCTTTGTTTAATTGTAATCGGATGTTGCAAACAAAAGTTATCGTCATACAAGACGGTATTCTGTTCACGAGTTCACGACACTAGTCTAGTTAATTCTAGTAATTTTTATTTTTATTTATTTGTATAGTTAGTTAGTCATTGTGTTTTATTACGTACCTAGTGTAAATAGTTTTAATTGTATTTTTTATTAATTACTAGCTGTTCGTGCCCGGCGTCGCCCGGGTGTATTTCCGATTATTCCGGTAGATTTTCCAAAATTTCTTTCATGTATGTCTAGGCAATTACGAATACAACAAAAAAAAAAATTGCCAAATCGGTTGAGCCATTTTCTAGTGATGATCTTATGAAATGAAATGAAATGAAATTGTTTATTCTGTAAATAGGATATTGGAATCACTTTTACACGTCATATTAAAATTTATGTTAAAAATTAGCTAGATGAGTTCGGCGTTTCCTATTGACTACTCTGAGAAGAAAGGCTGAAACAAACTCAGAGGTCACAGTCTCTTTTAAAGTCCTGACATAATCTTGGTCAGGCCATATGAGGACCATGTAGACTAGTGTCTGAAATGGTCTTTTGAGGAAAGAACCATACAGCTTTGAGTGGACCTGTCCAGTCAGTGCAAGCATTTGTCAGTAATCGCGGAGCTCAACTCTGAACTTATACATGCGGTAATAGATTTTAATTTATAGATAGCATTTTTAGTACATCATTATTTTATGCTATTCATAGGATACGGATGTGGCAGACAGATAGTTTATAACCGTAATTAACACCTAAGATACTTTTTGTCTCAGTAGTATTTTTTCGTGGGATAATTTCCGAGTTCCACGCGAGCGAAGCCGTGGGAAAAAGCTAGTATACATATATAATAATAATATCAAGCCATCCCAATATTAACACAATGAATTGGCTCAGCTGATCTTCCGTAGGTACCCACTTTCTTAGCTAAGAACATAATAGCGTTTAATTGTGATCATTTATTCATAATAGTGTTACCCGTTTTACTTTTACTCTTTCTGTACCTTGAAAATGTTTCCTTGTTTGAACTTTCGGCCAACTTGTTCAAGACGTTTGTCGCGTTGCGCGGAGTCTGGGGGGGAGGGGCCGGGGGGGGCCGGGGGGGGCCGGGGGGGGGCGGCTGCTCGCTGTGAGTTCGCACTTGCATTACACAAATTGCAATTGTGCGCTACACGCTCATGCGGCGGCGAGGCAAGTGTAAAACCGTCGGTTAAATTGGCTATTCCAACAATGAGCACCACGCCTTGAGCTCCACCAGAAACAAACAGTTTTTCCTGAGCAATGCGAGTTTACAGGTATAAGATACTCTGAGGCGATATACTTCTCACTACTCTACATTTTACGAAGCTCTTTAACGCGGTTTGCGGTAGGAGATGCGTGGTACAAATCGTCATGTAACGAAAATCGTTATCAGCGTTGAAGTGTCAATTTATTTTATTTTAAATCATACGTGAGAAGGAACTTCGTTCCTGACGGGGTCCCCCAAGCGCACACGCTTTTTAACCGACTTCCAAAAAGGAGGAGGTTCTATGTTCGACTTTATTAATGTTTTTTTTTTTGGGTAAGCTACTGAGGTGGTCCCATATAGATTAACTTTGCTTGGATAGTTTTTGAGTTAGCTTCAATATTACATTATGTTTTCTCACTCAGTTTAAATGGATGATATATTATGATGATTACGAGTACTTCCTGTCACTGTTATTTACATAGCAGGTAGTGGTATTTGAATTTGTGTGGGGTAGGTACCACAACTAAAAAGTAAAAATAAAAACTTTATACAAAAAAATATAAACCGACTTACAAAAAAAAACACTAAAAAGTGAAAAATAACTTTAATTTCGGAAATCGGTGGCAAAAAACGAAAATTAAAAACCAAAGACACCGACTTCCGAAATTAAAGTTATTTTTCACTTTGTAGTTTTTTTTTTTTGGAAGTCGGTTTATATTTTTTTGTAAAAACTTTTTTCTCTCGCCGTTAGGGGAGGGAGTTAGCAGTGAGTGAAATAACTACATAAGACTGGTGCATGTTCATCGCTCCGCACAGCACAGCGGTGAGTGTCCCGAGCGGCTCGTCAGCTGACGCCACAGAGCGACACGCCGCCGCCGTGACGTCACATCGTACACTGTGCACTCTCATGTGCGTTTTATTCGCCCGCGGCTGTCGCTGCGATTGTGCGGTCAGGGTTGCGGGTTTCCTTCTGCGAAGCAGTAATGCTCGCGAAGGAGGAGGCGGAGCGCGCGAGGGAGTAGCAAAGGCTGCGCCTTACCAGCCCTAGCCGTAGGAGACGTCCCGGGCGTCGGGAATTGATAGCCGATTTCCGGCCACCGTAGGCGCGGGCCTGCGGATGGAGAGCAACGGGCAGCTCGCCGCCCGATATGGACCAGGCCCGGGTCAACGGCGCGTCGTGTTCCACGCGCGCCTCAAAGAGATGTCAGCAAAACTGACGGGGTCCGTTAGGGCCGATGCCTGCCGGGGTTGCGGGTAGTCCCAAGGGGAAACCGTGGCCCCTGGCAAGGCAGGGGAAGGAACACGGGTGGGTTTTAGTCAGTAAGAGTCTGACACGTCCTTCCGCTCCGCCCAGAGCGGGAGAAGTCATTGGATGATTTCACACCCAAAAAAAAAAAAGGGTTGCGGGTTGCGTCATTTAATTTAAACAGTTTCATTTGTTATACCGCACGTGAATATGAAACAACGACTGCACGTTAGTCGACACGGACTGGAAACATGAACACAATGTATATAGCTGCTGTCGAAAATCTAAAAATGCCAATATGCCCATGAGCATGAGCGCTCATTTTTTCCCGCTATCATGCATAAGAAACAATTTTGAAATTCTTACAACTAACCGGTAGGATAGTTAGGGAGCCCGCAGGCATACAATTTAGTCGGTGGCCGACTATCGGCCGACTAAGTTGCGTACTTCTACAACTTAATCGTCCAACTTTTTTAATTGTTTGTCAGCCGCAGTCTTATTCGATTTAGTCGGTGACAGTGTTGCTAGTGCGGTGCGTGTTGGTAAAAATGAAACAAAAACGCTCTAATTACTTTATTAATAAAAAGTTAAATTAAAAATTTAAAAAACCCCCGACACAAACAAAATCCTTTAAAAAGTTATAAAATAAAAGCCCTGGCCCTTTAAGTTTAATATAATTTGTAGATAATATTTTGACATCGCGTCGGGGGACGGCTTGCTATTGTAGAAAATATATTTTCAATTTTTCATTCGCCGTCCCACACACCATACCTTACACCATTGGAAACACCATACCTTGCGTTCTAAACTCAGATGTAACCCAGAAAAAATTGTTTCCTACTATAGAATGAGTATTTCGTCTTTTGATGAGCTCGTATATCTAATCAGGCCAGCGATAATCAAACAGGACACAACTTTCCGACTCGCTATCACCGTTGAAGAGAGGCTTGGATTAACTCTCTGGTTAGTACCTGCTAGCAGCGGTTTTCAAACTTTTTTGGTGACGGAACCCTTTTGGAAAACGAAATATTCGACGGAGCCCTAAAATTATCTAAACTTGTACCCTAATTGCGTCATAATACACGATTAAACAGAATCTGAATCGTTTTGACACAGATTGGTAATCCATTGCTTCAAAAGTTTGAAAAAAATTTTGCTCAACAACGTAAATAAAGCGTCGTGCAGCCTAGTTGATGCGACTCGAACAATACAATTTCTAAACTGCTACGACTACGAAACTGCTAGGGCTACGAACCTGCTAGGGCTACGAATCTGCTAGGGCTACGAAACTGCTACGACTATGAAACTGCTAGGGCTACGAAACTGCTACGACTATGAAACTGCTAGGGCTACGAACCTGCTAGGGCTACAAAACTGCTAGGGCTACGAAACTGCTACGACTACGAAACTGCAAGGGCTACGAACCTGCTAGGGCTACGAACCTGCTAGGGCTACAAAACTGTTAGGGCTACGAAATTGCTACAACTACGAAACTGCTAAGGCTACGAACTTGCTAGGGCTACGAAACTGCTAGGGCTACGAAACTGCTACGACTATGAAACTGCTAGGGCTACGAAACTGCTACGACTATGAAACTGCTAGGGCTATGAACCTGCTAGGGCTACGAACCTGCTAGGGCTACGAAACTGCTAGGGCTACGAAACTGCTTCGACTATGAAACTGCTAGGGCTATGAACCTGCTAGGGCTACGAACCTGCTAGGGCTACGAAACTGCTAGGGCTACGAAACTGCTACGACTATGAAACTGCTAGGGCTACGAACCTGCTAGGGCTACGAACCTGCTAGGGCTACGAAACTGCTAGGGCTACGAAACTGCTACGACTATGAAACTGCTAGGGCTACGAACCTGCTAGGGCTACAAAACTGCTAGGGCTACGAAACTGCTACGACTACGAAACTGCAAGGGCTACGAACCTGCTAGGGCTACGAACCTGCTAGGGCTACGAAACTGCTAGGGCTACGAAACTGCTACGACTATGAAACTGCTAGGGCTACGAACCTGCTAGGGCTACGAACCTGCTAGGGCTACGAAACTGCTAGGGCTACGAAACTGCTACGACTATGAAACTGCTAGGGCTACGAACCTGCTAGGGCTACAAAACTGCTAGGGCTACGAAACTGCTACGACTACGAAACTGCAAGGGCTACGAACCTGCTAGGGCTACGAACCTGCTAGGGCTACAAAACTGTTAGGGCTACGAAATTGCTACAACTACGAAACTGCTAAGGCTACGAACTTGCTAGGGCTACGAAACTGCTAGGGCTACGAAACTGCTACGACTATGAAACTGCTAGGGCTACGAAACTGCTACGACTATGAAACTGCTAGGGCTATGAACCTGCTAGGGCTACGAACCTGCTAGGGCTACGAAACTGCTAGGGCTACGAAACTGCTACGACTATGAAACTGCTAGGGCTACGAACCTGCTAGGGCTACAAAACTGCTAGGGCTACGAAACTGCTACGACTACGAAACTGCAAGGGCTACGAACCTGCTAGGGCTACGAACCTGCTAGGGCTACGAAACTGCTAGGGCTACGAAACTGCTACGACTATGAAACTGCTAGGGCTACGAACCTGCTAGGGCTACAAAACTGCTAGGGCTACGAAACTGCTACGACTACGAAACTGCAAGGGCTACGAACCTGCTAGGGCTACGAACCTGCTAGGGCTACAAAACTGTTAGGGCTACGAAATTGCTACAACTACGAAACTGCTAAGGCTACGAACTTGCTAGGGCTACGAAACTGCTAGGGCTACGAAACTGCTACGACTATGAAACTGCTAGGGCTACGAAACTGCTACGACTATGAAACTGCTAGGGCTATGAACCTGCTAGGGCTACGAACCTGCTAGGGCTACGAAACTGCTAGGGCTACGAAACTGCTACGACTATGAAACTGCTAGGGCTACGAACCTGCTAGGGCTACGAACCTGCTAGGGCTACGAAACTGCTAGGGCTACGAAACTGCTACGACTATGAAACTGCTAGGGCTACGAACCTGCTAGGGCTACAAAACTGCTAGGGCTACGAAACTGCTACGACTACGAAACTGCAAGGGCTACGAACCTGCTAGGGCTACGAACCTGCTAGGGCTACAAAACTGTTAGGGCTACGAAATTGCTACAACTACGAAACTGCTAAGGCTACGAACTTGCTAGGGCTACGAAACTGCTAGGGCTACGAAACTGCTACGACTATGAAACTGCTAGGGCTACAAAACTGCTAGGGCTACGAAACTGCTACGACTACGAAACTGCAAGGGCTACGAACCTGCTAGGGCTACGAACCTGCTAGGGCTACAAAACTGTTAGGGCTACGAAATTGCTACAACTACGAAACTGCTAAGGCTACGAACTTGCTAGGGCTACGAAACTGCTAGGGCTACGAAACTGCTACGACTATGAAACTGCTAGGGCTACGAAACTGCTACGACTACGAAACTGCAAGGGCTACGAACCTGCTAGGGCTACGAACCTGCTAGGGCTACGAAACTGCTAGGGCTACGAAACTGCTACGACTATGAAACTGCTAGGGCTACGAACCTGCTAGGGCTACAAAACTGCTAGGGCTACGAAACTGCTACGACTACGAAACTGCAAGGGCTACGAACCTGCTAGGGCTACGAACCTGCTAGGGCTACAAAACTGTTAGGGCTACGAAATTGCTACAACTACGAAACTGCTAAGGCTACGAACTTGCTAGGGCTACGAAACTGCTAGGGCTACGAAACTGCTACGACTATGAAACTGCTAGGGCTACGAAACTGCTACGACTATGAAACTGCTAGGGCTATGAACCTGCTAGGGCTACGAACCTGCTAGGGCTACGAAACTGCTAGGGCTACGAAACTGCTACGACTATGAAACTGCTAGGGCTACGAACCTGCTAGGGCTACGAACCTGCTAGGGCTACGAAACTGCTAGGGCTACGAAACTGCTACGACTATGAAACTGCTAGGGCTACGAACCTGCTAGGGCTACAAAACTGCTAGGGCTACGAAACTGCTACGACTACGAAACTGCAAGGGCTACGAACCTGCTAGGGCTACGAACCTGCTAGGGCTACAAAACTGTTAGGGCTACGAAATTGCTACAACTACGAAACTGCTAAGGCTACGAACTTGCTAGGGCTACGAAACTGCTAGGGCTACGAAACTGCTACGACTATGAAACTGCTAGGGCTACGAAACTGCTACGACTATGAAACTGCTAGGGCTATGAACCTGCTAGGGCTACGAACCTGCTAGGGCTACGAAACTGCTAGGGCTACGAAACTGCTACGACTATGAAACTGCTAGGGCTACGAACCTGCTAGGGCTACGAACCTGCTAGGGCTACGAAACTGCTAGGGCTACGAAACTGCTACGACTATGAAACTGCTAGGGCTACGAAACTGCTACGACTATGAAACTGCTAGGGCTACGAACCTGCTAGGGCTACAAAACTGCTAGGGCTACGAAACTGCTACGACTACGAAACTGCAAGGGCTACGAACCTGCTAGGGCTACGAACCTGCTAGGGCTACGAAACTGCTACGACTATGAAACTGCTAGGGCTACGAAACTGCTACGACTATGAAACTGCTAGGGCTACGAACCTGCTAGGGCTACAAAACTGCTAGGGCTACGAAACTGCTACGACTACGAAACTGCAAGGGCTACGAACCTGCTAGGGCTACGAACCTGCTAGGGCTACAAAACTGTTAGGGCTACGAAATTGCTACAACTACGAAACTGCTAAGGCTACGAACTTGCTAGGGCTACGAAACTGCTAGGGCTACGAAACTGCTACGACTATGAAACTGCTAGGGCTACGAAACTGCTTCGACTATGAAACTGCTAGGGCTATGAACCTGCTAGGGCTACGAACCTGCTAGGGCTACGAAACTGCTAGGGCTACGAAACTGCTACGACTATGAAACTGCTAGGGCTACGAACCTGCTAGGGCTACGAAACTGCTAGGGCTACGAAACTGCTACGACTATGAAACTGCTAGGGCTACGAACCTGCTAGGGCTACAAAACTGCTAGGGCTACAAAACTGCTAGGGCTACGAAACTGCTAGGGCTACGAACCTGCTAGGGCTACGAACCTGCTAGGGCTACAAAACTGTTAGGGCTACGAAATTGCTACAACTACGAAACTGCTAAGGCTACGAACTTGCTAGGGCTACGAAACTGCTAGGGCTACGAAACTGCTACGACTATGAAACTGCTAGGGCTACGAAACTGCTACGACTATGAAACTGCTAGGGCTATGAACCTGCTAGGGCTACGAACCTGCTAGGGCTACGAAACTGCTAGGGCTACGAAACTGCTACGACTATGAAACTGCTAGGGCTACGAACCTGCTAGGGCTACGAACCTGCTAGGGCTACGAAACTGCTAGGGCTACGAAACTGCTACGACTATGAAACTGCTAGGGCTACGAACCTGCTAGGGCTACAAAACTGCTAGGGCTACGAAACTGCTACGACTACGAAACTGCAAGGGCTACGAACCTGCTAGGGCTACGAACCTGCTAGGGCTACAAAACTGTTAGGGCTACGAAATTGCTACAACTACGAAACTGCTAAGGCTACGAAGTTGCTAGGGCTACGAAACTGCTAGGGCTACGAAACTGCTACGACTATGAAACTGCTAGGGCTACGAAACTGCTACGACTATGAAACTGCTAGGGCTATGAACCTGCTAGGGCTACGAACCTGCTAGGGCTACGAAACTGCTAGGGCTACGAAACTGCTACGACTATGAAACTGCTAGGGCTACGAACCTGCTAGGGCTACGAACCTGCTAGGGCTACGAAACTGCTAGGGCTACGAAACTGCTACGACTATGAAACTGCTAGGGCTACGAACCTGCTAGGGCTACAAAACTGCTAGGGCTACGAAACTGCTACGACTACGAAACTGCAAGGGCTACGAACCTGCTAGGGCTACGAACCTGCTAGGGCTACAAAACTGTTAGGGCTACGAAATTGCTACAACTACGAAACTGCTAAGGCTACGAACTTGCTTGGGCTACGAAACTGCTAGGGCTACGAAACTGCTATGGCTACTGCGAACTTTGCGGCTACGAAACTGCTGCAGGTACGAGTCTGCTACAGCTACGAAATTGCGATGCATGACTGATGCATAAGCTGAGGTTATGAGCCTGCTGTGGCTATGATACTGCTACGTCTACGAGTCTGCTGTGACTATAAAACTATTACGTCTTCGAACTGCTATGGCTACGAAACTGCTACAGCTACTATGAACTGCTATTGCTACGAGTCGACTGTGGCTACGAAACTGGTACGGCTACGAACTACTACGATTGTGCTGCGGCTACGAAACTGCTATGGCTATGAAACTGCTACAGCTACTATAAACTGTGACGGCCGACCAGCAGGGAGACTTAATGTTTCAGTAACGAGCATGCTCGCGCGGCACGAGGCCGAGCGGCTCCACGCCGCGAGCCGCCTCTAACATACAGTGGCTGTATTAGAGCGCAGCTCACGTACCACCGCCAAAGGATTTCTCCGACGTCTTAAGTATTCAAATCTAAAGGCACACGAGCATTGAGAAACGTCGGCCCTCTTCGTGACGTGGCTTTCCTTTGATTTTTCAAGTAATCACGCTCTCGTATATCGTCGGCGTAGGTGGAGAACTAAAACTGCGATTTTGGACAAATTGACTTTTTGCCATTTTCGTAACAACCAAATCATGCCGCATGTTTCCGCCTGACAAGCATTTTCATAATCCTATCCTGTACAGAAATATAACATTTTGATATTCCAAATAGAAAAATAAATATATTCAAAACTAACACTAAACAGTAGAAGAAAAGTAACTAACTCAATAAATGAATCAATAACTGTGATTTATCATCAATTGAGTATTGAAATAATTAAATAAAATGAGTTGTTTAATTTTTCCTCTTCTCAAAATGTTATAATCAAATTGACCAAGTTCAAGGAAAACTAAATAACTTGAGTTGTTTAATTCACACATTTGACATTCTTATGTTACGTACTTCAATTTATGAATAATTACTATTATCGATTTCTTCTTCAACAAAATATTAATCAAATACAAGATGCTAAGCAAACATCATTCAATAAATGAAGTTATATTACTGCTTTATAGAGATGATGAACGTGAGTAAAGTCATCATTCGACTTAGTAGGACAAATAGGCGCGAAAAAATGTAAACATGCAATGAGTGATCGGGAACGAGAATGAAATGGAGTGTGGGGAGAGGGAAGAGAGGAATTACTTGACATGCGGCACGGAATGATCACAGCAGTATATTAAAATTAGGCAGTGTATAGAGTGCCACCAGTGGCACTCTAGCCCTATCGGATAAAGTGCCACTACAGGCACCCTAGTTACACCGCCTCGGCCCGGCCAAAGTGCCGCAAGCATTGGATTTTCATTGTCACTGTCACTAAGTCACGTCACTTGGTATTTTGTTTGATTGTCGAGGTTAAATCGCTGTAAAACACCACATTCCCAAAACATTACATTCTCTTGTGCCTAAACAGACCCTGGCACTTCGCCGGCCGCTGCCGCGGCACCGCTCGCTACGCTCGCTCGGCTCGTGCGTTGTGTGGTCACAGTTCTAACCTAACCTAACCTAAATAACAAGTGACAGTGACAATGCCACGCTCACGGCACCCTAGCCGGGCCGAGGCAGTGACACTAGAGTGCCACAAGAAACTCGCGGCACTCTATACACTTCGTTAAAATTATTGTAGTGCTGCGTTGTGCGTATGCAATTCATTGTTATTGTCTGTGTAATACTGATTACTGTTTATCGTAACGTGTTTTTAAAAAAGCCGGTCAAAGCGAGTCGGACTCACGCACCGAGGGTTGTGAACCATGAAATGTTTTTAAATTTTCATCGGCGAGGCCTATATTCGTCCAAGAATTTTAATACTGCGGTGTAGAATATTCCAGTTTTAGGTCACCACCATCTCTTGACCGAGTGGAAGTAATAAATTTTTTGTTGATTTCTGAAAAACTGTGCTATTTAGAGACATCATTTTATTTTTCCTGTAATCTTTACATAAACTTCTATTACATAGAATAATTTCAGATTTTTCTCTATGCAAATGGGTTGGGGGGGAACGGTATTATTTTTACATTTTTCGTCAAGAGTCGAAAAGTATGTGGCCTAAAAAAAAAAAATATTGAGAGTGTACAAATAGCATGCCCTAGTAGCCCCACTTCGAATTTTGTAAGACCACCGTTAAGTCCCTGTTGCAAATATATTTTTTTATTTTTTTATAATATCATTAGCAGTTCTTGAAATATCCAGCTGTGACAGACAGACGGTCGGACAGACGACTGATTTACACCATAAGGGTTCCGTTTTACCATTTTGGTACGGTACGCTAAAAATACAACAATTATGGATTTGCGAGGTACTTTTTTGGTCTAAATGTGTCAGAAGGAAGGAGATTCATCTCGGGTATGTACATTGTTTTGGTACTTATTATTTGGTGGATGTAGTATTATAAAGTTTCCATTAGAAATCTTTAAAACACTTTTTTATCTAAATATAATAAACTGATAAACACCTATAAATAATAGATATTATAGTTAGTTCTGTATGGAATTACTAGACATCTATAAACATAAAAACGGTAGATTTTATTTAAAAAAAAATATCTGCGCTTTACGAACAATACGTACTCGTATTATACGGTGCAGTGTTCGCAAGCGCTACTGCTGAGCATGAGGTCCTGTGTTCAATGCCCATGTCGGGCACACTGTTATTGTATTATACGGTGCAGTGTTCGCAAGCGCTACTGCTGAGCATGAGGTCCTGTGTTCAATGCCCATGTCGGGCACACTGTTATTGTATTATACGGTGCAGTGTTCGCAAGCGCTACTGCTGAGCATGAGGTCCTGTGTTCAATGCCCATGTCGGGCACACTGTTATTGTATTATACGGTGCAGTGTTCGCAAGCGCTACTGCTGAGCATGAGGTCCTGTGTTCAATGCCCATGTCGGGCACACTGTTATTGTATTATACGGTGCAGTGTTCGCAAGCGCTACTGCTGAGCATGAGGTCCTGTGTTCAATGCCCATGTCGGGCACACTGTTATTGTATTATACGGTGCAGTGTTCGCAAGCGCTACTGCTGAGCATGAGGTCCTGTGTTCAATGCCCATGTCGGGCACACTGTTATTGTATTATACGGTGCAGTGTTCGCAAGCGCTACTGCTGAGCATGAGGTCCTGTGTTCAATGCCCATGTCGGGCACACTGTTATTATACGGTGCAGTGTTCGCAAGCGCTACTGCTGAGCATGAGGTCCTGTGTTCAATGCCCATGTCGGGCACACTGTTATTGTATTATACGGTGCAGTGTTCGCAAGCGCTACTGCTGAGCATGAGGTCCTGTGTTCAATGCCCATGTCGGGCACACTGTTATTATACGGTGCAGTGTTCGCAAGCGGTACTGCTGAGCATGAGGTCCTGTGTTCAATGCCCATGTCGGGCACACTGTTATTGTATTATACGGTGCAGTGTTCGCAAGCGCTACTGCTGAGCATGAGGTCCTGTGTTCAATGCCCATGTCGGGCACACTGTTATTGTATTATACGGTGCAGTGTTCGCAAGCGCTACTGCTGAGCATGAGGTCCTGTGTTCAATGCCCATGTCGGGCACACTGTTATTATACGGTGCAGTGTTCGCAAGCGCTACTGCTGAGCATGAGGTCCTGTGTTCAATGCCCATGTCGGGCACACTGTTATTGTATTATACGGTGCAGTGTTCGCAAGCGCTACTGCTGAGCATGAGGTCCTGTGTTCAATGCCCATGTCGGGCACACTGTTATTATACGGTGCAGTGTTCGCAAGCGCTACTGCTGAGCATGAGGTCCTGTGTTCAATGCCCATGTCGGGCACACTGTTATTGTATTATACGGTGCAGTGTTCGCAAGCGGTACTGCTGAGCATGAGGTCCTGTGTTCAATGCCCATGTCGGGCACACTGTTATTGTATTATACGGTGCAGTGTTCGCAAGCGCTACTGCTGAGCATGAGGTCCTGTGTTCAATGCCCATGTCGGGCACACTGTTATTATACGGTGCAGTGTTCGCAAGCGCTACTGCTGAGCATGAGGTCCTGTGTTCAATGCCC
The DNA here is from genome assembly GCA_948150665.1 of Conistra vaccinii. NCBI lineage: Eukaryota > Metazoa > Arthropoda > Insecta > Lepidoptera > Noctuidae > Conistra > Conistra vaccinii. The sequence goes on from OX411327.1 coordinate 24,375,619, forward strand.
ATGTCGGGCACACTGTTATTGTATTATACGGTGCAGTGTTCGCAAGCGCTACTGCTGAGCATGAGGTCCTGTGTTCAATGCCCATGTCGGGCACACTGTTATTGTATTATACGGTGCAGTGTTCGCAAGCGCTACTGCTGAGCATGAGGTCCTGTGTTCAATGCCCATGTCGGGCACACTGTTATTGTATTATACGGTGCAGTGTTCGCAAGCGCTACTGCTGAGCATGAGGTCCTGTGTTCAATGCCCATGTCGGGCACACTGTTATTGTATTATACGGTGCAGTGTTCGCAAGCGCTACTGCTGAGCATGAGGTCCTGTGTTCAATGCCCATGTCGGGCACACTGTTATTGTATTATACGGTGCAGTGTTCGCAAGCGCTACTGCTGAGCATGAGGTCCTGTGTTCAATGCCCATGTCGGGCACACTGTTATTGGGTTTTCCATTTGTAATTCTCAGTAGCAACCTGGAGTCTGGAATTTGTGCTCGATGGTGGCAATAGGCTCGCCCCCTATTACATGGAACTTAAACATAACTGGCGAAATGTGGTTGCACCTACTGTAGGTACACCTCTGCCTAACCCTTCAGGGATAACATGCGTGATGTTATGTTATGTTATACGTATATTTCACCAGCCTATAATATTATTATTGCACGACTCTTAATGCGAAGCATTAGAGTGTGCTCTACGATCGAAAAATTTTTTTTGCCCCATTTCTGTAACTGTTTTTATTGTTACATTCCTGCTAGTACACAGAACCTACTTAATTTATATACCATACCATTGTATAGATGATTAAATGGAGATTAATACTGTACTTTTAAACAATTTATTTAATGCATCAGAAATGGAAAAAGCATCAAAATAGTTGAAAAAAAATCCTGTCCGTCAATTTATGAACCCTGAAAACATTGTAGCTTGCGATAAAATCAATTAATTGAGTCATTTTTTTTTTTTATACATTTGTTTCAGCCGTAGAAGGAACCCTATTGAAAATGGTTCTTTTATTCAAAGTAGTTTAATTATAATTAATAAAATACTAACTAAAATATAATATCTTTATCTAAATATTTCCAACCTTTGACTTGATGTTGCCTAGCAACCGCCAAGTAAATATCTTTGTCAGTCTTTGACATTACGACTTCATGAAAAGTTATAAATTGTTAATTTTTGTTAGAAACTATGTTTTGAAATTCTTTTTTGTTTATGAATAAGTGTTATGTATGAGGCGTGCACTTTTGGATTTTCCAAACTAGTTTTAATAACTATAAACCATAAAGTGATGCAATAAAAACACCCAGAATCGATTAAAATAATTCATGCACGGTGAGGAAGGGCAAACATAGTATGTCACAATTATGCTATTTGTTTTTGCTGAAACGATCCCCAAGAGAGAGCAGACCTCGGAGTTCTAGAGTCACATTCACATTGGGTAACGGAATCTATCAACGTAATTCATCAACTTATAATTCTCGTATCGATAGGAAGGTAAATATCAAAAAAAAAAAATTGTACTTAAAAGGTCTTTGACATTACGTAAGGAATGCGAGGTTAGAAATTTTACCCATATTGATGGGTAAAAAAGCAGTCAAAACATACTTCATGAAAAGTGATAAATTGTTCATTTTTGTTAGAAACTATGTTTTGAATTTCTTTTTCGTTTATGAATGAGAGTTATGAGGCGTGCACTTTTGGATTTTCCAAACTATTTTATTTTACATTATTTTTATCTCCTGTTTAACATTTTATTTAACATAACAATTTCATTTTTATTGTTCACAGTTACCTTTTGTGAGTGGGCAATATGTACGAGCTACGCTGTACATTGACCTTTGTTGTAGTTTGTACGTCATACTCAATAATGCACATCGATATTGTTTAGCTGTGCATTTCTCTAACATAGCATTTAAGTGGAACAATCATGTAATTATATTCAGTAGCAATAAATCCATCAAGGGAACCATTCGTCTACTCATTTACATAACATAACATAACATTCAAGTTTACATAACAAATACATAACATTTTCACTGTTGGGCATTACAACCCCAACAGTTATCTTGGTACCATTCATAATCTGCACTGACCTCTATGACAAATTGTGCTCACATCTAATCTTATCACTAATCTATCTTGCAATCATAGTAAAAAAAAAAATAGTAAAATAGTAAAATATTTATTTGCGTAAAACATGGTATACAAGGTGTTAAGTACAAATTAATATGGCACAAACATGTTTAGCTAGAACATTATAGCATGCAAAATTATAAAGTTAGGTGAAGGGGGCATCAACCATCAACATTTTTTATCTAGAAATTCTTTTAAACTATAAAAACTACAATCCTGTAACCATTTATAAAAATTAATTTTAAATAATCTTGTATTTAATGTTTTGAAGTGCCTCGGTATTTTATTATAGATGCGCACACACATTGCTAAGCAGTTATTATTGTATTTAGCTAATCTAGGTAAATCATTCAACACTAGTTTATGAGGATCTCGTCTGTTCCTAGGATTAACCTCATTTGCAGTCTTAAATAATTGTTTATTTTTTGTTACAAACACACATATTTCGTAAATATAAAGTGACGGTAACGGTAACAAACCAAGTTTCTTAAATATTGGTCGGCATGAGTCGTCGGGTTTAAGACCACAAATTGACCTCATGCATTTTTTTTGAGCGATGAATGCTCTACAGAAATCTGTGCTATTACCCCACATTACAAGGCCATATCGTAGTAGCGATTCGACGTACGCATGGTATGACATTACAGCCGTTTTTATGTTAGTTACATTTTTAACTTGTTTTAGTGCGTATACAAATTTATTAATTTTAGTGCTAACATTGCCTACGTGTTCTTTCCAATTAATGTCCTTATCGATTACTACGCCTAAGAATCTTGTATGCGTTACTTCTTTGATTTTATTAATATTGAGTTTAATGTCATTTTTATAATTATTTGATTGATTGAATTGGATATAAACAGATTTGTCTAAATTTATCTTTAAATGGTTAATGTCAAGCCAATGCAGTAATTTGTCAATTGTATTAATAATGTCAAGTTCATGGTCTAAAACGGTATTTTGTTTTTTGTTAGATGTCACTATAATAAATATGTCATCGGCAAATAATATGCATTTGTGGTTAGTTATTTTTATAATGTCATTTATGTAAATGAGGAATAGTATTGGGCCTAGTACGCTGCCTTGTGGAACGCCATATTTATTATATCTATATTCTGATGAGTAAGATATAATGTCATTATTTTCGTTTTTTTTATTGATAATGACACGTTGTTTTCTATTACTTAAATAGGACGATAACCACTGAAGCACTGGTCCTCTAATCCCAATAGCTTCTAACTTTTCTAGCAATATGCCGTGTGACACTAGATCGAAAGCTTTCGATAGATCAAAAAAAAGGCCAGTAGTTATATAATTATTATTAATATTTGAAAGTACAGCTTGCATTAGAGTAAAAATAGCCAGCGAAGTGGATTTATTCTTTTGAAATCCAAACTGCTCTTCACTTATAATTTGAAATTTTTTGCAGAAATCTGCTAATCTTTTGTACATACATTTTTCATAAATTTTAGACAAGATAGGTATTAAAGTTATGGGTCTGTAATTATTAATGTCACATTTATCTCCCTTCTTGAATAAAGGCTTTATTAAGGACAGTTTTAGTTTTTCAGGGAAGGTTCCATGCGAAAAAGACATGTTTATTAAATGAGTGAGAATAACCGTCAGTTCATTACAGCAGGCTTTTATGATTTTCGTGTTTATTTCATCATAGCCCTCCGACCTGCTGTTGGACAGCGACATTATTTCCTGTCGTACTTCGCATACCAGCATTGGTCTGAGAAACATTGAGTTGACAGATGTACTTTTGTGGAGGTCTTGCTTAGTGTTTTTTTCCTCTGGAATATGCGTTAAATTTACATAATGATTATTAAATGTGGTAGCTATTTGTACAGGGTCTGTAATTATAGTATCATTTAACTTTATAAATTCTATGTTGTTTTTTTGAGTGTTATTATTTAATTCGCTTTTAATGACAGTCCATGTGGCTTTACATTTATTATCATGAGTATTAATATATTTTATGTTAGCATTTTTTTTGGAATTATAAATACATTTACTTAATAGATTTGAGTAATTATTATAAATAGATTTATTTATTAAATTTTTATTTTTATAGTACCCATATCGTAGCTTCCGTTTAGTTTTGCAACTTTGTCTCAAACCTTTACTTATCCACTTTTGCTTGTTTTTATTATTCCTATTGACTTTAACTCTTACTTTGGGAAAACAGAGATTGTAAAATAGACACACCAGTTCATGAACATGAACTGGTGTGTCTATTCCATTCATATGTGCATGTATACATAGATATATATATATTCCTAATAATGACACGCAATCTCTACTTATTATATCATTAGGGAAGTTGATTAATCAATATAAATAAGCATATTATTATCATCGACAAAATTAAATTATTATTGTTCCCACCAACTATGTAAAACAATAGATCATTCTCTTTCTGCCTCTATTTCTGTATCCTCACTCGGATCACTGTCAGTGCTTTCACTAGTGTAACCTTAAAAGTTTAACCAGGGGTTGATTTTATCTAATGCTCTCTCTACCTCCTACTCTAACGCTCTAATCTTGTTACGAGTAAAGGGGTGTCTTCGACGAGAAATCTGTCATTAGCTAATATTTTGAGGATTCGATAGGGGCCTTGGAATTTGGGGACGGGTTTATGTGATTTTCCTACATGATCTTTGTCTATTACAGACCTTTCTACCCTTACTAAATCACCTACGTTATATTTTGCCTGAACCTTCCTATGCTTATCAAACTACTTTTTAGCATAATTCTGTTGTTTTTTTATCCTTTCCCTAGCATTGGACCTTAGTTTTACTAACTCATCACCATCGATTCGTTCAGTTGTTTCGGCAATTACGTCAGTCAATACATTTTCAGTCGCATTCGTCAATCTGCAATCGAATAACAACTCAGAAGGACTTTCCTGTTGTCTTATTAATACCTAACTGTACGTCACCGATGTAATCGTCCCATAAATTGTCATTTCCACCATGACATTTTGTACTCAAAGCATCAATTATGGTTCGGTTAAACCTTTCGACCAGTCCATTCGCTCTCGGAGTAGCTACTGCGTTCAAAATGTGCTTTATTTTTAAATGGTCTATAAAATTCTTAAATTATGCACTTGTGAAACAAGAGCCGCGATCTGTTATAAGACGAGAAGGAACACCGAAATAGCTAAAATGTTCCTTAAATGCCTTGATTGCCGTAGTCGTCTTGGTATCTTTTACAGCTCGTATATTAATAAATTTTGTTGAGGAGCTCGTGGCTAAGTAATAACAAGCCGCACTGGTCGATCCATCAGGTTAAGCTACGCTTGCCGGGGTTGATCAGTGGATGGGTGACCATCTTTACATACCGAGACTCCTCCGTGCCTCGGAAAGCACGTTAAGCCGTTGGTCCCGGCTGTCATTCGTGGATCCTTGACAGTCGTTACGAGTCGTCAGAAGCCCGAAAGTCTGACACCAGTCTTACCAAGGGGTATCGTATTACCCAGATATTGGGTTGTGGAGGTCAGATAGGCAGTCGCTCCATGTAAAATACTGGTATTCAGCTGCATCCGGTTAGACTGGAAGCCGACCCCAAGATAGTTGGGAAAAGGCTAGGCAGATATATATTAATAAATTTTGTAAAGGCGTCTATAATTACAAGCAAATACATGTTGCCTCTCTTAGAGCGAATGAACGGGCCCAAATGATCGGCATGAAGTGTATGGAATGGTTTCTCTAACTTAGGTATAGGATGAAGCACTCCTTCTTTGGGACCACCAGGTGCCTTATGATGCGCACACTCCAAACAAGCTGAGACATATTTCTTAGTGAACCTACGCATTTTTGGGAACCAAAATGTGCTTCTGATACGATTTAAAGTTTTTTCGAAACCAAAATGGCCCACTTCATCATGGTTCATGCGCAACACTTGCCACCTACAACCCCTCGGAACTACCCATCGCAATCCTTCGTATAAAATTTTATACACATACTACCTTTCAACAAATAATTCTTACGGACGTCTGCGACAAATTTTGTCTTGTCGTCTTCTAAAATGTCTCTTATACGTTTTGTTTCACTATCATCACCCTGTACAGTAGCGATCCAGTCACGAACGTCTACGTGTAAAACATCTAAAACATGCTCCGTGTCCACATCAGTTGGTTCACTGACAGGGGCACGACTGAGGTCATACTCCTGAAACTGGATCCACCAGCGAGAAATTCGTGGTACAAGATCCCTCTTAGTCAAAGTGGTACGAAGGGCGTTACAGTCGGTGACTATTTTAAATCTTAGCCCCAATAAATAGACTCGGAAACGATTTAAAGATGCGACAACCGCTAAAGTTTCCAACTCAAAAGAGTGAAAGTTTTGCTCATCTACTGTAGTTTTACGACTGTAATACGCCACTGGCCTAAGTAAACCATCTATGCCTCGCTGTAGGAGAATACCTGCAATACCTAGCTTCGAAGCGTCCGTATGAAGTTCGGTTTCTAAATGGGGGACGTATAAAGCTAATATAGGGCGTTCAACTAATTTTTCCTTTAGCATTCTAAATGACTCCGCCTCATCCGCCATCCATTTCCATTCGAATTTAGATTTTAAGATTGTTTAAAAGTGTTTCAACATCCGGATAAACCTATTGAGGTTTTTGTGATGTTTCTGTTTTTTTCTTTAATTAATAAACAATGAAAAAAAAAATAAGATCTACTCTCCCACATCTGAGACAAATGTCAAATAAAGAGAGTAAATCACAATAACGGTCAGCGTCGTTTGGTGCGCGAGATGTATGTGCTGTCAAGTTGCGATGTATTTATTAGCTTCCTTGTCCTCATTATTACGCGTGTGTGGGTGGAGGCCCCTCCCCCGCCTGTAGCGGTGGGAGGCGGGTGGCGTCGCCGAACTCGTTACACTATCATTCACCGACGATTTATATCTTGCAGAAGTATTTAGCGCTTTGTAGTTCAACAGTTCAAATCCCATCAAAAATATAACATGTAAAAATGCAAGTCTCGCAACGCAGTTCTCTCTACCGCAAAACGTTGTAATAAGATAAATATAATGTAAATCCAAGTCGGTTCATTTATTCAGTACCTATCTATGGAAGCATCTATCCAACAACTTTGTCATAAATTATTACCTACATAATTAGTTAACAACATTTTATGGGTATTTCTCATCAAATCTCGTAATTTCATTCCCGAGTCATTAGTGCCGAGTCAATGTAATACTACTCTAATAATGCTCGCTGTCTACACCATTATTATTTGAAAAGAAAACGTATTACCTCTAAAGAAAAAATATATATTATGGCCACTTTGTTACCGTGAAAGTCATTCCCTCACCATGTCCCTTAGTTCAAAAACATTACTTAAATGCCTAGGTTCTCATCTCAAATATATCTATATCTGTACTATTATACTAGGTTCTATTCTTCCACTTTTATATTCTACTATTATATTATACTAGGTTATACTAGGTTCTCATCTCAAATATATCAATATATATATATATATTATATATATTTATCTCTAAAATATTAAATATACTTTGCCTTTCCTTATGAGCAGTATTTGACAAATCTGCTATAATAAATAAAATCTCATTACAGTAAAATAAACATAACATCTAATTAATATACACACAAATATACAAATCCTTTTATATAATAATATATACAAAGTCGCTGCTTACACGTTAATTTAAAAAAGCTAATGAGTAAACAAACTAACTTTTTTGTTGCGCACTGTGGCGTAGGCCTTAGTAAACACGCTACAACCGCCAAGTTGCACCCTACCCTCACCGCTTAAAATTATGATGTTTCTTGTGTAGAACTACCCACTTCTGATTTGCTTTATTTGACACAAAGCTAGATACTAGTTATTATAATATTAGTTTTAGGATGATTACGTATTATGTGTAGTAATTTTTTATTTTAAGCTACGCTTGGTGGCACATAATTTTGTTTAAACCCTGTATGTTTTCTCTCTAAGTGAATTTGTAATAATTATTTTGAGAAATAAATATCTTTAACCGTATCTGAAGCTCGGCGGCCGCTAACGCCTTTAGCTTTGTGCAGACCAGCGCGACACCGGTTATTGTTATGCCGTGAAGTTTTCTTAGAAATTGTATTGTTCGTGTCGCGTCGCGTGACAAGTCGCGCTAGTCCGCAAAAGCCTTTAGCCTTCTAACCTAACCTATCCGAGTCGGTTTGCTTTGAATTGGGGGGTTAACCATAATGATGGTATCAATTAGAATTAAGTTTTTGGTATCATTATTTAGGTAAACTAAACATCTGTTAGACGAGTAGATAAAAAATAAAATCTGTCAAGTGCGAGTCGGACTCGCACACGAAGGGTTCCATACCAGGTCGTACAAGATTTAACACTATTGTGACTGCGAGTCACTTTCTCTAGTTTAATAACAAATATTATATGTATTTTAAAATCGGCACATGGTTCCGGGTTCTTGGAAACACATTAAATCTCAACTTTATGGTCTGACAGCTCGAGACGTTACCCTAATTAATAACAAAAGATCCTATTTCTTTAAAATTGTAAAGCAATATCGAACCTCTTAGAAACCCATTCCATTTATACTTTATGGCCGTACCAATCCTAAGGGCTTAAAAGCAGAGATCGTCAACATGTGGCCCGCAAAGTTAGTATGAACAAACGTGCTCATACATGAATATAACAAAAGTAAGGTAAAGAAATCAATTAACAAATAGAAATCTAGAGCAGCATGAAACTTAAAACCTAAGAGCCATTCATGGGACAGACAGATCCAGTGCTCCCAATAATGTAGCTATTAATTAATCCAATAACTGTAGTTACAATATTGGATTAATTATTCTATTATTCTAGCCGCCAGCTAAAATACTTTAATATATTCTGTGCTAAAACATTTGTATGTTTTATAATAAAATGTATAAAGATTCAAAAGGTTGACCGTCCCTGCAGACCAAGAAGTTGCATATTAGCACAGCTACATCTGTCATCATAAATACCCGAAGAGCCGACCCATTCGGCCATTGAGAAACAATTAAGGGATTTTAAGTCTTTGTCGCAAAAACCCGTAAGTCAGGGGGCGGAGAATCCCATGTGCGACGGGAGAGTTTGTAAGGAAGTTTGTAGAGATGGAGGTTTGTAAAAGGACAGTTGATTTCACACCACGGCAGGACGCGGATGTTTACGGCTAGGCTAGTTAGAAGGGAGATCGAGAGGCCATGTCCAAGTGGGCTGTCGTAAGATAGCGTGTACTATTTATTAAGTTAAATATAGTTGGGTTGGAGCCCAGATTAGTCTAATGTAGTACTAGTAACTAGTATTAGTGACTAGCCTAACGTAGTATGTGTGTGTGTGTGATGGTGCGACTGGGTAAGTCTTTCAATACAATAACTATCCTAGGCTGGTAAAATAATTAAAGCTCTTGTAACTAAACTCTTAATTGGTATCGAGTTTTATAATCAACGCTACCTTCTCGTGTATTATGTGCCCATAATATCCTAATCCTTACCTTGCAAATTATTGTCAGTTGCGTTTGGCTATAGGGACATGGCGACGGCCTTCCACCATACTTGACACGAGCACTAATGCTCAAGACTGTTGACGACCGTTGACCTTGAACTGACGCACCACATTTGGAAGGCAGAGCCATAAATACTCACAGCTCTTTTAGAGTTGAATTAGGCTATAAAGCCAATCTGTAATTGCATTATAAAACCACCAAACGTTAGTGACAATCTTTGTATCCAAAAAGGTTTCGCCACAGAATACTTTGCGTGAGGCGTGTTGACGCGTATTTCCAGGGAGTTGGGTTAGGCATCACCAAGTACCCCTGATTCAATTGGTAGACGTTCGAGGAACGCTAGGGACCGTGTCTCGATAAAAATACCCGTCCGTTCTGTAGGACTATTACTAAATCGACACTGTTTATCGAGACACGCTATTGGGACGCAAAGCCGCTAATAGCCGCACCGCATCCTCTAAATGGGGGAGTTTAAGGAAATATGAAGTGACGAATTACCACTTCGGCGTTCACCAGGCACGATCGTAATGTATTCTGCTAAAAACTGAGTCTACGGTACGCTAGTGCTAGTTTTGTGTTAACTTTGTAAAAAGGGGCCAGACTGCCGTAAAGGGGCTTTCACATTAGCACGCGATTAGAATTACTGAATACTAAACTTGTCTTCCTCAATAACGGTTGGACTTTGCAGTACTCTGTCATAGGATTGGGTAAGACATTTATATAGTGCTTAGGGAACGTGATCCGTTAGAATCGTATTAGTTCCTCAGAGGTTCTATGCGTTAGGTCTAACCGGTCACGTAGAATGAGGCAAACGTTGTAATACGGTTTCCGGTCTCAGTGAAGTGGGAACATTGTAAACTGACAAATTAACGTAGCTATAAATAATGATTTGAAGCGCAAGCGTAACGATCCCTTAACCCCTCCACCTTAACAAAGCTGTATTACAGATATTGGTGCTCAACTGCGAGTGGAGGAGATGTTGGCATTCTAACATTTATAATACTCAATAATATTATACCACATACTTTTGCATACCCTCTTGTCTTATTAGCTTCATATTATATTAATGTTATAATACTTATGTTTACTAACTGTGTGTTCCCAATATTAACTTCCTTTATCCAATCCTCGTCCCCTAGCTTTTATAAGTCGGGGCGAGGTACAGTAGTTTGGGAACACTTCTCTTTCTTATATCGGTGGGAGAGTGCCCAGTCTGGCATCGAGCTCTACAATGCAGTACGGTGGTGGGGTGCTGCTTTTCCCCCAAAAGGGGGAACCGATCTAGACACTAATATTAACATAATTAGGAAAAACGAAAATTTTATCAGCCTAGGGTAATTTAGGTACTGTCACACTATGAATTTGTAATACTTTCGTAAAGGTAACAACAGAGGCGCTATAAAAAAACAAAGATTTGTAAAGAAATTGTCTAATTTTAATGAAAAAATGTTGTTGTGTTAAAATAAAGGTGTAGGAGTATATTTCATTTATTTTAAGAGAAAAATATCAAGTTAACTTTATCCAGTAACATGCATTAACTAAAGTCAAAGTTATTTATTTGCTACTAACATAGTATTAGTAGGTATAAATAAGTATATATGGTAGGTAAGCAGGTAGATATGTAGGGTAGGTAGGTATGGTAGGTAATTAGGTAGGAATAGGTAATTAGGAAAGGTAGGTGCGCCGTAGATAAGTACTTAGTGCTAACCGTGCGAAACCGGGCCGGGTAAAGCTAGTTACTTATAAATAAAAGGATTTCTCTTGCTACATCAGACTATATTGTACAAAATAGAATGTAAGTAGTACGCCAAATTTTAATTATAACTGTGCGTTTGCACTGGCGAAATATTCACAACAAAACATGTTGGAATCTCTATTTTCTGTCAATTTTTCATACAATGTTTGACAGGAACTAGAGATTTCAACATGTTTTGTCGTGATGTTTCGCCAGTGCAAACGCATGGGTCAATACAGGTATTTATTTACGTTATTTTTGATAGTCATACAGAAATCTATTATTTCTTACTTATTATTTTTACACATCCCATCGGACTATGAGAGTGAGGGAAGAGAGAGTGCACTCGTGTCTGCGCACACACTTGTGCACTATAATATCTCCCGCGCCGAAGGCCAGTCTCCGTTGAGATTGGCCGCCGTGGCCGAATATTTTTACACCAATAATTTTTCTCAATATGAAATTGTATCCACAACGGTTTAAAGTAACTGAATAGTATACTGTATGTGCCAGCATTCATTTCAATGTTACTGAATATATTGTTTATTGGAGTGTAGTTTTAACATGAGGTACACACATCAACACCGTCTAGGGATACTTTGAAAAAAGTCGATAAAGTTCTTAAACTCAAAAAATACTGGCCGGTTTTAAAATCTTGTGAAGAAAGTTTATTTTGTAGACCTTTTTGGATCATCGAAATTTGAATGATCGAAATAGTATATGCTGCCATGATAGTAGGTACTTACTAATTCCATGTCATTACTCCGACTATGAAATAGTTATCTGTGGAATTTATATTGCATAATATTAGCATGAAATACATAATTATTTTTTTAAGTTGCAGAAAATCGCCCATATTATATAAAATACATTATGAATCGGCGTTTTTAGTATTTGTTGATTATAAACAGTATATGTTACATGATACACACAAGTTTCAAATTCCTAATTTGTTCAGTTGTTGAGATAGAGCTCGTACAAAAATGGTCTAAAACAGACAACTTCTACGGCCCCCTAATTCATCATTTTTGAAGATAAAAACTAATAAAAATTATATTTATTCTCTACTCGATGAGCTCTAAAAAATGATACCCCACATGCCAGGGTCAGATTTTTTTTTTTTCAGAATTTAAGTTTATTGTATGGCGACCCCCCTTTAATTTTTAATTTTATTATTTGTTGCTCTTGCGGCAATAGAAATGCTCAATCTGTGAAATTTTCAACTGCCTACCTATTACGGTTCATGAGATAGAGCTCGCTGACAGACAGACGGACAGCGGAGGCTTATGAATAGGGTTCCGTTTGTCACCCTTCGGGTACGGAACCCTAAAAAAGATAGTTCCCGGGGGTGAATTTTGTAATAACCTTGATAAACTAAAAAAATAATGTTAATTTTAACGTGATATTGATCTTTTAGTATTTATTTCAATATGATGCAGCATTAATTGTCAGTATTTGAGTTATTTAACCCATTGTTAACACTTTTCACTTATGTGTAATTATATAATTAAGTTTTTATTTTACGATAATTGGACATTAAATTCCAAAGTACTTTTAGTATGCACGTGTTAGAAAATACGGTGGGCACTATAAGTATATGTATAGATATTACCCAAATAGCAACATTTGAATGTCAGAATGACTCCTGATTATTAATTACTTATGAATGTTCTTATGAATAAGTTGTGTAGGGAATGGTTTTCATAAAATAAAGCACAGAAAGACAAGACTAGATATTTATTCAATTAGACTTGTCAGTATTTAATCAGAAAGCTAGTTGTCCGTTCCAAATCTAGGTCTTCACGGAGAAAAAGGACAAGAAACTCCATGGAAACAATATTACAGTATTCTATCAGCACAATTCTTATATTTCCATAAATTATCGTTTATTGTTAACAGTTGATTCTATTTCTTGGATTCAGAATAATAGCAACATTATAAATATAGCAATATTGGCAATAATACACCAACATAATCATAATAAGCAATAATTACAGCACAATATCAAATTACTTAACTTACGTGACACCTGATCGGTATATTCCACACACTAACAGCACTATAACCAACCAACTGAACATTTACTGAGTAACTGACTATTCCATCACTTGATTCGGTCCGCACAGCTCAAAAGCCAAATAGAAACTGACTTCCCACCGAAAGCGGGTCTTTTATAACATCGATTCTTGTAAACAAGGTCACCCCACCTTGTTTGAAACGTAACAATCGTTTGAAACAGTTTGTTATATTAAAATAACAATATAAAATCTAAGATATACTAAATGTCTCATTAAATATTACTCGGTAATTAATAGACATAATATCTAAATGAATTTTACAAGATAAGTTAATTTTTAGGTAAACACAATACGTAGTCAAATGAGCTACTTCTACATTGGTCTCAAGCTTCGTAAGTGTGACAGATGTCACTATACAACAACCAATATTTTAATATTATAATAACCTCAAAATAAACTATCTAACACACGCTTCAAATGTGATCAAAAAATTAAAAGGGCTGCCATTCAGGGGGGGTTGGGTTCCGACCCCCCATGTAGAATAATTTTATTGATAAAATAGAGCAAACTACCTTCCCTTAAAGTTTGTACAGTCCGAGACCAAACACATTGTAATATATTTTAAACGATAGACTTAATGATTTTCGATTAAATAAACGTTATATCCAATAAACGAAATAAGTTTTAGAGTATATAAATGTTATATGTAAAGAAATTATAAATATGAACAGTTGGTATATCTCACGTTTATTATATCTTGTGAACGTTATTGAAATGAAAAAAATCCAAATAACTTTAATTATTATGATATGAGGCGCAGCCACGAGCTCTATCTCAACAAAACAAATTAAGAATTTGAAACTACTGTATATCATGTATGTACCATATCCTATTATCCTACTAATCTATATATATAAAACAAAGTCGGGTTTGTTCGAACACTTATAACTGGAGAACGGCTGGACCAATTTTCATGGTTTTGGATTTGTTGGATTTGTCTCCGCCCCGAATAGCAGAATAACTATCAAATAATTGGAAAACTTCACGAAAAAATATAAAATAAAAGAAAAACATTTTCCCATACAAAATGTTCATGGGTTTCGTAACAGTCAAACATTTAATGTTCATCACGTCGATAAGGTAAACTCTCCCCTTAAATTAAAGAATGTATTTAAATACAGGTTTCGAATCGACAACATATATCCAAAATATTCGGATAATGGCGTATTTTAGATTTTAAAAATATAAAATAATGTCACTAATGAAAAAGGATTGACATAATTATATTGGTTGTCAAATATATAGGTATGCGTGCGTTCAGAAATTTATTTTGTGTAAACTAAGGAAAATATATCAACCTATTTTTAGAAAACAAACAAAAATTGTCAAATCGATTAGTCTCACTCAATCATTACAGATTATTCTGTCAATCCAGTCAGAGTCAGTACCATAGGTCAGTACTACATACTGGCGAGATGCGCCCGCCGCAATATGTCAATATAAAAAATACAGTATAATGAGCAATTATTCCCTGCAAATTCACGAGTTTCATTTACTTGATTCTTACGACACAACAATTGGTGACCCCGAATTTTAAAACGGAACACATAAGAAGATTTTTGTGTGGAGCAAGTTACCATGTCTGACGATGAACAAGCTAAATTCCAGACCGCGCTGAATTACGACGCAACAATAAATATTGTTTTGTGTGAGTATGCCGCGATCAAGAAGATCTAATCTGTATGGCCGTTTTTGGCATCCAAACATCCAATACCAATGATGAAATTACGCGCTATCAAGTTGGTAGATATGTGAACTGCAATGAGGCAATTTGGCGTATATTCTCATTCCCTATTCACGAACGTCATCCCACTGTTGTACATTTGGCGGTGCATCTGGAGAACGGTCAAAGAGTATTATTTCACAGCGTCGAATGCTGCTCAACGAGCTGAAACACCTTCAGCGACAACATTGACCAGTTTCTTTACGACTTGCCTTAGTGATACGTTCGCACAAACGTTGCTTTACTCGGAGATGCCACGTTATTACATTTGGAACGCTTCATCGAAGAAATTTCTGCGTCGGAGGCAAGGCGATGCGGTTCCTGATCATCCGGCTATGCGTTCTACTGATGCTCTTGGTCGTATTTACACAGTTCAACCAAAGAATGATGAATGTTTCTATTTGCGGTTGTGGCTGGTAAATGTTCGTGGGCCAACATCATTTGAATCACTACGAACTGTTAATGGTACAGTGTGCCCAACATTTCGTGCAGCATGTCAAGAGCTCAATTTGCTTGAAAACGATTCTCATTGGGACACGACAATCGCTGAAGCTATTATTTCTACATCTCCAAGTCAGATACGCATATTATTTGCTATCATCATTTCTACATGCTTCCCATCTAATCTAATCCACGGAACCTGTGGAACAAATACAAAGATAACATGTCAGAAGACATTTTACAGCAAATTCGTGGCAGTTCAAGAAATCCTGATCTTGAGGCGAATGAACAGATGCATAACCAGGCTTTGGTCTTGATCGAAGATATGTGTTACCTCATGTGCGGCAGTTTGATAGTCAGGTTAGGAATGCGAGCGCCAGATCGCGTAGTCAATGACGCATTTAATAGAGAATTGGAACGTGAACTTGAATATGATCGATATGAATTAAACCAGTCAGTTCAAACGAATGTACCCCTGTTTAACCTAAAACAGAAGGAAGTCTATGATATTAAGAGGGCTATCACAAAATTGCGTTTTGACAGTTCGAGCGCCCGATGCATTGCATAAGTAGCAATTTGGCAGTTGTAATTATGCTTATTATAATAAAGTTTTTGTTTTTTAAGTATGCAATTTTAATTTCCTATGAACCAACGTTTATTCTGGTATAAATATTACGTAAAAATATGAATGTAGAAAGGAGGAAATTGCTGTTAATTCTGAGCGTTTTTTAAGATTTTGAATAGGATTTTTTTTTTGATGTCCCATAAATATTTCCAAATTCTGAGGCCGCTATGTACTATACTAATAACTGTTCTCCACAACTCAATAAGTCATAGTTGTCCAAGTCTTTCAGTTACTCAGAACAAGAGTTGCCCATTTTACGCAAAAATCACCGTCGAAATCAGTCGAAATGTAATAGGGCTCTTAGTGCGCTTGGTGATAAGAAAACTGTCGAGTAATGTGATTCACGCGACGATACTCAAAGGATAATTTAAAGATGAGTTAGTTCTCATTCCGAGGATTCCAATGATCCCAACGGATATGCCTTTTGAGTTTAAACGAATTAAACCGAGTGCATCCCATGCTGCACAATATGTGCATAGTTTAATTCAATCATGTCTTGCTGACACGCGATTGATATACCTACTTAATTTTTGTACTTATTTATTTATTTTTGTGTTAATATCTTAAAAGTACTGAACTAAATATTTATTTTCATTGTATTACTTTCATAAAATCATAAATTAAGTTCAGATAATCTGTAACACGAC
This sequence comes from Conistra vaccinii, assembly GCA_948150665.1. Lineage (NCBI taxonomy): Eukaryota > Metazoa > Arthropoda > Insecta > Lepidoptera > Noctuidae > Conistra > Conistra vaccinii. Next base: position 24,392,501 of record OX411327.1, read on the forward strand.
ATTCAGTGACTGTTAGGCGGTACGAAGTTCGACGGGTCAGCTAGTATAGATATAAAAATGAATCCTTATTTCCTTGGTCACGGCATCACGTGTGAAAGGCTGGACCAATTTCGCTAATTCTTTTTTTGTTGTGTTTGTTATAGTAAGGAGATGGTTCTTAGGATAGGTAGGTGATGGTAGCCAAGGTAGGGTAGGTAGATAGGTAGGTATGCAAGTAGATAGGTATGTATGTAGGTAGGTGTAGGTAAGTAGGTAGGTAGGTATGTATGTATATAGGTAGGTAGGTAGGTGCGCCGTAGTAAGGTATACCCGTGCGAAGCCGGGGCGGGCAGCTAGTTAATGATAAAAATAATCATGGCGTACATCACTAACAAAGAGAAGACATGACATTTCTTCTGTCAATCGGATAACTGACAAAGTGACACGTGTGTGTTTATTGCTTTTTCTTTGATTTTTGTTCGTTGATTTTCTAGTTTATCGACTGCTTCTGCTTATGGGCTCCGAGACTACTGTTCACTGTGTGACTAGTGCTTACCTAAGAATGCTTACCTGAGAATGGGAAGCCATGTAAGGCCTACACACGTCATGTGTGTCAACTGCAACTTAAGTCTCAACAAATTGCGCTGATAACCGGCATTTGCACTTGAATCGAGAGTCACTGCTTTAATCTGCAGCTGACATACCCTCGAATTTTAAGTATTTCTGGCGACTAATCAAGTTACAAGATAGTGATTATCTTCATTGCATAACAAGTATAGTACCTACCGAAAAAACGACTTGTCGAGGTTATGACATGTCGCACACCTGTTGATCGAACAACAAGGGTAAATTGAGTGTATGTCTAATGACATACACTCAATTTACCCTTGTTGTGAAAAAATTGTGTTTTGATTTCTGTTGTATAGATCCTACCTATGTTATTAAAAATCATCATCATCATCATCATCAGCCTATTAATGTTCCCACTGCTGGGACACAGGCCTCCTCTCTGTGAGAGGGAGTGGGCCGTAATCTACCACGCGGGCCCAGTGCGGGTTGGTAGATGTCACATGTCTTCGAATTTTTGGTTCTAGGACATGCCGGTTTCCTCACGATGTTTTCCTTCACCGTTTTGAGAGCAGTGGTGATGAAATTATTTACACAAAGTAAAGCGCCTGCTTGGTTTCGAACCCACGACCTACAACTCGTAAGTCGGGGCCGTTACCACTGGGCCACCACTGCTCCACTGCTCTGCTCTGCTGTTAAAAATCATGATTATGAAATATGTAGCTATTAAAAGCTTTATAATAAATAGGTTTAAGACAATATCGATGGCAGCAAAGTAGAAACGGATATCTACAAATTCGCAGTTTTACAGGAGAGCAGATTTAGTAAAAAATAGTGGTCATTTTGTGAGTTATGGACCGATTAATATAAAATTTTCTATGATGCATTAAAATAACCTTCTTTATGAATTATGTAGCAGCTTTTATCGCTATGTCGTTGTTTTACTGAAATAATGTAGATGTATTTTTTTTTATCTGAAAAAAGTGCCCATTTCATTTAAAATATCTAGTAAACTAAGATAATAATCTCCAGTAAATACTTTTATGGATATTTAAAGGAAATCTAAGCACATGCAAACAGTATTCCCAACATATCTCGTACACACGAGAATGTGACAAGTGACTGATGTCTTTGTTGACGTTTCATTCATCTGTCAAAGCTCTGAAGTAAAGGCGGATAAATTCAAATGTCCGTTTCTACTGCGATGTTTTTTTTTAAAATAAATTTTCAAGATTTTCTTCATTATTTTAAAATTTGAAATAATTTTAACACAAAATTGTAGATAGGATTTACATAAGCTCATTTTTGCAAAAAAAAGCATTTTCACAAAAATGTAGATTTCCGTTTCTACTTTGCTGCCATCGATATGTACTTTTTATACAAGCAACATATTGCTCTTCTACCTAAATATCATGAATTACAATAAGTATGCAAGTTTCAATTATGCACAAAGAACATCTATTACATTGGTTACGAAACATTAATACATCATTCTAACGCCTTTTTTTAGATTTAGAAGATGACTATGTCTGCCAGGCATGCAGATCTTGTAATGGCTGCAGTTTATAATAACTTGCAAAGAAAAGTTTCTGGCAGTGAAGAAGCTGTAAACATTTTGGCTAGGGATGATGAGAAATAAATATGGAAATTATATTTAGTTTTTTTTATGTCTAAAACTTGTGATTATGACCTACCCCTACCATAATAATTTAAGTAATCATAATTATATAATGCATATCTATAACTTCCCTAAAGATAATTAAATAAATATTCTTCTGAACATTTATTTAGTTACGGAAGAGCTCGGCTAAATAATAACAGCCGCACCGGTCGATCCATCAGGTTAAGCTACGCTTGCCGGGATTTTTTCGTGGATGTGTCACCATCTTTACATGCCAAGACTCCTCCGTGCCTCGGAAAGCACGTTAAGCCGTTGGCCTGTCATTCGTGGATCTTTGATGATCGTAATGGGTCGTCAGAACCCCAAAAGTCTGACAGCCAGTCTTACCAAGGGGGTATTACCCAGTTATTTGGTTGTGGAGGTCTAATACACAGTCGCTCTATTTAAAATACTAGTATTCAGGCAGCTGAAGGCAGAAACCGGATGCAGATCCAGTTAGACTGGAAGCCACCCCAACATAGTTGGGAAAAGACTAGGCAGATTGAATTTATTTGCTTAGGTATGTCGTATGCAGGGCCATGTGGCAGACCGACGCAAGTCGTCGCTGCCGGCTAGTCAAAATTCAATCGTCGGAACCACCGGGGTCACCTACTGGCCAATTGTATGGAGAAGGAAGGCCTCTTTATGATGAACTCCTTCTTCAGAAAACGTGAGCACAGAAAGTGGACCTGGCAGAGCCCTGATGGTGCAACAAAAAATGAAATTGACTTCATTATGTCGACGAAGAAGTATTAAGTATTCAATGATTTCTCTGTGATGATCCTCCATTCTTCAGACGATGCCTTCAAGTACCGGCAGCTCAATAGACGGATCTCTAAGTCCTTGAAAAGTGACCTTCGCCGCTTTAGTGCAGACCGCATTAAGGACGCGCGAAGGGATCTTTCTGTTGGGCAGAGCCAGCTTGCAAAATTGAAGACCGATGATGGCAGGATCGTATCCGCCAAACCTGAACTATTGAGAGAGATCGAGAGGTTCTATGGACAGTTATACACGTCATCCAGTAACCGAATCTGGCAAACGACCCAAGAGTTAAATTACCTAACCCGACATTATACCGAAGATATCTCGGACGTCAGCTTGTTCGAGATTAGGATGGCTCTAAAGCAGCTTAAAAACAACAAGGCGCCGGGTGATGACGGAATTACGGCCGAACTCCTAAAGGCCGGTGGGAAACCGGCCGTACTTAAGGCCCTCCAGAAGCTGTTCGATTCCGTCATACTCGAGGGTAAAACTCCACAGGCATGGAACTGAAGTGTGGTGGTACTCTTCTTTAAAAAGGGCGACAATGCCCTGCTTAAGAACTATAGGCCCATCACACTTCTGACCCATGTCTACAAGCTGTTTTCAAGAGTCATCACGAACCGTCTCGCGCGCAGGTTTGACGACTTCCAGCCTCCCGAACAAACCGGATTCCGTTAAGGCTTTAGCACCGTGAACCACATACATACGCTGCGGCAGGTTATACAAACGACCGAAGAGTATAACCTGCCTCTCTGCCTAACGTTTGCGGATTACGAGAAAGCCTTAGATTCGATCGAGACATGGGCTGTTCTGCAGTCTCTTCAACGGTGCCAGATCGACTATCGGTAAATCGAGGTGTTAAAGTGCCTATACAAAAACGCCACTACGTCAGTCCGCCTCCGCGACCAACCCTCGAAACCTATCCTTCTGCAGCGAAGTGTGAGACAAGGAGACGTTATCTCTCCGAAACTGTTCACCGCTGCACTGGATGATGTCTTCAAGGTTCTGAACTGGAAAGGGCTAGGCATCAAGATCAATGGCAAGTATATCACTAACCTTCGGTTTGACGACGATATAGTTATCATGGCTGAGACCATGGAGGACCTCAGTATAATGCTCGATGACCTCAGTAGAGTCTCCAAAAGAGTGGGTCTTAAAATGAACATGGACAAGACAAAGGTCATGTTAAATGCCCATGTAATACCCGCTCTCATAATGATCGGAGACGCTACGCTCGCAGTTGTAGACGAGTATGTTTACCTAGGACAAACTGTCCAGCTAGGTGGGTCGAACTTCGAGAAAGAGGTCAATCGTCGAATCCGACTTGGCTGGGCAGCGTTCGGGAAGCTACGCAATATCTTCTCGTCCCACATACCACAGTGTCTCAAAATGAAAGTCTTTTTTGACCAGTGCGTGTTGCCAGTGATGACTTATGGCACTGAAACGTGGACGCTCACAATGAGCCTCATCAGAAGGCTAAAAGTCACCCAAAGAGCAACGTAGAGGGCTATGCTTGGAGTTTCCCTACGTGATCGAATCAGAAATGAAGAGATCCAAGGAGAGCAAGCAGGAGAACCAAGGTCACTGACATAGCCTGAAGAATTGCCAAACTTATGTGGCAATAGGAAGGACACATTACTCGCAGAACCGATGGCCGATGGGGCCGAAAGGTTCTGGAGTGGCGACCGTGTACCGGCAGACTTAGCGTTGGAAGGCCTCCCACAAGATGGACCGATGACCTTGTAAAGGCCTCAGGAATCCGCTGGATGCGGGAAGCACAGAATCAGATATGATGATGATGATGATGTCAAAATCACCAGACAAAAATCAAATATGCAACAATAATTTAAACATTACTTCAAGCCACGCTTTGAAGGTAATACCTGTGTCCTGGTCCAGTGCCTGAGTATTATACCATCCATTCTATCAGCCACAGTGATCAAGAGGCAGTTGGCACTGCCACGCACCCGCCGCATCAGGGAGGCGACACGCTAAAACAATAATTATAATTCTTAAATTCTATTCTGTATTAATAAAACAGTATTTAACTAATAATAAAAGGTATCACATTAAACACCCAATGCTCTTCCTCCTCTCTCGTACTTGATATATGCTGTGCCCGACAGGGTCCATAATTGTGACTAATATAAGTAATTATTTCTCTACCAACTATATACATTATGGTACGCAATAACGAATTGGAGTAGTCTCGAGCGTGGTTATAGTGAGCCAGTCTGCTCAGTCCAGTTTCAGCTACAGAAAAAGGCAATGTAATTCAACGTACGTCTGCTTGAGTATGTCAAGTCGAGCGATAGGACCACATTTGCTACCTACCAATAGTTCATCCTAAGTTCTAGACTATACAACAAGCTTAAAAAATGGAGTTAAGAAAATTGTTAGATTTGCTCTAAACTATTGCGATACATCGGAACTCATTTATTCTACGAATTAACGACTATAATATCAAATTCACTTCAGGTCCTCGACATATTGTTTTTTACTGATTATACCACACCCACACGCACACACACACACACACAGACATACTAACAGACCAGTTTATCCCCACAGCAACACACTCCAATAAAATGTTAACATCAGAATTATTACGCAATTGTAAATATTTTGTAAAACGTGTCAATCCCACTAAAGAACACAGTCCTTCAAGATACAGGATTTTCCTAGTTTGAAAGGCAGGGGTCTTAGGCTGCCTGTCCAACGGAGTGGAGCGGAGAGGAGAGGAGCGGAGATGTGTCAATATTAACCAATAGAATCAAAACTCCGCTTCAGAGGTGCGATTCTATTGGTTAATTTTGGCACATCTCCGCTCCTCTCCTCTCCTCTAAGCTCCAGTGGACAGGCAGCCTTACTCTTTTGTAATAGCCCATCCCATAATTACATAAAACACACTGATGTTACTTAGGCTAAGTTTTTTGATAAATAAATGATTACTTACTTACTAATTATAAACTAATTGTTTGAGATATAATAACAACATTTACCTTGATCTGGATCACATGCACACAGAACAGAAAGTATATTCGTTAACATTTTATGGACATTGTTATGAACTACATAATCCTGCAGGATGCGCTCTTTCAGAAACTATACGCACACAATAGCTGTTCAAAACGAAAGTGCTGGTAGTAGCATACGACAGCGAATACCTGAAGCATGCGAAGGATGCGGCGCGGCGGCGGCGGCGGCGGCGGCGGCGGCGGCGGCGGCGGCGGCGGCGGCGGCGCCCGGCGAGGTGAGGTCGGCCGCGCCACGCTCTGCTGAACAGGCTCGTCGGCGCGCGGCGGCGCTGTCGGATGTGACGGGCGGTCGGTCGGACGCCGCCGTGTCACATTCGTCAGGATTAGCTCCGCGCGTCGACCACTTCATCAACGTCATGTCTCGATGTCTCCGCTCTTTCATTAATATCATAGTCTATCATGTTGTTCCTAATTTGATTTTGGTACTTTATCCGCCAATCGTTTCGAAGGTTGCTCATTCTAATAAGGAACCACAGAATGTAATGTTGTGCTATCAAATCGTGTTATTAATTAACTGAGACATAGAACACATGAGGTACATAGATTACCATTTGCGTGGATGTGACGCATATTTTCCCCCAATTTGTTATTTTCGTGTTTTATTTCTTTTTTGCGTCATGTTTACCGCAAATAAATGTATTTTCTTTCTTTTTTTTCTTACCAATTGGTAACATTTGTAAACACTTAGCAATGTTCAGTCGTGAGCCTACAGCTACATAAATATCTGAAGTCCGTATAGTGGCAGTTTAAAAATAGGAGAAAATCATGCCGTAACATTTTTGGCCTTAGTAGAGTATTCCGATGATGATGCTATACAGCTTACATTTTATTAGCACCATAAGAACATTTAAGTTGAGAAATAATGCTTATTGCTGTATTAAGAAACAAGCTTACACCACTATAATTATTGCTTATATTTTTAGAGGCGCTGTGAATAAATTACAGCTTTGAAGTGGTGTATGTTGAGAGTTTTGTAATGCATACAGAACGGCATATCGGCATTTCAGTACATTTAGTAATGCTAATCACATAAATGGGGCACATCAACACCATTATTGGTATGTTTTAAGATCTTCTGTAGAACCTTTAAATGCTTTCTACTGTACATTCGTTCACAGAATCTCTAATTTAATGGTTTTGACTTAATATTTGTATTTGCGTTCACCTTTGTGATGCTAGGAATGACGCATAATATGTCATGTTAAACATTTTATTGCGTAATGGAACTAAATAGTTTGGAAATTCCAAAAGTGCTCGCCTCATAACACATATTCATAAACGAAAAAGAAATTCAAAACATAGTTTCTAACAAAAATTAACAATTTATCACTTTTCATGAAGTATGTTTTGACTGCTGTTTTACCCATCAATATGGGTAAATTTCTAACCTCGCAATCCCTACGTAGTGTTAAAGACTATTTATTTAGATATTTACGTTGTGGGTTGCTAGGCAACACCTTAAGTCAAGGTTGGAAATATTTAGATAAAGATATTATATTTTAGTTAGAATTTTATTAATTATAATTAAACTACTTTGAATAAAAGAGCCATTTTCAATAGGGTTCCTTCTATGGCAGAAACCAATGTATTAAAAAAAAATTAACTCAATTAATTGATTTTATCGCAAGCTACAATGTTTTCAAGCTTCATAAATTGACGGACAGGATTTTTTTTTCAACTATATTGATGTTTTTTTCATTTCTGTGGCATTAAATCAATTAGTAAAAACTACAGTATTAATCTCCATTTAATCATCTATACAATGGTATATAAATTAAGTAGGTTCTGTGTACTAGCAGGAGTGTAACAATAAAAACAGTTGCAGAAATGGGGCAAAAAATATTTTTCGATCGTAGAGCACACTCTAATGCTTCGCATTATGAGTCGTGCAATAAAGTATTGCAAAATGAATAGGAAATTGTTAAAACCGAACCGGTGGATTTAAAGAATAGTTTTAAGGGAATACATGAACATACTGAGTTCGATTCAATTGAAAAACAATCGACAAGTTCCGAAAATCAGACATGCAGAAATGTGCCAAGTGTGTCACTGAGGCATTTAGTAGAAAGTTCCGTACAAATAAATAATGAATACAAATAAAATATAAAATAGTGTAAAACATTAAGTTGGTCCTACTTTATGTTTTTTCTTTGACAGATAATTCAGCCTACGTTTGTATATTTTTTATTTTTATTGTTTACAATATTTTCTATTTTGACCATTTTTGTTTTGGAGTTCATCCAAAATAATAGCTTGATTTGATATAAAATGATCAATTTAAGCAATATTATAAACTTAAACGATCGCTGGTTCTTTTGTAGAAACAAAAACAGGAGTTTCAGTTTCAGGACTGTTTGTCTAAAAATGAAAAATAAATTGTAGTGAAATAATTATTGATGTGATGAATGAAAGAAATAATAAAAGGCAAGAAGAACGTTAAAATATTTATATAGTATATGTAGAAACAAATATTAAATTATAAAGTTAATATAAATAGGTAGTGATAATAAAAATAATGTTGTACTGCGATCCCTAAAATGTATTGACATGGACTATACCTACATATTAATCTTAAGGTACAATAAGTGTTAGATTAAACCACTGGATGACTGAATACAGGCTTTAGGCAGTATAGTATTCGACACAACTAGTATTTTCTTGCTTTTAGCTATGTAACGTTTCACGTGTGGACTTTTGAACAGCCATTAGAATCAAATAAGGATGAAAGTAGTTCACAACGCTCGAGGCGGGACGAGCTGGATAGGTTCCGATTAAACTGGGAGGAGGACGCGTGAAGGAGTGGAGGGAGGCCTTTGCCCAGGAGTGGGACAGCACAGGCTAGTAAAAAAAAACATATAGTATAATTTATAAAGATATTACGCGGGCGAAGCCGCTAGCGGAAGCTAGTGTTAATAGATTTTGACTTATTAAGGGTCAAAAGTGGCTCCAAATGGTTCGTTTAATTATATAATATAACTCACGGCGGCGCATGGTGCTTCACGTGGATCATGGCGGTGTTTGCATTTTCTTTATTTGAGTAATTCCGTTACTTTGTTTAACCGTGACGTTAGCTGGCGAGGCGGGGGGCGGGGGGAGTCTGGATGTTACCGTGTGATGATGAATGCGCGTGCTCGCGTGCCGCAGATTTCCCCGCAGACTGAGCGCCCCGTGTCCCGTACCCCAGCACCCCGACACAACGTGCCAAATTGTTTTACGAGTAAACAAAGAACTTAATTCCAATAATATAATTCTGTGTAAAACTTTAATTAATGGTAAATATTAAATATCGGTTATGCAGTTAATAAATAAATACTCCGGTGTCATTTCCTATCCAAGTGTTGGTGCGCATTAAATGGAAAAGTAAACCTTGGATCACACAAAAGCTTAAAAAAATGATAGGTATTAGGGATAGGTTGTTTAAAAATTGGAAAAATAAACCAGGGGATATGAATTTGCGTAGACAATATAATAGATTTAGAATTAAAATAAATAAATGTATAAATAAAGCGAAAATTAAATACCGTCAAGAAGAAATAAAAAATAGTTCGGAAAATCCAAAAGTGCACGCCTCATACTTATCACTCATTCATAAACGAAAAAGAAATTCAAAACATAGTTTAAAAATGAACAATTTATTACTTTTCATGAAGTCGTAATGTCAACGACTGACAAAGATATTTACTTGGCGGTTGCTAGGCAACTTACACACGTCAAGTCAATGGTTGGAAATATTTAGATAAAGATATTATATTTTAGTTAGTATTTTATTAATTATAATTAAACTACTTTGAATAAAAGAGCCATTTTCAATAGGGTTCTTTCTACGGCTGAAACAAATGTATAAAAAAAAAATTGACTCAATTAATTGATTTTATCGCAAGCTACAATGTTTTCAGGGTTCATAAATTGACGGACAGGAATTTTTTTTCAACTATTTTTATGCATTTTCCATTTCTGCTGCATTAAATCAATTGTTAAAAAGTACAGTATTAATCTCCATTTAATCATCTATACAATGGTATATAAATTAAGTAGGTTCTGTGTACTAGCAGGAGTGTAACAATAAAAACAGTTACAGAAATGGGACAAAAATAATTTTTCGATCGTAGAGCACACTCTAATGCTTCGCATTACGAGTCGTGCAAAATGTAAAAAGAATATTAGAAAAATTTGGACTAGCCACAAACGTAACGATTTGCTTGCACAAACTTAGGCTTGCGCAAATCTAATTTGACGGGTTTTCAAAGAAATTTGCGCAAATTTTTTCCCACACACGTAACGATTTGCTTGCGCAAACCTAAATTAGCGCAAGCAAATCGTTACGTGTGTGGCTGGCATAAAATTAATTCATGGATAGGAAACGAAAAAAAAAGTGTAGACTCTGTTATTTTAAGGTACTTAGGAAAGTTAGAATGTTCAGTTCATCGTATATGTAATAATTTTTCAACAACATTTACCAAAGAAATCTTAGATAATAATAAAACATGTCTGTAGTCATAGGTTTTTGGAAAGGTCTAGGCTATGTTGAGTCTGGACATGTGTCACTACGGTTTCAGAAAGCTTATCCAATAAATATAGATAGAATAATAAATTCGCTAAGTTGTGATAAGTCTGACGGAGTTGATAAAATTAGAGTTAAAGAAATAAAATTATTTAAATCAAAGTTGAGCCCTGTAATAACTTTATTTATTAATTTGTGTGTTGAAAAAGGGTTGTACCCCTATAAACTAAAAACAGCATTAATCAAACCTATTTTCAAACAAGGTGTACATAGTGAGTACGCAAACTATAGGCCAATAGCCATATTGTCAGTTATAAATAAAATAGTAGAAAAGTTTATTGTGAATCAGGTAAGTGTTTTCTTGGAAAAACACAATATTCTGACAAATGCACAACATGGTTTCCGACGTGGACGGAGCACGGCGACGGCCTTGGCGCAGTTCGCGGACGACGTCAATGAGTGTTTGGATCAGCGGAAGCACGTGGTGGTGGTCTACATTGATTTCAAAAAAGCATTTGATACTTTGGAGCACCACCAGCTGCTTCAAGCCATGGAGGAGTGCGGGGTCGCGGGACCGCTGAACAGATGGTTCCGTGCCTACCTCACAAACCGGACACTGCGAACGGTCATTGACGGCGTCGTCGGAGAGCCCAGACAAGTCACGTGTGGTGTGCCAACCGGATCCGTGTTTGGTCCTGTCGGATACATCATGCATGTCAACAGCATGTGCAATGTGGTACGTAATTGTCGTATATATATGTATGCGGATGATACTTGTTTAGTGTATGCAGATAAAGATTTAAATATAATTGAAAGTAAAATTCAGGAGGATTTTACTATATCATCAAATGGGCTCACGACAATGGCATCATAATCAATATAAATAAAACCAAATGTATGCATATACGATCTCCTTATCTTAAAAAGATCGCGCGTCCGCCGCGCAAAGTGGGGCATAGCTATGAGTGTCTGCACAGTAATGAACTGACGTCGTGTGAGTGTGCAAACATTGAGGTGGTGGAGGAATACAGGTACTTGGGCTTGGTCATAGACAACAGCTTCTCGTGGAAAACACACATTATGCACTTATGTAACAAACTCAGGTACGTTCTTGTGAAGTTTCACCACCTTAGTTTTGTGCTGGATAGGGCAACTTTGTACATGGTCTACTATGCGCTGGTGGACTCACTGCTTTCTTATGGGCTGGCATGCTATGGCATCACATTTAAAACATATTTGGATAAAATAAAAAAATAAAATAGTTTGGAAATTCCAAAAGTGCTCGCCTCATAACACATATTCATAAACGAAAAAGAAATTCAAAACATAGTTTCTAACAAAAATTAACAATTTATCACTTTTCATGAAGTATGTTTTGACTGCTGTTTTACCCATCAATATGGGTAAATTTCTAACCTCGCAATCCCTACGTAGTGTCAAAGACTATTTATTTAGATTGGGTGGTGGGTTGCTAGGCAACACCTTAAGTCAAGGTTGGAAATATTTAGATAAAGATATTATATTTTAGTTAGAATTTTATTAATTATAATTAAACTACTTTGAATAAAAGAGCCATTTTCAATAGGGTTCCTTCTATGGCAGAAACCAATGTATTAAAAAAAAATTAACTCAATTAATTGATTTTATCGCAAGCTACAATGTTTTCAAGCTTCATAAATTGACGGACAGGATTTTTTTTTCAACTATTTTGATGTTTTTTTCATTTCTGCGGCATTAAATCAATTAGTAAAAACTACAGTATTAATTTCCATTTAATCATCTATACAATGGTATATAAATTAAGTAGGTTCTGTGTACTAGCAGGAGTGTAACAATAAAAACAGTTGCAGAAATGGGGCAAAAAATATTTTTCGATCGTAGAGCACACTCTAATGCTTCGCATTATGAGTCGTGCAATACAAATCAGATTCATGAAACTATTAGTAGATAAAAACACAAAAACCCGTTGTAAGGATAATGATTACGAAGACTTATTTTTGAAATGTAAAATTGTGCCGGTTCATGAGAGGGTAGTGTTGTCAGTAACTTCTGTAGTGATCAATTTAAACACAATATAATACGCACAAGATCTCAAAGGAACAATAATATGAACAGATTTGTAGTGCCCAATTGTAATTACTATTATGGTCGAAGATGTAGAATTTATTTTAGTTCCTACTATTTTTAATGACATTCCAGTCGATATAGATAGTTCTATCACAAAAACCTCTTTTAAAAATAAAATACAAAAGTTCCTCCTAAATGTGTTTAGTCAAAGGCTCAATGTAATGAATGTTTAAAAAACTTGTATGTTTGTTTCATAATAAGAATTGCATGATTAGTTTAGAGTACGGTGAAAAAGTGTAATAACTAGACTATTAAGTAATAAAATGTGCTAAAACAGGAGCTTCGTCTGCCAACAAACTGCTGTGCAGTTTGGCGGAAGTAAGACATGATGTAAAGAAAGGAAAATCAGCGAATAAACACTTTTTAATTTTTTCATTATTATTTTCAACTATCCATATCCACAAATCGTTAAATGAAACACAACAGACATTCTTATTGAAATTACTGGGTCATCATAAACACACAATTATTTAATACATTATTTTTAATAATATGCTTTCTCACCGATATCATTAGGTGCCTCGACTGCCTTGCGATTTCACTATAGTCCGCGCGCAACTAGTTGCTCATCTCATCACAAATCATCTTGCTATTGCAATCTCATGTGCGTTTTGTCTAAACTATTATTATTATTTGGTTAGACACACTAGCAGCTAATTAGCTGATGCGTGTGTATCAAATAGCTTGGAGATATTTAATCTGTCCAGTCGATTCTTGAAGCAGTTCAGTGAGGGAGCCGTCACAACATTCTCCGGGAGTCTATTCCATGCAGTTACAACACGGTTAGATAGGAATTGCTTCAAAGGCTTTTTCTTGGATGAATTTTCCCACAACTTTAGGGAATGCCCACGCAAATGTTTGCCAACTAGCCGGAACTTTCACTTCGCGACGGCAACACGCGTTGATATACCCCATACATCCAAATCTGTTTCAAAGTTATGGTCGAACAAAGAAACTCACATACACGAACCCTGAAAACATTACATTCCTTTTTGGGCAGTCGTGTAATAATGAAATACCGCTCCCAGTGAGTGAGAGCTAAAGCAATACTACGAAAGTGCAGATATTCCAATTCACTTGTTCCTAACGCAGAACGCGGACAACAGTGGCTCTTAAAATGAACATGGACAAGACAAAGATCATGTCAAATGCCCATGTAACACCCGCCCTCATAATGATCGGAGACGCTACGCTCGGAGTTATAGACGAGTATGTTTACCTAGCACAAACTGTCCAGCTAGGTAGGTCCAACTTTGAGAAAGAGGTCAATCGGCTGGGCAGCGTTCAAACTCAAACTCAAACTCAAAGCATTTATTTCAATTAAACCATTTACAGGCACTTTTGAATTGTCAAAGAGTCGGTCAGTCAGAAATTTGAAGCTAGTCGCCCATTTCAAAAAGTAGATCTCTGTGGAGAAGAACGGGCAAGAAACTCCCAGGACACTCTTTCAAATAAAGATATTACAAAATCTTGGGTACATTATTCTTCTTGCTTCTATATGTAAGAACAATGTGAAAAAAATAGAAACAATTCAAAGTATAAGATTTAAAATAAGCCTTGGCAGAAAAGAGATGACCAGTCTCAACCGACGGCGCCCGTTCACGAACATGACGCGTGGATCAGCACCATCCAGCTCAAGTTCGGGAAGCTATGCAATATCTTCTCGACCCACATACCGCAGTGTTTCAACGCGAAAGTCTTTGACCAGTGCGTGTTGCCAGTGATGACTTATGGCACTGAATCGTAGTCGCTCACAATGGGCCTTCTCAGAAGGCTAAAAGTCACCCAAAGGGCAATGGAGAGGGCTATGCTTGGAATTTTCCTACGTGATCGAATCAGAAATGAAGAGATCCGCAGGAGAACCAAGGTAACCGACATAGCTCGAAGAATTGCCAAACTTAAGCGGCAATGGGCAGGACACATTGCTCGCAGAACAGATGGCCGATGGGGCCGAAAGGAGCGGCGAACGCGTATCGGAAGACGTAGCGTTGGAAGGCCTCCCACAAGATGGACCGATGAACTTGTAAAGGCCGCAGGTGGCGGTGCTTGGGGGAGGCCTATGTCCAGCAGTGGACGTCTTTCTGATGTACCGGCGGATATTACCATAAAAGAAAGAAAAAGAAAGAAAATACGTTTATTTGCGGTAAACATGACGCAAGAAAAGAATAAAAAAGAACACGATAAATAACAAATTGACCAGACATTTACCATCAGACACGGATTTAAACGCGGAGTAAACTGAGAATTTTTTTCCTAGGAATAATTAATAATTATGCGAGAAGTTAAAGCGGCGTTCACGACGTGTGTGGCTGCTGCAGAACCGACCATCACTTCCATCCGCAAACGTTTGAGCACAAAAAAATATAATGTTAATGCTGTGCTACCTTTTGCTACGGGTGCTACGGCGTAGCTATAACTGCGTGACTACGCGCAGGGGTTACGGGTGCTACGGCGTAGCTGGTGCTGTGCGACCGCGGTACTTGTGTTTTATTTATTCATAAACAATTTCATTGTGTTGTATCCAGGCATATACATGCAATTTAGCTACAGGTACTATGAGGTAGCTGATGCTGTTCAACCGTTATGACTACGGCTGCTATGACCGCGATTTCACCGAGTGCTACGACGTAGCTGATGCTGTTTAACCACGCTGACTACGGGTGCTACAACATAGCTGATGCGGGTTGGCCGTGATAGCTACGAGTGCTACGGCGTAGCTGATGGTGTTCAACCACGGTCACTACGGGTGCTATGACTTAGCTACAGCTGATCGGCTTGGCAATTCTGATCTCATTTTAAATTAAATCTAAGATTGTCAATTTAAATATTTTTGGCGTAAAGCTTGCCCACTAATTAATGTTTGCCATCTTTAATCTTTGAGCATATGCTGATTGCTCTCTGTTCAAAAATGACAGTTCGCATTTTATATTCACTTTGACATTATCTGAAAGTGGAGATTATTGGATAAGAGATCGATCAATGAATATGCAGCGGTCAAAGATCGAGATCAAGACGAAGGATGACTGGATTGGAGATACATCATCT
Organism: Conistra vaccinii; assembly: GCA_948150665.1. NCBI lineage: Eukaryota > Metazoa > Arthropoda > Insecta > Lepidoptera > Noctuidae > Conistra > Conistra vaccinii. The sequence goes on from OX411327.1 coordinate 24,408,180, forward strand.
ACTTTGGGCGTTAGGCACAATCTTGCAGCGCGCTACGAGTGCTACGCCGTAGTTGCACTATACGGGGCCAGGCGCCGCCTGGTTGTGCCGCGCGGCGCGCTGTGCTCGGTGTGACGTCACGCGCCCCGCCCTCCGCCGCGCGCCCCCCGCGCCGCCCTGACCCCGCACCCCGCGCGCCGCGCACACCCGCGCCGCACTTCAGCGTTACAGTCGATAAGAGTATGCGCTACTCCAGGAGCTGACTCCTTTCTTTTTGCTTGTTCAAGTACTTTCACCACGAGTACATATGTGGCCTGAGGCACTCTCCTAACTATTGTTACCTATTAAATTAATACATACAATAATTGTTTATAAATGCAATTAGGTCTCGGAACATAAATAAGTACTTTTCAAAAAAATAAAAAATATGATTCGGCTTGAATAAAATAACTACTTTAAAGACATCGTTCAAATTGATGAGACTGATTCAAGTATGTGGCTGATGACGGTCAGGAACTGAGGCATATTCACCGGTTACGGTTCGCCTGTTCTCTCTGAGTCTGTCTGTTGAGAGCGGTCGTATTTGTAGGGTACCGCTCCCGGCCTGAAACTGAGTTCCTCATACCGCAGGTTCCCGCGCGCGCTCGCGTCCAGTCGCCGGTTGCCCGCCGCCGAACACACACGTTGAGCGTCAGCGCACCGCGCCGTACTCGACAGTTCGACACGCATCTCGCGCCGCGCGCCGCGTGTTCAGTGCCAGTGTGTGTGTGAGCACCGTGTGTGGATGTGAGTGCGTGGCCACAGCGCGACAACTCCGCTGCTCCGGCGCCACGCGCCACCACCTGCCGTTGTCCGCACCGAGCTGCGGAGCTGCTGCTCGTCCTCGCACATCCAGCGAGGACTGGATGCTGTGACGACCATCCGGAACGATGCATACGTACGTCACTAGCAACTATCCAGTACAGTCGTCGTTCGCTAGCTCTTGATAATTCTAGATCTAATAATAATCAGAAACGGCAATCTCTTGTTGTAAAATAAAGTTAACATCGGCTGTTGCCTAAAACACGAAACAAGTGTGAAGCTCAAATGAATTACTGTTCAATATTATCTATACTCTATAGAAACTAGAATATTTGATTAAGACCGTCGTATATTGTTTTGGGTTCTCTGCCCGCCGGCCGGGCACTGTGCATGCGTGGTGCACGTGAGGCGGGAGTCGCGTGTGACACGGCGCGTGAGGGACAGTTCTCGGCGAGACTGCCGATGCAAGCAGCTCGCGCTTTACATAAAAGCGTGCTGTAGCGGCTGTTATGTGCGTAGTGCTCTTTGTCTGTGTGCCGTCCATGTCCTGGGACAAAATAAATCTTCTTATTTTAATGCGTACTTTCTTATAATGTTCCTCCTATGTTAAATGCGCAAAATACAAATATATATATATATATATATATATATAATATAGCGTTCTTTACCCAGATATGTAACTTGCGGCGATACATAAATTTTTGTTCAGAATCAGGGTCGCTAACTAGTGACGTCGTTCGTTCCGCTTCGTGGCGGTTCCGTCCTCGGCAATTCGGCTGAACTTGCAAAAGTTTCAATCTTTCTAGGGCGTTTAATAAATCAAATTAGGCGCAGTCGGTTTAACATTCTCTGCGGGTTGCGTTGCGGCTGCGTTACGGTAGCGTGGAGGCTGCGGTGCGGCAGCGGTGAAGTGCTTACACGCGCTTGTTAACACTGGTCGCACCGCCCGCGTCGTCCCTCGCCGGACTCGTGATTGCGAATCGTTTCCAGTCTCGGTGACATTCCTATAGATGATATTCAAACCATCTGTTTCAATTACCGCCGAGTTGATTGCTGCCGGCTGCCGGCTGCCGGCCAAAAACGGTACAAAATAGTTTATTTCGTACATAGCAATATTTTGAACACTGTTTTATATCAGACAGGTACCGTTTACGCCAGCTCGTACGAATTTAACCACGATAAAACAAGCCGCAGTGGCCCGACTTACTTTTCTTCGGTAGAAATATAAAACAAAAACCGGCCAAGTCCGAGTCGGTCTCGCGCACTGAGCTACCACCAAAACTGATATAGTTTACCTTCGTCTACTTGCCATACTAGAGGGCTTCATGACATTTTCTGTGCAACTGCAAAAGGCAGTGTGACCGATTGACGATCCCATTTCCACTAAAGATTTGAATCGATTTAAATCTATGATTCTCACCCTTTGGGAATAGAACCCTAGCAATGGATGCTTCCTACCGCTGCGCTTATAGAAACGCTTACAAACTTAGAGCTAGCAACGCGGTTCACATGCGATTATGCGAAGGTCGCGTGTCACGTTCTTCCCGAAACCTCTGCACTTCCCCAGCATGGCTCACCTGCATTGCGAGCGCTTTACAATGATCACCCACTAGAACAATCATTCGTGACGTTTCAATTGACTCTTCTTGTTCTCATGACTGAGCAGCGTCACCTCGGAGTCTTCGGACCACGCCGGGCGATGCTCGCCACAAGCGCTCTTGCTGTGGAGGTGAGCGCATGCTGATCTCGTGCCAGACGACTCCGTGAACCAGTTCGTAGCGAGGCTGACAGCCAGCTGTCACTCCCTTGTCACAAGTTCAAAACAATTAATTCTCAACAAATTGCAACCCGGCCGCGCGCTTGTGGAAGGTCTGTTTTAACGTGGAGGGTTGGGAGGGGACGCGCGACATAATCCATATTTACGTATGAGGGCGAAGGTGTAACATTTCACTGGCACGTGTCTGTTAATCTGCTCCGGGTGCCGTGAGCGGCGTCCGTCCTCCTGTCGGCCAGCAGGTGTCACCCGTCTGTCGCGTAGTAGTTGAAGTATTTATCGTGAATTTGTTATTGTTGGCAATGAGAGTGCTCGTATGGTCAAATGCCTAGTTAATTTGTAATCTTATATCAGCGGGACGGACAACAACTTGAAAAAGTGATCCTCCAGAAGTGAATTAGAATCAATGATCTCAAAGAAAACCTTCTTTGACTGGCTATACTTACTTAATATGTTATCGGCGTGTTCAACGTCGTGTGAGGTGTGTGAGGTGTGTTCAACGTCGTGTGAGGTGTGTGAGGAGTGTGCGCGGCAGGTACGGGCGGTGGATCGTAAAAAACTCATCAATCTCGGCGCGCGAGAGGTAATCAATCACCGGCATTAGCTCATGCACACGAACCCCCCCGCCCGCGACCCGTGACTAAATAATACAAGAAGCGATAGTGTCACAATGCTGATAGGATCAATATCACGTGACAAGACATTCTTTTACAATTTGTACAAATATCATAGCCTCGTTTTACAATGTTGAGTTAATCTATTTAATTTCTTCGAAATGTCATCCTAGCCTAGTCCTAGCCTGGCCAAACCTGCTGGTAATTGATGGTGAATAGTAGTCTTCGAGCAAGTGACTAAGTGCGGCGATCGGTTATATGAATAGCTGGTAGCGGGTAGAAGAGAGTAGGATACAGTTTAATGTGCGGTGGAGCTAGTGACCCAGCTAGTTGTGTAGTAACGTAACTATGATTGTTGGCGCGTGTGCAGGTGAGGCGCGCGCGGAGCGGGATGTAGGGCGCGCGCGTGCAGTGCAGCGCGTGCAGTGCAGCGCGTGCAGTGCAGCGCGTGCAGCGCGGCGCGTGCAGCGCGGCATGGCGCGGGCGGCGCGCGCCCTCTCCGTGGCGCTGCTGGCCGCGCTCGCCGCCGCCGCCGGCCCCCTGCCCTCCAACCGTTAGTATTACTGCACAGTCACAGAATGGGCATGGGGGGTACCTGTGCCTGACTGACACACTGTTCGGGAAGGACAGCTCCACAGGACTCCTCCGAAGTCGGAGTATTTGGTTTTGAACTTTCGTTTTTTGCCACCGACTTCCGAAATTAAAGTTATTTTTGACTTTGTAGTGTCTTTTTTGGAAGTCGGTTGTTCTTTTTATATAAAAAGTTTTTATTTTGCACTTTTTAGTTGTGGTACCTACCCCATACAAATTCAAATACCATTAACCTGCTATATGTAAAAATAACAGTGATTGGAAGTTATCATCATTTCATCTATACAGGGTGGCAGGGACATCGACGCGAATCCAGTTACCATGGATTCAGTACATGATTCTGAAACCCCGTGCGTTGAAATTTTTCGTCGGTTATTTAAAAAAAAATCTGCTGTTTCATAGAAAAGTGCAATACCTATGCGGTCAAAATGTATGGAACAGCAGATTTTTTTTTTAATTTCCGACAAAAAATTTCAACTCAGGGGGGTTCAGAATCATGTACTGAATCCATGGTAACCGGCTTCGCGTCGATGTCCCTGCCACCCTGTATAAACTAAGTGGGAAAAATACGTATTATTGAAGCTAACTCAAAAACTATCCAAGTAAAATTAATAAAATTTATGTGGGACCACCTCGAAAGCATACCCTTTCAAACAAAAAAAACTATTTTCAAAATCGGTCTACAATTGACGGAGAAATCACGTCACAAACATGCAAAAAATAAATAATATAAACAAACGAATTGAGAACCTCCTCCTTTTGGAAGTCGGTTAAAAAAAAAACTACATTTAAGTATATCATTCTGTACTTTTTATGGTGTACATGTGGTGTTGCCTGTTGGTGTGTTGGTGGTGGTTTGTGATCTCCTGTGCTTGTCTCAATAAATACTTTTTCTTTCTTTCTTTCTTTTACATAATAAAGAATAATCTATATCTATATCTATCACATAATAAGTTTATCTGTCATTGCTTCATTTTTCATTGTTTTTACCAATTTTGGTATAGTAATTTTATTCTAGGTGCATCGTCTTCACATATAATTATGTAATTAATGTATACAAAATATTGTAAAACCATTTTAAAAGAGTAACGGTGGAGTTTCTTGCCCATTCTTCTCCATACGAAAACTACCTTTTGGAAGGGGCGACTAGAATCATTTCTATTTTTTTTTTTTTGTAATTTTTGACGTTCAAAAGTGCCTTTTATGTGCCTAATTGAAATAAATTATTTGACTTTGAACAGTCCTTTCACAGTTAAGTTAGATAGATAGATAGAAGATAGAATATTATTCTATCTTCCATCTATTGCAAAAATTACAAAAAAAAATATAGATAGAATTGATTCTAGTCGCCCCTTCCAAAAGGTAGCTTTCGTATGGAGAAGAATGGGCAAGAAACTCCACCGTTACTCTTTTAAAATGGTTTTACAATATTTTGTATACACTAATTACATAATTATATGTGAAGACGATGCACCTAGAATAAAATTACTATACCAAAATTGGTAAAAACAATGAAAAATGAAGCAATGACAGATAAACTTATTATGTGATAGATAGGTACATGGTGTTCACATATTTACAAACTTTGTTAAAGTAGACGATTTTACTTAAAAATTGTACAATTTCAGTCAGTGTGTGAGGAAGTAATCACAGAATGTAAAAATCTATGTCATATAACAAAAAATTATAAAAAAATTATACAATTTAATTAGCAACCAGTTTGATTTTGTCTAGACTCTAAATATTGTCCTATGGAGCAGGACCAGCATGTTTCCAAGCATTCTTATCTTGGATATAATCCTCTAATCTGTAATATGCTTGTTTACAAAGTGTACTTTTTACATGAGTTTTAAATTTTCTTTCATTTAATTGTAATATATCACAAGGTATTTTGTTGTAACGTTTAACACAATACCCCATAAAAGATGTATGTACTTTAGATAATCTGAAAAATGGTTGATCTAGTTTATCTTTATTTCTAGTATTAAAATTATGTCTATCACTTATTTTCTTAAAAAGATGTAGATATTTTCTTACATACATAATATTTTCATAAATGAATTGGGCAAGGTACCGTCATAATATTAATCCTTTTAAATAGTTCCCTGAGAGATTCGTGACGAGTTAGATTATAAATGGCTCTGACAGCTCTCTTTTGCAAAATAAAGATGGATTCAAGGTCAGCAGCCCGACCCCACAGTAGAATGCCATATGACATACATAATACTGTGGAAGTAGCTAAAATAGACCAAACGCGCGGTATCTACATCTGTTAACTGCCTTATCTTTCTAACAGCATAAGCGGCCGAGCTGAGCCACCCCACAAGAGATGTTATATGAGGTCCCCATTGTAATTTCTCGTCTAACGTGATTCCCAGGAATACAGTTTGATTAATACAACATGGGGTGGCGCCACAGCCGACCTATACCGGGAAAGTGGGGTTCTCACCGTTCGCCAACTGTTCATACTGCAGACCACACTCAAACAACACGCACTTCTTACTTATAGTCCCACACCTATGCTCGGCAAAAGGCGCTACGACCCCGTCGACCGGTCCGTTGGTAGACTTAAAACTTGTTCCTCTGAACGATTCTTCTGTTTTCTGGGAGGCTACATCTATGACAAAATAAACAAAGATCACAACATCTTCCCACTCACAAAACACCGGTGCAAGAAAAAACTAATGCTAATGCTTGGCTAATGCTTGGCTAATAAACAAAGATCACAACATCTTCCCACTCACAAAACACCGGTGCAAGAAAAAACTAATGCTAATGCTTGGCTAATGCTTGGCTAATAAACAAAGATCACAACATCTTCCCACTCACAAAACACCGGTGCAAGAAAAAACTAATGCTAATGCTTGGCTAATGCTTGGCTAATAAACAAAGATCACAACATCTTCCCACTCACAAAACACCGGTGCAAGAAAAAACTAATGCTAATGCTTGGCTAATGCTTGGCTAATAAACAAAGATCACAACATCTTCCCACTCACAAAACACCGGTGCAAGAAAAAACTAATGCTAATGCTTGGCTAATGCTTGGCTAATAAACAAAGATCACAACATCTTCCCACTCACAAAACACCGGTGCAAGAAAAAACTAATGCTAATGCTTGGCTAATGCTTGGCTAATAAACAAAGATCACAACATCTTCCCACTCACAAAACACCGGTGCAAGAAAAAACTAATGCTAATGCTTGGCTAATGCTTGGCTAATAAACAAAGATCACAACATCTTCCCACTCACAAAACACCGGTGCAAGAAAAAACTAATGCTAATGCTTGGCTAATGCTTGGCTAATAAACAAAGATCACAACATCTTCCCACTCACAAAACACCGGTGCAAGAAAAAACTAATGCTAATGCTTGGCTAATGCTTGGCTTATGCTTGGCTTATGACTCTGGACTATGACTCAACCGGAAGGCTACTTTCTATCCCAAAATAGTCAACGCATTCAATCAAACAGCAAACAGTTTAAGACGCGCCAACTTCTTCATCAGTCACACTCACTCACCCACACTCACACACCCTCACGCTTACACACCCAAACACTCCACACGAACACTCCTATAAGTAGAATGGACATTATTGCCTAGTTTTAGTTTTCGGGAAATCATAATTATGTATGTATTTGGGGTGGAGACCTGGTGGCCTGAAATACAGGCTTCGGCTTAGCTTAGGCACCAGTCTCCCACAATATTTTTCTTTAAGCCCATAGCTGGACAATGTTGTTTTATTGTTATTATTTTGTAAGGATATTGTGGTGAGAAAATAAAATTATATTATATTATATTTAAAAAAAAAAATACATTCAAATTTTTCTCCATTCAATATGATGTCACATTCGCTACTGTTAACTAGGCAATTTAAATCTTATGTATTTGGTTTTTTTTATGAATGATGGGCATTTTTCTATGAAGCCTGGCCTGATGACCAATAGAGTTCTAATGCATGTCATCTTATTGCTTATAGCCGGCAATTACTATAACAAAATATTTTATCTGTAAAAGTAACGGGGTTTGTATAGTCGAGGACAAAAAACGTTACAATTTTTTATGACGATTTCTTTGTGAAAAATAAATCTATAGCCTATTAGGTTTATGCTAGGTCTATGTGCTGCCTTTTTCGGCCAAAAATTATCATCTTGATATGTACCCTTAAGTGGTTAACACAATTTTGACATGGACTGCATCAAAATAAAACTTAATACAATTAAACATTTAATAAGGTTATAACAGTCATCATATTAAAAGATGATAAAAATAACAACAACAACAACAACCATATGAAGCTGTACAGGCGCGGGCGCAGGAACAGCGAAGGAAAGCAAGTGCCGGAGTATAAACGAGCCTCGAACAGAGCAGATCGCTGTTTTTTCTATAACTGCGTGAATGGACCACGGCGGAGGATTCCTAAATGGCTTAAAATACACATGCTTTGCGAATATAGTTTATAATATGTGCCCGAAGTAGCCATAGTGTGACAGCAGCATTTGGAAAGCAACGACTGGAATGAATGAATTAATAAAATTCAAACGTATCACGATTTTAACTGTGCTCAGTTAACAGACATTTATGTAATATTTTTAAAGAGGGCAAGCAACCAGCAAGCCACCAGGTTTGATTTTGATATGATGACACACGTAGACGGCGATGATTTATAGTTTTTGGGTGGGTCTTAATTATGAGCAGTTTAATATAATATTAAATCAGACAACTATAACAGAAAGTAATCGTCCGAAGACGTCCTTGGTGTATATTTAGCAAAACTTCGTACTGGTGAAAGTAATGAACACACAAATATGAGATTTTATTCAAACCTTTCATGATAGTATGTACTGACGGTTATATATTAGACGGTATTGGCCCTTTAGCTGCGACTACATACGAGGCAACAATCATGCAAGCGATTGTTCGTTATGCAAAATGAAACAATACTATAGATTACTTCGACAAACATCACGATTTTAAAATTGGCGCAAGCTGTTAAATACTTTTCATCCCGTTTTTAAAGATCATAGGCTAGTTCTAGATATCATGAGTTTTATTAATGAAAACATGAATACTCCCAATCGTTTTTATGATTACATCGAAATGAAGAACCTTATCAGACAACGTCGAAGTTTTACAAGAATGGAACCAAACCTCTGTTCTCGAGTGATTTTCCTTGTCTGACTGAAGACTAGAATATTGCACGCATAAGGCTGCCTGTCCACTGGAGCAGAGAAGAGAGGAGAGGAGCTGATCTTTGCGGATATGAATCAATAGAATCTAAAATCAGCTTAATTCCGCAACGGAGTTTAGATTTTATTGGATAATATTGGCACAGCTCCGCTCCTCTCCTCTCTTCTTCGCTCCAGTGGACAGTCAGCCTTAGGGACATACCATAATTATGAAGCTAACAAAATCATTATGTCGCAGAATATTTTCGCGAAAGCATTTATTTGATTGGAATGTTTAGGGATAATATCTGCATTATTATGATTTAAAGGAATGCGATATTTTGCAAAATAATGTGTGGTTACTACGAGTGCAAATACAGTAGCGGCATGTGAGGGGCTCGCATATAATATTATTCCTATATTTTAATTGACAGAGATCAAATCGGCAGAAATGCAATAATTCAGCACTATTGTACTTGTATGATTGGTAGAAGAAGAGTCGGGAGCTGTGCCCATATCGATTCCGTATTATAGTATTTAGGCTTAGGAAGGCATGACCGATTTATTGCTCCAGCTTAACATTTATTAAACAATAATGACCACTGAGTACACGCTATGGCGTCTTGTCACTGGTCAGAGGTGGTTTTCATTTATTCTTCATCAACAGTGATATCTTCTAAGTAAAATGCAAGAGACAATAGATACGTCATGACGTCCAATGCCTAAATATCATATTATTGAAAAAATATGAGTACAAGTGCCGATTGTGCGTTGCACGGTCAGACATGTACAACAGTCATGCACTAAAGCATCTCTGTTATGTTGTTTTCCAGACCCTGGACACCAGCTAGTGTAATATCATTTGTCAATACATAAGCAATAAGTCCAAACACATAGTGCTATCTTGTTTGGTTGAGGAGTTCCTATGGCCACCTTGCGGCTCCAGCATCAGACCCTGGACACCATCTAGTGTAATAGCACTTGTCAATACATAAGCAATAAGTCCAAACACGATGGGGCTATCTTGTTTGGTTAAGGAGTTCCTGTGGCCACCTTGCAGGTCCATCATCAGGCCCTGGACACTATCTAGTGTAATAGCACTTGTCAATACATAACCAATGAGTACGAACACGATGGTGCTATCTCGTTTGATTGAGGAGTTCCTATGGAGAAATTCCAGTTCCACAATCAGGTCCTGGACACTAGTCCTGTTTTTTATTTATTTATGTAACAGTTATATAATGTTATGAGTCTATAATTAATATTATTGAGAACTGCAGTGAACATTAGCGTCATAAGCTAATACGTAAACATGGTACTTGCAGGTCCGATATCTCTTTAACCCGGTATTTCACAGCCTTCTCCCCATAATGAAAATTGATGCCTAAGATATAAACTTTCATTTGAGGTATAAGTGGTTTTTATTGGTTCGCCGGCCAAAATTACGCATCATTCTTTAGTACTAAATTATTTACCGTAAACCAATCTTGAAATCTTGACGATCTATTTAGGTCGTCAAGATTTTGTGACCGTCGGTTTATTTTAAAGATCAATGATGTGTCATCTGCAAATAACACCATCTTCGGTTGATTTGAAAGTAATTGGGGTAAATCATTAATGTAAACTAAAAAGAGGAATGGACCCAATATAGAACCTTGAGGAACGCCCATTGCCATTTCAGACCCTAATGAGTTTTTGCCATTTACTTGAACTTTAACCTTTCTATCTTTCAGGTATGATCTTAGTAAATCTATAGCTGTATTCCTTATCCCATAGTGCTCTAGTTTCACCAGAAGTGTCTCATGGTCTACGCAATCGAACGCCTTCGAGAGGTCGCAAAAGATTCCAATGGCATCTTGTGTTTCTTCCCAGGCGTTAAAAATGTTCTTTATTAGGGTGACACCGGCGTCAGTGGTGCAACGCCCTTTGGTGAAACCGTTCACTGACCTTGACAGACTGTGAAAGAGATAGGGCCTTATGGGCTTCACATAATTTCTGTTTAAGTTCTGAAATTATGATTCAAAGCCAGTTCATGGGTGTCACTGCACTCTTGAAATGTTGACACTTGATGTTGTAGACGACTGTACTGGTCGGCTATGTTTATGTGTTCTGTGTGTAGCTCAGCCAGTTCATTTTTAAGGAAGGGATTTTTGGCGATAATGTTCTCCACTTCCATTTCACTATCTTCCCTTTCCTGGAGCAATTGTTTGCATTCCGCTTGAGAAGCTTCGAGATCCTTCAAAGTAGCTCTCAGTTTTGCTTCCAACTCTTTGATTGTAGCACTTCGGGTCATCATTTTGAATAATTGTCAGTTACCTGGAATGTGTGAAGTTATGCAGCTAAATAACAGTGCTAGAAAAGATGTTCTGATATATAAGTAGGAGGTAGTTGGGGGAAAAAATAAATCAAGTAATTTGTTGAGAAATAGCTATTACATTTAGATTAGGTTAATTAGAGTGAGATGGGAAAGTTAAACAGAAGATAAATAACATAGGAAAACACTGCTTTCCTTGTTATTATCATAAAACTAGAAATATCTTACAATTTAACTTCATCCTCAATTGGTTTTTTATTTTCATTAATGTCACCCTCGTGAGCAGCGCCCTCTGGAAAATGTGTTCCTAACTAACCATACTATACATACCTATATATATCCATATTTTCATTTGGTGCATATATATTCCATAGCTATAGATTGGTATATGTAAACCCATGTAGCGTGTCATTAATTTTACAGTCGTTTGAAAGTAAATTTTTACTTTCAACAGACTGTAAAATCAAAAACGCTCCACATGAATTTTAATCAATCTACAACCATGGAAAATGTGCATATTTATTCTCTTATATAGTTTGTAGAAGTTAATATTTTTTAATGAAACAAGCTTGTTGTTGAATACTCAAAACTTAGATTTATTTTCGGTTCTGTATTGTTTACGTTTACACATTTGTGCACATTTTTCACTTCAATTGATGTCGACAATTTTATTTAAGTACAATTAAGTTTAAATTACATACATTCTGAAAAAATTTAATACGATGGTGGTAAGAATACTATAGTATTTTTTATTTAAATTTTTTGAGATATTTTTTTCATTTCATCATCACCATCATATTTTATTTTGCCGTTTAATACCATCTAATTAGAATTTGTTACCATGGATTCAGTACATGATTTTGAAACCCCATGCGTTGAAATTTCCGTCAGTTATTTAAAAAAAAAATCTGCTGTTTCATATATTTTGACCGCGTAGGTATTTCACTTTTCTCATGTACTGAATCCAACGTTACCCTGTATACAACGTTAGTTTTCGTTTATACTATAATTTATGAATATTTTTGTTCTAATGTTAATACTCTAGTTAGGAAAGAACGATTGAAACAAGTGTATAATTTGTTATTTATTTTGTTATGTAGGCAGCACAATAGAGCTAAGGTGGTGGTTTTCAGGGATTCCCCGAAAATAGTTTGTGTATCCAGTTGCCACTTTATTTGAAAAAAACACGAAACTATGGAAACATTTTCAATCACCATTCTGCTAAAAAATAAAAACAAAGCATTTAAATTGTCGTTTCGTTCGTCTAATCAAACGAAGCAATTCAATTTAAAGATATAAATACGTAATCGTTAGTTAAAACCTCAATAATTTATAGTATTCGTTTATGTGGTTAGGGAGATATGGTCGCCAACCGCGTCCCGACAGAGGTCACCTTGGTGGTTTACAACCATGTAGATGATGCTTACGACCAAACGTTAAAACAATTCGGTATGTAAACAATTTTTCAGGTATTTTTTTTATATTTTTTATTTATAGATTTAGTTATTTTAATAAGTACAATAATTTATATACAGACTTAACTCAATTTAACTTGATTTTATCATTGAGGTATTATTGTACTAATCATGAGAATTTGTGACACATTACAGGATTAAATTATACAATGTCGCCCATGCGCATGTGACCGCCCGTAATTTTCTGAATATTCATGAAAAAATATCGAAAATAAACTTCAAAAGGGGGGGTCTATCTATAACATTTTTCACTAGTTTTTTTAAAAATAAATACACAATTTTTTACCGAAAAAATGACTTTGATTCCGTTTTTTCTTTCGTAGTCGATAATTTTTTGTAAAAATTTTAATTAACATGTTAAAATAACTCATAAGCTTTTGGAAATAATAAACAGAATCCAAATCGACCCATAAACTTCGGAGATGTGTCAAAAAACAGAAAGCAAATCTTTAAAAAATAAAAAATTGAATAACATGATAAATGTTATAGATAGACCCCCCCTTTTGAAGTTTATTTTCGATATTTTTTCATGAATATTCAGAAAATTACGGGCGGTCACATGCGCATGGGCGACATTGTATACATAATAAAGAGCTCGTAATGAGCTTATTTTGTATAGTAAATTATGTAGTGTTCATTGTCTGGGAAAATGTTTTCGTCGTCCATTTTGCTTCCACTAATTGTCAAGCAAAAGGAGACATAAACTGTGCCAGCGTGTAATGGACGTTGCTCAGAGACCAGAGCAGTATTTTGTGGTATTCTGTGGTCTGTAACAAATATTAACTACAATCACATAAATAAAACAAAATGCTCCCCGGGATTGATGATAGTTTGAAATCCGTCACCGTTGAGGCGTTGAGTTGACAGCGGGTTTTAAATCCTTTCTACATGAAGTTTTCGCGACAAAAACACTGTACTACTCTGTACTGGATGGAATACTTAATATCTAGGTTCTACTATACTAGTAGTTCTGCGAACAGTAGACCTCGCGAGCACAAACTTTTTGGGAAAAATTAACCGCTTAGCTTGAGGCTTAAGTGCCTGCTACACGGTCGCAAACCGCGTCCCGACAGAGGTGACAAACGTTTTCACACACACACACACGCTACCCCATAACACAGGACAAACGAGAAAAAAAATTACGTGTAGGGTGAGGAGGTACCCTAAAAAACAATCATGATTTTATTTTACGACTTTGTCGGCGTGATTGATAGTATAGACCTATACCTACCAAATTACAGCTTTCTAGTACTAAGATTCTCTGAGCTAAGCCGCTGACAGACAGAAAGACAGGCAGACGGACATGGCAAAACTAAATCAGTTTATTGTGTACTACAGAACCCTAAAAACCAGACAAATTATGAGTAAAAAATTTGTAGGCCAGCTAGAAAAATTAACAAATAGGTTTGAATAAATAGCGAGCAATTTACTGCATTTGAGGAGGTATTCTGCTCATCATGCCGAAGATCCTGATCAGATCTTTACCAATTTTTTTTGAGACTATCTTAAAGTTACTTTCTTTCAAATGAAAAAAGAACCATCGAAAACGGATTTCATAAGGCGGAGATATCCAGTAGCCCCCTTTTTGCCCCATTTTGGAGGAAGTACCCCTCCAATCAAAAATCCCCGACGACAAAAAATTACAAAAAATTCATAATACCTGTATGCCAAGTTTCATCCAGATCGGTTGTAAAATACGACCTGTACACGAGTACGTACAAACTGACACACGAAAGAAAATTTTGCCAGTTGATGCAGAGACGCTTCGCTCGCTACGCTCGCTCGGTCAATTACACTAATTTAACATAAATAAAACACTTATAATAACTACCTAAAATAATTATCCTAGACATCGTTTTTTTGACGACCGGCTACCAGTGCTGCCAGCCTAAAAAAAAAAACACTTAACATATGGGATATACAAATATAGTTTGGAAAATCCAAAAGTGCACGCCTCATACATATTACTCATTCATAAACGAAAAAGAAATTCAAAACATAGTTTTTAACAAAAATGAACAATTTATCACTTTTCATGAAGTCGTAATGTCAAAGACTGACAAAGATATTTACTTGGCGGTTGCTAGGCAACATCAATTCAAAGGTTGGAAATATTTTGATAAAGATATTATATTTTAGTTAGTATTTTATTAATTATAATTAAACTACTTTGAATATAAGTGCCATTTTCAATAGGGTTCCTTCTACGGCTGAAACGAATGTATAAAAAAAAATGACTCAATTAATTGATTTTATCGCAAGCTACAATGTTTTCAGGGTTCATAAATTGACGGACAGGATTTTTTTTTCAACTATTTTGATGCCGTTTCCATTTCTGCTGCTTTAAATCAATTGTTAAAAAGTACAGTATTAATCTACATTTAATCATCTATACAATGGTATATAAATTAAATAGGTTCTGTGTACTAGCAGGAGTGTAACAATAAAAACAGCTACAGAAATGGGGCAAAAAAAATGTTTCGATCGTAGAGCACACTCTAATGCTTCGCATTAAGAGTCGTGCAATAAATCATGCAGTTATCACTATAATATATATGACGGAGAAAGGCACGTCTCTCTTCGTTATCGATTGCCATACTTTAACAACTGAGGGCGTACTATGGGCGTACGGGCAGTGTTGGTTATTGCAACAATAGAAAAACCGTTTGCAGTTTAGACCGAATTATAATTTACGATTAAATTAATCAGACTAGTAATTCACACACGGTAGGTACAAGACATCACCGTACGGAACGCGCGACAGTTTCCCAATGGGTTCTCTGCTCGACCGCCATGCGCCGCCGACAATCGGTCCAGCGTTATGTTGTAGACTCTGTCGAGCGCCGCTTGATTAATCCAATCAGCGCAGCGAGCATGGCCTACTGTGAGATAGCTTAACTGTGCGTTTGCACTGGCGAAACATCACGACAAAACATATTGAAATCTTTAATTACTGTCAAAGATCGTATGGAAAATTGACAGAAAATAGAGATCCCAACATGTTTTGTTGGGAATGTTTCGCCAGTGCAAACGCACAGTGAGTCACACATTTTATCACAATTTAGGCGATAAAACAGTTTTGTCGCAAATGCTAGCACGGCGGCGTGAGATAATCTCTTAACTTGTGACTTGTGACATAACTTCTTGACGTTTATTTGGGACTCAATATGTCTTATTTGCTAATATGGGCGCACCAATTTTGTCACAAATGCCACATATGACTGTCGTCCGAAAGTCATTAAAAAGTAATAAAACTGTATAAATCTGCACTATTAAAACGTATTATTTTATTTGGTCGCATATTCAGATGATCATACACATTTTAATTTTTTAAGTTTACTGTGTCACACTATGAAGTTAGCAACAAGAAAGGCATGTCGCGCCTCAGATTTTACCACATGGTTGACCCTAGCATAGCTAGCATTTAAGACAAATTGTAAGACATGATAAAATTTATCACGTCTGGTCACAAACATCTTGGGTACGCCCTGTGCTAGCCCCGCAGTGACGTATTCGGTCCATGTCCATATTTTATCCGAAAAAGGTTGAAATGCTTCGAATATTACATAATTATCTACGTATAACACTGAAAGGTTACAACAACCAACCTTGTCAGATTGAAGAAATGTAGGTAAAAAAACGAGATTCTAATATCATAATAAAAAATTGTGAATTCGGTTAAATTTTTTTTGTAATTTACAAAAGAAATTTAACCGAATTCACAAAAGTAATTACTACAAAGTGAAAAATAACTTTATTTTCGGAAGTCGGTTTAATTTATTTATTTTATTATTATTTATGGTCGGTTTAAATTTTTTTGTTATTTTTTTTTATTAATTTTCGTTTTTTGCCTCCGTCTTTGCTTGCGATAAAAATAACCTAAAATATGACATGAAATTAATAAAAATAGCAACCAGTAAATTACCATTTTAGGACTTAGAAGCATATTTCAAAACTTTGGTTTCGATAAAATGTTACTTGGGTGTCAAACTTCTACTGCTTGAATACGAGGCTTTTGGCTACTTTGTATGAGTGTATGTTATTAAATGTCATTTTATTTGTAATGTGCGTTTTGTTTGTGCAAAATAAACAATTTTTGCACGACTCTTAATGCGAAGCATTAGAGTGTGCTATACGATCGAAAAAATTTGTTTGCCCCATTTCTGTAGCTGTTTTTATTGTTACACTCCTGCTAGTACACAGAACCTACTTAATTTATATACCATTGTATAGATGATTAAATGTAGATTAATACTGTACTTTTTAACAATTGATTTAAAGCAGCAGAAATGGAAACGGCATCAAAATAGTTGAAAAAAAATTCCTGTCCGTCAATTTATGAACCCTGAAAACATTGTAGCTTGCGATAAAATCAATTAATTGAGTCATTTTTTTTTTATACATTCGTTTCAGCCGTAGAAGGAACCCTATTGAAAATGGCACTTATATTCAAAGCAGTTTAATTATAATTAATAAAATACTAACTAAAATATAATATCTTTATCAAAATATTTCCAACCTTTGAATTGATGTTGCCTAGCAACCGCCAAGTAAATATCTTTGTCAGTCTTTGACATTACGACTTCATGAAAAGTGATAAATTGTTCATTTTTGTTAAAAACTATGTTTTGAATTTCTTTTTCGTTTATGAATGAGTAATATGTATGAGGCGTGCACTTTTGGATTTTCCAAACTATATTTGTATATCCCATACGTTAAGTGTTTTTTTTTTTAGGCTGGCAGCACTGGTAGCCGGTCGTCAAAAAAACGATGTCTAGGATAATTATTTTAGGTAGTTATTAAAAGTGTTTTATTTATGTTAAATTAGTGTAATATAGTAGAACCTAGATATTCTTTCTTTCTAATTTATTTATTTGTATTATTATATTTTATTTATTTAAATTACAATTATTAACACCTGTACAGACTTATCCAAGGCGATGTTATAAGTCACATGGGTCTAATGTCCGTGTACTACATGTGCAGAGCGCGCGCGGCGCGTGCACCGGGACGCCGCATCGGTAGAGGCGCCGGGCGCGGGCGGCGCGGGCGACGCGGATGGCGCCATGGAGGGCACCGAACTCGACATGGCGGAGGTGGCGGAGGTGCCGGCATGGCGCGAGCTGTGGTACGGCTCGCTGGAGGCGCTGCACCGCGAGCCCAGCATCAACAACACGCAGGAGGACGTGCTGGTGCAGCTCGGCGCCGTGGCCTTCCTGCACTGCCCCGTGCGCAACCTCGGCGAGCGCGGCGTCAGTACCAGTAGTACCGTGTGGCCGTGTGCCTGCCTCCCCCGAGGAGCCCACTGCTAGTGTAACGCGCGTGTTGTGTGCAGGTGTCGTGGGTGCGGCGCCGCGACTGGCACATCATCAGCTCCGGCATGCTCATGTACACCAACGACGAACGGTTCCAGGTACTGCACAACCAGCCCTACTCAGCATTTCTATAACAGCCCGTCACAGTACCACACATACTTAATCATTTCAGTCCTTTAGATCAAATAAGTTTTTGTTCAGCATTGTTGGTGCAGCAGTGGCTGAGCGTGCGGCTGTTGCGCTGCTCGATACCGGCGCTTCAGTCGGCTTACAACTGACAACCTGCCTGACTGAAACTCGTCAGGTTTTTCATTTGTAGACTGATCGAACAAATAAGAAGATTATTTATAATCATTACTCTTCTGAAAACTCCGACCAAATGCTGGCCCTGCAAGTGGAACAAAACAGCGGAACATAATTTGCAGTCAATACATTCAATTACTTTTGTGTGCTAATATGAATGTGCTAAAAGCAGTGCTCATTAAATATGTTATCATTTATTTGAATTTGTTAACTCAAATACTGGTATTTAACATCCAGTCATACTGTTTCACTTAACTTGGAACAATATTAATTCATAGCACAATAAGCACGAAACCAATCAAAATAATAATAAACAAAAGCATTTCTTTTATTCCATTTAAATACATATTATTTACATTTTTTAATATTTCTTAAAAAACAGATATAAAAAAACATTTAAAAATATAAAAAATAGTCGCCCATCGGCATCAGGAACAGGGTCCAAGATGCCGGTGGTCAGGGCTCTAGAGAGAGGAACCTCCTCACTATGCGTGCCGTGTCTAGGAGTACTGCTTTCTGAATCAAGCCCTTGACCCAGCCGCGCAATGAGAGCCTCCTGAGGTGTTGGTCGAGGCTCTCCGCTATTAGGCCATTAACTGTAACGATTATCGGTACAATGATTGCAGAGTCCACGTCCCACATGTCGACAACCTCGTGTGCTAAGTCAAGATACTTGATTTTTTTATCTTTCTCAGCTTTCACGAGATTCTCGTCATGAGGGACAGCGATATCAACAATCATAGCACGGCGCTCTTGTCGATCTATCACCACAATATCAGGTTTATTGGCTACAATAGTTCTGTCAGTGATGATAGATCGATCCCAATACAATGTGGCCTGACCATTCTCGAGAACTGGGTCGGGCACATACC
The DNA here is from genome assembly GCA_948150665.1 of Conistra vaccinii. Taxonomy (NCBI): domain Eukaryota; kingdom Metazoa; phylum Arthropoda; class Insecta; order Lepidoptera; family Noctuidae; genus Conistra; species Conistra vaccinii. Next base: position 24,427,388 of record OX411327.1, read on the forward strand.
TGTAGTATGGTACTTCTGACTCCACAAGATTGTATTGCAAGGCAAGTTGCTGGTAGATAATCCTAGCCACTAGGTTGTGTCTGTGCAAGTACTCGCCGTTAGCAAGACGAGAACAACCGGAAACAATATGTCGGATTGATTCACCGGGACGGTGGCATGCCCGACAGATGTCAACCGTACCGTCCTTGACAATGTATTTCCGATAGTTATTCGTCATGATAACTTCATCCATTATCGCGCAGACAAAACCTTCGGTTTCTCCGAAGAGGTCGCCGAAGCGCAGCCAGGATATAGACGCCAAAAAGTCTACGTCAGGCCCATGGAGGGCCCGGAAAAAGCGTCCGTGAAGCTCTTTGCCTTGCCATACTTCCTTACGATCATTAGTATCCAGTACTGCAGGTTTGCGCCAGTTCTCTTTCGCCAAGGAGAGCGGGGTGAGGCCCTTGTCCACTGCGACCACATCTCGGTGCATCCCCACGTCAGCTTGAAGGAAATATTCCCTGAGACTGTAAATCTCGCGGTTGTGGAGGGTTTTAGCATTTAAGAAACCTCGACCCCCACACTTCCGCGGGATGTACAGTCTCATCACTGATGATCGTGGGTGATGCATCCGATTTGCTGTTAGTAATGTACGGACCTTCCTATCCAGAGCGTCGAGTTCCGTCTGAGTCCATTTGAGTACGCCGAAAGAATACATCAAAACCGGCATGACCCAACCGTTGAAGGCACGCACCTTGTTTCCGCCTGATAAAAGACTATTTAGCACTTTATTCAGGCGGCCAAAGAAGCGCTCCCTCAACGATTGCTTCATGTCGGCAACATTGATGCCTAATGCTTCCGACATACCCAAATATTTGTAGGTTTCAGTTGAGGAGAGGGATCTAAGGTGTATGGAATCCGAGAGTTGGGTTCCCACGGATTCCATAATCCCCCCTCGCTTTACATGCATGACTGCACATTTGTCCACACCAAATTCCATCCTGATGGCGCTACTGAACGTTTCTGTTACCTTCAGTAGCTCCATCAGTCGCAAATTGTTGGGGGCAAAGAGTTTTAAGTCATCCATGTAAAGGAGGTGAGATATTACCTGACCACCTCTTCTCAACCGATAGCCTAGACCTGAATCCTCCAGCAGTGTGCTCAGAGGATTCAAGGCTAAGCAAAACCAAAGCGGGCTCAGACTATCGCCATGAAATATTCCCCGCTCAATCCTGATCGGTTCATCGATCCTCCAGATCTGTCGACATCCTGGATAGAGAAGGACCGTCCTCCATTGCCCCATACATGACATCAGGAAGGTGCGCAGAGTTGCATCTATCTTGTACAACTCCAGCACCCTCATGAGCCATGTATGTGGCACCGAATCATAGGCCTTTTTATAGTCTATCCAACATGTCGACAAATCCTTCCGGGATCTACGAACCTGTTGGCTTATGGTCATATCTATAAGGAGCAGCTCCTTCGTACCGCGGGACCCGTTCCTACATCCATTCTGAGACGCAGACATAATGGAGTTAATGTCAATATGTTGTGCAATTTTTGCTCTCAGAATGGATGTAAGAAATTTATAGACCGTCGGTAAACATGTGATTGGTCTATAGTTTTTAGGTTCCGCAGTACTACCCGATTTATGGAGCAGGTGGGTAACTCCTGTCGTAAAGAACACTGGCAGCGACCCAGTCTCTAGAGATGACTGGAATTGCGAGGCTAAGCAGGCGTGTGATCTTTGTAGCCATTTAAGCCAGAAATTGTGCAGTCCGTCCGGTCCTGGAGATTTCCAGTTAGGCAACGGACGGACTGCACGGGCCACATCCAGAGGGCTGATGGTAACAGCCTCCATGTCTGGTATTGAATCATACGCCCGTTCAACAACACAAAAGCATTTATCTGACATTAGGTACTCAGAGTCAGCAACAACCGAAAGGACGCAAAGTAACGCTGTCTACAAATTGAGCTATCCGGTGGATGCCTAAGTAAATGAAGGCCTCCATAAACTAGGGCGTAAACTAAGCGACGACACGCTAAGGGTGCCCCCGTAGGGTAATCTATACTTATAATAAAACATGAATAGAATAGAATGAATAGAATTATAAAATCCGATGTCTGTCTGTTTGTTTCTTCGCGCACATCTCCGGAACTACTAAACGGATTTTCATGTAGTTTTCACAAGTAGATAGAGATTAATTTGGAAAAGAATATAGGCGTTGTTTCATTAAAATCGGATATTGCAAAAAAAAGTTATCGTCATACTAGACGGTATTCTGTTCACGCACGACACGTCAACACAGTTTCTGAGAGTAACCTAAAAAAAGTACTAGGCTTGCATGAATTCAAGATAGTATTACAATCATTAGTATTATCCCACTAAAGTAAACAACCCCGCTCTGCAGCACCTCTGACTACCGGTTAAGACGTGTATATACACATAATCCCACTATAGACGGCGCTCACATCATCAGCTCCACTAGTAGTAAACAACCCCGCTCTGCCGCACCTCTGACTACCGGTTAAGACGTGTACACATAATCCCACTATAGACGGCGCTCACATCATCAGCTCCACTAGTAGTAAACAACCCCGCTCTGCCGCACCTCTGACTACCGGTTAAGACGTGTACACATAATCCCACTACAGACGGCGCTCACATCATCAGCTCCACTAGTAGTAAACAACCCCGCTCTGCCGCACCTCTGACTACCGGTTAAGACGTGTACACATAACCATAAGGTACAATTAAGTAGCCGACTGCAGGCAGCAGCAGGCGACTTCATAGAAGTTCGATTCGATTTCATAGAAATACCAAAGAACCCAGAGGGTCGCTGCTGGTGCTGAGGTGCTGCCTGCAGTCGGCTACGAGCCCAGAGGGTCGCTGCTGGTGCTGAGGTGCTGCCTGCAGTCGGCTACGAACTCATACCTTAATTTAGTTTGGTTTTAAAATGGTTTTATTAACATGCTAATATTTTTGTTACGTATATTCATTATCATTATTTATCATCCATATGAGAAAGTAATGTTAGTAATGACATGATTTTTTAAAAATTTACTAATATCTAATAATTCACCACATCGAGACATAATATAATTTGACGACATCTCACAAATAATGCGTTTCATTTATTTCGGTAATAATAACTTTACGAGTAAACCTTCCTTGTTGACTTTGATCTCGGGCACGGACTTTGATAAACCGGCCGATGTTTCAGGTGCTGCACAGCGAGGGCTCCGACGACTGGATCCTACAGATCAAGTACGTGCAGAAGCGAGACAACGGCACCTACGAGTGCCAGGTACGTACGACTGCGCAGGAGAGCGGCAGTAGTAGCAGCAGTGTGTGTGACCTGTGCCGTGTGCGCGTGCGCAGGTGTCGACGGGCGGCGGCACACTGTCGCGGCTGGTGCACCTGCACATCGCCGTGCCCGAGGCCTTCATCCTCGGCGCCGACGAGCACCACGTGGACGCCGGCTCCACCATCAACCTGGTCTGCATCATAGAGAAGGTACGGTCCTGAGCTTGTGTTCAGTGGTGCGACAGTGAGTACAGTACTGTGTGTGTGCGCAGAGTCCGGTGCCGCCGCAGTACGTGTTCTGGTACCACAACGCGCGCATGATCAACTACGACGCGGCGCGCGGCGTCACCGTGCTCACGGAGCCGGGGCCCAAGACGCAGTCGGCGCTGGCCATCCGCGCCGCCGGCCCGCAGCACTCCGGCAACTACACGTGCGCCGCCGCCAACACCGAGCCCGCGCATATCTACGTCTACGTCTCCGAAGGCAGTCAGTGTGCACAGTATCCACTCTCAGCATGCGCAGGAGCCGGCAGCACTCAGCCGTGTGTGTGTGTTGCAGGCGACAAGATGGCGGCCACGCTGAGCCGCAACACGTCGGGCGCGGCGCGGGGCGCGGGCGGCGCGGGGCTCGCCTGCCTGCTGCTCGCGCTTGCCGTCACATGACTCTCGTCCACTTTTAAACTAATCTATTATTAATACTCTGTACATATTATTAAACACGTGTATTTCTACACAGGCCCAGTACTTGGGCCGACAATCCGAAAAGTAATAATGATTACTACTTCAACTGTGTTCTAGTTAAGAACGATATGATTGGTTCGCGGGCCGCGTGCGACACGACACACGCGGCGCGGCGCGCGGCGGCGTGGTAGTAATGTTATTATGAAGTAGTAGGTTTAAAAGTTTTCAATGTCAGCGGCGCGCGGTGGCGTCGTCGTTGTGAAAACAAATCGTTGCTCACGACGCAGTCGGTAGTCATCTATTTACTTATAGTGTAAATAATTTTATATGTATTGTGGCGTTTGTCACTAACATTCGTTTGCAAGGTGATACCACAACTAAAGCGCCTTGTGTTATAACTTGCCATATTTATTTTAATTGCTGTGGTGACGTTGATCACTGTCAACCACTGGTAATGCAACCTTGAGAACGATGTTTAGTGGCTCGCAGTAGTGGGCGTCGTGCACTGGTACTGCGCAACTGTGGCGCGACTGTGGCGCGACTGTTGCGCGACGCGCGACTCTTCTCGTTGATATTTTATTATTTGTTACGATGGAGAGCGCGGCGCCGCCATCAGATGGCCGCCGCCTCCTGTACATATGGCTGTTAGAACTGACATCACCCTGTAAATAGTTGACGAATTACCACTTCAATACAACCGAACTTTGTTAATCAAAATTAAAGTTCATAATATGCGTCGCGCCGTCTCTACAAATTCTCTTTCGTATGTTTGCGCCAGTAATGAGCACGTTGTGCATAGTTTTGCCGATATAATGTCTGCGAGTACTGCAGAGGAAGCTTACCGCGTGTCCGCGTGTCCTAATGGAGAGCGATCGCGTTTTCTCAAAAATCGTTTCTCGTTCACAACGATTGGTCATGAGTTCATACGAACATAGTTCACGCAAGCATGCGGTAGTCCCATCGCGCTCTATTAGGACATCGGCGCAATGCACTTTGATAATTGTAGCGACGGAAGATGGGTCTACTATGGTGGTACATTACAAGATGTTGTTATAATGGTCTTTTAGCAGCACCAGTAACCAGCATAGGAAATATAGCTAAGAATGTATAATATATGTTTTGTAATGCATCATTCAAATTATTATGTTTATAACGAATAGTCAATGCTTTTACATTATTTGAATTAAGTCATAAATAAACAAAGCCAAACTCGGTACGAAAGGCAATTGCGAGGCGGCGAACTTTGTAAAAAACATTTAAAATCTCTGTTCTCATGACTTCCATTGTAATAATAAAGAAATAAACATTTTGAACAAGAATTGTGTTTCATTTGAGCTGAGCCAGATATTTATAATCCTAGCTGCAGAGTTGCCGATCTGCGACATGTCTTCAGTGAGCCCACACTTCGAGAGCGAGGGCTGCTGTGGGCAGAGCAGCCCACTGCCCTGCTGCGGTGTGAGCACGCCGCGCGAGGCCGTGCTCGACATGGACCGAATACGATAGCAGGGTTCCGTAGTTGCGATGAATATATCCCAAGAAAAAACCTAACATTGTAGTTGAAAAACATGTTATGTCCTCCCATACATTCCAACTGCAAATGTAAGTTTGTACGCAGAATATTGAGAGATTGACCATGTTATTTCAAGACCACCTTTTCCCAACTATGTTGGGGTCGGCCAGTATTTTACATGGAGCGACTGCCGGTCTGACCTCCTCAACCCAGTAACTGGGTAATACGATACCCCTTGGTAAGACTTACTGGCTTCTGACGACTCGTAACGGCGATGACGATGAAAACGAAGAACGACGACGACGACGAATCGACGATGTTATTCTAATACCATTCCAAAAACATTGCCTGTTTGTGACCGCGTTATATTTAGTGATTGGGCAACACCAGGTATTTATAAAAGTAGGCAGAGGTTATTTGAATTGTATCATGGATAAACATATAACCATGATGAAACTTTCAAAGAGTTTGTTAAGAATTATTCTAAAACTTTTAAAAGGGCCTGTTCCTCAGCAAAAGCCATACATATTAAAAGTAAAATAAAATCTTCTGCAAATAAAATTAAAACAACTTGGAATATTAATAATTCAGAAACGGGAAGAACGACAGTACGGAATCGTGACTTCCATCTAAAAATCAATGATGTAGATATTAAGACAGACGTGGAGGTGGCAACTGAGTTTGAAAATTTCTTCACTAATATTCCCATATTAACAACCAAAACTCTGTCATCGTCGTCCTCCACTTCTTTACTCAATACTTAAAGAATGTGTACCAGAATGTGACAAGACTTTTGAATTCACAATTATTACTGCTAAAGACATAACAGAATCTTTTAAAAATCTTGATGTAAAAAAAACTGCTGACCTTTGGGGATTATCAGTACATACCATGTCTTCAATAATTGATGTTATTTCACCCTTTTTAGCAATCGTTTTTAATTCTTGTATTGCATCTGGTGTATTTCCTGATTTGATGAAACTTAGCAAAGTGATTCCACTGTTCAAATCTGGCAGCACAACTGATCCCACAAAGGATGGTGGGCGATAGTGGTCCCAGCTCGGCCAGCCACTAAATGTGTATTACTTTAAAGAGCAAATAAAACTGAATATTTTTTATTATGACACCATCAAAATTCATCCCGGAGGAACCGAGCTACGTGTACCTTAAGTATATTTCTTTGTCTGCGGCTTAGCTCAGAGACTCTAAGTACTAGAAAATTGTAATTTGGCATTGGTGTATATATTAAATGCGCCGACAAAGTCGTAAAATAAAATCAAGAACATTGTTTTTTTTTTGGGTACCTTTTACCCCTACCTCGTAAAGAGGGTTTTTTTTTTCTCGTCTAGCACTCGTTTAAAAATATTACGAGTGTGTCAACACCATTTTTGGATTAGGTTATCCGTTTCGGAAATATTAAGCTTTAAAGTGGTGGGCGATAGTGATCCCAGCTCGGCCCAGGGATCCCCAGTGACCGATGCTAGGGGCGAGGTGCTGGAGGAGTGGGCGGTCACGACTGGCTTGACCGTTCTAAACCGGGGCTCGGTTCACACGTGCGTGCGGCAGCGGGGCGGGTCTATAGTGGACGTCTCGTTCGCTAGCCCCGCTGTCGCGAGCCGTGTCCGCGACTGGCGTGTCGCTGTGGAGGTGGAGACGTTGTCGGATCACCGATACATCCGCTTCGACGTCTCCGCCCAGACCACCGGCGGCCGCGGTCCACCGGCCCCGCGAACGGACGGTCCGCGCTGGGCGCGTAAGCGCATCGACAGGGAGCTTCTCGAGGAGGCGGCTATTGTCCAGGCCTGGGTCCGGGAGTCGGCAATGAACGGACCCGTCGACGTCGAGCAGGAGGCGCTGTGATTCCGCGGGGCGATGACGCAAATTTGCGACGCGTCCATGCCCCGGGTCCACGCACAGTCCGCTAGGCGCCAGGTGTACTGGTGGACCGCCGAGATCGCGCAGCTGAGCGTCGCGTGCGTGGCGGTTAGACGCTCGTACACCCGATACCGGAGGAGACGTCGCCGGGATCCTGACGAAGAAGCCGCGCTGTATGAGGTGTACCGCGCGGCTAAGGAGGCTCTGTGGCTGGCCATCGGCGAGTCGAGGACGCGAGCCAGGGAGGAGATGTTGGAGACTCTAGATGGGGATCCGTGGCGCACGGCTGCGTGTTAGCCCTCGCTCTGAAGGAGCTTGAGCCCCAACTGAGAGGACTCTACACGGCGTGCCTTGAGCGGGGCCAGTTTCCCACTCTGTGGAAGTCTGGTCGTCTGGTCCTGCTCAGGAAGGCGGGGCGCCCTGCGGACTCACCATCCGCGTACTGGCCCATAGTGCTGCTTGACGAGGTGGGCAAGTTGTTCGAGCGTATAATCGCAGCCCGCCTCGTCGGCCACTTGTGCAGAGAGGGGCCGGACCTGGACGAAAGCCAGTTCGGGTTTCGGCATGGGCGCTCCACGATCCACGCTGTGTCGCGGGTTAGAGTCTTGGCGGAGGAAGCGGTGTCCCGGGGCGGGGTGATGTTGGCAGTGTCCTTGGACATCTCCAACGCCTTCAACACCCTGCCCTGGAGTTGTATTCGGGAGGCACTGCGCTATCATGGGGTGCCTCCCTACCTCCGCCACATCATTGGGGCTTATCTGTCGGAGAGGTGTGTCACCTACATGGGACGTGATGGCGGAAACCAGCGCCGCATGTCGTGCGGTGTTCCGCAGGGCTCGGTTGTAGGCCCGCTCCTGTGGAACATCGGGTACGACTGGGTGCTGAGGGGCGAGCTCGGCCCGGGGGTAGACCTGACGTGTTATGCGGATGACACGTTGGTCACTGGCCGGGGGAGATCGCACAGGGAGGCAGCGTTGCGCGCGACGGCTGCGGTCTCACAGGTGGTGAGCCGCATACGTCGCCTAGGCCTGGAGGTGGCCCTTAGTAAGTCGGAGGTCATGGTGTTTCATGGCCCCCGGCGGACGCCGCCACCAGGCTCACATATCGTGGTCGGGGGGACTCGGATCGCTGTCGAGTCTACCATGAAGTATCTAGGATTGGTGCTCGACAGCCGGTGGGACTTTGGGCCCCACTTCCGACGGTTGGCGCCCAAGTTGCTGGGCGCTGCTGGGGCGCTGTCAACGCTGCTTCCCAATCTGGGGTTGCCCGAGCGCCGCTTGTAGGCGGCTCTACGTGGGGATCGTGCGGTCGATGGCCCTTTACGGGGCCCCGATCTGGGCGGCGGACCTGACGGCCGGTAGCATCGCTGTATTGCGTAAGCCGCAGAGAGCGATGGCCGTCAGAGTCATCAGGGGGTATCGCACGATCTCCTACGAGGCGGCTTGTGCACTGGCCGGATCCCCGCCCTGGGACCTGGAGGCGAAGGTGCTCGCGTCACTTCATCGGTGGCGCGAGGAAGCCACAGCGCGGGGCGAGCGACCGATGCAGCGACACATGGAGCTGCGTCGGTCTCAGCTTCGCGAGGTCCTGGTGGCGGAATGGCGGGAAAGGCTTTAGATAAAGATAAAGATAAAGATAAAGATAAAGATCATTTATTTGTCCAAAACATGAGTATACACACACATGGCATGCAAGATGTTACTATTAAAATATATTACAGTCATGTTTTGCCTTAACGGCGTACAAATATAATTAGGTAGGTTATTACATTTAATCAAATAATTATTAAAATATCCATTATTGAAATTATTAACAGTCCAAATTAGAATTAATAAAATAAAATGTACTACAGAATAATGTCAACAATTAATAATATAATAAAATAAGTCAATTGAATGTCAAAATAATTAGGATAAAGATAAAGACTGAAGATAATTTATTGGTAAAACATGCTTTTACATACAAATCGAGCATGCAAGATCTTAAATATAGGTAAAAAGTCCAGACATGTTTTGCCTGGCAAGGCGTACAATTTAATTTTTATATAACAATAAATAATGAATTCTGGCTGGTTCAACATTCATTATTAAAATTGATAAGAATAATAATTAGAAATAATAATATACAGTTACAAATAATAATATACAAGCATGTCAAAAGGTATCTGTCAAAAAGTCATATAAATTATAATAGCATTTGTCTGATAACAGATTTCGAATTTGGTTTTTAAATTGGTTTGATGTCATAGCTCTATACGACTGCGGTAATTGCACGACTCATAATGCGAAGCATTAGAGTGTGCTCTACGATCGAAAAATATTTTATGCCCCATTTCTGCAACTGTTTTTATTGTTACACTCCTGCTAGTACACAGAACCTACTTAATTTATATACCATTGTATAGATGATTAAATGGAGATTAATACTGTACTTTTTAATAATTGATTTAATGCAGCAGAAATGGAAAAAGCATCAAAATAGTTGAAAAAAAAAATCCTGTCCGTCAATTTATGAACCCTGAAAACATTGTAGCTTGCGATAAAATCAATTAATTGAGTCAATGTTTTTTTTATACATTCATTTCATCCATAGAAGGAACCCTATTGAAAATGGCTTTTTATTCAAAGTAGTTTAATTATAATTAATAAAATACTAACTAAAATATACTATCAAAGAAGACACCGCGAACAAAAAATGTGTCCCTTGGATGCTTTGACGTTTGACTACTGCGGTGCATGCGCGTTGCGAGGAGATTCTCATAAAGTAATGCACCCGCAGAAGACACAGTCTGCTTCTTCTGCCTACTTGATACCTAACACAGTTTTAACTGCAGAACATTATTCTAATTTCCATTGTACTAATGATGAACATTATGTGAGATGGTTCACTTGGCAACCACGTTTGCTCATTACGATTTTTTTGCACAAATGTTATCCATTTTTCCCTTGTTTCCTGGAGCTCGGACGTGGAAATCTTAAAGAGAAAAATGCCAGAAATTGTAATAATTATTTGATGACAAATAACCATAAACCATAATATAATAAAACAAACATTAAATCAGCGTTCAAAAAATATTAGATACTTAATATAAAAAAAATCCGCCATAAAAACAAACCGCAGCTATTTGTACCTACACTTCACTTCTGAATGTTTTAGTCTATGGCGAATGGCGCCGTAAAATATTTTGTTCATATTTCAGTTTAAAACTTTAGAGGTATGAGGAACAGGGTGTAAAGTTCACTCATCCTCATTTGAAAAGGGAGGATCCTCCGGCCAGACGGGTGTTTGTGTCTGGCGGGCAACTGCCCGTAAGTTGATTTCGGATAGTTTTATCTATGTCGGTCGCGTGGTAAACTCTAACTGCGCGATTCAGGATCTGTGTGACGTCATGTCTTTGCTGCGTAGCTCGTATGTGGTGGTGTAACCGCTACATTATTCCCCTCCGGAGACCGGAGGTCGATATGAGAGAGATTGATATCGATGCGAGTTTAGAAATTTTACCCATGTTGATGGGTAAAAAAGCAGTCAAAACATACTTCATGAAAAGTGATAAATTGTTAATTTTTGTTAGAAACTATGTTTTAAATTTCTTTTTCGTTTATGAATGAGAGTTATGAACTTATGAGGCGTGCGCTTTTGGATTTTCCAAAGTATTTGTTATATATTTTTGGGGCCATACAAAAAAAGCTTTTCCCCATGAGGGCCGTTTTTGCCGAGTGCAAGCAAAGTTGGTTATTGTCACGGCTGTTGCGTGGGAAAGTGTCCGATTGTCGTGGAAAGAGTTGTGGGTTATGCTTCACAAACGATGCAACTTCAAAAATGTATAGAGATGGTAATGTTAATAGCTTGTATGTTTTAAAAAATGGTCTGCAGCTTTCGGTCGATTGCAATTTAAACATAGCCCGAATACACCTCTTTTGGGCTTTAAAAGCAATTTCCTTGTCGGAAGAGTTACCCCAAAATATGATCCCATAGCGCAGAATTGATGCCACCAATCCATGATAGGCTGTCACCAAAGCATCTGGATTAAGTTCTGAGGACATTTTGTACAACACATACGCAGACGAGCTCAGTTTTTTGCTTGTATATTCAATGTGCGCTTTCCAGTTTAATTTTGCGTCTATCATTACACCAAGAAATTTTGTATCGTCGACTTTATTTAATACTGTGCCATTGTATATGGCTTCAATGTCAATATCAGCATGCGCCCGTTGGCTAAAATGCATTATCGTCGTCTTATCTAAATTAATTTTAAGATTATTCCTATCTAACCATGCTATTATTGATGTCAGAGCTCCATTAATGTCATATTCATAATCGTCCTTATTTTTACATGTTATAGTCACTGTGCTGTCATCTGCAAATAGGGTCATGGGGTAGTTTATAGCATCAGGCATGTCATTGATATACAGGATAAATAATAGTGATCCAAGCACGCTCCCTTGTGGGACACCGTACATAGGCGTTCGTTCGCCAGATACGTAAACTTCCTCTCTTTTTGTCTTAATATTTATTTTTCTAATTTCTGTATACTGTTTTCTATTAATTAGATAAGACTTTATAAGTTTAAGTATGTTTCCTCTTATTCCATATGCCTCTAGTTTTTGAAGTAGAACGTTATGGTTAACATAGTCAAAAGCCTGCGTCATATCACAGTAAATAGCGCATACTGGAATTCTTGCATCCATATTTATCATTACCTTATGCAAGAAATCATAAATTGCCATATTGGTTGTCCTGTTTTTTCTAAATCCCTTTTGCTCATCGATTAAAATGTGTTTCTTTTCAAGGTACAACTCTTTATAAATATACTTTTCAAAAATCTTTGATATGATCGGAATGGCTTATTCCCAAAGTACTCCATTCTTTTGTTCTAAAAAGATAAGAATCTCATACATTAATTCCCAAGTTACTCCAAGGAATTATTATTATTTAAAAATACTTATTATTTTGTTCCCATTCTGCTCCATAGGTATCTGGAATTATTCTCAAAGTACTCCACCGATTATTCGCTATCAATTCTCAAACTGCTCCATCTACATAATTAACTATAAAATACATATTTCATTACAGTCGCTCTCAAAATTTCTTAAAAGAAAGATTAAAGTTTAGCATTTTGTTATAAAGTCAATGAATATTTAAAATTGTAGGCTTTTTATGATAATAGCAAAAAAACATAGTATAGTGAGATTAATGTTTATTTTAGAATCATAATATTATTTGTGCGTCATCCATCGATCACTAATAACGAGTAAGTTCTTTATTAGTGATCGATGCGTCATCTATCGGATAAACTCGACTCACTTTTAAACATTCAATTTCGTTTGCACGCCTAGAGGTAACAAATTGTGTGTGAGCGAGATAGTGCAATAACAGCAACGTTAGTGATAGTCAAACCGGTTAAGGGTGCTAATCTGTGTTTGTTAAGAGGCCTATCACAAAATTACGTTTTGACAGTTCGACTTCGAGTACCCGATGCATCGCAATAAGTAGCAATTTGGCAGTTGTAATTATGCTTATTTTGAGTTATATAATTAAATTTTTGTTTTTTAAGTATGCTATTTTAATTTCTTAAGAACCAAAGTTTATTCTGGTATTAAGTAAAAATATTCTCGTTACTACATTCAGTAAGGAGAAATTTACAGTTAATTCTGACCGTTTTTTATGATTTTGAATTGGTTTTTTTTTAGATATCCAGTACATATTATAACTACACCACTTTTTAAGAGATCTTATTTTAAATGTTTCATTTCATTTGCTATGTGTAAAATTTCTAATGATTATTGACCGAATTTTTAAAATATTTTATGTTAGGCTTAATTGCCAGATATCATTTCAGATATAGTATTATTTGTTTTTCATGTTTTTTTTACTTCTGAATACAGAGCCCCACTTTTTAAAGGGGAATGCCAACTCTCCATAGACACTTCGGCCTCAAGTGCACACAATTCAAAGTATATGGATAGGATAATATGCGATTTAAATAATGAAACGGTCAAGGTCTTGGTTTAGAAAAAAGTTGGGGTTATTTAGATAAAATCGTTTTTTTCAATGAGGCAAAATCTTCAATTTGTGCTGCACTAAATGTTTTAATATGATTATTATTGATTCTAAAAGTAGATTCCAGGGGTTAGGTACTACTTAAATGGTAATAACAGATTCTACAATCCGGCGGTACATAGTAATTGTACTTACAAAAAAGATGTACCCGCAGTGCTACTGGGACAGCGAGCCGATTGGTCTTGTTACAGCCAGGAAAGAAACATTGATTTTGAGTGTTTGGTGCTCTTACATAATAAGGCAGCAGTATACTGTTGGATGTGTTCAAGCTTTGTTGTCCCGCTTGCTATGCACTGTCAGCTACTTCAGATTGCACCGAAGGTAAGTTGGATGGTTCAAATTGCTCCATAGGCAGACTGGATGGTTCAGATTCCGGTTCTGTAGTTGAACATGATGCTGCTCTAAACTGCTCTAACGAGATGATGATGGCAACTGAAATAATAATAAAAATTAAAGCTCAGTGCATAAAGACAGTAAACGTGAATTACTGTGGTTTTGGTACAAATAAATACACAATCAAAAAAATATCTATCACATTTTATATTATTATTAATTAATTTCTAAAAAATCTTTCTCAAGTTTCTAGACAATCTGTACTATGTGAAATATAACTTGTGCGGACACGAAAGAAGTTGAATATTACACTATAGACTCAGAAGTATGTCAGTATCAAATCTCATAACTACGCTTGTATTAATTCTAAACTGTTGATAACTTACCGCTCTTGGTACAATCTGACAGGCAATCATTTCGAGTTGTTCATGTGGAGAATCAGACCTGAGTGTATGTGATCTTATTCTCAAAAGCAATCTGCCGCACGCAGCTGATGCACACTTGTCCATGACCATCAATCTGTACATTTTGTTGTTCGCACACTAAACTGTCACTCGACACTTGTACCTAATAAACAAGTCATAATTATTAGATATCCTAAAACAACACTAACTGATAGTACTCTGTCTATTTATTTAAAAATCATTTCTCAGAGGAAGACATGATACTGACCTGTTGTGTCGAATTGTTGTATAACATTTTGCTCTTTCTGCTATTTCCAAGAAATGCCTTCGTATTCTCGTGACGTTTAAACCACAATTAACACAGCGTAAATGACCTTTTGAATGAATTACTTAGGGAACGGAAGTACTCAGGCCAGCGACAATGCCGGGGTCTTCATAATTTGTGGATATCGAGTCAAAGTTCGTGCTGAGGTTATCATTAGAAGCGGGAGCGGAATCCATGTTCAGGCCGTGGTCGTCAGGGCTCAGGGTTCAAAGAATCTTCGGAGTCCATTTAATAAGCGTATTCGATGGTTAAAATAACAAATTCGCAAGAAAATAAAGTTATGCAAACGAAAACAAAGAAAGTCGATTTGTGATTTGACATTGACATTGACTTGACAGCCGGCCGGCATAATTCAATGTTGCCACACCACACACAAAAAATTGATAGATCGATATCGATTTTTTTATCGAATCCTAATTTTAATACAAAATTATAATCGCCACTGTGACTCTTTAATCTTAACGACGTCAACTCTGATGACGTAACATTATTTGGTTAAAAAAAATGGATAAACAGTGTATTTTAGTTCAAATAATAAAACGATTAAGTACCTAATATTAAAAAATAAAATAAAGTCTTACCAGCGATTACACGACACGAAACACACATAAAACTCAAAATAATCACATTCACTTTTTCACTCACGGGTTCCCGACGTTTTTTTTGGTCGGATCAAAATAGGTATTTAATAAACGATGCTAGTTAGTGCAAATATTTATCTACCACGATGTATGTAAAAACTACTTACGGAAATAACAACACTTCCCGTCGATTTACACACAAAAATAATAAAAAATAACGAAATACGATGCCGAGCGCGCACTCGTGACTATAACGTTTTACCTGCGTGTGACGTGCGACATCAGTCAGTTTCAACATTTTTTTCCAATGTTGGCTATTGATATTTTTGGATATTGGTTTTTATGATAAAAACCGTTAAAAAAGGGTGTATTCCTGTTCGTCCCACTGCCGTCGTCCCCCTGGTGGGACGAACGGGAATTTAATAATTAAATGATTTAGTTGACGAGAATATCCGTCAGGCCATAGAGTTAAATTGCTCACCGACCAGTTTAGCCCTAATTTCATAGTAGAAATAGAGATTTAAACCGTGTGTACCTGCGTCGGCCGTATGTCCGCCTCGGGGTTTGAAGGACAAATAGTTTGCGGCAGCCTTGCGGCTGCCTCGGGAGTTTAAAGGTTAAGAAGTTATGAACGTCTTTGTAAATATGTTTTCTTTAACACATTCTATCTTTATTGTGCTGAACAGCTAAAGAATTATATGTAATTAAAATGTGTAGTAGCGTTTTTGTTATGATCCTATGCATTCATTATTATATCAACTATCAATTCGCTTGTTCATTTAGTATCAATAGTAAAAACATAACACCGTATTTGTTTGAATACATCGAATAATAAGCATTACGGATCTGATATTATAAGTAAAAAATCCATGAAAACATAATCGATTATTTCGTGAACGGAATTAATAATTATTGGCAACACTGCTGATTTTATCCACAAAAGGGAATTATTTTCACGTATTTATCGTTTCGGTACTTTTTATTTGTGCAAAAATGTTCCCATCTTGTTCGGATAAATGAATATCTTGTTAGATAACTAGAAATAACGATGTTTTTTTTACATAAACGTAAATTGGTGGGCGTTCTCGGGCCATAAATGGGCATCCTTCTTTAGTCAGTTTTTTTTAAATTATAAGACTGAAAATAATTGTTGAATTATATTATAATTTGTTTTTATGAAACAAAAGACTGATTTTTAGATTTATAAGTATTTTTTACCATGTCATGTAAAATTTCAAATGATTATTGGTCGAATTTTTTTAATATTTTATGTTAGGCTTAATTGCCAGATATCATTTTAGATATTTTATTCTTTGTATTTCATGTTTTTTAGACTTTTTCTCTTCTTCTTGAATATATTTAATTTATCAAAATTATAATACTGAAAATTATTGTTGAATTATATTATAAAGTCTTTTATTTAAAAATTTCTTTACACTTAAAAATATATTTGCAAAGCTTTTGAACATATCTGTACGTCAGCCATAGTAATCCGGTACATATTTAAATTAGCTTTTTGATTTAAATGGGGTGGAGTACTTTGAGAACATTTTAATATTATCATGGAGTAGAATGAAACTTAATTAAAAACATTATATTTTTCATGGAGTAGTCTGGGAACTTTTTTTGGAGTACCTACTTTGGGAATAAGCCATCGGAAGGCTATCGGAATGAGTGCTATTGGTCTATAGTTGCCCATATGTTCATTATTGTTTTTTTGAAATAACGGCTTTACTATAGACACTTTTAAAGCATCTGGATATACACCGGAACAGATACTCATATTTATGAGATAGCTCAAGTGTTTACAAATAAGGTCAGATACATATATGATTACCTTCGTAGAAATTCCGTCATATCCTGTACTATTTGTGGACTTTAATGATTTTATAATGTTTTTAATGTCTATAGGTATACTGGGGGCAACAAAAATTGAATCTTGACGTTTTGTAATATTGACAGAATTATTTCCAGAACATGGAATGGGTTGAATTTTGTCTACGAAAAAATCTTTAAATGCGTCTGCTATTTCTTGAGGGTCATTTAATACCTTATTATCTACATTGATCTGTCTAATGGATTCCTTAGGGAAGCACGGTTTTGATTTGTTAATAATATTCCAGGTCGTTTTTGACCTCTATTAGTAGAGGTTTTAATTGAATAGTTATTTTGGGCACGTCTAGTGAGTTGCATAATTTTTTTAAACCTTTTTCTGTAATGTAAGAAAGTTGTCTTATTCGTCATATTTGGTTTTAGTCTATAACGCCATTGCAGTTGCTTTCACGCCCCACCGCCGGCCTCGACACCATCGAGGCGGTCCGGCCAGTGCTCGAGGACTGGCTCGGGAGGAGGCACGGCTCCCTGTCGTTTCGGGTGAAGCAGGTGCTCTCGGGGCATGGCTGCTTCGGGAAGTACCTGTGTCGCATAAACAGGGAGCCGGACGCTCGGTGTCACCACTGCGCCCATTGTCGGGAGGACACGGCGCGGCATACATTGGCAGAGTGTGCCGCATGGGAGGAGCCGCGCCGTACCCTCGTTTCAGAAGTTGGAGCCGACTTGTCACTGCCGGCTGTCGTTCGTTCGATGGTCGGGAGTGCCGAGTCGTGGTACGCGGTGGTTTCCTTCTGCGAGACAGTCATCTCACAGAAGGAGGCTGCGGAAAGGGAGAGGGAGATCTCGTCCACTCACCCGGCCCGCAGCAGGCGCACCGGGCGTCGGCGGAGGGCGGATAACGCCCTCTTCCAGCCCCCCTAAATGGGTCCAGAGGCGACGGTGAAGTGTCGTGGTAAATGAAAGACATCTGCACTGGATAACGACTCGATTTATTCTCTTTTCACATAGATTGAGCGTACACGATCCTAATATATATTGCTTACTTGGCTAATCCTAAATAAGGTGTGGTTACTCACACATACATAACAATACTAATGATACTAACTTACTTACATACACTACACCTCCCGGGTATGAAGAAAAAAAAAATATTAGAGCTCTTAATATTTTTTTTTTCTTTTTACATTTTTCAGTTTTTTTTTTTTATACGCCAATATAAGTAACTTAAAGATAACAATACAAATATATACTATTAACTATGGAACAATTTAGTTCTATCCTTATGAATCAATTCGATTTTATTTTGTTTTAGAATTTTGACATTAGGGCCCATATCCTCTAACACAATATAAGGGCCTTCATAAATATTATCCAATTTCTTTTTTCGTTCATTTTTTACTAAAACTAAATCGTCTTTATTATAAGTAACAGGATTACATTGCTTATCATATGCTAATTTTCTATTTTCCTTACTAGTTTCTAAATTATGTTTTGCTTCTTTTAGTGCTACCTGTAACCTATATCTTAAATCTAAAGAGTAGTTGTTGGGGTTATATAAAGGATCTGTTCTATTACAATTCTTAATATTATTAGGTATATTACACGGCCTGCCGAAAATTAGTTCGAAGGGCGTGTACTTCGTCTCGGAGTGGACGGTATTATTATAACTGAAACACCAGAACGGTATCCAGTGTGACCATTCATAGCCGTTGTTGCCTGAATAAGTCCTTAGAAAAGCACCTAAATGCTTATGAGCATTTTCGAGAGAACCGATTGTTTGATGGTGGTATGCTGTTGACGTTAATTTTTCTATTTTTAATAATTTGCAAATTTCAACCATTGTGCTTGAAACAAACTCTGAGCCTCTATCAGTAGCTATAACTTTAGGTATACCGAAACGTAAAACAAAATTTTGTATAATTGATCTTGCTACAGTTTCGGTTTCTTTATTTTGTATAGGATATGCTTCAATAAATTTTGTTAGTTCACATTGAATCGTTACAAGGTAACAATTTCCATTTTCGTCTTTATCTAAAGGGCCTACCAAATCTAAAAATATTTTTTCAAAACCTGATGACGCAGTTGTTGTGATCGTCATCGGCTGTTTTGTGTACTTACTATATTTAGTCTTCTGACTAAATATAGTAAGTACACAACACACTGTGGTACACTTTTTTACAAAATCAAGAACATCTTTATCGATACCTGGCCAGAAATATCGTCTCTTGATATTGTTAGTCATTCTGCGGACACCAGCATGTCCACTGGTTGGCAGTAAATGATAGTCATTTAAAATATATTGTTTTTCCTTATCGTTGTCTATTCTTTTTATTCCTCTTAGTATACATACTCTCGGACCGGTCCAATTTTTTAATGTTTGTATTTCACTACACAAACTCTTTATAAACTCTTCATTTTCATCATTTTTAACTATGCATACTTCTTTTACCTTTATATTATTACTAAACTTCTCTAACTTTGTCACAAATTCGGCTCGCGAGAAATGTGCCCTAAAGTTGAGGTTTACACATAACATCATTTTACTTTTGATATAAGCGAGACTCTCGTCTTCCGCACTTATCAAATTATCTCTTCTATATTTATCCACTTTATCTTCGTCTAGCAAAATCATCTCCACGACATCACTCGGCTTCCTCAGTAACTCCACGACTCTAGGCTGATCAGACCCTTCGTCGGCGGATTTACTAATTGGCGGTGATACATTCTTACTCTTTTCATCCATTTTCCTTTTTTGTGCTCTAGTCATGACATTAACTTCTGAAATTTTCTCATTCATAGTCTTTAATTCACTGGAAGTCACATTTACTCTGGATAATGCATCCGCGACGACATTATCCTTCCCTTTCACATAAACTATTTTAAAATCATACTCCTCTAGAACTAAACGAAACTTCAACAGTCTGCTAGAAGGATCTTTCATGCCAAACAAATATATGAGTGGTTTATGATCTGTCATTATAGTAAAATGCCTACCGAATAAATACGGCCACGGTACGGGGTACTTTACTGCCCAGACTATAGCAGTAAGTTCTTTTTGTATTATGGGGTAGTTTAATTCTGCCTTATTTAATGGTCTACTAGTATATGCTACAGGTCTTAGGTCATTGTTACACAAAACTGCACCAATAGCTACACCTGATGCGTCTGTCTGTAAAATAAATTCGTTCTTTTCTGAGAAATCTGGGTACTGAAGTATGGGTGGGCTAATTAACTTCTGTTTTAAGGTATCGAAAGAGTGTTGACATTCCGCTGTCCAATCGAAAATTATATTCTTTCTACATAATCGATTTAAAGGTACTGTTATCTCAGCAAACGATGGTACAAATTTACGATAGTAGTTGCAGAAAGCTACAAATCGTTTCACTTCATCTACTGTTTTGGGTACTGGGTAATTTTGTAAAACTATTGTTTTTTCTGGGTCTGGTAAAACTCCATCTGCAGAAACTAAATGTCCAAGATACAATATTTCCCTTTTTAGAAATTGGCATTTGTCCGGATTGAGTTTTAAGTTTACTTTTCTTAACCTTTCGAGTATATCTATCAAGTTTTTATTATGGGAATTTAGATTTCGCCCAAAAATTATTAAATCATCAAGATAAATAAAACATTTGTCATACGTCAGACCAGACATAGCTATAGACATTACTCTACTGAAATTACTACAGGAAGTTTTAAGTCCCATAGGAAGACGCTTTAATTGATACTGACCCGAACTAGTTGAAAAAGCAGTATATTTTCGACTTTCAGGGCTTAAACTAACTTGATAATAACCTTGATTTAGGTCTAAATGTGTGAAATACATTGAGCCTGAAAGTGAGTCTAAGATGTCTGTGATGTTTGGTAGTGGGAACTTATCATCCACTATTACATCATTGAGTTTTCTAATAGTCCACTACCAAACGCCACTTTCTATTGCCTT
Organism: Conistra vaccinii; assembly: GCA_948150665.1. Classification (NCBI taxonomy): domain Eukaryota; kingdom Metazoa; phylum Arthropoda; class Insecta; order Lepidoptera; family Noctuidae; genus Conistra; species Conistra vaccinii. The sequence goes on from OX411327.1 coordinate 24,448,215, forward strand.
CAGACTTTTTGGGAACGAGTAATACAGGACTGTTCCACGCGCTTGAAGACTCTTCTATTATATCGTCCTTCAACATTTGTTTAATTTGTCTATCAATCTCTGGCTTCATTGTTTGTGGCAATCTATAAGGTTTAATATACGTAGGACTAACGTTAGGCTTTAGAGTTATGGATTGTTCATAAACGTTGGTGGTGGCTAGCTTATCTCCTGGCAGAAAAAAGACATCTGAATATTTTGTACATATTGTTTCGAGAGTACTCTTTTCTTCTGAATTAAGATGGTTTATTTGTAATAACGAAAGTAAGGTTTCGGCCCTATTAGCATTGGCATTAGTCTTATCAAAAGAAAAAATATTATACTTGCTTAAAAAATTTACTTCCGGAATGAAATTCTCTAATCTTACTTCTTTATCTGTAATATTAAGTATTCTGATAGGTATCCTACGATTTTTAGGTCTAACTATAGCCCCTGCTAAAAAAACATCTTTTTCTATCTCTGTTGAGCAAACAACACAATCATCTTCCGCATCAATATCTAACTCTACGAAATGGGTCGATTCACTTCGGGCCGGTAATACTAGACAAATTATTATTAGTAAACGATAAATCAAGTCTAGGCGAGATCGGTAAATAAATTAGTTTACCCGCATTATTAATCACTAACACGTTGTTAGCCAAATCGATATTACAGCCATAAGTAGATAGAAAATCTAAGCCTAAAATACCAGTTGCCTTAAAGGGTAAATTTTGAAAAACGTAAAATTTATGAAAAAACGTGTCATTATTTTCTGTAACAAGTTTCAAGGTTACATATCCCATTGAATTAATCTGCCCTCCTATGCCGTTTATAGTAGTGCTATTATAACTTATACGCATCAAATCGGGTAATTCATTTTCTTTAATAATAGATATTGACGCACCCGTATCTACTAAAAAGGAATATTTTCTGTTGTTACAATAAAATGACACAAATTGACATCGTCCCTTACAAGCCAAAATATAATTATTAAAATCGAAAAAACTGCCTTTTAGTCAAATTTTGGGAATTAACATTTTCATTTGAATTTTGGGAAACTTCCTCTTGCGCCGATGCTTGCGCGGGCTGTATAGGTTGCGTTGTCAAAACAATATTACGGTTGTAATTATTTCCTCGCCTATTACCACGATGGTAATATCGGCCATTGTTACAATTCGCCTGTGAAAAGTTTCTACCGCGGTTAGGTTAGGTTAGGTTCCCCACCGAATGTGTCTCCACGTTGTCGTCGTGGTGGGGCTTGCGCGTCTCAATGATCTTGGGGCTCTGCCGGTAGAGTTACTCATGCCGGAAAGGCCCAAGTGAGAGACCAGACTAAGAGAGATACCGGGATGGGGTCGCTCTTGATCGATCGACGATAGTCGATTGACATATGACGTGACCATGCCGCTGCGGTGCAGGCGCACCAAAGCGGTGCGTGTTTCTCTCGTTGAGGAGTAGTCTTCAACGAGAGAACTTTCGGCGGGTTCGCTGATTCGGGTTGGCCGGACAGCGAACGGAGGCATGTCTAATGCCGCCGCCGGGGGCTTGGCTTAATTGCCTGGCCCAGAGGAAGGCTACCTCTAAGATAAAAAACCACCCAATCCTAAGCTTTGAAGCGCGGTGAGAGGATGAATGGCTGGAGGGAGTCCAGTCGCGAGCGCTTCCCCTACAGAGCACCTCCCGCACTCTGTAGTATGTAGGCTTACCGGGTATCTAGGCTCTGCCCGGTGGACATGTAGAACCTATATCTACTCGTGGGATTAAAATATGGATGAATTAAATAAAAACAAAACAACACAATTAAAAGAATTGCCGATCGTGTTGGTCGAGCAGATGGGTGTGGGTGTGGTGTCAGATTCGGACACCACATCTGATAGGATGAGTGCGAGCGCGGCGAGCGTAAGCTCAAAGCGCTCGCGGACGAAAGGGAAGGGGGTTGAGCGTGCTTCCAAATTTTGGAGGACGCACGCACGCAAGGAGGATGAAGAGCGCACGGGGCTCTCTTCAAGCGAGGAGAACCTTCCGGCGCCAAAAATTTTGAAGAACAGGAGAGGTCGAGGTCGCGCAGCCGGTGGAGGGGCTTCAACGTCGCGTGACCTTCGGGGGCGCTTTCTTAAGCGCCCTGACATGCCACTACCCAGTGGAGAAAGTGACTCGGGGTCCAAGCATGTGGCCCTCGAGCCCACGGTGGCAGAAAGTGGGGGGGGCTCCACAATCTCCCTGCTGGGAGCTAATAGAGCGGAGGCGAACGCCGCAAAGCGGGCGCAGCGGAAGGCGGTGGCGGCTGACGAGGTCAGTGAAATGGCCCGACTTGCCCGAGAGCGACGATCTGCTCAGGCGGCTGCCGGAGAGAGCCTGTCGGCGGTGGCGCTCAGTCGCCAAGTTTTGGACGGCGTGGACGTCGTTCTGAAGGTTGCCACAAAATCTGGCAGTCTAAAGGGCACGTTCACGCGCGCTCTGAAGGAAGCGGCTGACGACATAAAGGAGGCAGTTGAGGTCCTCCTTAGTCGCACAAGCTCAGACGAGACGGCGAAGTTGTGGGAGGAGAATAGCCGTCTCAGATCTGAGCTCGAGGACCTCAAGCGGGAGTTTGCCGCTCAGAGGAATAACTGGCAGCGGCAGGCAGCTCCCGCAGTAAGCGGCCCCCCTTCTGCCGCACCTTTGTTGGCCTCTGCACCTGCACTTGCCCTTTCAGACCACGAAATAGAGAGGGTGGCAAGGATATGCATGCTGCAGTGTGGGGGCATGATAAATGCCCGACTGGAGGTCATGGAAAAGCGACTCCCCCCGGCTGAGATCATCCGGCCGCCGCTTGCGGCAGATAAGCGGAAGAAGGATGAGTCCGCCAGGACGAAGCCCGCACAGGTGGCTAAGAAACCTGCAGAGGGGGCCAACAAGCCCACGGAGGGGAAAAAGAAGCCCGTGGCGGGTACGTCCGCGCCCCTTTCCCACTCGCCCGCCCTTGCGGCGACCGCGCCTCCCACCCAAGAGGCGGCCTGGACGACGGTGGTTAAACGGGGTCGCAAGAAGAAGAAGGCGGCAGCGCTGGCACCCCCCGGGTCCGCCAAGGGCCGAGCTCAAAAAGAGGGCACGAGGCCACCCAAGGTCAGGACCCCACGCTCCGAGGCTGTAGTCATTACCCTGCAGCCCGAAGCATCAAATAGGGGAGTGGATTACAAGTCGGTCCTGGCGGAGGTGAAAGAGAAGCTGAATTTCAGCGAATTTGCCACCCCGGGTGGCTTTGTTTTTAAAACGGCAGCCACGGGTGCCAAAGTGTTTGAGGTGTCGGGTGACGCAAGGCAGGAGAGGGCGGACATTCTGGCCGCCAAAATTAGAGAAGTCCTAAAACCGGAGGACGCCCGGGTGTCCAGGCCCACCAAAATGGCTGAATTGCGCATAGCTGGGCTGGACGACTCCGTGACCCCGGAGGAAGTAGTGGCGGCCATTGCCCGGAACGGCGGGTGTCCGCTCGAGAGCGTGCAAGCGGGCGAAATTCGCTGCAGCGCGGCCGGGCTGGGCACGGTTTGGGTGCGGTGCCCGGTAGCGGCTGCAAGCAAGGTTGCAGGTGGCAGACGATTGCTGGTGGGGTGGGTGTCAGCGAGTGTGAAACTCCTGCCACCCAGAATCATGCAGTGCTACCGCTGCCTGGAAAAGGGGCATGTCCGGGCGCAATGCACTGCTGACATGGACCGCAGTGGGCTCTGCTATCGCTGCAGTCAGCCTGGCCATAAGGCGGCCCAGTGCTTGGCGGAGCCAAATTGCGGTCTTTGTGTAGCTGCAGGGAAGTCCGCTGGGCACAAAATGGGCGGGAAAGCCTGTGGCGCGCCCAAAAAGCGCAGCCGTAGGTGGACTAAGGCTGTCGGGGGAACTGCACCCCCCGTACAGACTAACGCCCAGCCGGTCGACTCCCGACCCAGGGAAGGAGGTGATGCCGAGGAAATGGAAAGCTAGTGATGGCACAATTCCATTTCCTCCAGGCAAATATCAACCACTCTGCTAGAGCTCAGGATCTCTTGCTCCAGAGCATGGCAGAGTGGTCGATTCACATGGCTGTGGTCGCCGAACCGTATTTTGTCCCCCCCAGGGATAACTGGGTGGGAGACTTGGACGGTTTGGTGGCCATCATTGGCGGGGCTCTTGTCAACCCGTCCCGAGGTCATGGCTGGGTAGCCGCCCTCGCGGACGGCATTGGCACGGTTGGGGCGTACTTTTCGCCCAACAAGAGTCTCGCCGACTTCGAGAGGTTCCTTGTCGAGTTGGGTGCCGTCGTGGGCCGACTACACCCTCGCCCGGTGCTGTTGCTGGGGGATCTCAACGCCAAGTCTGTGGCGTGGGGATCCCCTGTGACCGATGCTAGGAGCGAGGTGCTGGAGGAGTGGGCGGTCACGACTGGCTTGACCGTTCTAAACCGGGGCTCGGTTCACACGTGCGTGCGGCAGCGGGGCGGGTCTATAGTGGACGTCTCGTTCGCTAGCCCCGCTGTCGCGAGCCGTGTCCGCGACTGGCGTGTCGCCGTGGAGGTGGAGACGTTGTCGGATCACAGATACATCCGCTTCGACGTCTCCGCCCAGACCGCCGGCGGCCGCGGTCCACCGGCCCCGCGAACGGACGGTCCGCGCTGGGCGCGTAAGCGCATCGACAGGGAGCTTCTCGAGGAGGCCGCCATCGTCCAGGCCTGGGTCCGGGAGTCGGCAATGAACGGACCCGTCGACGTCGAGCAGGAGGCGCTGTGGTTCCGCGGGGCGATGACGCAAATTTCCGACGCGTCTATGCCCCGGGTCCACGCACAGTCCGCTAGGCGTCAGGTGTACTGGTGGACCGCCGAGATCGCGCAGCTGCGCGTCGCGTGCGTGGCGGTTAGACGCCCGTACACCCGATACCGGAGGAGACGTCGCCGGGATCCTGACGAAGAAGCCGCGCTGTATGAGGTGTACCGCGCGGCTAAGGAGGCTCTGTGGCTGGCCATCGGCGAGTCGAGGACGCGAGCCAGGGAGGAGATGTTGGAGACTCTAGATGGGGATCCGTGGGGGCGCCCTTATCGCGCGGTGCGAGGGAAACTTCGAGCCGCGGCACCCCCACTTACTGAGAGTCTCCAACCCGAGCTGCTGGAGGAGGTGGTCGCAGCCCTCTTCCCGGCAACAGCGGAGCATACTCCGCCGCCGATGGTATTGCCCACAGCCGCAGAGCCTACAGAGGAGGAGAACGCCATCAGCGTCCCAGAGGTGACACAGGCAGAGATGAGGGCAGCCGTGATGCGGCTCCGGGCCAAGAACGTGGCTCCGGGGCCCGACGGGATCCACGGCTGCGTGTTAGCCCTCGCTCTGAAGGAGCTTGAGCCCCAACTGAGAGGACTCTACACGGCGTGCCTCGAGCAGGGCCAGTTTCCCACTCTGTGGAAGTCTGGTCGTCTGGTCCTGCTCAGGAAGGCGGGGCGCCCTGCGGACTCACCATCCGCGTACCGGCCCATAGTGCTGCTTGACGAGGTGGGCAAGCTGTTCGAGCGGATAATCGCAGCCCGCCTCGTCGGCCACTTGTGCAGAGAGGGGCCGGACCTGGACGACAGCCAGTTCGGGTTTCGGCATGGGCGCTCTACGATCCACGCTGTGTCGCGGGTTAGAGTCCTGGCGGAGGAAGCGGTGTCCCGGGGCGGGGTGATGTTGGCGGTGTCCTTGGACATCTCCAACGCCTTCAACACCCTGCCCTGGAGTTGTATTCGGGAGGCACTGCGGTATCATGGGGTGCCTCCCTACCTCCGCCACATCGTTGGGGCTTATTTGTCAGAGAGGTGTGTCACCTACATGGGACGTGATGGTGGAAACCAGCGCCGCATGTCGTGCGGTGTTCCGCAGGGTTCGGTTGTAGGCCCGCTCCTGTGGAACATCGGGTACGACTGGGTGCTGAGGGGCGAGCTCGGCCCGGGGGTAGACCTGACGTGTTATGCGGATGACACGCTGGTCACTGCCCGGGGGAGCTCGCACAGGGAGGCAGCGTTGCGCGCGACGGCTGCGGTCTCACAGGTGGGTGAGCCGCATACGTCGCCTAGGCCTGGAGGTGGCCCTTAGTAAGTCGGAGGCCATGGTGTTTCATGGCCCCCGGCGGGCGCCGCCACCCGGCTCACATATCGTGGTCGGGGGGACTCGGATCGCTGTCGAGTCTACCATGAAGTACCTAGGATTGGTGCTCGACAGCCGGTGGGACTTCGGGCCCCACTTCCGACGGTTGGCGCCCAAGTTGCTGGGTGCTGCTGGGGCGCTGTCAACGCTGCTTCCCAATCTGGGGGGCCCGAGCGCCGCTTGTAGGCGGCTCTACGTGGGGATCGTGCGGTCGATGGCCCTTTACGGGGCCCCGATCTGGGCGGCTGACCTGACGGCCGGTAGCATCGCTGTATTGCGTAAGCCGCAGAGAGCGATGGCCGTCAGAGTCATCAGGGGGTATCGCACGATCTCCTACGAGGCGGCTTGTGCACTGGCCGGATCCCCGCCCTGGGACCTGGAGGCGAAGGTGCTCGCGTCACTTCATCGGTGGCGCGAGGAAGCCACAGCGCGGGGCGAGCGACCGATGCAGCGACACATGGAGCTGCGTCGGTCTCAGCTTCGCGAGGTCCTGGTGGCGGAATGGCGGGAAAGGCTTTCACGCCCCACCGCCGGCCTCGTCACCATCGAGGCGGTCCGGCCGGTGCTCGACGACTGGCTCGGGAGGAGGCACGGCTCCCTGTCGTTTCGGGTGACGCAGGTGCTCTCGGGGCATGGCTGCTTCGGGAAGTACCTGTGTCGCATAAACAGGGAGCCGGACGCTCGGTGTCACCACTGCGTCCATTGTCGGGAGGACACGGCGCGGCATACATTGGCAGAGTGTGCCGCGTGGGAGGAGCCGCGCCGTGCCCTCGTTTCAGAAGTTGGAGCCGACTTGTCACTGTCGGCCGTCGTTCGTTCGATGGTCGGGAGTGTCGAGTCGTGGGACGCGGTGGTTTCCTTCTGCGAGACAGTCATCTCGCAGAAGGAGGCTGCGGAAAGGGAGAGGGAGATCTCGTCCACTCACCCGGCCCGCAGCAGGCGCACCGGGCGTCGGCGGAGGGCGGATAACGCCCTCTTCCAGCCCCCCTAAATGGGTCCAGGGGCGACGGATTCGGGGACATCCGTCGCCCCCCATCACACAGGACCCGAGATGGCGGCGCGTAGTGTTCCACGCGCGCCACTCTAAGACGTAACGGGGGGAGTTTGCACACCTCACTCCCCCTACGGGACGGGGCCCGCAGAGTGCGGGCCGTCACCAGTCCGGGGCAGCGGAAGTCGCAATTTGCTCCCGCAGCCCCCCGACGCAAGTGTGCGAGGGAACACCGGGGTGGTTTTAGTCAGTAAGAGTCTGACAGACCCCTTCGCCCACCCCAGGGCGGAGGACATCCATGAGGATTTCCACCCCGAGAAAAAAAAAAAAAAAAAAGGTTAGGTTAGGTTAGGTTCCCAGATGAAGTACTTGGGCCTTGTACTCGACAGCAGGTGGCGCTTCGGCCCACACTTCAGCGGGCTGTCGACGCGCCTGCTGAAGGCTGCGAATGCCCTTTCCTGGCTCCTCCCGAACCTGGGAGGTCCGAAGGCGCGATGCCGGCTTTTGTATGCCGGCATCCTCAGGAGCATGGCCCTTTACGGGGCCCCGATTTGGGCGGACTCCCTCCACAGGAGGGAGAACGCCACTACCATCCGTAGGCCCCAAAGGGCCATTGCACTGCGGGTGGCGAGGGCCTACCGGTCGGTGGGCTTCTCGGCGGCGAGCGCCCTGGCCGGCACCCCTCCTTGGGAGCTCGAGGCGTGGGTGCTGACCAGAGTGTACGAATGGACGGCGCGGTGTAAGGCGCTCGGGGAGCCCCCCGCCGCAGAAGAGCGGGAGGCCGTGCGGCAAGAGGTGAGGGACGCAATCGTCCATCACTGGACGGAGGACCTCGCCAATGCCGTTTTCGGCCGCCGAACTCTGGACGCGCTCGGGCCAGTCCTGAAGGATTGGCTCGAGCGGTCCCACGGTTTCCTCTCTTTCCGTCTGGTGCAGGTGTTGTCCGGCCATGGGTGTTTCGGAACGTACCTGCACCGGATCCAAAGGGAGGAGACCCCGTCGTGCCACGACTGTGGCGCGGCGGAGGACACGGCTCAGCACACCCTTGAGGTGTGCCCAGCCTGGTCCGAGCTGCGCCGCGGTCTGAGCGCAGCGGTCGGGCAGGACCTCTCGCTTCCCGGCGTCGTCAACTCGATGCTGGAAAGCGAGGGGGCCTGGACAGCGGTCGCCTCCTTCTGCGAGGACGTAATGTCGCAGAAGGAGGACGCGGAGCGCGCGCGGGAGGACGACCCTCTCGCAGCGCCGCTCCGCAGGCGAAGACGGGGCATGAGAAGGCGATTGTACGATCGTCGTCTTATGCCCCCTGGTGGTGAACAGCGGGAGACGGGTGCGGGGGCGCCTTCTCCTGCATTGCACAGTTCACCATCCATGTCGGGCGGGAATGACAGAGCGCTCGCGGTCATTCCTGGGCCTCTCCCCGATGGGGGGGGCGTGTCGGGCTCGCCTGCAAGGCGGGCGGTCGTCAGCGGGGGACTGGATGTTATGGCTCTGCCGGATTCCCAGTCCTCCTCTTTGCAGACGAGGTAGGAGCGCCGCTGGGTCGTTTAGTGGGTATACCGGATTTTCCGGGGAGTCCCACATACCCCTCCCATCCCCCGATGGGTGGGCATGCGTAATGCATTTTTCCCAGCGTCAAAAAAAAAAAAAAAAAAAAAAAGGTTAGGTTAGGTTAGGTTAGGTTCGGACTCCCTCCACAGGAGGGAGAACGCCACTACCATCCGTAGGCCCCAAAGGGCCATTGCACTGCGGGTGGCGAGGGCCTATCGGTCGGTGGGCTTCTCGGCGGCGTGCGCCCTGGCCGGCACCCATCCTTGGGAGCTCGAGGCGTGGGTGCTGACCAGAGTGTACGAATGGACGGCGCGGTGTAAGGCGCTCGGGGAGCCCCCCGCCGCAGAAGAGCGGGAGGCCGTGCGGCAAGAGGTGAGGGACGCAATCGTCCATCACTGGACGGAGGACCTCGCCAATGCCGTTTTCGGCCGCCGAACTCTGGACGCGCTCGGGCCAGTCCTGAAGGATTGGCTCGAGCGGTCCCACGGTTTCCTCTCTTTCCGTCTGGTGCAGGTGTTGTCCGGCCATGGGTGTTTCGGAACGTACCTGCACCGGATCCAAAGGGAGGAGACCCCGTCGTGCCACGACTGTGGCGCGGCGGAGGACACGGCTCAGCACACCCTTGAGGTGTGCCCAGCCTGGTCCGAGCTGCGTCGCGGTCTGAGCGCAGCGGTCGGGCAGGACCTCTCGCTTCCCGGCGTCGTAAACTCGATGCTGGAAAGCGAGGGGGCCTGGACAGCGGTCGCCTCCTTCTGCGAGGACGTAATGTCGCAGAAGGAGGACGCGGAGCGCGCGCGGGAGGACGACCCTCTCGCAGCGCCGCTCCGCAGGCGAAGACGGGGCATGAGAAGGCGATTGTACGATCGTCGTCTTATGCCCCCTGGTGGTGAACAGCGGGAGACGGGTGCGGGGGCGCCTTCTCCTGCATTGCACAGTTCACCATCCATGTCGGGCGGGAATGACAGAGCGCTCGCGGTCATTCCTGGGCCCCTCCCCGATGGGGGGGGCGTGTCGGGCTCGCCTGCAAGGCGGGCGGTCGTCAGCGGGGGACTGGATGTTATGGCTCTGCCGGATTCCCAGTCCTCCTCTTTGCAGACGAGGTAGGAGCGCCGCTGGGTCGTTTAGTGGGTATACCGGATTTTCCGGGGAGTCCCACATACCCCTCCCATCCCCCGACGGGTGGGCATGCGTAATGCATTTTTCCCAGCGTCAAAAAAAAAAAAAAAAAGGTTAGGTTAGGTTTTTTTTTTTTTTTTTTTTTTTTTTTTTTTTTCGGCAGGAGTGGGAAATCCTCATGGACGCCCAGACTGCTTCACAAACGAACCAGTCTGGGCAGTGCCGGACTCTTACCGGCTAAAACCACACTCCTTCCTTACATTCATCCACAGACTGAGCGTCCGTGCCTTTTTTTGCTGCCATACATTTTTGTCTCATGAGCTCCACGTACAAGTGGTGACTCCAGAGAACAACATTACTTTTATTAACTTATCAACTAAACTTATCAACTAGAGTGAGTCCATCACATATCTATTTTTTTTTATTTTTTTTTTGTTAGTATCCATGCACAGTTACTTATACTTTTTGTTCACTAATAAATATATAATAGAGTATAGCTCACACCCCTGGCGCCCGGCTGGCATCCTGAACATGACTAGACTTCGCTCGAGAAGACTGACGTATGTATTGGCTCACTCCAATTGACCGTATTATAGGGAATGGAGCGGCCCAACACACACGCCACCGTCAACAAGTCCTTTCCAGTCCAAGACTGAGCCCGTCTTATCCCTGATGCCAGTCGTGTACCATCAACCCGTGATAATAATTATTTTACAATTATTGCTGTCCGTTTTGTCAACTGTGGGTTTCCCACCGCAAGACCGAGCACTGCGGCCTGGTGTTATAGCCTCGTCTTTTCAGTCGGTCCACAGGGGCCTGTTGCGTCAAAAGCATCGTCAGTTATGCTTTGGAAGGCGTATCAGAGCCTCAACGACTTCCATGTTCCGATGCTGCATGGCCATCTTTAAGTTGGCATTGACGATGTCCATGGTTGAGGCTTCCAGTGCTCGCCTCACAAATCGTCCAATAGTATCATCGGCGTTATCGGCGTAGTACACACAGCTGGCTGTGTGTCTGGATACGGCCACCACCGCATGAGGGACGCTGTTGTGAATCCTGGTGTTGTAGGACCTTGTCTTGATGATAATGACTGACTCGCTGGTGAGACCCTGAGCTTCGTGTATTGTTAACACGCTCGACCCAGTACCCACTCCATATCCCTGGTCAATAAGGGTCTTTTTCTCCTCCTGTGTGTGGACCAAGAACAGTGTGTTGGGGAGCGTAATGGGTATATTGGCGCCCGTGAACCTCCTCAGTTGCAGGGAGCGAACCTGGTTCCTTGACGCGTAGATAGTTGGGTATACTTCACCGAGGGCGTACGCGACATCCATTGGGTTCCGGTGCGTACAGGACAGCTCTTGGCTGATGGTCGCCACAGAGTTCGGGCGGGCGTAACTAAGAGGGAATAGGTTTTCCCTGTCGAGATAGGGCAGTTGGTTGACGTCCCCGATGAGAACCACTTCACTAGCACCTGACAACCGGACTAACATCACTATAGCCCCAAAATGGTTCATTAGAGCCTCGTCCACAAGAATGCGCTGGCATTTGTGAGACCCTGTGAACCCATTCGATAGTGTTGAGGCCATAGTGCGCACCTTGGTTTTGTTGTCTTTACCGATTTGGTGCGCTAGCTTTTGCCGCAGATCTTTTGCGGCCTCGGTTGTAGTGGTTACGATGACGTCGTTTTCCCTGTCGAAATTTTTTATAACCCAGGTCGTCTTGCCGCATCCCGGAACACCGTTCACCCAATGAATTTTTGGCAATGCCCAGCTTCCTCTTCGATCTATGGTCCTCGAGATTGATTTTTTTTTTAATTTTTTTTTTTTAGGCAGGAGTGGGAAATCCTCATGGACGCCCAGACTACCCCACTTGTGAGCCAGTCTGGGCAGTGCCGGACTCTTACCGGCTAAAACCCACTCCTGCCCTGCATGTGTCCTCTGACATTATCAGAGCCCTTCTTTGTCGTTTTGTATGTTTACTTCACATTTGAATAATTATCAGATGAAATACGGAGAGATTTACTCTAGACAGCAAACATACACATCAGTACTACATAATACAATAGATCTATATTTTTATTTAGGTGCTACAATTTACTACTACTTACAAATATATATATTTAAACTATTTTTATAATTTTAACTTAATATTATTTGTAATATTTATTTTGTTTATGCTACTTCTTAAAAACTAAACAACTAAACTAAACAAACGCGGAGAGAAAATTTTCCTGTGGGATGACCACTAACAACCAACACGAATAAATAAATCCCCAAACTCAACGATCTACACAATATTTCTATTATCTATGTTTTTAATACTTATTTTAATAATTTTTCTATTTATCTACGTTTAATTTTTTATGATACATAATTTATATACTTATTATATATTTAGTATCATATTTTCTTACGCTATTTATTCCTATTAACTACTATGGTTGCTATTTCGCAACAATATTTTAAAAACATTCTTCTCTTCTTTCCTTTTATCAAGCCGGGTAAATTTTGGGGAATCAATTCGATATCGAGTTGCTGCTCAGTCTCGTACCGAATTTTTGCGGTGATCGGGCACTCGAGCAATATGTGTAGTACGGTTTCCTCCACGCCGGGCTCACAGGCGCACGATGGATTCTCTTTACACTTGAAGCGTTTCAGGTATGCAGAGAACCCACCGTGTCCTGTCAGGATTTGCGTGGTAATGCTTGTGGGAGTCATTTTCCGTACCACACCGTACGCTACAACAGCGTCAGGGAAGAAAAGTTTTGTGCCCGAAGCCGTGTCACCCGACCTATATCTCCCGTTCCATTCGTCAAGCGTCTCCGACCGGATTATTCGCTTGACGAATGATACGGGACACAGATCGTAGTCCGGCTTCTTCTTCGACCCCAGGGCGGCTTCCTTCGCGAGCTGGTCGGCTCTCTCGTTCCCCTCCAACCCTGCGTGGGCTTTGATCCAGAACAAGGAGACACTCTTGTTCTGAAGCTTACAGCGTCGTATGGTGTCTCTGGTTTCCACGGCCAAGGGGTGGGGGGAACTTACATTGATCACCGACTGAAGAGCCGCCATGGAGTCGCTGAAGATGCCGAACGTGGTTTCACTGCGCTTGAGCACTTCGCTTACCGCTCTTTGTATGGCTAGGAGTTCAGCCTGATAGACGGTGCAGTAGGACGGCAAGGCAAGCTTGAGGGCCTTTGTTTCGGCGGTGCCATTCCACAAGGATAGGGCCGCTCCAACTTTGCCCTCAATCTTGCTGCCGTCGGTGAAGATGCGCACATCGTAGTCGCTGTGGTTGGTGTATTGTTCCTCGTCTACCAGGCTTTCAAACTCCAGACTGATTTGCTCCGCGGGGTGTGGGGCCTCTATCGCCGGAGCCATCCGCTCAATCTCCCTGTCTCCCAGTATGGGCTGGGGCACTCCCCTCTTGGCTCCATAGAGCGCAGCCGCTTCCCGGATACGGAGGTCAAGTGGGAGTATCCCAGCCAGGACCAGTGCCGAGTTCAGAGAGACTGTGCGGTAGGCTCTGCACAGCTTCTGGGCAAACCCTCTTTGGACGATGTTAAGCTGCTTCTTGACCCCCAACTTGTTGGCAGCTGGTGCCCATGCGCTTGCGGCGTACAGCACCGTTGGCTCCACTGCTGCGGTGTATATAGCCCTTATCACCTCTGGGTGCAGACCCCAGCTGACCCGGGCTGCCCTGGCCAGCTGCTTGTACATAGCTATCGCCTTCTTACAGACGACAGCTATGTGTTTGTTAAAGGTGAGTTTGGCATCTATAGTAAGCCCTAGTATTTTAACATCTTGGGACATTCCAATGTCGATCCCACCCATGCTCAGGCGCGGCGTGTCATATTTCAGCCTCCGCGTTAACACCATCGCACAAGTTTTGTGCGGTGCGAATTTCAGCCGATTTTTGACACCCCACGCCCGAACATGTTCGAGAGCGGCATTGGCTTGTCCCTCGATTTCGTGTGCTGTATCGCCGCAAAACACCAACACCACATCGTCGGCAAACGCCTGGCAGTAGTCGCCTCGCGTCTCTAGCTGTTTCAAGAGCGGGTCAAGCAGCAGATTCCAAAATATAGGGCCCCCTATGGACCCCTGGACGCACCCTTTGCTGGTTTGTCTTCTGCTCTCCTCCCCGGCGTACCTCACGGTGACCACCCTGTCACTGAGGTAGCTGCCGACTACCCGTCTCAAATTTACTGGACACTTTTCCTCAGCCAATCGTACCTTAATAGCGGGCCACCACGCACTATCGAAGGCTCCCTCGATATCCAGCGACACAAGTGTGATAATCTTCTTCTGTGCCAACTTTGCGCGGATGTACTGCACGAGAGTATAGAGGGAGTCTTCCGTGCTTTTTTGGGGCATAAAGCCGTATTGGCGAGTACTAATCCTAGGTAGCAAATAGAATTTGAGACGAGCAACCAGCATCTTTTCGTACACTTTCCCAAGGACAGGCAAAAGCCCAATCGGCCTGTACGACTTTGGTACGGTGTACGAGTCTTTGCCCGGCTTTCTAAGCACAACCACCGTGGCTTCCTTCCAGATCTTTGGGAAGTGGTGGTGCGCCAGGCATTTATTCAGCAATGCCAGGAAGTAGTCCGGGTCACAATTTATAGCCCGAGAGCAGATGTCGGCCGTGAAGCCGTCGGCGCCCGGGGCCTTTTTTGGGTTGAACGACACCATGGATCTGCTAAGCTCGCTTTGGGTAAACGGTGGGTCATGTCGTTCATCATGACTCCATGCGTTTACCATCTCTGCCAGTTTTCGGGTTTGGCGGTGATCCATGTTGTCGTCTTCCTCTCGGTCCTCGGGGTAAAAAGTCTCAGCCAACAGCCTCACTGAGCCTTTAGAGTCCAGTGTCTCCCCTTTCCTTTGCAGCGGCAGATCTTCCTCTCTCTTTGCTACTCTCCCCATAACCCTATATATCCCTTCCCAGACCCCCTCTCTATCCTGCTTCCCGCAAAACTCCTTCCAGCTCTCCGCTTGAGCCTTCATCACCGCTGTCTCATATTCCTCCTTTGCTTTTAGGTACAGGTTAACAACCATCGCTCTTCGGACCGGCGCTGCGCTCCTGACTCTCACTTTCTTGGTGGCGACCTGCTTCTTCATCTCCGCGAGTTCCTCGGACCACCACGGCATGGTAAGTGTTTCTGTGTTCCTTTTGTGTGGTATTGTGTCTCTACATGTGTCGGTTATAGCTAGTGTGTAAGTGTTTATTTTGATTTCTAACTGTTCTATGGTGTGTACGTTTTGCAAATCCACTAGGGTTAAGTTTTTGTCCAGCATAATTCGAGACAGTTTCTCATGAAACTGCCTCCAGTTAGCTTTTCTGGTGTTGTATACCCTAGTGGTCCGTTCAATCGCTATACCTCTTGATTTTTGTAAATTTATGCTGAAGGCTATGCCGTTGTGGTCAGAACTCGTGAGACCCTCCTCGATGTGCCAGCCGTCCACCAGGTCGAGCATGTCCGCCGAACAGGCCGTCACGTCTACGTGGCTGCTGTACCTCACCCCACCTCTCACGGTATCGAAGGTTGGGACGTCTCCCGTGTTGAGGATCTGCAGCCCCAATTCCCCCAGTGTTCCACACATCTGCTCTCCCCTCAGGTCTTCGTTGCTGCTACCCCACCAAGTACTTTTCGCGTTTGCGTCTCCTCCAATGACCAACCTGCTGGAACCCATCTCTTGCTCTATCCGTTTAAGATGCTCCAGGTATGGCTCCATGGGCTTGTCCGGTTCGAAGTAGAAGGACACCAGCGTGATCGTCCAGGCTCTAGTTCGGACTCCCACCACAACGATGTTGTTTGTGGTGAGTTGCGGGTACTGTAAGATGTCTAAATCTTTATCAAAGACGGCTATTGCCGCCTTTACAGTCCCTTCTCCTCCCTCAGAGCTCTGGAAGACCCTTACGCCCCGGTAACTCTTCATCCTTCTCACCCCGCCCACATAAGGCTCCTGGAGCATTGCTACGGCGATATTGCGCTTTTCAGCTTCTAGCAAGAGCTCGTTGGTGGCTAGCTGACTACGTTGCAGGTTGGTCTGGATCATTTTGTACTTGGTGGTGGTCGTAGGGACAACTTTAGCAATATGCTACTGAGGCTCGGGCCAATGCGTCCCACTTCCTCCGCACCGGGCATTCGCTACTGAACGCGTTGTGCTGGCAGTTGTCCATCTTTGCTCTAGTGCAGTTTACACACGCCGCTGCTTCACCAATCTGCCTATCTGGGCAGTCCGCCCGAAAATGCGGGCCGCCGCAGTGGCTGCAAAGGTCGGCTGGCTCTTTGCAGAAACGTTTGCCGTGTCCATACCCCAAGCAGCGGGTACACTGCACCAGTGGCGTTTGATCTTCAACGCGCACTCTCTGGAGATCGATCCGGAGCTTCCCTCCATCAATCGCCCTCCTCCAGATCGTGGGAGAGACGCTCAGCACAACGTGATTCATGTGAGGGTTTCTGGTCTTCCTCCTGTATTTTATTACTGTCCTATCTTCCTCGTCTCCGAGGCCGTGAAAGATCTCCCGGTTCTGATTCTTGAGGGCTTTGAGGACTTCATCGTCACTGTGTACCAGCAAAACGTCCCTCAGAATCAGAAGCGGGTCCCTGTTCTTCACTTCCTCGACGACGAGGTTCTCTCCGGCTGCTTCGAGTCTGTCCTTTATTTTTCTCCTCTCCTCCTTTGTGGTGCACCCCATGATCACCTTCCTGTCCTTCGCCTTCCTCACTCTTTCCACCTGCACCCAGCCTTCCTTTGCATCCACTGCCTTTCTTATGCGCTCCAGAACCTCCTCACCCGTATCAAACTCCTGTTTTGAAGAGACAACTACGGAGTGCAGCGTCGCTCGCTCCAGGGCTTGACCCCCGGTCTGGCTCTTACGCGCTGCCGTGACATTTGCATAGCTGTTCTCCGCAATGCTTTCATGCTTCACCAAAATTTCCTGCAGTTTTCCCATTCGCTCGGTGTTTTCCTTAATCAGAGAGCTGTGTTCTTGAATAGTTTTTATGAGCTCGATCTGATTTGTACTACTCTCGCGAATGGGCTGGCAACTTTCGGTAGAATTTGGGGAAGCAGCAGGTATGACTGCCGGTGTGACTGCAGGCGCGGCAGATGGTTTGTTCCGTTCCGACTCCTTTACCAACTCGTATAGCCTGTTTATGGCATTGACAACCTCCGTCTTTATTTCCGTCTTAAGGTTGCGAGAGTTGCCCAAATGAAGCTTTGCTTTATTTAGGCAAGCTCTCGCCTCCGCTGTAATATTCGGGTAAACGGACTCAGGCTTCTTTTGCGGTCTTCCTGTAGTGCTGGTAGTTTTCTGAGCGGTAGTAGGTGTGGCGTCGCGCTTTGGGTTGGCCGGGGACTTGGCCTGGGGCTCAGCTTTCCCGGCCTCCCATTCCCCGATGCTACGCCTCACACAAGGAAGCGAGGGTCCAGCCTTCTCTGTGGAACGCGGCGAGCTCCTGGAACCCGACGAGCTAGCGTTTTTGGCCGGTGTACGCAACATGTTAGCGGCTTGTGTGAAGGTGATGTTCATAGAACAGTCAGAGGACACTGGCTAAAATTCTTAGTCCCTGTAAAGGGGGGACAAATACAGAAATTAACGTAACAATAAAATATATAATAAACTTTTCTTACGGTCGTACGACCGTAGGGTCAATAATGGGAATAAAACAAAACCAAATTCCGTCAATTTGATGCCTAAAGAAGTAAAAACACGTTACTTTAGGTCTTGTCTTACAGAATAGGACTTAGATGTGGCCAAAAGAGCTTAAAGTAAATTTTGAATATTTTGCCAAAAACCAAAATGTTTACCTGGCCAGTGAAAACAGGGTGGGTAGGTTTTTCGTAAAGAAAAAATATTGAAAATTTTTCAAGGTCCAAGAACGAAAAATTATTTTCGCGCTATTGTCAATTTAATTAGTCAGGAAGTAGGACGGAGCCTATTAAAGATCAAAATGGCTGAAAACAGCTTCGAAATGCGTCACCAGGATGCAAAGTTATATTGGTTTTGTGAAATTGCTGTCTCCTATAGGTGGATTTCGTATGTAGGTGAATTTATTGATGTAAATTATTTTTGCAGATCTATGTTAGCTAGGCGCACGTGCGAGGTGTCAAAAGACGCGTCTCCGCGCGGGCTAGCGAGCTATGGAGTTATTGGAATTTTGGCAGAACAAAAATTTTGACTTTTGGTCGAAAAACGTGTTTTTCGACTGAAAAGTATGTTAAAACCTGGAATTGCGACTACCAAACGGGACTGGAGCTCGCGGAACGCGCTCCAGAATACAGGTAAGGCAGGCAATTATCTATTAAATTTAGAATCAAAAATGTTTATGCAGAGAATTTTGAGTAAAAAAATTATTTTAGGTTTTTCGTAAAGAAAAAATATTGAAAATTTTTCAAGGTCCAAGAACGAAAAATTATTTTCGCGCTATTGTCAATTTAATTAGTCAGGAAGTAGGACGGAGCCTATTAAAGATCAAAATGGCTGAAAACAGCTTCGAAATGCGTCACCAGGATGCAAAGTTATATTGGTTTTGTGAAATTGCTGTCTCCTATAGGTGGATTTCGTATGTAGGTGAATTTATTGATGTAAATTATTTTTGCAGATCTATGTTAGCTAGGCGCACGTGCGAGGTGTCAAAAGACGCGTCTCCGCGCGGGCTAGCGAGCTATGGAGTTATTGGAATTTTGGCAGAACAAAAATTTTGACTTTTGGTCGAAAAACGTGTTTTTCGACTGAAAAGTATGTTAAAACCTGGAATTGCGACTACCAAACGGGACTGGAGCTCGCGGAACGCGCTCCAGAATACAGGTAAGGCAGGCAATTATCTATTAAAATTAGAATCAAAAATGTTTATGCAGAGAATTTTGAGTAAAAAATTATTTTAGGTTTTTCGTAAAGAAAAAATATTGAAAATTTTTCAAGGTCCAAGAACGAAAAATTATTTTCGCGCTATTGTCAATTTAATTAGTCAGGAAGTAGGACGGAGCCTATTAAAGATCAAAATGGCTGAAAACAGCTTCGAAATGCGTCACCAGGATGCAAAGTTATATTGGTTAGGTTAGGTTAGGTTAGGTTAGGTTAGGTTAGGTTAGGTTAGGTTAGGTTAGGTTAGGTTAGGTTAGGTTAGGTTAGGTTAGGTTAGGTTAGGTTAGGTTAGGTTAGGTTAGGTTTTTTTTTTTTTTTTTTTTTGGTTTGGCAGGAGTGGGAAATCCTCATGGACGCCCAGACTGCCCCACTAGTGAGCCAGTCTGGGCAGTGCCGGACTCATACCGGCTAAAACCCACTCCTGCCTTTCTAAGTGTCCCCCTGACATAGTCAGAGACCTTATTTAGTAATTTTTATGTAAATTGCAATTTTTTAAATTTTGGATTTTACTGAATTATAAATGAAGTTTTTACTAGATTAATGTTTATCTAATTTTTTATTTATTATCTTAATTTTATCTTTTATTTCATTTTGAGTATCTATTAATATATTCTATGCTTTGTCAGTATATAAACTTATATATTAAAAGCATAGCTTTATGTTTCTTTATTTCTTTTTATTACTTTTGAGGCTATTCTTACGCAGTATTCCAATAAAATTTTTCTTAGCTTATTGTTTTTCATCAATTTTCCTATATTGTCCATATTTATTTTTGTCTCCAATTCTATTTCCGTATTTAATCTTTCCACTCCGTACGCAGGGCATTCCGTTAAAATATGAGGGACAGATTCTAGGGCATCAGGCTCACAGATGCACGATGGGCTCCCCTTACACTTAAAGCGGTGCAGGTATTCAGAGAACCCACCGTGCCCCGTCAAGATCTGTGTTACCACTCCGGTTGGATTAACTTTGCTGACAATTTTGAAGGCATCTATCGCATCTGGGAGGAACATTTTTGTGACGGAGGCTGTTTCGCCTTTTTGGTATCTCCGGTTCCATTCGTCGAGCGACCCCATTCGGATTTGCCGCTTGACGAATGAGACCGGGCAAAGGTCATAGTCCGGCTTCTTCTTGGATTTGAGTGCAGCCTCTTTCGCTAGGTGGTCTGCGCGTTCGTTGCCCTCTAGTCCGGCATGAGCCTTAACCCAGAACAAGGAAACATCTTTGCTCTGGGTCAAGGCTGCGCCCACGTTTGCTCTCGCCTCCACCGCCAAGGCGTGGAGGGAACCCTGGTTCGTGACTGTTTGAAGTGCTGCCTTTGAGTCACTATAGATTCCAAAGGTTCCCTCCCTGCGCTTGAGGATTTCCCTCGTGGCTACGCATATGGCCAGGAGTTCCGCCTGGTAGACCGTGCAGCACGACGGCAAGCTAAGCTTTACGGACTTGATCTCTGCCTCACCGTCCCACAGTGACAGTGCTGCTCCGACCTTGCCCGCAATCTTGCTGCCGTCGGTGAAGAACCGGACCGCCTGGTTGTTGTGGGTGTCCACACGAGACTGGTCCTCCAGACTCACGAACTCCAAGGCCATATGTTCCGCTGGATGTGGGGTCTCTGCAAATGCCACCACACGCTCCACCTCCCTGCCCGCAAGGTCTGGCTGGGGCACACCCCTCTTTGCCTCATACAGTGCAGCTGCTTCTTGTATTCGAAGGTCGAGGGGGAGTATCCCAGCCAGCACCAGGGACGCGTTCAGTGAAACAGTGCGGTAGGACTTACAGAGCTTTTGGGCAAATCCTCTTTGGACCGTGTTCAGCATCTTCTGCACTCCTATTTTCTTTGTTGCCGGCGCCCAGGCGCTTGCCGCGTACATCACTACCGGCTCCACTGCTGCCGTGTAGATGCTCCTTATGACCTCCGGATGCAGGCCCCAGCTCACTTTAGCCGCTCTGGATAGCTGCTTGTAGATATTGGCAGCTTTTCTACACACGTTTGCGGCGTGGGTGTTGAAAGTGAGCTGGTGGTCGACGGTGAGCCCCAGTATTTTTATTTCCTTGGACATGCCAATGTCTACCCCGCCCATGCTCAGCAGCGGGACATCGTACTTCAGCTTTCTGGTAACAACCATTGCACAGGTTTTGTGTGGTGCAAACTTTAGCTTATTTCCGATGCCCCACTTCCGAACATACTCGAGGGCGGCATTGGCATGTCTTTGAACTTCCAATGCTGTGTCACCGTCGAAGATCATAATGACATCATCGGCGAAGGCCTGGCAGTGATGTCCCCGCTCTTCCAGCCCCTTCAGCAAAGGGTCCAACAACAGGTTCCAGAGGATTGGACCGCCAATCGACCCCTGAACGCACCCTTTACTGGTGTTTCTTAGGCACTCTGCTCCGGCGTACCTAACTCGGACACTCCTACCAGTCAGGTAGCTGTCCAGCATCCGTCTGAGGTTCACCGGGCAACTTTCCTCAGCCAGTCTGGTCCTGATGGCCGGCCACCATGCGCTGTCGAAGGCTCCCTCTATGTCAAGCGATACAACAGTGATCAGCTTCTTTTGGTTCAGCTTTGTTTTGATGTGTTGTATCATGGTGTAGAGGGAGTCCTCGGTGCTCTTCTGGGGCATGAAGCCAAACTGACGAGTACTCAGTCCCGGGATCAGATGCCACTTTAGCCTTGCTACCAACATTTTCTCAAGCATTTTGCCCAGGACTGGTAGGAGGCCGATTGGCCTGTAGGATTTCGGGGTGGTGTAACAGTCCTTTCCTGGTTTTCGGAGGATTACCACTGTGGCCACTTTCCAGGGTCCGGGGAAGTGTCCCTGCTCGAGGCACTTGTTGGCCAGCGCAAGAAACATCCCCGGGTCCCGGGAAATGGCTTGGGCACAGATATCGGCTGTGAGACCATCCGCCCCGGGTGCCTTCTTTGGGTTGAAACTTTCCACCGCGGATGTAAGCTCCTGAAGTGTAAACGGTGGGTCATGTTGTTCATCATGCGTCCACTCGTTTACACGACTGGCCGCTGCTCGCGTCCGACGGTGGTCATCGTTGTCTTCCTCTTCTAGGTCTTCGGGGTAGAAGGTCTCCGCCAGCAGTGAAGCCGAATCTGTACCATCGAGTGGCACCCCATCCTTCACCAATGGCAAGTCCTCATGTCGTTTAGCGGTCCGTCCTATTACCCTGTATATTCCCTCCCAAACTCCTTCCTTATCCTGTTTTTCGCAGAACCCTTTCCAACTAGTGATCTGCGCCCTTTTGGCTTGTAACTCATAATTTTCTTTTGCTTGCAGGTACTCCTCGACGACCATCGCTCTCCGGATTGGTGCAGCGCATCGGATGCGGCGTCTTCTGGTGTTCACATCGTTCATCATATCGGTGAGCTCCTTTGACCACCACGGTATTGTAAGTATATCGTTATTTTTAATTTTTGCTAAAGTTTGTTCGCAAGTTTCAGTTATCGTTCTAATGTAATTGTTGATGCTATTTTCCAGTTCTATTTCATTATTAATTTTATTTATTTCTATTGTATTTAGGTTGTAATCTACTTTTAATTGGGCCAATTTCTCATGAAATTGGCTCCAATTTGCTTTTCTCGTGTTAAAAAGTCTGGTGGTTCTTCTAATGTTTGTTCCTTTTGCTTTTTGAATCTGAATATTAAATACAATACCGTTGTGGTCCGAGCTCGTGATGCCTTCTTCAACCCTCCAGTCTTCCACCAGGTCTAGCAAGTCCGTTGAACACGCTGTTACGTCAACGAAACTGGTATATGACTTGCCACCCCTGATGGTGTCGAAAGTTGGCGTGTTTCCGATGTTGAGCACCTGCAAGCACATTTCATCTAGTGTACCCGACATTTCCTCACCCCTGCCATCTGTAACCAAACTACCCCACCAGGTGCTCTTCGCATTTGCGTCACCTCCCATTATGATTTTTGTGGTGCCCATTTCCTCACGAATCTGCATAAGTTGCTCCAGGTATGGCTGTATGGGCTGGTCTGGTTCGAAATAGAACGAGACTACTGCGATTTCCCAGGCGCTGGTTCGGATCCTCACCACCGTGATGTTATTGGTGGTGAGTTTTGGACACTGTGTAACGTCAAGGTCATGATCGAAGACGACAATTGCCGCCTTCACAGTTCCACTTCCTTGTTCCGCGCACTGGTAGACTCTCGCTCCCCGGTAGTCTCGCATCCGTTTCACCCCACCCACATATGGCTCCTGGAGCAGTGCGAATGCGACCTTTCGCTCACTAGCCACTATCATGAGCTCTTGGGTCGCTAGGTTCTTCCTCTGCAGATTCGCTTGGATCACTTGGTAGTTTGGACGGGCACTAGGGTGAGTTCGGGTTTGGGTCTGAAATGAGTTACTGTCTCCGGGAAAGACTGATTCCACCTTAGCAATACGCCACCGACAGGCGTGCCAATGCGTCCCATTTAACGCGTATCGGGCACTCGCTGTCGAAGGCGTTGTGGTCAGTCTTCTCCATTTTCGCCAATAGACAGTTATGGCACTTTGGTGCCTCCGCTGCCAGCCGTGACGGGCAGTCCGCCCGCATGTGGGGTTCGCCGCAGTGGGTGCAGAGGTCGGCGGGCTGCGTGCACAGTCTTCGGCTGTGGCCAAAGCGCAGACAGCGAGTGCATTGCACCAGTGGGGACTGATCCTGCACTCGCACCCGCTGCAAGTCGATGTGCACGCGACCCGCCATAGTCAGCTTCTGCCATACGGTAGGGGACACCTGCAGGATGACATGGCACATGTGGGGGTTCCTCGTCCTTCGACGGTACTTCACCCGGTTAGGTTAGGTTAGGTTAGGTTAGGTTAGGTTAGGTTAGGTTAGGTTAGGTTAGGTTAGGTTAGGTTAGGTTAGGTTAGGTTAGGTTAGGTTAGGTTAGGTTAGGTTAGGTTAGGTTAGGTTAGGTTAGGTTAGGTTAGGTTAGGTTAGGTTAGGTTAGGTTAGGTTAGGTTAGGTTAGGTTAGGTTAGGTTAGGTTAGGTTAGGTTAGGTTAGGTTAGGTTAGGTTAGGTTAGGTTAGGTTAGGTTAGGTTAGGTTAGGTTAGGTTAGGTTAGGTTAGGTTAGGTTAGGTTAGGTTAGGTTAGGTTAGGTTAGGTTAGGTTAGGTTAGGTTAGGTTAGGTTAGGTTAGGTTAGGTTAGGTTAGGTTAGGTTAGGTTAGGTTAGGTTAGGTTAGGTTAGGTTAGGTTAGGTTAGGTTAGGTTAGGTTAGGTTAGGTTAGGTTAGGTTAGGTTAGGTTAGGTTAGGTTAGGTTAGGTTAGGTTAGGTTAGGTTAGGTTAGGTTAGGTTAGGTTAGGTTAGGTTAGGTTAGGTTAGGTTAGGTTAGGTTAGGTTAGGTTAGGTTAGGTTAGGTTAGGTTAGGTTAGGTTAGGTTAGGTTAGGTTAGGTTAGGTTAGGTTAGGTTAGGTTAGGTTAGGTTAGGTTAGGTTAGGTTAGGTTAGGTTAGGTTAGGTTAGGTTAGGTTAGGTTAGGTTAGGTTAGGTTAGGTTAGGTTAGGTTAGGTTAGGTTAGGTTAGGTTAGGTTAGGTTAGGTTAGGTTAGGTTAGGTTAGGTTAGGTTAGGTTAGGTTAGGTTAGGTTAGGTTAGGTTAGGTTAGGTTAGGTTAGGTTAGGTTAGGTTAGGTTAGGTTAGGTTAGGTTAGGTTAGGTTAGGTTAGGTTAGGTTAGGTTAGGTTAGGTTAGGTTAGGTTAGGTTAGGTTAGGTTAGGTTAGGTTAGGTTAGGTTAGGTTAGGTTAGGTTAGGTTAGGTTAGGTTAGGTTAGGTTAGGTTAGGTTAGGTTAGGTTAGGTTAGGTTAGGTTAGGTTAGGTTAGGTTAGGTTAGGTTAGGTTAGGTTAGGTTAGGTTAGGTTAGGTTAGGTTAGGTTAGGTTAGGTTAGGTTAGGTTAGGTTAGGTTAGGTTAGGTTAGGTTAGGTTAGGTTAGGTTAGGTTAGGTTAGGTTAGGTTAGGTTAGGTTAGGTTAGGTTAGGTTAGGTTAGGTTAGGTTAGGTTAGGTTAGGTTAGGTTAGGTTAGGTTAGGTTAGGTTAGGTTAGGTTAGGTTAGGTTAGGTTAGGTTAGGTTAGGTTAGGTTAGGTTAGGTTAGGTTAGGTTAGGTTAGGTTAGGTTAGGTTAGGTTAGGTTAGGTTAGGTTAGGTTAGGTTAGGTTAGGTTAGGTTAGGTTAGGTTAGGTTAGGTTAGGTTAGGTTAGGTTAGGTTAGGTTAGGTTAGGTTAGGTTAGGTTAGGTTAGGTTAGGTTAGGTTAGGTTAGGTTAGGTTAGGTTAGGTTAGGTTAGGTTAGGTTAGGTTAGGTTAGGTTAGGTTAGGTTAGGTTAGGTTAGGTTAGGTTAGGTTAGGTTAGGTTAGGTTAGGTTAGGTTAGGTTAGGTTAGGTTAGGTTAGGTTAGGTTAGGTTAGGTTAGGTTAGGTTAGGTTAGGTTAGGTTAGGTTAGGTTAGGTTAGGTTAGGTTAGGTTAGGTTAGGTTAGGTTAGGTTAGGTTAGGTTAGGTTAGGTTAGGTTAGGTTAGGTTAGGTTAGGTTAGGTTAGGTTAGGTTAGGTTAGGTTAGGTTAGGTTAGGTTAGGTTAGGTTAGGTTAGGTTAGGTTAGGTTAGGTTAGGTTAGGTTAGGTTAGGTTAGGTTAGGTTAGGTTAGGTTAGGTTAGGTTAGGTTAGGTTAGGTTAGGTTAGGTTAGGTTAGGTTAGGTTAGGTTAGGTTAGGTTAGGTTAGGTTAGGTTAGGTTAGGTTAGGTTAGGTTAGGTTAGGTTAGGTTAGGTTAGGTTAGGTTAGGTTAGGTTAGGTTAGGTTAGGTTAGGTTAGGTTAGGTTAGGTTAGGTTAGGTTAGGTTAGGTTAGGTTAGGTTAGGTTAGGTTAGGTTAGGTTAGGTTAGGTTAGGTTAGGTTAGGTTAGGTTAGGTTAGGTTAGGTTAGGTTAGGTTAGGTTAGGTTAGGTTAGGTTAGGTTAGGTTAGGTTAGGTTAGGTTAGGTTAGGTTAGGTTAGGTTAGGTTAGGTTAGGTTAGGTTAGGTTAGGTTAGGTTAGGTTAGGTTAGGTTAGGTTAGGTTAGGTTAGGTTAGGTTAGGTTAGGTTAGGTTAGGTTAGGTTAGGTTAGGTTAGGTTAGGTTAGGTTAGGTTAGGTTAGGTTAGGTTAGGTTAGGTTAGGTTAGGTTAGGTTAGGTTAGGTTAGGTTAGGTTAGGTTAGGTTAGGTTAGGTTAGGTTAGGTTAGGTTAGGTTAGGTTAGGTTAGGTTAGGTTAGGTTAGGTTAGGTTAGGTTAGGTTAGGTTAGGTTAGGTTAGGTTAGGTTAGGTTAGGTTAGGTTAGGTTAGGTTAGGTTAGGTTAGGTTAGGTTAGGTTAGGTTAGGTTAGGTTAGGTTAGGTTAGGTTAGGTTAGGTTAGGTTAGGTTAGGTTAGGTTAGGTTAGGTTAGGTTAGGTTAGGTTAGGTTAGGTTAGGTTAGGTTAGGTTAGGTTAGGTTAGGTTAGGTTAGGTTAGGTTAGGTTAGGTTAGGTTAGGTTAGGTTAGGTTAGGTTAGGTTAGGTTAGGTTAGGTTAGGTTAGGTTAGGTTAGGTTAGGTTAGGTTAGGTTAGGTTAGGTTAGGTTAGGTTAGGTTAGGTTAGGTTAGGTTAGGTTAGGTTAGGTTAGGTTAGGTTAGGTTAGGTTAGGTTAGGTTAGGTTAGGTTAGGTTAGGTTAGGTTAGGTTAGGTTAGGTTAGGTTAGGTTAGGTTAGGTTAGGTTAGGTTAGGTTAGGTTAGGTTAGGTTAGGTTAGGTTAGGTTAGGTTAGGTTAGGTTAGGTTAGGTTAGGTTAGGTTAGGTTAGGTTAGGTTAGGTTAGGTTAGGTTAGGTTAGGTTAGGTTAGGTTAGGTTAGGTTAGGTTAGGTTAGGTTAGGTTAGGTTAGGTTAGGTTAGGTTAGGTTAGGTTAGGTTAGGTTAGGTTAGGTTAGGTTAGGTTAGGTTAGGTTAGGTTAGGTTAGGTTAGGTTAGGTTAGGTTAGGTTAGGTTAGGTTAGGTTAGGTTAGGTTAGGTTAGGTTAGGTTAGGTTAGGTTAGGTTAGGTTAGGTTAGGTTAGGTTAGGTTAGGTTAGGTTAGGTTAGGTTAGGTTAGGTTAGGTTAGGTTAGGTTAGGTTAGGTTAGGTTAGGTTAGGTTAGGTTAGGTTAGGTTAGGTTAGGTTAGGTTAGGTTAGGTTAGGTTAGGTTAGGTTAGGTTAGGTTAGGTTAGGTTAGGTTAGGTTAGGTTAGGTTAGGTTAGGTTAGGTTAGGTTAGGTTAGGTTAGGTTAGGTTAGGTTAGGTTAGGTTAGGTTAGGTTAGGTTAGGTTAGGTTAGGTTAGGTTAGGTTAGGTTAGGTTAGGTTAGGTTAGGTTAGGTTAGGTTAGGTTAGGTTAGGTTAGGTTAGGTTAGGTTAGGTTAGGTTAGGTTAGGTTAGGTTAGGTTAGGTTAGGTTAGGTTAGGTTAGGTTAGGTTAGGTTAGGTTAGGTTAGGTTAGGTTAGGTTAGGTTAGGTTAGGTTAGGTTAGGTTAGGTTAGGTTAGGTTAGGTTAGGTTAGGTTAGGTTAGGTTAGGTTAGGTTAGGTTAGGTTAGGTTAGGTTAGGTTAGGTTAGGTTAGGTTAGGTTAGGTTAGGTTAGGTTAGGTTAGGTTAGGTTAGGTTAGGTTAGGTTA